>JAWPNB010000003.1:1873125-2492500 GCA_033996785.1 Trichosanthes truncata
ATCTATATAGAAGATTAAAGTCGGTGTTACCATTTATTTCATCTCAAAAAATGTCATTAAAATCACTTACATAATCATTTTTTACACATCAACAGTTATGTTAATTTACGTGAATGATGTTGTAAATGAGGTCACATAGCTCTCTAATTTCTAGATATTAGTCATCACGTCAATTTCAATCTTATTTAATGAAAAAACTCTCAAATGGTATTTTTGGAACAAATTTCAAAGTTCAATAGTAAAAATGAATCTTTTCAAAATCTAGGAGTATAATTGAAATATACCCCACTAAACTTTTGTAGATTTTTAATTTTTGTATTTCTTGAAAAAATTTATAAATTTATCACTCGATAGATAGAGTAGACTTCAATGAATTTTAGTGGGACGATGAAGTATACCGTATAATTAGGTAAAGAAGTCACTAAAAATATCGTAGTCATCTAGACGAGCCAAGAAATGTTGACCACCCTATGAAATCCCATGGACACTTTGCATTATAATGTCAAAATTTAGATAAAATTGCAATTTGAAAACGAAAAATTGTCCCCTTGGGGCACTTTATTTTCCATTATTACCGCATGCGAGCAATTGACACAACCGTTCACCATAGTCTTGGGCCTAACTGAAAAAGGCTACGACTTTAGGTCATTCCTAAAAACTTAAAAAGGAAATCCGAAAACAGCATTGCATAGGTCGGATCGAAATTGTGGTTTTCTTTTCGGTTAAATTATAAGTTTAGTCTATGAACTTTGACATTTATATTTATTTGATCTCTAAACTTTTAAACGTACTGAATACGTTTCTAAACTTTCAACTTTGTATTTACAAGTCCGTAGAAAATTCGAAAATTTTGAAAATTATTCAATCTATTATATATGAATTTGAATTTTATATTTAATGGAACTCTAAAATTTTAATTTTGTATCTAGTTTATCAATGAATTTTAAAAAATTCGAAACTTCATGAACTAATTTGTAATTTTGAAAGTTCATGGATTAAATAGACACAAACATCAAAGTCCAATGACTAAATTTGTAATTTAACATTGTCTTTTTCTAGTCTTTATTTTTCTTAAAAACACATTTCAAAATTTAACAAATTTGGTTAAATTACAAACTTGGTCATTGTAGTTGGAAGAAAGTTAGAATTTAGTTTTATGATTTTAAATGTTAGAAATTTGTCTTAATGGTTTAATAAAACCACCATGGTTCAGTATGGACTATTTATGAGAGTTTTATCAAACCATAGAGATGAATTTTAATTTTTAAAGTCATAGTAACTAAATTCTAACTTTCTCCAAATTGTAGGGACTAATTTTATAATTTAACCAACAAATTTTTTAAAAGTATAAATTGGTTATTATGTTTATTGAAATGTAGCTAGGATTTTTAAAACATTTTAAGAATTACGCAACAAACGAAACAACATTTATACAATTAAAATATAAAGCGGAGTCATTGTCAAAGAATCTTAAATTTAAATAGATAATTTTACGTGGAGGACAAATTCTAGGCGATAACTCGAACTTCTTGTACTGAAAAGAAAAGAAAAAAAAAATCGAACTTATTGACTCAAGCATCAAACACAACAAAGCGAATCCCCATTGCCATTAAAAAATCCAAGATCTTTTATTGTTTTTTTTAAAGGAAATAAAACTCAATTTCTAACTCTAAACTTAGAGAATATATATATCCAAGGCGTTCAATTTGATCAATTTGTAACTTAAATTTAGATAAGGTTGACAACAAATTTTTTTTAATATAACAACATTTGAAAGTGGAGAGATTCAAACGACCTATTGGTTGAGAGTACATGCCAATTATCATTGAGCTTAGCTCACTTTAACGGTTGACACCGTTTTCCTTTTAATAATTGTTAAAAAAATAATATTTTGATGTGCAATTAATGAATTATAAAATATGAAAATAGTTAGATTTGGGTGAAACAATAGTAGAGTTGATTTTTTTAAGAAAAAAATTGGTTGGTCCTCACTGAATTTGTCAAGGTCGATTTTATAGACAGATGAACTTAATTTTGTGCCAAATTTGATTTTAAAAAATTATTGGTTTTTTTAAATATTTGTATATTACTTTTCGTTAAAATTATTAGGTGCACTAGTAAAAATTTTAATATTTATCCAAATCTAATCTCTAAATTTGATGAAATTAAAAATTTAGGGTAAAAATGTTTTTTTTTTCAAATAAAAGATAATCTAACTTTTCATCTTTGAATCTCATACATTTATCAACTCGATTGAGTTAAACATTTCTTTAAAAATAGTAGCAATTTGGTTGAAAATCCAAATATTTCTTTAAAAATAGTAGCATTTTTTTATTTATTTACAATATAAGGAGTGGAAGATTCGAATCTTTGATGATCTATTGATCGAGATACAAGATGCTAGTTGAGTTATGTTAATAATTATAGTAAATAAATGTAAGAAAACAAACATAATTTTTAAAAACATAAAACTTAAATTTTTTTTATTTAAATGTTAAATGTTAAAATTTTGAAAATTGATTCACCAATTTTAATTAGAAATCAACCTAAACGCACCCACCAAGCTCTCGACTCTTAGATTCGTCATTAGTGACTCAGTCTCATTTTATAATTTATAGGTGGAAAATCCGAATTTAAAATTATTATCATTAATATTATCTTTTAATAAAGAAAACCCCATAGATTCTCTATATCCCTTATTTTCTAACTTCTTGTGATCTTGTTCCACCGATTTTGAAGTTGAAAGCCGTGAAGAGGAATCCGGAACAAAAATTAAAGAGAGGGCCAAAGTGCAATAATGGGCGATGGGCAGAGCGTCCCACGTGGCAGTCGGAGGGGCTGTGGGTGGGATTTGTTTTTATTTTTTAATTTTTTTTAGAAAAGTTTGAGGAGCGTGACGGTGAGCTGGCTACGCAACCGTAGGCCCCACGTGGTTGTGCTGGAGACACGTCACCTCCGGGACCACGTACAGCCGGCTCCCTTTTTCCAGTGGGGACCACCCGCCTCAAGTACGTGTTCAGTTCCATTTTCCTGACACTGCTTCATCACATTTTCCGTGGCACTCTCCTCACCCTCCGATTCTCTCCATCTCCTCTACCCAATTATTTTCACGTCAATTGCTCTGGCCCCCATTTTAATTCCTTTCTTCTTATTTCTATCCTAATTTAAATTAAAATTAAATAACATTTTCAAAAGTCACACTTCACCTATATTGATGGTTACAAACTTACCATCACACTTTTGAATTTTCACCTTAATTATTTAGTCTCTAAACTTTAAAGTTTGTATCTATTTATTCTCTAAATTTTTAACAGTGTCTAATAAATCTCTAAACTTTCAATTTTGTATCTAATAGGTCCATAAACTTTCAATTTTGTGTCTAATAGGTCTCTATCAAATTCAAAAATTTTAAAAATTAATTGATCTATTAGATATAAATTTTAATTTTATGTCTAAAGAAACCCTAAAATTTCAATTTTATGTCCACTAAATTCGTGAATTTTAAAAAAATCGAAAGTTCAGGGACTAAATTTGTAATTTTAAAAGTTCAGATACTAAATAGATACAAATCTCAAAGTTGAGGGACTAAATGTGTAATTTAACCTATAAAAATATTATAATTAAATACTTAAAAGATTAGTTAAAGTGAATATAACTCAATGGTAATTAACATGTTTCTTCAACCAAGAGGTTAGAGATCCGAATCCTCCACCTCAAATATTGTTGAACTAACAAAAAAAATAAAAATAAATAAAAAGATGGAAAATTATACAAACCACCTTTGAAATATAAGAAATATTTCAATAAAACTCATACACTATAAGTTCCTTACAACCAAACTCAAATTCTTTATATCTATTTTGTGTTTTATTAAATTAGAATGACAACTCAAGATCTATATGAAAAGCATTTTTAATAGCTCAGTATATAAAGTACTAATAGCCGTATTATAAGTTTATGATTTGATTCTCCACCACGTAATTGTTGAGATTAAAAAGAAAAAGAGCTTGATTGTAAAATTTTATAAACTCTCTTTGGTTGGGTGGTTGATTAAATTGAAAGTTTGACGGAGTGATTCTAACAATTTCTATCATTTTTGCAACTGGTTTAAGTTAAATTACAAGTTCAGTCCTTGCACTTTCATATATGTGTCTAATAGGTCTCCCGACTTTAAAAGTTTCTAATAAGTCCATAAATTTATATTTTATTTCTAACAAGTCATTGAACTTCCAATTTTATATCCAATAGGTTATTCATCTCTTCAATATTTTTTTAAAATTCATGAACCTATTGAACAAAAAATTTAAAGTTTAACATCCTAACATACACGAAATTCAATTTTATGTTCAATAGATTCTTTAATTTAAAAAAATATTGAATATGTTAAGAATTTATTAGATACAAAGTTAAAAGTTTGAGGATATATTTAATATTTTTAAAGTTTGAGGACTTAATTTAATATATTTTTTTAAAGTGTGGGACCGGGTGTATACGTGGGGCGACTGTGAGGTGACTTGGAAAAACGTATAGGATTCAGAGATGGTGAGTGGACGGTCAGGATTTTTAGATTTTCCAGATACTCGACAGAGTGCGCCAGACAGGGAGTGCTGCTATCCGCGTCGGATTGAGAGGTCCTCAACCCACCCTTCTCCAACCACAATTACTTTTCTACCCTTCCTCTTTTCTTCAAATCTCTCTTCTGCCCCTTCCTTCCCTCATCTTCCACCTTTGCCCCCATAACTTTTCCTATATTACAAATGATTCTCTACTAATTATTTCAAAACAAATTGTTCCTCGTGGCTAAAATTCATGAAGAGACGTTTACCCGATATTAATTAATTTTATTGTCTGCCAATTATTTAATTTATTTTTCCAATAATATTTTTTAAAGCTTTGTTTTTCTAAACATGTTTTTTTTTTTGGATAATTGATGAACATGCTTTTTTTAAGATGTCAACTAAATGTGAATTAACAATAATATAGTTTTCGAAGTGTTCTTTTAAGCCTTTTAAAAGTAGGTTATGCAAATATAAATAATTAGCGTATGAGTTTGATTTTTTGAAAGTTAAAAATAAAAATAATTAATTATTAAAATAAGTCTCGTACTAAATACTTCTCTAAACAAAGGTGCACAAAATCTGCTTTTACATTGTTCCCTCCAATAACATAGTATTTTAATATATTTCGATTTATATAGCATTACAAAATTTTACTTTTTAATTTACCATTCTGTTGTATTAAACAAAATACTAACCTAAAAGCTTGTTTTGGTTAATAGATGGAAATCATATAACAACTACACTTGAAATTATATGATTTTTTTTCATGACAACTTCTTTTAGTTCAACAATTGTGTGATTGAGGCCCCATTTAATTTTTTATTTTTTGTTTTTGAAATTTATAGTTGTTTTCCTATCATTTATTTATCACAATTTTCACATATCTCAAAGAAAACATACGAATTCTTGGTCAAATTTCAAAAATAAACATAAGTTTTTAAAAACTATTTTTTTTTTAGTTTTCAAAAATTGCATTGATTTTTTAAAATATAAGTAGAAAGTAGATAACAAAACAAATAATCTCATAAGTAAGTAGTATTTATAAGCTTAAATTTAAAAAATAAAAAACTAAATGATTATCAAATGGACATGAACTATTGACCTTTAAGATACTAATTAATACTTTATTCACTAAACTATATGCTTAAGAGATTAAGTAGGATCGAATTAGCTTTTACATAAGAATTATATTGAAAATTTCACCCAATCCAAGTTGCAACCATGCCCAAAATACAGTGGTGAAATTTCTCCCAAAAAAGGAAAAATGGTAAATGCAGAAGCAAAATAGGTGAAATTACTTTACAATCCCGTGAGTCAAGAGTGAAACCTTTTTAAAAAAAAAAAGAAATTAAAGGAGGGATTTTCCAGGTGTGCGTTGCTGTACGTTGCCAATAAAATCAAACCACGTGTTCAACGCTTGAATAATTGAATAATAATAATAAAAAGAAATGAAAAATTTAATAACGACAAAATATCTAAAATCCCCCTCTTTTTTCTCGAAAACACACGATTTAGACCGTTGGATTAGTGGCCGATGGGCGACTCCAAGGGTCTTTGCTGGCGTACAAACGTGGATCAGTTACTTTAATCATAATTAATTAATAAAACTATCTTTAGCGACCACGTCAGCCGGATTGGGCCGGGCCGGGCCCATGACCCAACGAGACGACTAGATCGAATCTTGGGTGGACACGTTTACGGAGGAGGTGATGTCAGAATAAAAAATATAAAATTAAAAAAAAAAAGAAAAGAAATCGGGTGCACGAATCTCGAGGGGCCAGCTCAACAACCACCATGGCCCACCATCCCAGTATATACGGTATACGTATACATTTTCCAATTATCGGACACGTGTATGGTGACGTGGACGGTGCCTTGGCGCTCGCTGTCTCATTCTCATTCTCATTCCCCGCCTCCCTTCTTCTCCTCTTCCTTCACCACTTTCATTCTCTCTCTAATTTTCTCTCTCTGCGAGAAAACGTTTTTCCCTTTTGAAGAGTTTTTTTTTTTCCAGAGAGATAATGCAGAGGATTCAAGCTGCGGTTTTCGCCATCGAAGTTAGTTGAACAAGCTCAAGCTGTATGGAATATTCTCTTTCGTTTTTGTTTTTCCTATTTATGGTTTTTTTTTTTTTTTTTTTTTTTTTGTTTCGTGTTTCATAAACCTGGCATAATAGTTATAGAACTGAAGCTATTTGAAATTTGCCTTTTCGTTGAGGAAATTTAAGGAGGAGAATTGAATTCTTGTGCATTTACTTCACTTTTTTGAAGTTTTAGCTCTGTTTGCTTGCATATGGAATGGAGAACCGTGAGGTTTAATTCTCGATTTTTGAAGTTTGAATTTGATTGTTGAAGTATTGTAGTTTGTTGCTGAGAGAAAGTTGAGAAAAATTAACTTTTAATGATACAAGTGTTAAATTTTTTTATGTTCTGTTAGTAGTAGACGTTGGGAATTTAATTTAAACTACTGACTTTTCCTTCATCTCCAACCGAAATCCCGAAGATAGAAGTTTGTTTCAGCTGGATCTTTGTAATTAGTCTTCGTCAGGATCTCCGTTGCTTGATCCCTTCTGTATTTGCTTGGTCATTTGTTTCAGTTCGTATTATGTTCTCGGTTTTTATGCCATTTTCATTCGGTTCTGCATTTTTATGATGATGGAGGAAACAAAATTAGATGGAAGAAGAGAGTTTGAAACGTAAATTTATTAGAATAAAACTGCAAATGTTCCAGGATATAAATTAGTCGAACAAACCAGGAGACTCTGTAATTGCAACAAATTGCATAGAGAATTGAGCTTCTAGCCCCCTTTTCTCTCTTTTCTCTGTCTCGTTGCATTAATTTTCTTCGGAGGGGTATTTTCGTCATTTAGCATCCCAGAATTTACTTTCCAGTTCGAATTGGAGATAATCAACGAGCCCTTCTTTGTACGGAATTCCATATATGTCCCCTTGTGAATTTGTTTTTCCCAAGAGGCCCTTTTCCCTTCTCCATATGCGCACTTTTGTGTTTACAGATTGATAGATAGTTTTTTCCCCTTTACCGCATATGGGTATTTTTACAACTTTATTGTTCTTTTCTTTTTTAAATGTTTTAACTTTTTGTTATTTGTTGAAAACCTTTTCGGCAATGAGCACAAACAATTAGTTTTGACTAGCTGATGTTTGCATATAAACATATTATTTTGCAATTCGAGCTATAAATGGTTTAAATGATCAGTAGAGTACTTTATCTGGTCTGTGGCAGCTGATGAATAATAAAATTGACAGCAATAGTAATAATCTATTATGAGAAATAATTGGAATCAAGTTTTCTTATAAAGTCCCTTTACAGATAAAAGCATTTGTGGTTGCTTTGAAGGATAGCTACATCCTGTTCTGTGATATTAAAAATACAAGAAAAAAAAAGGGAACAGTTTAGTACTGTCAGTTGTACTTTAATTAAATGACTTCAAGATGTAATTTGGAAAATTAAAGGCATGACCTGTTTGTCATCCAGATATGAACTTTTATAAATAAAGAAAATCTAGTTGAGTTTGAAATCTTTTAATACCCTAAAACACACATACATGTTAGAGCTTTAGAGGCATACAGTTTTTTTTTTTTTTTTTTTTAATATTTTAGTTATGAAATCTTAACTTGAATTTAATGTTTTTCATTTGATTTAAATTATTTTATAGTTCATAAATAATTTACTATGTTAATCAAAGTTATTTTATTTTCTCATGTCTCATTTTCCTTGAATTTTTTTTTTAGTAGACAATAATTTCCAAAAAGGAAATGAAATACAAGCCTTGGAAAACTAACCTTTTTCTTATTAATTTCTCCTTCGTCTTATAGGGTTGTTTCTAAAACATATTTCATATTTTCTTTTTCCAGATTTTGTGTTGCCAAATTCTCATCTCTAAAGTCATTATTTTTGGGAATTAAACAAGAGTTTGAAATGCATGACCTCTGGATTGTGTTCTACATGTTATTACAATTTGGCAATTCATTTCTATCTTCAATCTTATTGATAAGTAGTTCAGATTAAAATAGAAAATGATAACCGAACAGTATGTTATAATTAATGTATGTCATTACTTTTCTAAAATCTAAACGCTTGATTTTGGATTTTTTTTCTCCTTCCTGTCCTAACGTTTGCATGGCTAACCTGTGCAGCCCCGCTGATCATCATCTGTGCCAAAGATCTGTCATATTAACAGTCAATCGAGGTATCCAGTTTGAGCAGTATTTGTACCATGGGGACTAGTGAAGAGGCAAAGGCTGTGAAGCCTGAAAAACCATCTTCACCAACGCAGGTATAGTGATTAGTGATTATTTCCTTGAGAGAGAGTGAGGTCACCTGTTTTGAGTTGTCTGTGAAAGTTGCAAAGTCAATACTTTTTGGCCAATGATTTAATCCTTTTAGCTGAACTGGCTTCTCTCTTTGCGTTGCAGGATCAGAACAATGGGTCGAACTCAGCCAGTATTCATGTTTTTCCTGATTGGGCAGCCATGCAGGTTCGCTTAGGCAGCCCCCATCCATATGCCAATTTGTTTCAAACAGTCACGTAAACATGTTATTTGATAATATTATGATGGCTAGATTGTTATGGCTAATTGAAGGGAGTTGCTACCTTTTTAGGCATATTATGGTCCTAGAGTTGCAGTTCCACCATACTACAACTCTGCTGTGGCTTCAGGCCATGCTCCTCACCCTTATATGTGGGGCCCACCACAGGTAGTTATTAACTATTGTAGAATTTAAATGATGATGCTTTTTCCATCAAGTTATACTTTGTGAAAGGACTGTGTTTGACTGAAAGGTCTTGCTAATTCATTTTTCCAGATGATTCCTCCATATGGCACTCCCTATGCAGCAATCTATTCTCATGGAGGTGTTTATGCACATCCTGCAGTTTCTATGGTAAGTTTGCATTTTTTTGCTGCAGCGTGATTGTGTTGTCATCACCTATAATTATGATTGCTTTTCACTTAGTTAGGATACATCCTCAGAGCACACTATTAACTATTGTCAGTTTTCTTTTGAATAAAACAAAACAAAACTTTGAATTTGAGCCTGTTACAACCATCTTTAGTACTCTTGAGCAGTAATGTAGGTATTGTCTTTTTTCTGCCTTGCTAAAATTCTTAGCTGGAAAATTTGGCTCTAATCTTCATTTAAACCAACATTATCGATATTTATCAATTATCCCTGGATAAGTTTCATGCAATCCCAACTCAATCTTAGATGGGTTATCTTGTAGCATCCCATCTGCTAATTGGATTTTCTTTTGCAGATTAAAATTATGCAGTTTGTTATTACGAAGATGGAACACTTCTTATTTTCTTCTAAACGTCAGCATTTCCAGACTAATGATATGATAATAATATTAATTGCAGGGACCACATTCACATGGCCCAGGTGTTCCCTCATCACCTGCTGTAAGTGAAACCTTCATGCTGGAATTTGTTTTTCAGTTGCTGGAATTGTATAATTTTGATTTCTAAATATTATGAAAAAGTATGAAATGGAGGTGAAAGAATGTACTAGCTGTTTAAGCCTCCAAGAACAATTATTAATAAAAAGTACATTAATGCTCATTGCAGCCTGCTGTAACTCCTTTGATCATTGAAACACCTGCAAAGGTGTCTGGAAATAGTAGTCAAGGTTTAATGAAGAAACTGAAAGGTTTTGATGGCCTGGCAATGTCTATAGGCAATGTTAGTACTGAGAGTGCTGATGGGGGAGTTGAGCACGGACCATCAGAGAGGTTAACCAAATTTATCTAGTTGTCATCTTCTAATTTCCTGTAGAGAAATTATTGTTCAAACTCAAGTGCTTTTTTTAAAAAGAAATTAAATTGTCCAAATTTTTTCTTACCGTCTCATATTTATCTTGTGATTCACCTAACTGGTAAGTTCTTTCTGTCATGTTAACAGTATGGAGACTGAAGGTTCCAGTGATGGAAGTGATGGAACTACTGCTGGGGTAAGATTTCGTAGCTAGAGAAGAATTCTTGGCTCATCTAACATCTTATAGTTTTATAATTAATTACTTGGCATGAAGAATTGCAATTCAAAATCGTGATTTCTTCTCTCTTAATATGTTCAGGAAAATCAAACCAAAAGGAAAAGAAGCCGTGAGGGAACACCTACCACTGGTATGACTCCACTACCAAATATTTTCCTTTCATGACATAAGGTGTTGCCCGATGATCTATACTTCTTCTCTTATTTACATCAACATGAACGTGTACTTAGTGTTTGTGATAATTTATTTTTCCCTTTAATAGCTATGATGTTGCATTATGTCCATCTTAGAGATGTTACAGTACTACGAATTCCATGAACAGCCAATCTCTTTTGATTTATAGACTTGAAGTTAAAGATATTCGCCTAGTTAATTAAAAATTTTCAGCATCCTTTAAAGAGAGAGGATGCCTTATTGCTTTTGTGCACGACCTATCCTTTGTTGCCACGTAAATTCGACGGTAGCCATCGTCTTTAGTAGCTAGATGTTGTAAGACTATCATGGTTTGTTTCCATGCATATGTCATCTCCCAATTTGGTTTTCACATGCAGATTCATAATTTCTGAAGAATCTGATAATTTTAATGATTATGCTGAGGAGTGGACGATGTATCATTCAATTATAAGCCTTGGATGCTTTATATATCTTATGTATGAGATCTTGATTTCTTCAGTCTCTCATATTGCAGGTAAGGATGCAAAAATTGAGACACAGGGAAGTCCGGTTACTGCTGCTGAAATGAATGAAAGCTCTAGCAAGTTATTGGGCACAACCAAAGCAGCTGATGCAACTGGAAAGCTTGGATCTGTGATTTCTCCTGGAATGTCTACAGCATTGGAACTTAGGAATCCTTCTAGTATAAACACCATTTCAGGTCCAACTAGTGTTCCGCCTTGTGCGGTATTGCCTTCTGAAGTCTGGCTACAGGTATACATTTGGAAATGGCTCTCTAATTTTTCAATACATTCCCTCTTAATGCTTTCTGATAAATATTTTGAGTCATTTCAAACCATCATAGGTTGCCCAATGGTCAATATGGCTGTAGGGAAAAAAGAGGGAATGGGTTCAATTCATGGTGGTCACCTACCTAGGATTTAATATCCTATGTGTTTCATGTTAACCAAATGTAGTAGGGTCAGGCTGTTGACGGGTGAGATTAGTCGAGGTGCGCGTAAGCGGGCTCGGACACTCACTGATATAAAAAAAAAAAAAGAAAAAAAAAAAGAAGAGATTTGGGTGAAATTATGCATGATCTTATGTGAACATTGCTTAATTAATGCCTTTTCATATTCTGCCCAGAATGATAAAGAACTAAAACGGGAAAGGAGAAAACAGTCGAATAGAGAATCTGCTAGGAGGTCAAGGCTGAGGAAGCAGGTAGAGTGGAACTGAAAGAAACGTTTCATTTTCTAATATTGAGTTAGAAAGTCGTCAGCCTCGTAGCTAATATAATTTCTTGGTGTTAAATCGTCAGGCTGAGACTGAAGAACTAGCTCTTAAAGTCAATTCACTGACTGCGGAGAATGTCGCTATCAGATCTGAAATAAGTAGATTGTCAGAGAATTCCGAGAAACTTAAGCAAGAAAACGCTACATTGATGGTGTGCTGCTGTCTCTGATGTACTCTTTAGTTTTTCCCCACCAGAATCAAATCTATAAATTGCTAACAAAAGAAAATGCCTTGAACTGGACAGGAGAAGCTTAAAAGCGCCCAATCAGGACGAACAGAAGCATTAGACATGAATGAAAAGAGGATGCAACAACCTGTAAGCACAGAAATCAAAGGACCTGTGAATAAAAGCATTAACGAAGAGAGTAACATCTGCAAGAAAAACTCGAGTTCGGGTGCAAAACTGCGTCAACTCTTAGACACGAGTCCGAGGGCAGATGTGGTCGCTGCCAGCTAAAAGAACCAGTTTAATTGCAGTTTCTTTTTCATGTGGTTTTGGCATATTACAAGCCCAAAATTACTGCTAACAAAAATTACAAAGAATGAAAACAGCTGAATAGGATTGTGTCTGTGAGGAAGGGCAGACTCTAATTTTAATGGTTAGTTTCTTGAATAGTTGTATTATTATGTGTAACTATAAAGAATATTGGGGTTGGCAACTGTTACTGGAATGCAATGAACAATATGGTGTAATCGTTGGAGATTTTAGAGATTTTTAGCTTTAGATCTCTATGCCCAACTCGTGATATCATCAATTGGTGGGTTTGAAGTTGAACCCTTTTATGTGTTGTCAAATGAAAATTCGCATCTTTTTTGGTTGCTGCGTTGTATTGCTCTCTCTATGAATAAATTACTTGTTCTGGCTTCTCAATAATCGTATGAATTCTCATGTTCCCAAAAATGGTTTTTTGAACCATCATTTTTGGGCAAAAATCAATCTGTTGAGGATCTCACATTGAAAAAATGTAGAGAGACCTTATAATTTAAAAGATACATGAGTTACTTCTCTAATTGCTAAATAATTTTAAGATGGAACACGATCCAAAAATGGTGAACTAAAAAAGACACCATCTTGAGGGACATGTTGAGGATCCCACATTGAAAAAATTAGAGAGGCCTCACAATTTAAAAGATACATGGGATACTTCTCTTATTGTCAATTGGTTTTGAGATGGAACTTCATGTAATCAAATACAATCTTTGTTGCAAACAATTTACAATTTTCAAATGGAGGGTTTAGATTTTTGAAGAAGTCCACACGTGAGAATTGATGCATGGACGATAGTATAAGACGTAGTGTAAATTGATACAATTATTAATTAAGAGTTTTTATTGATACAACTCTCAAAATTTAGGGATAGAAGTTGATTTTTGCCCTAATTTTAACTTTCGACTCAAGGAGTACATGTCAATTATCCTAAGCTCTTTGATAACTATTGTTGCACGAATCTGGCACAGCTAGATCTGCACGATTTCAACTAGAAAAAACAAGCGCACTCAGAGTCGAATTGGGCTCAACTCGTTTTGGTCCGATCGGTTTGGGATGGATCTACTTTGTGGTTAATTTTATCCCTAACAGCAACCATAAATCTAGTTCTTGTGGCTCTATTGATGAGATGGTTTTAAACGTTGCCCTCCTGGTTCAAACCGTCTTTATTTTGATACTAATTATGTTGGAAAAGAGGGGCGAAAAAAAAGAGCACAAGTGGAGGTTGAAGTGTAAAATATCTAATTCTTGAAAAGCACTGATAAGGGAAAAAATGAAAAGCTATTAACCATATTTGTTGTAACGTGGGGGAAGTTGGAACTTAACCACTTTTTCTTTGTATTCTGACATTAAAGTAGATCGCTGTGAGCCTAAAGTGGACTTCTTTCTCTTGACAAATGATGACAATTTTTATTGGAAATGTATAAATTTTATATTGGTTGTAATATTTATATTTGTTTGTCTCTGAATTTCATGTAAAAATTTATTTGAGTCATTGTCATTAATTCCCTTAATAGTATTTATCGCAACTTAACATAGACGTATTTTGTTAAGTAGATGTTTAGTTAGATAAATATGTATTCGTGCTTCTTTAGTATGAAGTAAATAATGTCAAGATGAACATAATTAGGTGGTTTGAACAACTCTACTTCCTCCAAAGATTGTAGATTCAAATCTCCACCTCAATCAAGCAATCAATTAGTATTGGAACCGAATATCATCATTTTATTTACAAAATAACAAGAACTTTAATCCGTCACATAAAAAAAAAGTTCTATGATTTCTAATATGCATGTTAACTTGAACATAGTTCAACTAGTTAAAGTATGTATCTATGCCCTCCTTTTATTGAAAAAAGAAATAAAGAAAGAAAGGGAAAAACAACTTCAATTTGCATGATTAAGAACTCAGCTAGCTTTTCCAAAGGGCCTGGCAAGTTTGAGCCCACAGGCCCAGGCCAAGCCCAAAAGACCTAAACCATTACGAGTTGGATCTCATGCTGGGCCCAGAAAAAGCCCAAGAACAGCCCTAACGGAATTAGGAGCCGTTGGAAATTGAAAAATTGACCCGCGTGATTCATGAGTTGGGCCCATCCGAAAAAAAAGGTCCATTTCCCGAGTAGCATCTCACGTGCTTTTCTACCGTGACCCCGCGGGGAATTCCGGTCTCTGACCGTTTCTCAATTCCATGACCCAACTCTGCCTGCCCCCCCTGCCCTAAAAAAAAAAAAAAAAACAAAATATCCCAAATTACCCATCATTTAACTTTTTGTTAACTGCAAATTTAGCCTCTAAACTTTAAAAAAAAAAAGTTGTATTCATTTACATCTACAACTTGAACCTCCGACCTCAAGAGAAAAAGTACATGTCAATTATTGCTGAGTTATGTCCATTTTGACGCTTTTTTTAGCTTGAATTAAGAAAGGTGTGGATTTAAATGGTATCTTTGGAAAAGGTTACCAATGTTTTATTTTATTTTTATTTTTTTAAGTTTAACAACATGTGATTGTGCAGATTTAAATATATGATCTTTTAGTTAAGTTTATAATATCTTAACTAGTTGAGCTATGATCAAGTTAGTAATAGGTTAACTAGTTGAGTTATGTCAAAATGAGCATAACTTAGTAGTAATTGACACGTTCTCCTCTCTTTGATGTCGGAGTTTCAAATCCCCTATACCCCACATTTGTTGTACTAAAAAAATACTAATTGAGTTATGTTATAGTTGATAATTTATTTTGTTGAATTTTGGACTATATTCCTATTTAGTTCAGGTATGATGTAAGTTGTAACTAACAATATTCAGATAATGATGATACGGCATGTGCACTATATATCCAACCAACTTAACTTATTGATATATCGTTTTTTTTCCTAAGTTCAATAATGTAAAGATGAAGATTTGAGCTCCTAACTTTTAGAATAAATATATAGTACATGTTATGCTCAAGTTGGCTAATTGATACATCATGTTAAAAGTTTCTTTATCCATATTTATTAAATAGAGTTTGAGAGATATAATTAATTTTTCAGCATATAAATAGACATAATGCTGACAGGTTGAAATATATGAGCTAGCTTAATTTTAAAACAAAGTGATATTTGAAATACTACTTAAAAAATTGTTATTTGTTTAATTATTTAATATTTAAAAAGTGGATTTACAAATTAAAATTAAAAAGAGAAAAAGGGGGAAAAAAAAGAGGGTGAAAAAAAAGAAGCAATAGCAGCTTCAATAGAGAAAGGGGAAAATTGGAACAAAGGCATTGGATATTCCTAATTCCCAAATTTCCATTTTCAGCTCGATAACCGAAAACAAAATTATTCAATTTTTCACCATTAAAAACCAAATTGGCAGCCGGATTCGAACAGCAAAATCAACGAATTACCATAATTTCATCAAACTGATTGAACATTTCAGATGTCAAGATACAACAAAAAACCTAGAATAATTTACTTCAATTAGTTCATAAGTTGGGTCATTATTTTCCATACGTCCACTATTCAAATCATAATCAAAATTTTGAAAAACTGTTAGATTTTGATCATTCAAATCACTGGCTGCAAAATTACTCTGGGAATTTTCTACCAAAATCTTAAAAAAAAAAAAAAAAAAAACCAGTTTGGAATCCGAGAAAAAATTTCTGGACATTTTAAATCCATCAAAGTTGAAATCCAGTCCACTCCTTTAGAACAGCGTTTCAAGTAATGTATTAAATTTTGAAGAAAGTATAACCATAAATTTTATGTTAGTTAATAAATTTCTCTGGATTGTAGCTTAGAGTAGAGAGAATCTTAAGATTTGCTTATTTTAAGACGAAAAGGAAACATGTTATGGTGTCTTATCTTTTACTTTCTTCGAGCCCTCGCGGTCATAATAATCTCGAATTTTGTATGGCTCTCTTTAAAGTAATGCAAAAGAACAAAACTGCAAAAAAGATTTTGATTTAAAATTCCCATTAATTTGAATTTCAGAGAGCTTGGGAAAGAGTACAGAAAAAGGTATGTTTCTCGCAATTCCATGTCCTAGATCTCTGCAAGTGATTAAAAAATTGCAGTTTTTTTCGCCATTTTCATATACATTGCATCAACATTTCACCCCCTCTTTACTTTTTTAAGAAATCACATGAATTCTGTTCTTGATTGGTCGTATCAATTTCTGGGTTTTTGAGCCGAAACTCACTTGAATTCATCTGGGTTTGCCTGAAATTTCTGTTATTCGAATGATTTCTTGCTGGAATTTGAATACAATTCTTTTTTGGGAATTTTGATTTCTGTATTGTTCTCCTCGGAAAAGGAAACTGATTATCTGGATTGTCTCTGTCTTGGCCCTTTTAGAAGGCCTTTCAATGGGAATTCATTTTTCTTCTTTATTTGGCGAATATTCAGAAAAGTTTCTCATTGGCCACAATAAATGCAAATAAAATCTACCCTTTTTTCCTCTCTTCTTAGTTTGACGGTCTTTCTTAAAAATATATATATATATATATATATATATATATATAAGGATTTGAAACGGTCGTGATTATTCGTTTTTGAACTTTCTGTTTCTATAGGCGTTACTCCAAATTTCCGCCTTCTGGGTCGCTTCATTTGCGCCCTTTTTTCCCCTTCCTAATGCGAACCGATTGGGTTCAGCGATAATCTGGTTTTTTCCTTTTGCAGTGTTGTAGATCTAAGCCATTAATCGACGAAACCCAATTCGTATTTCGTAGATGTGGGTTTTCTTCAGATTTTCAACCGCATCGGCTTGACAAATCAATTGGGTTTTCTTAACATTTCTCCTAGTTTTTGATTTTGACGAGAGAGTTATGGGGCATTCGGCGCCGGTTTGGGATTGCAGAGCGGCGACTGAGATTACGAAGGATTGGAACGGCATTGATCAGGTTGTGCTTAGAAATCCCAAAGGGGCTTCCGCTAGGGTGAGTTTTCTTCGTCTTCTTCTTCCCATGGCGTTTGGACAAGAAATGACAATGCTGATTACAATCTTCTTTCAATCGACAGTTTCTTTTTCGCTGTGCCTTTTCTTGTTATATTCTGTTGTGTTTTGGGGTTGATTGATTGAATCTCTGGTTCTGGATTGGGGGGTTTTTGGTTTTTGATTATGTAGGTTAGCTTACATGGAGGACAAGTTTGTTCATGGAGAAATGAGCAAGGAGAAGAACTTCTCTTCACAAGTAGTAAGGTACTGATTTCTCTCTCTCTTTCAGAGAACCTTCTTGTGTTGATGAAACCACTGATTGGATGTTTTGGCTGTATAAGAAACTAGCTTCATAGTTTGTTAGAGAGTTTGAAGAATTGTTTAGAGTTTTGTATGTTTGGACTTTTTGTGCTATATAGAAGGTTCCCAGATTGTTGTATCTTGAATAAAATAAAATCTTACCAGAAGAAATTGAGTATCAGTTTTTACTTGAATTGTAGGCCATCTTCAAGCCAGCAAAAGCTATTAGGGGAGGAATTCCCATATGTTTCCCACAGGTATGTGAGATGATTTTGTTCACCTTCAAATCTCTACAACAATCTTTCTTCATTCCTGATGTGATTTATGAAAATTATTGTAGTTTGGGAACTGTGGATCATTAGAGCAGCATGGGTTTGTGAAGAACAAGATCTGGACAATCGATGAAAATCCGCCGCCCATGTGCTCGGGTGATATTGAGGTGGCCTCCTTTGTTGATTTACTATATAGATCTTCAGAGGAGGACTTGAAATGTTGGCCCTATAGGTAAAGAAAATGATGTTGTTATGTTTCTTGTATAAAGTTTTTGAGTTTGAACCTTTAAGATCTTGGAGAAAGTATATTCAATGTTGTATAGATAATTCTTTGACATTGCTAGGAAATTTATGCATACCTTTTCCTTTCAGTTTTGAGCTTCGCCTTCGGGTGTCTCTACGACCCGATGGAGACCTGATTTTGAGATCTAGAGTTAGGAATGTCAATGGAAAACCATTTGCTTTCTCATTTGCCTATCACACACACTTGGTGGTTTCAGACATAAGGTATCTTCCAGAATTTGTCATTCATTTTTTTGATCTGTATGTTTTCTTTGCTTGTAAATTTAGATTCTTATAAATGTTTAAATTACATTGAAGTGAGGTGCGAATCGAAGGTCTGGAAACGCTCGACTTCTTGGATAATCTATGTCAAAAGGAGCGCTTTACAGAACAAGGAGATGCCATAACCTTTGAATCTGAGGTAATTTCTGTATTTCTACTTGTCAAATATGAGGCATTTAGTTACAGCCAGTCTCTTTCCTCGATTCATAACATTTCTTGGGGTATCAAAGCTGTTCATAACATAATGCTTGACAAATGACGACTGTCGATTGGTAGGTGGATCGAGTATACGTGAGTACCCCAAATGCAATTGCTGTACTTGATCACGAAAGGAAGCGGACTTATGTGATAAGAAAGGAAGGATTACCAGATGTTGGTAAGATTTGGAATGTATAATTGCTATACTTGTTTCAAAATATAGCATTAGGGGCTTAGCACTTAATCTTTTCCTTTTGGGTACCATAGTGGTTTGGAATCCATGGGAGAAGAAATCGAAAGCAATGGTAGATTTCGGCGACGAGGAATACAAACAGATGCTTTGTGTTAACGGAGCAGCGTTAGAGAGACCGATCACCTTGAGGCCAGGTGAGGAATGGACAGGGAAACTGCAACTCACTGTCGTTCCCTCGAGTTTCTCTCTTGACTTGTAGAGGAAATCAAACCGGGATCGTTGAATGCACGAGCACGGGCACGGGCACGGGCACAGCCAGACTATTTTTATTGGGTGTAGAATGGCTGATGCTTTGTTGAGAAATAATGTTCTGGTAGTTTTAGAACACTGATCTCTCTGTGAAACCATGGTGATTTTCTTTGATTTTTTTTTAGTGAAATTTGATGAAATTAGGATGTGGGGTATCCTTACAAGCAACTTGGGAAGCCAATGTTTTTAAAGAATGGCTGCATATCCCCAAACTATCTTCTTGTTTTTAGAGGAAGAGAGAGTGCATTTCTTATTTTCTTTTTAGTATCAGAAATTTCCTCTTTTGTACTTTAGAGACATAGTTTCTCTTCAATGAAGATGTTCAACTATTATCTTAGTTTCAGAAATTTCCTTGTCTTATTATTATTTTTTTTAAGCTTTTGTTCTGGTCCTCATATTTTATTGAAAAGAGGAATATGATTTATAATTATCAAGTCTGAATTTGTATACAAATGTGATATATCCTTCTTTTTTTTTTTTCAAAAGAGAAAAAGGGAAAAAGAAAACACAATTTCTTCCATTTTTATTAATAAGGATGTTGATTAGATAGGTGGGAATGAATGATGTTTTTGGAATTAATATAATTGTTTGTTTGTACTTTGTAAATTTGTTCAATTTATATGGTCCTAGTTAATCCATGTATTGGATTTGAGTCAAGTTGTATTTTAAAGAAGACATGATATTTGAATTGGATTAGTTTGACTTCAAATTTATCAAAATTTATTAATAAAAGGGGTTTACTTGGTCTTAGTTATCTCCTATTCATGATTTTATCTTATCTTCAAAAGTCTCATATTATCTCATATTCTTTCATAAGATTTTTACTTTTGCTAGAAAAGAAGTTACAAATCAGTGATATTTGAATACCTCCTCGGTCAATAAGAATATAACTTTTGTTTTGTGAAACTTCACTTTTCTTTTTCTTTTTCACTAAACAAACAAACATGAATTCCTAACCAATTTGAGCGTTAGCTCAATTGATAAACATATATACTCTTCAACCAAGAGGTTATAGTTTCGAATCTTACACCCCACTTATTGTTGAACTAAAAAAAATAACTATGGATTTTTAGCACAAATAATATATAATAGG
Organism: Trichosanthes truncata; assembly: GCA_033996785.1. Classification (NCBI taxonomy): domain Eukaryota; kingdom Viridiplantae; phylum Streptophyta; class Magnoliopsida; order Cucurbitales; family Cucurbitaceae; genus Trichosanthes; species Trichosanthes truncata. Next base: position 1,893,482 of record JAWPNB010000003.1, read on the forward strand.
GATTAAATTACCAGTTTAGTCTATGAAATTTTAGATCTATGACTTATTCGATATTTTCTAAAATTCATAGATCTATTGTAAACAAAATTGAAAGTTTAAGATCCTATTAGAATTTTATATCAATAGATCTGTTAATTTAAAAAATGTCAAATATGTCAAAGAATAATTAAATAAAAAATTGAAAATTCAAGAATTTATTAGACACTTTTAAAATTCATGAACCTATTAAACATAAAGTTAAAGGTTTAAAATTTTATTAAACAAAATTTAAAGTTGTAGATTTATTAGATAAAAATTTGAAAGTTTAGAAGCTAAACTTGTAATTTACCTTATATAGTATTAATAATATCATTTTTTTTTTAAACAAAAAAAAAAAAAAAAAAAATATATATATATATATATATATATATATATATATATATATATTCGGTTGAGGGCCTCTTCTTTTTGATATTTCGGTTCCATAAGAAAATATCTAACAACCAAAAAGATTGGGTGCCGAAGAAAATTAAATGAAAAATTCAGTCAATTCGGTGGGGCCGGCCAACGAAAAAAAAGAATTAAAAGCCGAAGAAAATTAAACGAAAGATTCCGCCCATTCGTGGGGCCCGCCAGTAAATTTGAGAAACTTAAAAAGGCAGAAAAAATATTTACGGAAGCCACTCTTTTTTTATCAGAGCCAGGTTTCGATCCTGGGACCTGTGGGTTATGGGCCCACCACGCTTCCGCTGCGCCACTCTGATTTGTTAATATAAGGATTTCCACTTTAATATTTAATTAAAAGAGAAAAAAAAAACTCAATTTTGACCATAAACTTGACAAGTTGTATCAATTTGAACCATAAACTTTCAATTTCATCAATTTAAACTTCAAACTCGAATAAATGTATCAATTTACACCCTCGATTAAATTTCCGTTTCAATTACCATTAGAAAAGTTTTCCACACTTGCCCAAAGCCATTTGTTGCTCTATGATATGTACTTATTTGTTATTTTTTTAAAAAAAATTACCAAAAAAATATTTAAATCATTTCAAATCGGGTCGCCACCATAATTAAAACTACAAACTCGACTCTCGAAAGTAAGACCCATACAAAAACAAATGGACTCTTGTGTTCTCCCTTGCCTTTGGTGTCGATACCAGCAACGACGAGTGTGAAGAAGATCCAGGCAGCGACGACCATGACGATTTCGTTGATTTCGGTGGTGAGAAGTTTGAGCTCGATTAAAATGCGGGAGAGAACAGGAAAGGCAGTGATGGACAAAGTGGCGCCATGAACACAATGAACTGGTCATAGTCTTACGTAGGATTAAAGTGACATTGATGTTGGAGAGGAAGGGGACAAAGATTTCAACGAGGGTGATTCCGAAAGCCCTGTGTCTGTTGCGCCAGATGGAGGAAAAATCGAGCTCGAAAACGATGAGAAATTAAAAAAAAAAAAAAAACCAATATTGGCGATCGATTCAAGAATAGGAGTATTCCATTAAGGAAAAATATGGTGCAAATAAGCTTTATTTCTACTAAAAGCTGATGAATTGATTAGAATCTTACCTTAAAATTGGAAAACCATCGATTAATGAAATGAAAAAAGTAGCAAATCAGAGAAAATAAGAAGTGAAGAAAAAGTCATGCTCTGAAATTGAAAAATATTATGGCGAGTCTACTCCAATTTTCTTCAACAATTTTATTGACGTATTTATTATAGAGCAATACGTGGTTTTGGACATGTGTGAGAAACATTTTTAACGGAGATTTAAATTGATGAAATTGAAAGTTTGGAGTAAAAATTGATACAACATGCTAAGTTTGAGGTTTAAATTGATGAAATTGAAAGTTAAGTTAAAATTGATACAACTTGTAAAGTTCAGAGCTAAAATTGATTTTTTCCCTAATCAAAATCAATAGGTTTTGTCTCTCTTTTTTTTTTTTTTGAACGTTTGTCTTGTTCTCTCTCTCTCTCTCTCTCTCTCTCTCTCTCTAATTATAATTATTTTTTACATCTTCAATCTAACCATCAATATTAATTATGGTGCAAATTTCTAAGTGAAGTATTTATTTTACACATATTTTAAAAATAAATCTACTTAACTGCTTCTTCATAAAGTGTTTTAATTTTTTTGTCTTTTGATTATTAAAAATTTTAATTGGTTAAAAGCACTATTTAAATTTCTAACAAAACAATAAATAAATACTATCAATTTTTTTAAAAACACCATAATATATGAGTGTCTTAACTATTGAACTAAGCTCCTATTGGTTAAAAAAACACTTTTAATAATTCATAATCACTTTTAAAAGGTATGTCAAATACACTAACTTTGTGGAAAAAAACATTGTAGAAGCTTATACTTCATCAAAAGGTCACAACTCTAAAGATGCAATCTAATGAACAAGCGTGTGGTTTGTGAAGCTTTATTACATCATCGATTAGAACTTGTTCACAATGTTGATTAAGAAAATACATATTTACTTTAGATTATTGTTTGACGGGCTATTGGATAGGGAAATTAGAATACTTTAGATAGGGAAATTATGCAGGAAATTATGCAGCAAAATCGACCAAGTGAATTAAAGATAGTATGAATTCAACCTTCTATCATTCTAGTTAAAGATGACCCAACCCAGTTCATGAGTAGAGGCTTTTGAATTCTGAAATATAGCAAAAAACTAACACATTCTATACATTTGGGCAAAAGAGAGATTCCAGTTCTCATAATTCAAAATCTGGGAAATGGGAAAAAGAGGCACCAATTACTTCATCACAAGTCACCAACTTAAAATGCTAACTTTTCTCAAAAGATCTCCAGTCCATAACAGAAGTTAGAAACAACTGAAGTCTCCTTCCTTTCTGTAAGAATGCTCAAAGTAGTTTCAGGTTATGCGCCATGGCGATATTCGAGATGTCTTGACAATTTCCAACACTATTTGCCTACAAAAAAAGCAGAAAATTCGAATTCCCTAATCATCATCAATCACAATATGATTGTATGGAAAACAGTAGATCGGTATTGCTTCAATAACAATGGCTTTTTGTAAAAGTAAAAAGATAAACAAATCAGAAGTCGTTACTTCTCGAATGTAACTAGCTACGGCTTTGCAGCTCTCAATTGCAAGTTGCATAACATTCTCAAAGATATCAATAGGTAATTTAGCATCCATCTGCATTGAATAATTATATCAAAATGCGTAATTATTGATGAAAGTGAACGTTAATTGTGTCCATGTTTGGAGAAAGAAATACAAAATTGGAAGCAGTCAAAATGGATAGAGAGAGGAGAAACAAAACTAGACAATTCAGTTTCATATTGTAGCCAACTGTCTAGCACAAAAGCTCCAAATAACAGATCAGGCTAGAGAGAGGAGAAAACGAAGTGACAGAACCTGAAGAAGAGTGACCTTATCCAACGTAGGTAGAAAGCCTACAGTAACATCAGAGCCACCAGCACTATCCTCTACATAGTTCAAATCTGTCCATATCATAATGTCAAATCATATTAATTCTTGTGAACCATGCAACATTGAAAATAAAAGACAGAAGAGAACGAAAGAAAGAAAACTAAAGGTTACGGAGATGATCAAAGATACAAATGGAGGTCCACATCTGATTCATTCACAGGTTTCCTCGCATACATGTTTTTGCATGCGACTGAATGAGGGGGGAAGAGGAATAAAAATTACCAAGCAGAGGAGTGCTATACTGCTATTAAGGTATCCAGAACAGCAGGAAGTAACAATATAACGCATGGGAATTCCAGCATTAGCAAGAGCCAAAGTTGCAGCATTGCTATGTGCCAATCTAGTACCTACAGATAAGAAAAATTGGAAATATGTATGAATCTTTTTGTTTTTTTATAAGAGAAATAAGTAAACTTTTTTTACAACAAAGTTGGCAAATAAGTAAACTATAAGTCTATATCTACATGTTTCCTGCTCATTTAAACAAAGCAATCCAGATTCTTCAAAAGGAGAGGAGTTGTGCAATAACGTCAAGTGAGCCATGGAGAGAGAATAAGGCCAGTAAATGTTAAATTGTTAAAAGAGAGACCGTAGCTTCTGAGCTATTGGGTAGTGAACAATTATACGATTGCCGGGCTTGAAATTTTTGGCAGAAAGGAGGCAAATAGAAGAAGATAGCAGGAAGAGATCAAGAAAAACTTCCATTTCTGTTTTGTAGAAGAAAATCAAAATAACAGGTAGGTGTAAAGAAGATGACAAATATACAGGAAGATGGCAAGAAAAGAGAATATCGGCCTAAAGTATTTGTACTAAAACTAGTATATTAAGAGCTATGTCTGATGGATGAAAATATCTATCTTCACATAAAGACCAAGGAGTTGTTTGAGGCACTGAGTGGATTATAATAGCATGAGTTATAATAGTCTGTGAAATTATATAATATGTATTTAGGATACTAAATTGTTTAGTATGAATTATAATAGCTTGTATTTGGGATGTAGAGTTATTCACAGACTATTATAACCCAGATTATTATAATTCACGCCCCAAACAGACCATAAGAATGAGGAAATAGAAGAGCAGCTCCAAAGATGATTGAAGAAAACATGAGACCGAGGCATTAAATGTGTCGAAATGCATTCCTCCATTGTCTGGCAAATAACTAAAGATATCTCCACGGATCGCCATAACGTAACAAATGCCATAACTCAATACAAAATAGATATAAATTCAGCTCTAACATAGTTTTTTTCCATCTGTTTTTATTTCATTCTATTTGGTTACACCTAAGCAATTTCACTGAACAAGGAATTACTACACCTACACTACACTAGTTGTGTATCTACCCTAACCATATTCTGAAGAGAATAACCTAAATACCACCTTCATCGTTAAAAATTTCGTATGCTTCAAGGTATGAATATTCACCATGACCCTATTTCATGGAATCAACTACAACCAGTCAATCATAATGATGGAACCAGAACTTTTAACAAAATTAGCATTCAAATATATCGAGTGGCAGCACACTGTACACACACATACACAAACACAGAGATTAGCCATGGTGTACTCATAGCGCACCTGAAAGAGATCACAGATTGAGACAACGGGTTACCAATGCACATGTAGAATTCAAACTTCGAAACAAGAGCATCAAGAAGAAAGTATAACCAGTGCTTGATCGCTCATATGTTGACTCCTATTCTCAACCTACATATGTAAAAACAATTCATTCCAACTATACAGCAGGTTAGCAAAAGCGTTTTTAAATAAATACACAGCTCAAAAATTGCTCATGTTCATTGCATTTTGAACGAGGTAGATACAATTGCAATGACTGCTGAAATCCATATACAGCAGCAATAACTTTTGGTGTTACCCATTTCAAAAACAGCAGAACTAATTCAGAAGAAATACTAAAACAAAGGGATGATACTCGATTCAGTTAAGAGATTTCAGAGAGAGCAACTTTCTATAAAACAGTAAAAGTACCCATCTGCTTTAGGAACGGCGCCAAGTTCTGCTCGGATTTGCCTCATCTAAAATTAAACTAGTAAAAATTGAATGCGGGATCATGGAATCGAAATGAGAAAGACGATAAATTGAGCGGGAGAATCAGACGGTGAAGTAATTCAATGGGACGGCGACCGTCTAAGCGAAGTCCTTCAGGGCTCACGAACTCCATCTTTGCGAAACTCAGTGAGCCCCGAATGCGCGGATGGTGTATCCATCTTTGCCATTATTTTTACTCTCAATTTTGAAATTTCATTCTGTCGAAGCTCATGCTTTTTAATAGAATTCATCTGTTGAAAAATATTAAATTATAGGCTAAATTTTTAAAAATATAATGCCTTAAACTTTGTCATTTGTTTTATAAATATTTATACTATTTTCAAAGTTGTAATATTATTCTTTATCTTTTATCTTTTCTAAACATTTCAAAACTAATCTGAAAAGTAGAAAATTCATTAGAATGTTGGATACAAATTCAACGTAGCAGACAACCGTTCTTTCATATTTAATCCACGCAAGTATTCCAGACACCGTTATGTCATTACAAATCACCATCATGTCAACTTCTGTCCAACATTCTAACATATTTCTACTTCAAATATAACTTTAAAACATTTCTGAAAGATTAAGAGTAATGTTGCAACTTTTAAAATTTTGAAACAAAGGGCAAGGCCCAAAGAAAAAAAAAAAAAAAAACTATCTAAATTTTGGTAGTCATACAAACTTCTAATTTTTTTAAACTATATTCTTAGATTTTGAATTATGATCCTTTAGAGTTTTTAGATTTAGTAAATGATATTCTTTTTTTTTAAAAAAAAAGTGCTAAATAATGGTGTAATATGTTTGTTAGATTAATGTTAACCAATTCGGCATTATATGATAGAAAGGTGACCTAAAAAGTTGAGAGTAAAAATTAGAGTGATATAGTTCTTAAAAATATTATTTGTTGCTTCAAAAAATGACATATTTCATATTGAAACTTGTGAGCATGTGATATGTTTAGAGATTTATAGATTTTCATGTTTTAGTCATCATGTAATAATGATATTAGTTTTTAGGACCATGAAGTTTGACGTTGGTGTCTATTTGAACTCTAGGTTTCAAAACGGACATTTTAGTCCTTAAAGTTTGGAAAATAATTCAAAATAGTCCCTCAACTCTTTTAACCGTTAGTTGACTAATGAAAACATGATGGTAAAATTTTGCTTATTGTACTTGTTGATTTGGAAAAATAATTAATTTAACAATATTGTTATGCTTGTTTGAAAAAAAAAATATTAATATTTTGAAAAAAAATCATTTTTGACCCTAAACTTGGCGTTGTATCAATTTTAACTATGAACTTTCAATTTCATCAATTTAAACCTCAAACTTGAATAAGTGTATCATTTTACACCCTCAATTAAGTTTCCATTTCAATCTCTGTTAGAAAGGTTTTTCACATATGTCCAAAGTCACGTGTTGCTCTATAATAGATACGTATTTGTTATTTTTTTTTATAAAAAATAAAATTGCTGAAAAAAATTGGAGTAGACTTGCCATAATGTTTTTCAATTTTAGAGCATGACTTTTTTTTTTTTACTTCTTATCTTCTATTCTGCTGCTTTTTTTTCCATTTTATTAATTGAAGGTTTTTCAATTTTAAGGCAAGATTCTACTCGATCCATCGGCTTTTAGTAGAAACAAAGCTTATTTACACCATATTTTGCCTCAATGGAGTACTCTCATTCTTGAATCGGTTGCCAATATTGATTTTTTAAAAAAATTTATCATCGACTTAGAACTCAATTTGTCCTCCATCCGTTGCAACAGATGTAGGACTTTTGGAATCGCACTTTTCAGAATCTTTGCCCCATCATCCCAACATCGATGTCACTTTAATCCTCCGTAAGACTGTCAATGGGGCCGGCAAAGTCGGTTACGATCAGTTCAATGTGTTTATGGGCGTTACTCTGTCCACCACCGCCTTCCATATTCTCTCCCACATTTTAGTCGAGCTCAAACTCCTCACCACCGAAGTCGAAGAAACTGCCATGGTCATCACCGCCTTTAATGACGTCACCACCTAGATCTTCTTCACACTCGTTGTCACTGATATAGACACCAAAGGCAAGGGGAGCACAAGAGTCCATATGTTTTCGTGTGACTCCTACTTTCGAGAGTCGAGTTTGTGATTTTCATGATGGTGGCGACCTGATCTGGAATGATTTAATTATTTTTTTGTATTTTTTTTTTAAAAATAACAAACAAGTACATATTATAGAGCAACACGTGGCTTTGGATATGTGTGGAAAATCTTTCTAACGGTGATTGAAACGGGAACTTAACCGAGGGTGTAAATTGATACACTTATTCAAGTCTAAATTGATGAAATTGAAAGTGTAGGGTTAAAATTGGTACAATCTGTCAAGTTTGAGGTTTAAATTGATGAAATTGAAAGTTCATGGTTAAAATTGATACAACCTGCCAAGTTTATGGTCAAAATTGATTTTTTTCTTAATATTTTTTAAACTAAATTTAATAATATTTTTGACCATTAGTTGACTAAATAAATATATATTTTTTGGTGTGATTGAGCTCCTCCTTTCCCATCCCCTATACTTCTTTTTCAGTAACCGTCGTTGCTCGATCGCTACCGTTGTCACTTGTTGCTTGATCACCGCTGCTAATTAGATTGTTCAAGATCTGGAATGTTGTTTTGAATATGGATTGGAAACTTTGTTCCAGAGATCTGGAACTTTTCTTTGTTCCAAATCTGTGAAACAAAGGTGGAGGGAGCCTAGAGGCTCATTTCCTTCGTGCGAAGGTCCTTTGTGAGAGGAGGGACCAACCTCGACGACGACAACCTCAAGGGCGGAACAACAAGAAACTCAACGGCAGAACGACGGTGACGTGACAAAAGTTGAATAATAGTGATGCCAACTACAACAGAGGAGGAAGAGAAAGAGAAAGAAAAAATGGCGGCAACGGCGACGACGATGACTGAAAAAGGAAGAAGGTTAGAGGAAGAGGAGGAGGAAGAGGGAAGGGGGATGGAGCTCAATCACCAAAAAAAATGTTTATTGTCGAACAGAATAAAAATATTATTAAATTAATTATTTTTCCAAATCAAGTACAATCAGTGAAATTGAACCGCCACATCGTGTTTTCGCTAGTCAACTAAACAGTCAAAGAAGTTTAGGAACTATTTATAATTATTTTTCAAACTTTAGAGACTAAAGTGTCTGTTTTGAAATTTCAGAAATCAAATAAACATCAACCTCAAATTTTAGGGACCAAAAGTTTATTTTGTCCTAATTTTTATTTTTAGAAATTAGATTGGTAGCCATAAACCTACTTTATAGAAGGTCAAATTACTACTACTTTATTAGAATATAACCATTATCAAATAGGCCCAAAAGTATTTATGGGAGGAAAATTTATTATTACAATGTGTACTAATACCAATAAAATGGATTTAAGTGAATGTTTAGTATTGTTGGAGTGTTGAATAATTAAATTTACTATAATCTATCAGCTTAAGCTTTTGGGTTGATTGGTGGTTTAACATAGTATCAAAGTAGGAAGTTCTGTATTCGAACTCCAGTAATGTCAATTCTTCTCCCAATTAATATTGATTTCCATTTGTTGGGCATTTATTCAAATTTTCAAGTCCATAAGTGAGGGGGAGTGTGAGAGTGTTGATATAATTAAATTTATCATAACCTAATAGCTTAAGCTTTTGGGTTGATTGAGACTACCGAGTTGGTGACAACCAACTCGAGACATGAAATCTTCCCCTCCGTGATTCCGACTGACTCATCGTATGGCCTTGACACCAATATCAGAGAGAAATCCTATTAATAAAGATACTCATCTCTCATTCAAGTTACACAATACCCCTAGCTTTGCTGGCATGATTTTGGATTAAGCATTGTCTTAAGTATTGAAAAGTTTTCAGCCGCACCACATCGGTGTAATGGACTAAGGAGGCTCAAGTCAGTCACATCAATCAACCTAAGTGAGCCTGTTCGACCAGATTTCCACATCAACAATAACAATTCAGTATGATTAGACGAAAGTTAAATACAAATAAAACACAATCATTAATTTAATAGAACATTTAATAGCTAAAGTTGAATTGGTCCAAAACGTAATTTGCTTTTTTTTTTCCACGATTGGCTCTCTGGTGTCACAATCGTTCAACCTCGCCAATATTTTATTATTCTATTTATTTATGCCACCATATTCAAAATCATTTTTTCAAAATATGTTGAGTCACAAAGTACTTTTTTTTTTTTTTTTTTGGTTACGAGTTCTAACGGCACAATAATGTAAAACTATTAACGAACAAGTAGAATTATAACTCAAATTTAAAGGACGACAAAAAATTCAAATTCACTTTGGATTTAAAAATAAGTTATTTTATATAAGTTAAGAACTTAAAAATAGTATGTATTTATATAAAATGTGAAGCTGGCAGCTATGAAGAAGGGTGGCCCTGGCACAGGGCAGGTCTTAGGGGACTAGCAAATTAGGCATTAAGATTTTGACATCTAAGCACGTCTATTACACATTTGGCAACTAATAATACACATCTTTATTCCATAAGCCATAGAATCTTTTTCTATTTTGTTTAAAATTAAAATAAAAAAAAAATCTATTTTTGTTATTATTATTTTATTTTTTTGTGCTGGTGGCTGAAAATACAGCACATGCCTCTCTTTTGTTGGACGCATGATTCCCTTAATGGCCTTCCATGAACATTCTCTCAATCTCAATTGTGGTCTTCCAACCTCAAACTAAAATATTTTACTCAAAAAAATTTTAAAATTTTGAAATCAATTGGGTTGAGTTGATTTAATCAATTTGAGTGATACTATGTAAGTTTAGTTTCATAAAATATGGAATGGAAATTTTGTCCATCCGTTTGATTTTCTTTTAATTCATTGGTTAAATTATAAGTTTAGTCCCTAAATTTTTAGCTTTGTGTCTATTTAGCCTCTGAACTTTAGAAAGTATATAATAAGTCTTTGAACTTTTAATTTTGTGTTTAATAGGTCTTCAAACTTTCATGAACCAATATTATTTCAAATTTTTTTAAAATTAACTGATCTATTAGATATAAAATTGAATTTATGTCTAATAAAACTCTAACCTTTTGATTTTGTGCCTGACAACTTCGTGAAGTTTAAAAAATATTGGATAGGTCAAGGGCCTATTAGATACAAAATTGAAAATTCAGAGACCTATTGGACACAAAATTGAAAGTTTAAGGACCTATTAGACACTTTTTAAAGTTCAGAGATCAAATAGACACAAATTTTAAAGTTCAAAGACTTATTAGACACATTTTAAAGCTTAGGGACCAAATAGACACAAACTTAAAAGTTCATGAACTAAACTTGTAATTTAACCTAATTCATTTTCAATTTGTTTCCATGTAAATTTTTTTACATGAGGATTTTGGCCTAAAAAAGAGAGAAATGTTAAATCACTGGTGAATATAATCCAATATCTCAGTTTAATAGTTATGTAATACGATATCAAAGTAGGAGGTTTTGTGTTAGAACCTATGTAATGTTATTTTCTTTCCAAATAATATTGGTTCTCACTTATTGGACTTTTACAAATTTTCAAGTATATAAGTGAAAAAAAAAAAAAAAAAGAGTTTAGATTTACCATTAACCTAAATTTTTGGCTGGGTAGTGATTTAACTCCAAAAAATGTCAAATCAATTCAGTTACACCCCCTAAAATTCTAAAAAACTTATGGTTCTTTATTTAAAAAAATGAAGCAGCGACGAAAAAAAAAGAGGTTTCATCTTATAACTATTTGATTTTTAATTTTTAGTTTTTAAAAATTAAGTCTATAAATACTACTTCCACTTATGAATTTCTTTATTTTGTTATTTACTTTTTTACCTACGTTTTCAAAAATCAAGCCAAATTTTAAAAACTAAAAAAAAATAATCTTCAAAATTTTATTTTTATTTTTAGTATTTGACTAAGAATTTAAATATTTTGTTAAAAAAAATAAAATTCATTGAGAAAACAAATATAATTTTTAAAAATAAAAAATTAAACAATTAAAAAAACAATAACCTAAAGTTTGAATCACCACCACATGTAATCGAACGAATTCAACAAAATAAATAAATAAAATATATAAAAAAAAACATAAATTTTAATATGTTTCTATTTCTCTCGTGCTCACGTTGAAAAAACAATCCTATCTCTCGGTTTCACTTTAATTGAACTTGGCTTGCCATCCGATCCAGCTGGAATTTTTTCCCCCTTTTAATATAATTTTAAAAAATTCATTAACAAATCACAACGGTTCCTAATTGCTGATGTGGATTTTCTTTATCGATTTATTTCGTATTCATAGCTAATTTCTTTTCCCTGTTTTTATAATTAATTTCTAACAATACCATGATATCAGCTCCAATGTTATTGAAGAACAATATTTAAAATTAAAAATTTTAAGGATAGAAATCAAATCATTTAAAGTTTAGAAACTAAAATAAAAAACTCATAAAAAGATAAAAATCATAGGTTCAAAGCATATTTTAGCCCATGGACTTCTATATTCGGGAAGCGCGAAGAGCTAAGCCACTAATGTCGTGGCGAAGGTTAGGTTTCAAATTTTACTTTATAATTCTTCAATTTTTATATATTTTATTTCAAACCTCCTCCCTAAAATATTTATGCGGGTCTATAAATTCTCATCCACAAATAGATCTATACAAAAAAATGAAGGTTAAATTATACAAAATACTGATCAACTTTGGGATAGGTTTCAATTATACTTTAAGACTTTGAAAAGTTTTATTTTTATCCTTGAACTTTAAAATTTGTTTCGAAAAATACCCCTGAAGAGTTTTTTTCTATTAAAATAAGATAACGATTAATGTGTAAAAATTCGAAGACTACATGACATCATTTACAACATCATTACGTAAATTGACGTGGTAGTTGACGTGTAAAAATTGATTATGTTAATGATTTTAACGATATTTTTATAGATGAAATAAATGGTAATAACGATCTTAATCTCATATATAATTGTAAATAATATTACGTCATTCTAATTTTTACACGTCAGTTGTTACGTCAATTTTTATACTTTATTTTAAAGCAAAATATATTTTTTGGACCAATTTCAAAGTTCAAATGTATCTTTTAAACAAATTTCAAGGTTAAAAAAATAAAAATGAAACTTTTCAAAGTCATTAAAACATATTTCAAAGTACGAGAATATTTTATATAATATAATAAAACATAATAAAGAATTGTCTAAATCTCTATTGAATAGTGTAAAAGATCACTAAAATATTATTTTATATAAAATTTCATAACTAAAGTAAAATAATCCAAACTTTAGGAATTAAAATGGAATGAATTTAAAAATTATGGGACTGGAATATGATTTTTAAATAATGATATTTATACTTTTACTTAAAATAATCGAATCAAATGTATAAATATGACAATATGTTTTTACCTAATTGGAATTTGTGTGACGCAACCAGTCGAATTTCTGCCACCGCCAATAAGACCACACTCTTCTTCCTCCTCTGTTTCACTCTCCCATTTTCCATCATTTTCTTCTCATTGGAAGATCGGAATTCCGGCTGATCTCCGGTCACCGACGTGCCTCTAAGGTGATTGTCTTCTTCTTCTTCTTCTTTGATCAATTCCTCTGTGTGTGAATGTGATTTCAGTTCTCCTGTTTTCCAGATATTGTACATTACAGATTACGATGAGATGGAATTCCATTTTTTCCCTCTTTCCCAAGGAAACGAAATTCCATTTCCTATTATTTAATGCGATGCATGTACTTGACTAATTAACTGAATTGATTACTTTTTCTTTGTCTCCTTTTGTGCATTGATTTTTAATCGACGGAGCTAGTTGAGTTCAGAGAATATGGCAGAGCCGCCATTGAAACCTATTCTCCAGAAGCCTCCGGGGTATAAAGATCCAAATCTTGCTGCTCAGCCGGTGCCGAGACCGCCGGCGAGGAAACGGATGCTCCCGTCGCCGTTGAGCCAGAAGAACAAGAAGCGACGGAGCTGCTGCCGGAGATGCTGTTGCTTCCTCTGCCTTTTCCTCCTGATCCTGATCGTCGTGATTGTCGCCGCCGGTGGATTTTTATACCTCTGGTTTGAACCAAAACTTCCTGTATTTCACCTCCAATCATTCCGGATCTCCAAATTCAACGTCACCGACAAATCTGACGGCTCGTATCTAAACGCCAAAACAGTCGGTCGCATCGAAATCAAGAACCCTAACTCGAAGTTATCACTGAATTACGACGATATCGAGGTCAAGATCGCCGCCGGAGAAGGTACTCAAACTGAATTAGGAACGATGATCGTACCGAGCTTTGTTCAATCGAGGGAGAACACGACGAGTTTGAAGATCGAAACAGTGGTCAGTAATGAAACAGTCGACGGCGGAGCGGGGCGGAAGCTGAACTCCGGCAACCGGACCGGCGAGCTGGTGGTGAACGTCGGAGCACGTACGAAAATCGGATATGTGGTGAATGGCCGTCGAATGCCGCCGGTGAAGATCGAAGTGACGTGCGGAAGCGTGAGGTTGAAAAGTCTCGATAGAGGCAACATGCCGAAATGCTCCATTCATTTGCGCAGATGGTTTCTGTAACCAAAAAAGGAAAAAAAGAAAAAGAAAAAGAAAAAGGTTAAATCAATTAAATTAAAGTTGGTAATTACAGTGGGATTAAACTCTATAAACACAGAAAAGTTGTTGCGATTTGCAACCCATAGAAAACAAAATAGCTATGATTTTGGTCTCAATTTTTGGTAACATTTTGATTTGATTTGATCTTCTTGTTTGGAAAAGAAAAATGTTAATATGATAAATGAAATTATATTAATGTCGTAATTCTTTTTTAGTTCATTATGTTTGGAGTGAGAATTCAAACATCTATTTTTTAAGACAAGTTGTAAAATGTCTTGATTGGTGGAGCTATAATTGGCATGTGTTGTGAAATTAAGTTTCATATGAGAAATGAAATTATATTTTGTGTCATGATTTTTTTTTTTTGTACAACAAATTTGGGATTGCTCACTTTGACATGATTTTTTTTTTTTTAATTCAACAACGTTGTTTGAATGAAATTTTGAATATCTAATTTTTAGGACAAGATGTATAACATGGAGCTATAACTAGTTGTTTTTAAAAAAATGGAGTTATAACTAGTTTGGGTCATGAAATTAAGTTTTGGTATGTTACCTAAAAGTAAACTACCAATTTTAATTAATTATTTATTTATCTTGTTAATTGAGAATATGATACACAATGTGACAACTTGAAAATGAAATTGAAACGAGAAAAAATACGTCTAAACATGTAATTTAGTCAACATATTCTGATATTTATTAAATTATTGTAAAAGAGAGTATGTCATTCCTATTTGGTGTATACATATATGATGTATACTTAAATAAGTCATCAGTATAAGTTTAGTTTAGCATTAAGGTATCTACTCATTCTAGAAGATCGTAGGTTTTAACCTACCACTTAATACAAGGTAATATTTAAAAGAAAATGTTGTAAAATTAATATATTAATTAGTTGACTATTACTTTTTTTTTTTATTTCTTTTTCTTTTTAGTTCAATTAGTTGAGGTGTTACTCTTGGAGATTTATGGTTAATAAATGGGCAATTATTTGAAGTTAGACGAGACAACTTTTATGGGTTTTTGTTGGGCGTGTTAAATATTTGTTTTGGTGGGATATAACAATCAATATTGAATTTTGATCCTTTTCAAAAAAATAAAAATAAATAAATAATATTGAATTTTGGTCTCTTTTTGCTGCTTGCATTTTTAGTTAGGTTTGGATATGATTGAAGGTTTGATGTAGATGTTTTGTTGATTAGATTTTAGGTGTCTTATTCTTCATTATTTTTCATTTTTACCTTCTCAATTAGGAAGGTAGAAACTTACTTTTAATGTAAAAGTTTGAAGATTATTATTTGATTAATGAGACATTTTTTTTTTCCTTTAAAGTCCAATAAACGGAGGGTGAGATTTTGAACTTTCAACTTCAAGAGAAAAAAGTAGTGCCTTAATTTCATATTTGTTTGACCAACAATGTTAAAAGGAAGAAAAGTGGGACTACTCTGGCTAAACTTGCCTGCATTATGAAATTAACACTTTTTTTAATTGAAATTGGAAAATTGCTAACAAATAAATCAATAAATTACAAAATATGCCACCAATAAAATAGTCAAAATCAAGTCTTATAAACTCCATAACATAACCAGTGAGCATAGCTCAACAATAATTGACATATACTCATTTCCTTCAAGTCGGAAGTTCCAATTCTTGTATCTCACATTTTTTTGTACTAAAAACACCCAAAGTTAGTTACAAAATTAAGAAACCAATAAAATAGTCACATTTTTTAAAATTTAAATTGGACATTGTAGAATGTGGTAATTCAACTATTTAGAACAACCAAAATGGTCCAACAAAAGGCCAACCAGTTGATTAAGACATATACCCTTAATCAAGAGGTATGAAGTTTAAATTTTCCACGCTCCAATTGTTGCTAAACTGAAAAAAGAGTCCAACAAAAGATCCCATTGACAAAGCCTTGGAATGGGCTGAAGAATCAAAGGAAATCAAGAGCAAATCATAGACACAACAGGAATCCACCGACAAAAAAGCCATACTATATATTTAAATATTACAACATAGTTTCAAATGGTTCAAGTTTAATATACATATAAAGTATTTGAGGCAGGGACAAAGAAATATATTCCCGTTCCCATTTTTGTTTAGCTAACAGAAAAAATTTTCTTTCCACTCTCTCGTTCCCCACCTAAATGAGGGTTTCCTGCCTCGTTAGGGGCAAGTCTCCACGGGAAAAAGAACATCCCTCAAAAGCAATCCCTTGCTTTTAATCAATTCATGAAAGATATTATCAATGTACTGAAGTATAGATGGAAGAAAACTCCATATCCATTTGGGTTCAAGAGTGTTACGCACAAATACTCGTCAGAGGTCTTTAAAATGTTCTATATTTTTGTCTTCATTTCCTTTCACTACAAAAAAAAAAAAAAACAATTAAAGAAGTATTCAAAATCAAATATACAAGCCAAAGTGAGCATAACACAACGATAATTAGCATGTATTATTTTCTTTGAGGTCGGATGTTCAAATTTCCATACCCACATTTGTTGTAATAAAAAAAATTAAAAATATACGAATTCAACTAAATTACATTAACATGGTAAAAACAAATAAATACCCAAAAAATAGTAGTGTTAAGCTGCAACGACCTTACAACAACTAGTCACATTTTTTTTTCTAAATTATGAAAGTCAACAATGAATTACATTACCTTAAAAAAAACAATGAATTACATTAATTTTATTTTAGTCAAGCATAAAGTTCAATTCACAAATTTCTTAAAATAAAATTTTACTAAATTTCAGAACTATTAAAGTAACACATTAAAAAAAAAAGAAAGAAAGAAATATTAAAGTAACAAATAACAATTTGTTCTTTGTTAATTGTGTTTCCCTACTAAAAAAAAAAAAGAAGAAAGAAATACTAAAGTAACAGATTCTGATGTGACTCGGATCCTACCTTCGGCATTATTGCTAAATGTTAGGTTTTTGTAATAATAATAATATTATTATTATTTTTCCTAAAGTACTGCATTGATCTTGAAGAAAACGAGTGCTGATTCTCCACGTTACGCTTTCGCCAACTAGGTTCGTTGGCGTCGTTCATTTTCCTGCACACCACATTTCCACCATTTTCTTCCTCAGTTTTCTCGTCGGAGAGGCCTCTCCAGGTACCGTTCATGGCGTCGAAGCGGATCCTGAAGGAGCTCAAGGATCTCCAGAAAGATCCTCCTACTTCCTGCAGCGCTGGTTCAGTATTCTTCCTACTCTGTTCCTTTTTACTATCTCTATTTCTTCGCTTTTTAAGCTCGATCTAGTGATTGCGTTCTTTCATCGAGCATCGGAGACTCCGAACAACTTTGTTCTTGTTCTTGTATTTGGAAATTAAGTGGATCCAAATGTTTGTTTGTGGATTGCGTGAAATAGTAACAACTCTGAAATTCAATTATCATGTTCGTAATTAGCTAAGCATGCGGAGGTCTACGAAAATCGGTTTTGGAGTTCTTAGCACTGACTTGCCTCCTCAATTTTACGCTTTACTAGGATATGGTTTGAATTGGCTCTTCTCAAAATAATTGATCAGACTGTGGAATGGAATTCGGAAATATAGAAACTGAAACGCTTATTGTAGTTTGATTTATTGTATATGCTAAGCTTGTTGAAGCAAGGCTATATTGAGCAGAAAACTATTTATTGGCTTATGGATCTGTTTGGCTTTAGTTTTCTATACTCTAAAGCATCGATTCTATGAATCTTCAAGTTTAAAATCATGATTGATTAAAAAATTGAGCTAGACTCTGAACAGTGTAACCGCTTAAGATTTGAGTAGGGGGTTATAAATCTACGCTCTGTGGTCTGGCTTAGATCAGAAGAAGAATCAAATCAGACAATTAGGGCCCCGTTTGATAACCATTTGGTTTTTTGTTTTTAAGCTTGTTTTCTCCCAATTTCTCTACCATGGTTTTCATCTCCCTTAAGGAAGCATTTGAATTCTTAGCCAAATTCTAAAAACAAAAACAAGTTTTTGAAAACTACTTTTTTTAGTTTTCAAAACATGGCTTGATTTTTGAAAATATAGGTAAAAGGTAGATAGCAAAACAAGTAAATTCATGGATTGAAGTAGTATTTATAGACTTAATTTTCAAAAACCAAAAACTAAAAACCAAATGATTATCAAACGGGGCCTAGATGATTAAATTTTTGTCCGAATAAGTAGTCTGCTGTCACCAATACGGTGTTTTATTAAACCGATTTTTTTTCCTCTTATGAATGGATCAAACTTTCCCTTGAGAACTTCCAAAATATAAGACAAGATGTTGTTCTGCAATAGGTCCCGTAGCTGAAGATATGTTTCATTGGCAAGCAACAATTATGGGCCCTCCAGACAGTCCTTATGCAGGAGGGGTTTTTTTAGTTACTATTCACTTCCCTCCTGATTATCCATTTAAACCTCCCAAGGTACGGCATCAAATCTTACATATCTGGTTATAGTCAACATTTTCAATTCACTTGGACTTCGTAAATTTCTATAGCCCGTTATTTCTGCCTTTTATCATTCAAATAATTTGTTACCATATGCGGTTCTTGTTTTGTTAATTATTCTAGTGGCTGCAATATGTGTGTTGTCACTGTTTTTAATACTTATTTGATTAATAACTCAGTGAAGTCAGTGCTGGAAGTTATTTTCACGCTTCTTGAGTTAACAGTTCAGTTGCTGCTGCTTAACTGTGTTGATTATTTTTCGAGGTTGTTCGGGAAAATAGTTTAATATCTGATATCTGAAAATTATATTTTGTGGCAGATGTATTGACCATACAAAGGCCACATTTTAAAACTTAATATATAAACCACATATCACATTGGAGGTTATTGATAGTTTTCTGCACATTTTTCATATGAATATGATTTACATGTTATTTTTGTCAATAGGCTCACTGCCTATTTCATCATAGTAGCACTATCTGTAACTAAATGTGAAAACTCGATTTGGGGAAGATAAGTGTAATGACTTGATTAGGGTGAAATAAGTATAAAAACTTAATTTAATCATAGATATGTCTTGTTAGGTTCTCGGACACCCATTGGTGGATGGAGCTCCCTTGTTCTTGATTTTGGAATGCTAGAGTGCAAATCCTGGGAGTTTGTCTCTTAAGTTCAGGAATTTTTATCTGATCTAATTTGGAACCATAGGTTCTTTTTGTGGACCCTGAATCCTGGTGCGAGGTGGTCTGATTGCTCCTGACAGACTTCAGGGTAGAAATCCTAAGATCTCCGTCGCCCTTGAGTGGTGCAGTGTGTGCAGGTCTAATTTTGAAGATGCCTCTCATTTGTTTTTGTGGTGCCCTTGTATTTTGAGCTTGTCGAGGTGTATTTTTCAATATTTCAATTTCCAGGTGGCTTTCTGCTGGGCATCAAATATTTTATTCTCGTGTGAGGAGGTTTGTCCATTTAAAGGAAAGACCGACTATCAAGGTCACCTTTTGGGAGATTTGGCTGGAAAGAAATAGCAAAATTTTTCAGGGGATAGATGGAGTTTTTTTATGCAATGTCGAGATCTTATTTCTTATGTTGTTTCTTCTAGGAGTGCTTTTGATTAGGTTTTGCTAATTGGAGACTGTTTTTGCATCCCTCATTGGCTATAGTGGGGGATGCAGTCTTATCTTTCTCTTCTCTTCTGTTTTCCTTCTTCCTTGATAAAATTTTCAGTTTTGTGGGATTGTCTTATTATTGCTATGTATCATTAATTATGTCACTTTATATAGGGAGTCTTTACCTACAAGTTTTTACGTTGCTTCAATTTATTATTTGTTTAGGTTGCTTTCAGGACAAAAGTTTTTCACCCAAACATCAACAGTAATGGTAGTATTTGCCTTGACATCTTGAAAGAGCAATGGAGTCCAGCTTTGACTATATCAAAGGTTTTGACCTCTTAATGACAATTTTACCATTCAAGTCCTAGATGTTTGAATTCCATTATCTTATGTCTCATTTGCACGATGGCTTTGGATCAAATTCTTTGAATTGCCTGTTGGTCACCATTTACAATTTTGTTGCTTAACTAGGGATTCGAAACACTAAGCTGATATACTTATATTAAAGAGAAGAAAAAAACATTAAGTTGATATAGTTTCGTTCATGGTACTCAGCATATTGATGTAATAATGTGATTGGCAAATGTACTTGAGTGCTCAACACTCTTGTACAGTTTTTCACATGTCATGTCATCTTTATTTTATTTCAATATTTTCTGCCATTGTAGTAATAGTCTTCAATCCTAATTGTAAAGAGAAGCAGTCAGGTTATACAAAATTTAAATCCAAGAACTTGTCATGTGAATACATAGCTAAGCAAACAACTTAGACCAACCACTAAGAAAGTAAGATGGCAACCATGAAACACAATAACAGGAGTTTGGAGCATACAAAATGCAGACATGCTGCTTTTGTCATCAAAATTCTGGTGGGGAAGGAGAGGATGGGTGACAGCATGATATCCTGGTTAGATTTCATTTTTATGAAATTCATACTGTAAACTTATAAGGGTTACTTATCATTTGAGTAGTGCAATGGGTATCACTGTCCAATGTTGACATGGGGAGACCATGGTATGTTTTTTTGAGATAGTCTGTTTCCCTCCGCCAGAAATCCAGACATTTTCTTATGATATGGATGGTGTAATGCATCTTATTCTAGAATATTCAATCATTGTCTGCTCTGCAGCATCCTTGGCAAACATTATTGAGAATAGAGAGTGACTGTCAATCATTTTCTGCATATCAATTTCACTTTTTTCCTAGCTTTTATTAATGCTATATGCAGTTTTTAAGTGGTTGGGAAGGGTTCTTGTTTCATATTCAGGTGTTGCTTTCTATTTGCTCCCTTTTGACCGATGCGAACCCAGATGATCCACTAGTGCCAGAAATTGCTCATCTGTTCAAGACGGATAGGGCGAAGTATGAGACAACTGCAAGGAGCTGGACTCAAAAATATGCTATGGGCTAGTATGTATTATGGGAAGGGCATGAGGGATGTTGCTGTTGGTTCTTATGTATAAATGAAAGTTTTCTGTACAATCTACTATTGTGGGAGATTGAAATAATTCTATGTTGTTCAATTTAAAATCAACACGATGATTAAGCTTGTGTTCGACTAATATATATCAATTATATGGATTTGATCTCGTACAGTTCCATGACCTGTGAATCTTAATCCTAGATTTCAAGCTAGTGAAGAAACTATTTCGCATCATGGCTTCTTATGATGGTGGAGCATAAAGGCGGAAAATGGGCCAGTGCGGCTCCAATTGCATTTCCACCCCACTTGAATTCTGAGGGTATGCGATCTTTTCCATATTCTAAACTTTCTTTTTTCACCATTCATTTTGTCAACTGCCTTTTATTTCTTGCTTGGATCTAGACATTTTTCTTTAGAAATTGAGAAATTATTTGTACTATTTTTGCTGCAAACGAAGAGATAATGCAAGCGGGGTGGGCTGGAGGGCTGGGGATCTACATAACCTAAGAACTTGGGATTTTACAGCTCTCTTTTTTTTAGTACATTATTTTACAGCTCTCCCCACTTTGAAAATTTCCATTCCCATTCCTAGATTTCCATTCCCTGGAAGTAATCAGAGCCTTAGTTAACAACAAAACACTAGGAAAGCTACAAAACGCTTTCACATTGACAAAAGCCGAAGGTACTTAGATCTAGACTTAGGGCTTGTTTGGAATAATTTTTTTGGTGCTTAAAAACACTTTTTTTGCACTTAAAAATATTTTTTTAAACACTTAGAAAGTCATTCCAAATAGACTCTTATATGGTAATGAAAATCCATATATTCTTGGATATAGGACTTCTCTTTTCGGACACAACTTCAATCTAGATTTAAGTTGAGCTTAGTATAGCAGTATAGCTCTAGATAATGGTGGTTTTAAGCATAACACGATTGAATACTAAAAAACACACACATAAGTGAGTTAAATTCTTTCAGGTAATTAAAAAGTTATCGAAAACATTTTTTACTATATAACAAAATATGATAATAAAAAAATAATCGGAAAGTGTATTTATTGTTCCAAAATTCTTGTGAAGCTTATCCTCAGCCACTTAATGAAGAATTGGAAGAGTCGATTCAAATAGAAATCAAACTGGAAAACGTCTTGGCATCGTCTTGTCTTAGTTGACAAATATGGATGAAATGTCTGCTTCTTCCACCTACCATTCCCTTTCCCACGTCAATTTATTGATATATCTCTCTTTCTCTCCCTCTATCAATAGAAATAGATTAAGGGCTGCAATTTGGTTGACAAAGAAAGTGGGACAATTCCTACATCCCATTCCCAAAAAGAATTAAATTATTAAATGTTGTGTTGTCCTTTGGTGCTTGCTCAAGTTGATTTTTCCATCTCTTCAACTTATCTTCAAACGTAGGTGGACATGAACTACACCGCAGATTTCCCTTTCAGACAATAATTGTCGAAAACTATTCATATACTTAAAAAACTTAAATTCTAAGGCACATAATATAATATCTATCAAAGATTCATCATACACCTTGACAATTCTGCCAACAACAGGGTTATTACGTGCATGCTCTGTTTGTTTGGTTTTGAGAGCCTTCACGTCCCAATAATTAATTTTGGACCATTACCCAACATTTGTCAACTAATGAGAGAGAGAAAAAAAAAAAAGACGTTTGGTTTAATTTGTAGGCTTCCTAATGTTAGAGATGTCTGGGGGACTCTGGATCATACAAAAAAACACTCGGCGGAACGACTTCTTATATTTTTATCCAACATCATTGAAGCCTCTTACCGTTGCAACCTCAAATAGAATTAGTTTTTTAGATAATAGAAATAAGGTTTATCCCTAAATTTTAGAAAGTATCTGATAGGTTTTTGAACTCTCAATTTTGAGTCCAATAGATCTTTAGACTTTAAAAAGTGCTTAGTAGTTCCTTAAACTCTTAATTTTGTCTCCAATAGGTCTTTAAATTTTCAATTTTGTGTCTAACGTGTCTTTTTGTCTTATTTAACATTTTTTAAAATCCACGAACCAACCAGATATGAAATTCAAAGTTTAGGGTTCCTTAGACATAAAATTCGATTTATGTCTAATAAATTAGTTAATTTTTAAAATTTTTAAATATGTCAGGGATTTATTAGATATTGAAAGTTCAATGACCTATTAGACACGAAATCGAAAGTTCAGAGACCTATTAGACACTTTTTAAATTTTAAGGACCAAATAGGCACAAACTTGAGAGTTTAAGGACTAAACTTGTAATTTAACCTAATAATAAAGAAAATACACATTCTATAAGTCTTATGTTCCTACAAATTACAAATTATACTGTATTCTTTGGTTTCATGTATATAAAACTCGTTCTTTCCTAATCCAAATATGTGTATCTCATTTTTAATCATTAAATTTTCTATAAAACTAAATTCAAACATTAGGTAGCTATTTAAAAAAGGCCAACCTAAACATGGCTCAACTAGTTAAAGTATACGTTCACAACCAAGGAGTTACTCTATATTTTGTTGAATTAAAAAAAAACAGTACCTATTTAAAGGAGGAAACAAAAGCTCTGAAAGCGTTTCGTTGGAGATTTATGTAGTGGGATAATTTTTAAGGCTATTCTCAAGTGATTTCTTGATTTTTAGTCTCAGACTCAAACTCCTCAAGAGTTAATTAGAAGAGAAGAGATTGAGAAAAATATAATTTGTTGGTTTAATCGAGCCTATCAATTTCGAGTGGACGGAAAAATGAGTGTATATAAAAATAGGTTAAATTATCAAAAATATCCATGAACTATGGGGTTGGTTTCAATTATACCTCTGAACTTTGAAAAGTTTCATTTTAACCCTTTGAACTTTGAAGTTTGTTTCAAAACAACCCTTGAAAGTTTTTTTCATTAAATTTATGGACAAAAAATAACGTATTTGCATATGTTTTGATTTTTTTTTCAACGTATATGTTCAAATTGTTGGGTTTTATGTCCTAAAACTCGTGGTTTTGTAAACTGAATGTATATTCTATTTTACTATAAAGATGTTATTGAGGTTTATTCAGTAAATGTGTTATTGAATAAAGTGAATTGTGTATTCAATAACCCAAATCCAATGAACTAAGTACCCTTGGCTATAGTATGTATACTTGAACTTTATGTATGACATAAAAGTGGATCAAGTTCGAGTTATAACCAGAACGGTCTATAGTATAGGGATAGGGCTGGGTACCTTATCCTGGGGACACTATGGACGCGGCCCACTTTGTATAGTACTAACGATGTGATCCTAAATCGTTCATGTGGAGACATGCGAGTGGGGGCGTCCTATGCAATGAGTTTGCATAAGACTGGACCGCGAAATAGTCACTTGGACTTTTTAACTCCGTTTACTGTTTTAACTGACTATATTCATACGATGACCTAGGTAACTCGATCTTAATCCTGAGCGTGCTATGAACTCCTGTTTATTCGAGATTATCCTTAGATTTGCATGGGTGAGAGTGGCCCGAGATCGCCGACTCAATAAGCCTCCCATTTTGGGGATAAGACCAGATAGATAGTTGGGAACATAGTCATGCGAGATGGAATTCACTCCTACCCGCTTTAGGGTTTAGTAGAGAGGTTGTTCCCTTAAGTACTGACTCCAGGTCTTGAACAATGGGCCCACCCTCTCGTTGGCCGGAGAGGGATACGGTTTGTTGGTTGGACCACAAACCAAATTGTTCATTAGAGGATCAGTGGGACTTAAGGAACAAGAAGTAATTACAGGGGTAAAACGGTTTATTTGACCCAGCTGTAATTACGAACAACCTGTGAAGGATCGACTTACTAATCATGGTTATATCGAGTGGACAGAAATATATCTACAGTGAGGAGAGTGCAACCACTGGGCTTTAGTGGAGTGTCCCGATGGTTAACGAATGTTGATTAGCTAGGCTAAAGAGTTTGGCCGGTTAATCTCGTATCGTTGGAGCTCATGATCTGTAGGTCCATTAGGTCCCCTTACTAGCTCAGACTAAGCCTTGGAATAATTTGAGAGAAAAGAATTTGAATTGTTCAAATTCGAATTTGGGAGAAAAAGTTAATTATATGCGATATATTTAACGTATCATAGCTTAATTATGAATTAAATTATGATAAAGAAGAGGTGGAAATATTTAAATATGATTTAAATATTCGTTCGGTTTAAAACATGAATAGGGATTCATGTTTGAACGTTCGTTTTGAGAAATTAGGATTTGTCCAATTATTTAATTTGATATTTGATATTAAATTAAATATTTAAAATTAATTAAATTGTTTAATTAATTAAAAATTGATTTTAATTTAAAATTAATTTTATATTAATTTTGAATTAAAATTAAAAAAAGAATTCAAATTCATTTGGAAATGAAATATGGACCAAGTTCATAACTTCTTCACCAAGCTTATTGTTTGAAGCATATCTTCTTTCAATTGGCTTCTTCACAAAGCTTCTTGTTTGAAGTTTATCTTCATTCAATTGGCTTCTTCACTAAGCTTGTGGCTTTCTATAAATAGAGAAGAAACACAATAGGTGAAGAGTTTTAGAAAAACAAGAGATTTTTGTAGAAAACTCTCTAGCTTTTTTATTTAGATCTTTACTCATTCTTCTCCCAATTTCTCTCAATCAAAGATCCCACAATCCATTCCAAGGGCTGAGAATAGTAGGGAAGACTCTAGTGGTGGTCCAAGTAGTGTTGGTGATCCAAGATTTGCAAAGAATTTGGAGATTTTGAGCTACAAAGGTATGTGTTCATACTTTCCAGTTTTGAGCATGTTTTTTGTATGATAAAATTGATCAAATTAGAGTGCTCAAGATCCAAAATTGCTTATGCATTCTTAATATTAACCCCTTCACAAATATATTCACATAAGCAACAATATTGTTGGGAGTGCGACCAAAGTCCCACATCGGCTAGATAAGGGGAAGATCATGGGTTTATAAGTGAGGGACACTATCTCCATTGGTATGAGGCCTTTTGGGGAACCAAAAGCAAAGCCATGAGGGTTTATGCCCAAAGTGGACAATATCATACCATTGTGGAGATATGTCGATGGTCGGTTGTCCCTAACAAGTGGTATCAGAACCATGCCCTTGAGTCGTGATCTGTAGAATCCTCGGATGCCGAACAAAGGAGGCGAGCCCCGAAGGCGTAGTCATGGTGGAGATTCGTGGTAGAGAGCTCTATTAGATAGGCGGTGTGCTCCGGTAAAGGAGTTGGCCTAGACTGGCGGTGTGCTCCTGTAAAGGAGTTGGCCATGATAAGAGCTAGACGGATAGATGACTATTTGAGGGGGGGCTTGGTTGGTACTTTGTTCGAGGGGAGGATTGTTGGGAGTGAGACCAAAGTCCCACATCGGCTAGATAAGGGAAAGATCATGGGTTTATAAGTGAGGGATACTATCTCCATTTGTATGAGGCCTTTTGGGAGAACCAAAAGCAAAACCATGAGGGCTTATGCCCAAAGTGGACAATATCATACCATTGTGGAGATATGTTGAGGGTCATTATCCTTAACAAGTGGTATCAGAGCCATGCCCCTGACTTAGCCGTGGTCAGTAGAATCCTCGCGGATGGAATGACTATTTGAGGGGAGGCTCGGTGGTACTTTGTTCGAGGGGAGGATTGTTGGGAGTGCGACCAAAGTCCCACATCGGCTAGATAAGGGGAAGATCATGGGTTTATAAGTGAGGGACACTATCTCTATTGGTATGAGGCCTTTTGGGGAACCAAAAGCAAAGCCATGAGGGTTTATGCCCAAAGTGGACAATATCATACCATTGTGGAGATATGTTGAGGGCCCGTTGTCCCTAACAAATATAAATGTAAAAATATCATTTTTCGTCCATGAATTCAATGAAAAAAAAAATCTTCAATGGTTGTTTTGAAACAAACTTCAAAATTTAAAGGTTAAAATGAAAATTTTCAAACTTTAGGGATATATTTGAAACCAACCTCATAGTTCAAGGGTATTTTTGATAATTTAACCTATAAAAATATATACAAAAAGTAAATTAGAGGTGGTTGGGTAGGTTCTGATCAGCTGTTTCGTTTGCATGACGAATTTTCTCTACAGCTTCATTAAATCCAAGGATGACGGAAAATCACGTGAAGAAAATGAATTTTGTGATAATATCTTATGAGAATGACAGTTCCTTTAATGTCTTGGACTCACATGCTTAACCCAAAGCAAATAATGCTAATTAATATATGTTTAAAAAAAAAAAAACAAGATAGTCAGCGCAATTTCAAAAAAAAAAAAAAAAGTGTCAGTGCATCTTTATTTATTTATTATTTTTTTTTTTGATATTCTAACCATTCAAAGAACTCTATTCTAATTAAACCATTTGTTATGAACAAGAAATTTCAATCATAAAAAAACCATATCTTTCTTGTTTGATTGAAGTTTAGCATAAAGACAACTAAAAATATGATGTGAGAAATTGAACTTTCACAACTTATAAGAATAGAATTGGTCTTCTAAATTATTTCTGTGATTATCCTATTGTCAATGTACTTGATAACTAAACACAAAATAAAATGAATTTTTTCATGGAAGAGACAAAAAAGCACAAAAAAAATCTTATTATTAGAAGCAGCCAAATACTAACCAACAAAATAACTGCTCCAGTCCCGTTTCAAACTTAAAAAATAAATAACGGAGAAAGCGAAACAAGAACAGCCACGTGTCGAAACCGCAACGTTTTGATCAAATACGCGGCGACTCTAATCTTTCAAATTTATACTTAATAATTAATAAATGCTTATAACTTAAAACTTTTTCCTCGAAAAAGAAAGAGGACAGAACACTCCTATAAAACTGGGCTTCTTGCTTTCCTCTGCTCCGCTCAGACATAGAACCTTCTCTTCTTCTTTTCACTCTCATTCCCAAAAAAAAAAAAAAAAACAAAGATCCTTCTACTGTAAATCTCGTTGGTAAAAGATTTTATTTCATTTTCCTTTTCACGAATCTTGAGTCAAAAGTTTAGAGAGCCATGAAATTCGAGTCCCCATTAATGGGTCGAGTTTGTTCCGGCGGAATTAAGTTCAGAGAAATCCGAACCACCACCCACAAACTGGCGACGGAGACCAAACTGGTTCGAATTTCGTACACCGACGGCGATGCGACCGATTCGTCGAGTGGGGAAGACGAAGAGCCAATCCTCAACCGCCACGTCAAACGTCACGTGACGGAGATCAAGCTTCTCACTGATAGTTCCAAAAAGTCGCCGCCGAAATCGAGAGCTAAACCGCCGCGAAATTCTGAGAGTCATAGAAAGTTCCGGGGAGTTCGGCGACGGCCGTGGGGCAAATGGGCCGCCGAAATCAGAGACCCTTTCCGGCGGACTAGAGTTTGGCTCGGAACCTACGACACGGCGGAGGAAGCCGCCGTCGTGTACGACCAAGCCGCCGTCCGCCTTAGAGGTCCCAACGCTCTAACCAATTTCGCCGAAGCTCCCAATTCCAAAACAAACGTTGTCACATTTCTCACTCCGCCCCCGCCGCCGGAAAATCAGACAACGCCGGCGGTGGCGGTTTCCGATAGCGAAGAATCTCGGAGCCTCTGCTCTCCGACTTCCGTTTTGAGATTAGAAGAACAAAATTGGAGACCCTTTGACCATCTAAACGAAGAATCCGCACTAGAAAACGAATTCAATTGGTTATATGATCGGAATTCCAACAGTTTCTTGTTCAATTTAAAAAGCCCACAACCGATATATTTCAACGAAATGGAAATGGCAATTCCAAAATCGGAAGATTTCGGCGACATTTCGGTGGATTTCGAATCATGTAAATGGGACGTAGAGAATTATTTTCAAGATCCAACCTTTAGTATTGCACTGACTGACTGACAAATTAGCTGGGTTTGTACGAGCAGCTGTGACTGTGAGGTTTTCTTTTGCGATTTTTTTTTTAAATTTATTGATTTGTTATTATTAATTTTTAAAATTTTGTTGGGTTTAGTTTTGTATTCTAATGTATGTTTTATTTGTGAGCTTTTATTTTTGGAGTGAATTGTATTGTATGGAAATAGAATAGTGAGGTGCAACTTTATGTACTCCTCAACTTTTTCTAGATTTGAGATATATTCAATAAATGTGGGTAGGTTCAGAATTCTATTTGAGTATCTAAATACTTTATTCTCTTTGGTTTTTGCTTTTTGAATTTTGACTAAGAATTTCAATAGTGGATTTGAATTTTGAAACACAAAATAAAGAAATCGGGTTGAATTACTAATTTGGTCACTATAGTTAATTTAGTTTTATAGTTTTACAAGTCTCAATTTAGTCTTTCTAGCTAGTTCGTTCCAACTTAGTTCTTATAACTTAGTTAAACTTTATAAATCATCCATGTCTTTACGAGTCATTATCATATTGAACAGTGATATATATGTGGATCAACATTTTCTATATGAACAACTAAGTTAATTGTCCTACCTACTGGAGTTTTCAGACGGATAAAAAATGGTACAGAGCTGTTTTTGAGGTCTAATTAAGCTATAGAAATCTAATTAAAAATTTTTAAATGATAGATATCAAATTAAAATTAAGATGATATTATTGAAACTAAATTGATACATTTAAAATTATTTTAACAAAAAATTTAAAGATGCAAGTTCAAATCATTGGAACTAAATGGATATTTTATCTAAGGTTTTGCCGACCGTTTAAGCGAACCATCAACATTTTCTAAAGTTTTGTTGATGGTTCACTTGAACAGTCGGCATATCCTATTTCTCCCAACGACTTTTTGTTAAATTTTTATCCAACCATTTGTAGTGTAAAGAATTAAATACAAAATCGTTATCAAACCATTTGGAATGGGGAACAGGAACAGATAAGATTTGTGTTTGTAATTAAGGAGAAATTATTGAAAGAGAGTGATAGATATCTTGATTTGGAAAGTAGAAGAAGGAAAAATAGAGAGAGATAGCACATGAGAATGATTGAAGAGGCAATGCACATCTGTCATAGTTAGCTTTTGAAATAAATGTTATAATGTTGGAAAATAATTTAGCCCTCTAACTGCAGACAACTGGTACGAGGTTTCTTGTGGACCAACCCAACACCCTCAATTCACCCTTTTTCTTTCCCATTTCTTTACATTCCCCACTTTAATTCAATTCAATTCAATTCTCCCACCCTCCTGTGCAACAGTGTGAATATGTTGCAACCATCTTTCAAAAGAAAAAAAGAAACTTTTACTTTATAATTTAGAATTTGTCAATCAGTACTCATAGGTATTAGTACTCATAGGTATTTGTACTGATTTTGAGGTTGAATTACTCACTACTATTCATCTGATTGGCTAATTATAAATGGTTGTAGAGTGATTCTATTCGTCTCGTTGTTATTCTTCACTTGATCAAGTTTTGTTGGCTGTTTCGATATTTGATATATCTTAGAACAAATCTGTAGACCTTTTATTTTGATTTTCAAGGAATAAAAATGTATGCTAGGGACATAAACAAGTGTATATTGTCACATTCGATCACCTAAAATAAGAAATAATAAAGTGGTTTGAGGGCTTATAGATACCTATATATATGGTCCTATGCTCCTAGCTAAGAAAGGTCCAAATGTCCAATATTGTGAGCGAGTAATTTGGAAGATCGATTTAAATATATGCATGTGTACTTGGTTCTTTGAGATAAAGAGTGTCAGTGAATTTTCTTATTTGTTTGGCATAATAAACATCTCACTTAATAGCTTGCAAGGGTGGTCCGGTTGGCTAAGACCCACGATCTCTGAATAACACCTACCTAGAGGTCGCACTTTCAAATTTTTGGGTAATTATAAGTTTGATAAGAAAATCCTTGATGTTTTCAACATTTGAGCTTTTGGGATGAGTGCATGTGGACTAAAAAACAAAAAAAACATCTAACGCAATAGGGAGAAGCCTTGGTTGAGCCCTCTTGGCATGTAATGGTCAATGCGAGAATGCAAGAGATGGAGACAGAGAATTTTCTTATAATTTCGAAAGCGATAGTGCGACGATATGGATACTTTCATCATAACAAATGTGTTTCAAAAAAGATTGAAGAGTCAAAATCAAGAAGAGAGTATTTTTTTAACCCAAACAACATGAAAGGACAAAATTTAATTTTTACACACAAAATTTATCCCCATGGGTAGGTTTTCTCCAAGTTAAAAGAAAAGAAGAAAACAACAATAGAATAGAAAGCAAAGGTGAAAACAAAGTGAAAAGCAGCAGAAAAGTTGCAATCTTGCTTGGAGAAAAGTAGCAGAAAAAACCATTCCTTGGTGTCATCTACACAGCACAGCACTGATTCTTGTCTGGGTCTCTGTGGTGGGGATTGTTCTGTCCTTCCCAACACCTTTTACAGCCTATCTCTCAGTCTCACTGTCCTTTAAGCCTCTCAAATCACTCCCCAACATTAACTGAATAAGTAGAAAGGGTAATAACTAATATCAAAGAATAAGCCAAATACCTCTATGACACGTCCTATTCGCGATGCGGTTATTCCACATGCAAACATGGTCCCATGTCACAGTTAAAAAAAAATCTTAACCAAAGTAAGCATATAGCTCATCCTCAGCGGTAATTGACATGTACTTCTTTTCTTGAGGTTGGAAGTTCAAATCTTCATACCTCACATTTGTTGTATTAAAAAAAGTTTAGAGTAGATAATATTCAACTCTCACTATTAACCATTATGGGTTGGCCTAGTCGGTCAATAGGGGTCACGAGCATAATAAAGACTTAGCGAGAATATGTTCAATCCATGGTGACTATTTACTTAAAATTTAATATTCTACGTGTTTTCTTGACAATCAAATGTAGTAAGATAAGACGATTCTTCCATGAGGTTAGTCAAGGTACACATAAACTAGTTCGGATGCTCACAAATATAAAAATATATATATATATATATATAATAATTAATATATGACCCATTATTCTAACGATAATGATAATCATAGGTTGTTAACCTCATGGCACACAATTTTGAGCTTTTATAATTTTTGTATGTGATCCATGTACAATGAGGCAGCTCTTAGTGCATGCTTGCATAATTTGGATTATTCTAAACTCATCATGCTTCGACTCAATCAATTGTCTCCCTTTCCTTTCTCATTTTGAGTTTAATTATTTCCTTCTCCACATTATTTTAGAATATTTTTTAAGAGAGAAAAATGTAGAGTATCCAAGAAACATGTAATAGAATAAAAACATTAATAATTATTATGTTTGTTTAAAGCTTCTTTCATGATTATTCTTGTTTCTTTAGATTAGAGAATGACTATAATCTCTTAACATTAATATACTAAATGTACTTTGGAGATATAAAGTTATTAAAATTATATGATATTCTTCAAATTATGCAAATAATACTGGTCAGTTCAAATACTTTGAACCCATTGACAAATTTAAAAAAATATATATATATATTATGATTTTATTCTTTTTTAAATTTTGGTAGCAGAACTTTACCGACCAGAATCAGTTGTGACAAAATTGAGAGAGAGATCACGTGGGATGGTGGATAAACAACAGAAAGGGATTTGGGCCTCCATTTGAACTGCTAAAATGGGCTGGGCCCATCTTTTCAATAATTTCCTTCGTACGTTATTTTTGTGGGCCATAAACACCTGGATTCGCAGAAATAATTGCAGTCTAGGCCCAAATGATTTACTCGTGACATGAAAAAAAAAACGAGAATGAGAAAATTATTTAAATTAATTCGAATCATTTTTATTTAAAAAATTATACATCTTGACTTCTGAGAGAGTAATGAATAGTATATAAAGATTATTGTGAAAATTAGGATGTGAGAATTAAGGAATTAAAAATTAAAAAGAAAAAAAAAAATAGAAGGGGAGCTCATTAGTCATTAGGCCCATTTGACCGACAGAAAAAGTCTCAATTCTGACAGACAAGTTGGGGAGCAATCAGGTGGGCCACACGACACACGTGATCTCCACTCCTTTATGATCTCCAATTCAGGGAGTCTTGGTCCATGATAATAAAAGCATACCCATCACTAATATCAAATAAATCAATTTCATATATACATGCACATGCACACACAAATTTAGGTGTGGATTGCCAATTTAAGCATAGCTCAAATTATGTGAGACATATATCATCGATTAAGATGTTAGAATATTGTGCAACGAACGATTTAAAAAATAATTATGAACCAACCATCACTACTATAGGGCTAACGTGGTAAATCCTGCCACCTCTGACTCCTATTTTCCCTCACGTGTCAACAAGAAAATTGGGTGCTCTCCCTTAATGTGGTAGGACTCTGTTGCAGGACTTGACATTGGCTGATTAAAAAAGGCATCCTCATCGCAGTAAAGCCTTGACGGTCCCCCATAATACGCTCACTTGGGGACTTCTTACTCCAGCAGTTCCAAGAGTCTCTACTAGTTGAACCTCGTCCAGTAGACTCCCTGTATGGCTCATCCCCAGTCTTCGGGTGTGCTTCATCTCATATATATGCCCACTTCGTAATTGAATGTCAGCCTTTCATTGGGTGTCCGATGAGACCAGAGTCGAACCTAACTTCAAATCTCCTAACTCATATTGTAACTTTCTTCGAGAATATATGTCTTGACTAGTAAAGCTATGCGAAGCTGGCAAGATTATTAATTCTTTGACATTTTTTTAAGACTTCTTTGACAGTTGAATTATGTTCAGTTGGCAAATCGATCATAATTTTAAATGATGTTAGAGAAAAAGGGAAAATATTGAATTTAACAATGAACTTGACAAGATGTATCAATTTTCACCTTAGACTTTCAATTTCATTAAATTGCATCTTAAATTTTGATAAGTGTTGGAATCATAATCCTAAAATTGAATAAATGTTTGCAATTTTTACCCTTTAATATATTTTCATTTTGTCAAAGTGAGTATATCTTAACAGTAATTGACATGTATCTTTGACCAAAAAATCAAAGGTTCAAATCCTCTCACCCCAAATTTTGTTGAACTCAAAATATTTTTTGTCATTTAAAAAATCATCAATGAAAATATTATTACGTGCATTTAGTGGATACACAACATATATGTATGATGCAAAATTAATGAATTTCAAAGAAAATTGACACTCAAGTTGATTTTTTATTTATTTATTTATGAGTTTTTGAATATTTATTCAATTGTCAATCTTATGTATTAATCGAGTTTAATCTTCTGCAAAGTTTGATTTTCATTGAAATTAGTGAGTATAGTTTTCTCTATACCCTTTATTAGAATATGAGGTTAATTTAGCCGAAATTGAACCTTAGGTAAAAATTATAACACAGGTTTGAGTTTAACAAGTTTATGAAGAAAAATTGATATTACATTTCTTATTAAAGAGTAGATATTCAAACCTAGCCTTGTTTAAAAAAATGTGCTCAAAATGTCATTTTTAAAAATCAATAATAAAAAAAAAAAGAATCTTATTGTTAGAAACTTTATACACATAAACAACTATTTTTTAGCTGACACTAACCAAAAACAATTATCATTTAAAAACATTCAATTAGAGTTAAGGTTTTTTTTTTTAATGAGTTGAACAATTTCAGGGATGGAATCGAATTATTGACCTTTGAGATGATAATTGATATCATATTCACTAAACTATGCTCAAATGAAGGCTTTTAATCAATTAGATTTTTTTTTTAGTTCAACAACATTTGGAGTGAGAGGATTCGAACCTTTAACCTTTTGGTCGATGGTACATGTCAATTATCATTGAGCTAAGCTCACTTTAGCTTAACCGATTAGAGTTAAAAGGTTAAGTTTGTAAATAAATCAAACACTAAAAAAAACTATCGTATACAATCGTATAAATGTAAAGATTTTGTTAAAACATTGATCTTTCCAAAATGACACGGTTGTTTGGGCTTTAGTGGGCCCTTTATAAATGATTCCGAACATAAAATGGGAAGGTTGGACCGAGCCCATTTATTACTATCACAATATTATTGAAATTTGTAAGAAAAACACACACCAAAATTTTACACACAAATTTGTTAGTTCACTAACAAATTTTAAATAAATTTTTTATTAGATGAATGAGCAAAATTGAACTTTGTTAGATTTCTATTCATTAATTTTTTTAAAAATAATAATAATAAAACTGATCAAAACAATATTTTTAGTAAAGCTGGTACACGATTAGAAAAGTTAGAAGGGCTCCTAAGATTTAGAGGGGAAAAAATCCGTTTTTTTTTGATAATGGGTATTATTTGTCTTCTAATAAATTTCGTTAGAGAAATATTTTTATGTGAGTTTAATGAATTATAAAACATTTATCAATAATGAAAGCAATGGAACTTCAGGAAAAAATTGTTTAAATTTGTGAGTTTTAGAAAAATTGTTCAATGACTAATCTTGTGCATTAATTGAGATTAGTTTCGTGTAAGATTTGATTTGTTGAAATTATGAAGTTTTAGAAGACTTGTACTTGTTTTTCATTATAATTAGTGGCTGAATTTGCAGAAATTGAATAAAATGGGTAAAAATTGCAACATTTGTTTAAGTCTAAGGTCTTGCTTACTTACCAAGAATCAAAATGAAATTAATGGGAATGAGAATGATATTCCTTTGTTATTGTTTACTAGGAGTTGTCTAAAATCATAATCAGAAACTCATTAATGTTGTTTACTAGAGACCGTTGGAAATCGAAATATGAATCAAATATATTATAATTACTAAGATACCCCCTTCATATTTTTAATTAATTAAAATTTATTACTAAATAATATGCGAATGTAAATTTTAATTAAAATAATAATAATCAATAATAAATTTATTTTATTTTATTACTATTTTAATTGATAGCAGTGTTTTTTTTAAATAATTTATTTAATATTAAAACATAATAACTAATTAAAATTAAATTACATCAACTAAAAAAAATTAAATATTTTTTTTATTAAAAGTATATAGGCTAATTTTATTTGTATATGTTATCTCATACAGATATTATACTTTAAAAAATAACTAAATATTTAACAAATTAAATATAAAATTTAACTTTATAAAAAGATTAGATATAATAAAAAAAAAAAGATAAGTATGTTTTCTTTTTATTAGAAGAAATATTATTAGCAGTGTAAATAAGAAAGAGAGAACAAATGGTAAAATATTTAATAAAAATGTCGTGAGTCTCATATATAGACGAGAAATAAAGGGTAAAGATGTAAAATAATTAATAAAAAAGTTGTGGGACTTGTGGAATAAAGAATGAGAATGAGATTGACGAAGATTTAAGAGATAATAGAATTATCCCTTTTATGGGATAGAGATTCTCAAATTGATGGTGAGTCCCACCAATTGATTCCATTCTTGCATTTTAGTAAACACCATCATTAAGAATGAAAATTTTTATTTTCATTTCCTTGAACTAAACATGCTTAAGGTTCAAATCGATGAAATTGAAAATTTATGAAAAAAATTATTACACGAGGTCAAGTATAGAGTATATTAATCCAAACATAGCTCAATAAATAAGACACCGATTACTATTTCAAATCTCGATAACTCAACCTCCTACTCCTACCATCTTTAAACTAGTGGAAAAAAAAGTGAAGTTTAGGGTATAAACTTATTCCCCACCTAAGATTTAATGCTAGTAACTCGTATAAAAATTTATTTAAAAAAAAATGGTTAAATTATCAAAAATACCTCTGAACTATGGGGTTGATTTCAATTATACCCCAAAAGTTTGAAAAGTTTAATTTTAACCCTTGAACTTTGATATTTGTTTCAAAAATACCCTTGAAGGCTTTTTTTCATTAAATTCATGGTTGAAAAATGATGTTTTTGCATTTGTATTGTTGCTTATGTGAATATATTTGAATATCTACGTTGGAAAAAAAAAACATATGCAAACACATTATTTTTCGTCCATAAATTTAACGGAAAAAATCTTTAAAGGTTGTTTTGAAACAAACTTCAAAGTTCAAACTCCATAATTGAGGAGTATTTTTTATAATTTAACCCAAAAAAAAGTCCTATAAGAATAATTCCGAGAGAAACACTATACTCCACCAAAAAATAAAAGCAAAAAGAATGGCAAGAGTGGCCACTGCTCCACCCATTTGCTTGGCGCCTTTCTGTCCACGCCACGAATCCGTTCCCACAAACGCTAACTTTTCCATGAAAATTGCTTGCAACTTCACAATTGCGCACAAATCATATATGTATCTCCGTTTTTATATTCGTTTTAGAGAAGCCAATTTGTCTTCCTCTTCGATTTCATTCTGATGATCATACTATAACCGCCTCAATTTTCTTTCTCATTCATTCAAATTCGTCGACCCATCTTCCCATAAATGGGGCCTCCAATTCCAACGAAGAAAAAGTCATATGAGACGCGTTCTTCTTTGAAAATTTCCATTTCCCACAATTTTTAACATCGCGAAGAACAGAAATTACAACGGTGCTCTTTAACCCAGTTGCAGAACGAGGAAGATATGGTGGGCTTGAACCCGAATTTACCCTCTTGGACGAGTTGCTCATCGACCCTAGTTGATTTTCAGGGAAAAATTTCTTCTGTATCGGATTCCATGTTCAGAGGCGGCAAAGAGGGTTGTTCGGAGCAGCCTCACCGTTCTAATACTCTCTCTGATGCCAATTTGAGTTTTGGAGAGAGAGCCCTTTCCGCCGCTGGAGCCGCCGTTCTTTCTGCCATCCTCGTTAATCCCCTTGACGTCGCCAAAGTATGTTAAATTTCTATGAATTTGTAATTGGGATTTTTCAGTATCGAAGATTAGGCTATGTGAAGATGCCATTTGTTATTTTCTTTCATTTTCTTTAGAAGACAGAGTGGTTTCAATTACTAATTCTTTACTAACTTCGAGGTGTTGCATATTTGTGATTAACTTTGAGGTGGTTGTTTGTTTTGATTATGTCTCTTCAGACAAGATTGCAAGCACAAGCTGCTGGAGTTCCATATCAAGGGCCATGTCGAATGACAAGTTTAGAAACAAATACGGTGTGTCTGAATACCTTAACGTGCATTGGTTTCAATATGTTAATATGAGAGAGAGTCTGCAATTTTTGGATAATTTTACAATGAGCTGGAAGAGACTAGGATCATTATGGTAATTGTTGTCTCACATTGCGTATTGTCTGCGTGGGTGTGTACAAGAAAGAGTCTCTTATTTTAATTATTGTTTTATTGATTCTTGAAAAATATATAATATTTTTCTTGGTTGTTCCTTAGGTGATTCCAAATTTGAGATGTTCATCAGCGTCGGGCTCTCGTGCTCTTTTTGGCCTTGAACCTAATTGTTCTCTAGAGTGTAACCGGTATACAGGAACATTTGATGTGTTCAATAAGGTTATTCGTCAGGTTAGTTGAGATTCTTGAGACTAATACTAATTAAGATCATTCCTAAGCTTCATAGATGCATAATGGCTTTCATAGTTTTAGACTAACAAGAAAGGAGTGAGCTCTGATTAATTATGTGAATGCATTTGGTTAATATATGTAGCAGTGTTAACTTCTTTCACATGTCTATTTCGAATATGGCTCATAGTTAGATGGGTTGAATGGAGATCAATTTGCTTCTACATGTACTTATCTTAATCCCTGTGCATCTTGTTAGTCTATTTGACATGTCACTTTGTTGTTTAGGGTGGATCAATTAGTATCAGTGGCACTAAGAACTAAACTTTTCGCAGGAAGGCTTTGGAAGACTATGGCGAGGCACATATGCAAGCTTAGCTTTGGCTGTGCCAACCGTGAGTATTTATTTTAGTGATGATTATTTCCCTTACCTTGACATTTGCTCCTAGATACATTTTTACTTGAGATATATGTTCCGGGGTTACATTGTGTTGATGATTTTTTGCTTCCTCCTGTTTACCAGGTTGGGATCTACATGCCTTGTTATGATATCTTTCGCAATTTCATGGAAGATTTTACCACCAAGAATGCTCCGAATTTGATTCCATATGTTCCATTAGCTGCAGGATCAGCTGCCCGCTCATTAGCTTGTATATCATGTTACCCTATTGAACTTGCACGGACCCGAATGCAGGTATTAGATCATGCATATTGATTCTTCATTTCTTATTTAGTGTTTATTTATGACCATATGCTACAAGCCTGCATCATAACTCGAGCTCGTAGTTTAAATATTTTTTATCCTTCCCTCTCCTAGGCTTTTATAGAGAAACAAACTGGCACTAAGCCTCCAGGGGTGTGGAAGACGCTGGTTGAGGTTATTAACCCTATTAGGAGTAATCGCCTTCGAGATTGTAAGTACTTTCACAATACTGGTTGAGGTTATCAACCCTATTAGACGTATAGTTTGATGTCTGTTAAATTAGGTTGAAATTTAGTACAGTTCATTAGAGTATTGATTCCGTTTCCAACAGTACAGAACTATCGTTTCTTATGGACTGGCCTTGGTGCACAACTTGCTCGAGATGTTCCATTCTCTGCCATCTGCTGGTCAACACTCGAACCTGTGAGAAATTTCCTCAAAACTGTTTGAGAAAAGCACATTTTAGCTATAGTAATGCCTTTAACTCTGGTATGTTTGAATATTCTGACTGCCTTTTCTTTCCACCTTCATTTGCAGTCAAGGAGAAAATTTCTAGGCCTAGTTGGCAAGGAAGCCAATGCAGCAAGTGTGCTTGGTGCAAATTTCTCTGCTGGCTTTATTGCTGGAAGTCTTGCAGCTGCTGCAACATGTCCATTGGATGTTGCAAAAACCCGAAGGCAAATTGAGGTTTCTATCGTTACTAAGAGCTTCATCTAGTATACAGTTCTATTTTTCTAATTAATGCTTCCAATCCCCACACTTTTTGTGGAGGGTTTGCTTTCCCTTTACACTTCAGTTTATTGGAGTTTGATTTCTCTGCTCCCATATTGAGCTGAAGTTCACGGTCAGTTTCAATTGGTTCCCAACTCAGTAAAGTTTATTGTGATCCCTTGCTGGGGAACAATTGCTATCTTTTGTCTTCGAAGATCATACAACCCTTTATCTAAATGGGTTTCAATGGCCCAACATCACGACCAAGTCTTGAACTCCTGTTCCCTTAATTCTTAGTTTAAAAGTACCTACAAAATTTTCTTCCCTCATCAAAATATTGTGTATTTTCCATCCTACCCCATGAATTGAAGTTCCATTGCGTTTTGGTTGTCAGTTGGTGTTTCTTTTGCTATTTTGCAGAGAGATCCTGAAAGGGCATTAAAGATGAATACAAGAACAACTCTGGCAGAAATTTGGAGGTAAGTAGCAGTAGCAATCTTAGTACCAAGGTTTCCATTACTATTAGTAGTTGTTCTTGGAGTTAAACAAAACCATTTTGTTACACACACAATACAATGCTTCTGCTGCCATGAGTTTCATTATGCTTAGACAATGTGATTTTTATCAAAATTCATGCACTGAAACTGTTTACTATGGGACAGGGATGGAGGAATGAAAGGAATGTTTACAGGAATTGGCCCCCGTGTTGGTCGCGCCGGTCCTTCTGTCGGAATAGTCGTCTCTTTCTATGAAGTTGTGAAGTATGCATTGTATCACAGACACCCAGAAGAAGTGATGACTAAATAGAGGAAGTCACATGGTATGTCCCTATGTAAGCTCAAGAAATCTTCTTTCCACAGATTCTTTTGTCCAAAGATATTTGGATGGTTAGACAGCAACTTCAAAGGAAATAAAATTTTCCTACTGGGACCTCGAATTCTTGAGTTTTTCCTCCCTCTCATAAGTAAATCGAATCCCAATTTCAATCTTATATTGTCCATCAAACAATTTGTTCAATCACAATTTTTTAATGTACATGAACTTCGAAAATTTTCAGTAGAATTTGAATGAATAAATAAGAATAAATTGTTTTGTCTCTATGATTTATGCTCGGATTTAATTTAGGCGCCATTTGATTTTTGGTTTTTAAAAATTGTATTTGTTTTCTCATTTTATTTTTGAAAATTGAGCCTATAAATACTAGTTTTACCTATGAGTTTTCTTGCTTTATTATTTACTTTTTACGTATGTTTTCAAAAATCTAAACTAAGTTTTGAAAACTAAAAAAAGTAGTTTTCTTAGGAAAGATAAAATCTAGGGAAAAATACATTTTTTGGTCCCTGAGGTTTGAGGTTGATGTCTATTTGGTCCATGAGGTTTTAAAAGATACATTTTAGTCCTTGAGGTTTGGGAAATGATTCT
The DNA here is from genome assembly GCA_033996785.1 of Trichosanthes truncata. NCBI lineage: Eukaryota > Viridiplantae > Streptophyta > Magnoliopsida > Cucurbitales > Cucurbitaceae > Trichosanthes > Trichosanthes truncata. The sequence continues at coordinate 1,934,793 of JAWPNB010000003.1, forward strand.
AAATGGTCCCTGAAGTTAGTTTGACCGTTAGTTGACTAACGGAAAATAATGTAGCATGTTGATGTGGGAAAATTTAAATGAGGTGGAAAATTTTATTAATTTTATATTATTTTTAAAAGATTATTTGGCATTTTTTTCTTTTCATTTTTGCACCGTTGGATATTTCTGTAAGTAGAAAAAAGCTTACATGTAATTTTTTTTCTTCCCTTTTTTCCCACTTTATACCAACTACAAATTGGGGGAAATTTGAACAAGAGAAGAAACAGAAAGTAGGGGGAGAGAAACGGAAATGGAGGAAGATGGGACGAGAGAGAGAGGTTGAAGGGCCAAAAACAGTACCTGAAAATTGGACACATAGCCTTTGGGATTTATTTTTAACCTTTCAGTAAATTTCTTTTCCTTAATCAGTGTGTGTTTCAAACAAAAACAACCCCCTTTAATAAATCTATCATTTACAATTTCAATAGTCAATATGGCTTTGGGTTTTTCTATATTTACCTTCTACTTTTTCTGGGTTTTTTTTTTTGTTTGTAGTGTTAAGTTAACTTAACACTGCTAATTAAGGAGTTCAGGTGCTTAATAACCCTTCAAAGCAAACAGCCAGCTGATCAAATGAGTCAAGCCATGTAATCTTTTAAAAATAATTGTTATTTTCGGACACCCACGCCGGCGAACTCTGCTCGCTCTGAAGACCCACGCAAACGGTGACCGGCGAACTCCTCTGTTACCGAAAATCAATCAAAAGACAGCAAGAATCAAGACCCATGGCTGCGAATCTTCTTCTTCAATTTATGGATTGTGTATTGCGGCTGCTGTATGTCTCTCTTCCCTCTCTGCTGTGTGTTTCACGAAGAAGAAGCCAGACCTAAGAGAAAGAAGATTTTGTAAATTTCAAAATGCCCTTTGTACCAAAATTACTTAAATGCCCCCACTTAAACCTTAAGATATGTCTTGCCATTTTATAACAATAATATAAAAGTAATAAAATTTTCCACCTCATTTAAATTTTGCCACATCAACATGCCACATTATTTTCCGTTAGTCAACTAACGGTCAAATTAACTTCAGGGACCATTTAGAATCATTTCCCAAACCTCAGGGACTAAAATGTATCTTTTGAAATCTTAGGGACCAAATAGACATTAACCTCAAACCTCATGGACCAAAAGTGCATTTTGCCCTAAAATTTATTATAGAGAAATGACGAGAAAAACCAGCACAATTTGGATTTATTTTTCTTAGTTTTTAAAATTTGGCTTGGTTTTTGAAGATATGTAAAAGTAGATAACAAATCAAAGAAACTGATGAGTGGAAGTAGTATTTATAAGTTTAATTTTCAAAAACTAAATGGTTATCAAACGATGTCTTAAATTAAATCTCTCAAAATACTCATACCCTTGTCATATGTTATATATTTTACAAAAAGTAGAATATGAGATTCCAATCTCTCACTTCTTGTTTGAGGGTAGGTTAAATCTCTCAAAATATTCTTATATAGGTTGTCATGTTAACATGACATGGAGGCAACAACTTAGCATCCATTAATAAATTGCCTACGTGAAATAAGGAGGGGCTCTCTCTATTCTATGGAAAAAATTTATCCATTTTTCTATTCAAAGCACTTATCTTTGTAAAATTATATTTAAAATCACTTCGAGATGCTTTTAATCATTCAATATCAATATAATGTTTGGTTTTATACTTTTAAATGACGATTTTCATATAATCAAAATCAATTTTGAATGATTAAAAACATGTTTTATGAGTGATTTCGAACGTGACAAAAGTAATTTTAATCATTTCAAAATCACTTCTAAATCTGCTCTTTGAAAGTGATTTTGGTCGACCCAACATTACACTCAAACATGCACATCACAGAAGGTTGGCCTGGCCATTGAACATTTGCAGAGTTCAACAAGAAGGTGGAAGCCATATCCTATTCTCTCCAAGAAGACAATAATATTAGAAAAAGAATGGTGGCTTCGAACTCTCTCTTCCAAGTTCTAACATCAATCAAACAAGTTGCAGAGTGGAAAAGCTTTGCAAAATGGATCGAATGAATGAATTGTGATTAACAAAATTGAAAAGTAATCGAATAAACAATCAATAAATAAGAGAATGGATAAAAATCTGGTAAACCCAATATGCACATTCCTCTTCAACCCTACATTTATCACAACGAGAGAAAGAAAGTTGGCCCTACTTCCTTCAATGATTTATCCACAAACCCGCATCTTCAAAAATCCCCAAAACAGCGCTAACATGGCTACAATCCTAGAATTCAATTCAGAAAAAAGTTGTAGGAAGATGCGACGAGAGGGTGAATGAGATACGTGAGAACCAACGCCACCAGCATCAGCACGTACGCAATCCCCTGGTCTATGGAGGTTCCTGTTTGTTTTTACACAAAATCACTTCCAAATAAGAAAATTGTTCCTATTTCCAGAACAGAAATCCCTCATTGAAAGCCCTACATTTACATGCTTCTTCATAATCATTCAACGAAGAAGACAATGCAGACAGAAAAATTGACGGAATTAGAAATCGGAAATCAAAAGGAAGTAGGATGTGTAGATTTTACCGTCGCTTGCGGGAGCGGGAGCAGGGACCGAAGAGTGCGCGTCAACGAGTGGCGATAGAATGGAGAAGATGAGAGCGAAGCAGGTGAAGAAGCCGGAGAAAGCCCTAGAAGTAGAATCGGAGGACGACGCCATTGTTGCTCTCCCTCTCCGAGGAAACAAATCTCTGCAAGCTCCGAGCAAATGTTGAAGAAGAGAGAGAAAGAGTGGTGGGGCGGAGGAGAATGTGGTGATTTGGTCTTATAAAAAGAGAGAACAGAGAAGAAACCGGCAAAGGTTACTGTGGCATTCGTCAAACCCAATATAAGTGGGCTCCACAATTTCTACTGTTCGTGGGCTCCACAACTTTTTTCTTTTCTTTTTTCTAATTTTTATTTCAAATTATTATTTTACAATTTACAAATTATACTTTTTTTTTCCTTTTTCAATTTAGAAATTATATCCTTCTTTTTTATAATTCTATAACATTACTTTTAAACTCACGGGAATGCATGGAATATCTATTTATTCTTTAAAAGTCGATCTGAGCATAATTCAAAAGTCAAGCCATCTACTATTTTTCTTGAAATTTGAAATTCAAATCTCTATTGGTGTGATATATTCTTTTGATATTGTGGGTATAAATTTCATTAATAACACAATTTAAATTACAAAAATATAAACTAAAGATATAAAAAAAATTCCAAAAAAAAATTATGAAATAGAAAACTATAGAAGTATAGTTCAAAGTTTATTTGATAAGCTTATCTATGCATAGCTCAGTGAATAAATCACCAATTGTCATCTCAAAGATTGATAGTTTGATCCACATCTCTGCAATTGTTAACTCAACAAAAAAGGTTCATTTGATAAAATATTAAAAGTTTATCTCTAATTTATTTTGGTTTTAAAAAAATTACAATTTAAATATTGTTGAATTACAAAAAATTACCATTTAAATTAAAGAAAACTTCTAACTAAATTACTAATACTTTTACCAATTAAGTTGAGGTTGCATTATAGTTTTTGTTTTTGTTAAACCTCAAAAACATGTATGAAATTTTTGGAATTACTTTCAGTTGAAAACAAAAGGCCATGTAGTTGGTCTAAATTGACAGTTTGTACACTTAGTTGGCACCCATTCATTAGTTCATCAAAACTGTGCATGGTGGGTCCCATTCCCCAACGTTTTTAATGTTAATTTCAATTAATCCCAACGGCTATAAAGCTTTCTTGTTGCGTTATACAAATATTTTGAAAGATAAACTACAATAACCCTTTTCTATTTATTAGATTATTATATATTTCTTGTTAATCTTATGATTAAATTTCTCTTTTCATTTTAATTTTATGGAGAACAGTTGTTGTAAACTGATTTCAAACAATCATATCTTCTCCATGTTAATTCTATTAAAGATCAGAATCTCATCCATTTGAGGTGGATTAAAAAATATATATTATAAACTAGTTAGTCCACGTTATTTAATTGAATTGAAACTATTCTAATTTATCATTTAAATTAAAATGTATCCATTTTTTTCCTTTAGTTTTTATTTTAAAAAAAAACCTTTAATATATTTTAATAGATGACATTTTTCAAAATAACTAAAATCATAATTCCATTACTAATTAGTAGTGAGGTTCAATTCAAACACTCATTACAAATCTACTCAATCAAAAATCTCAAAAACCACCTAGAGATTCAAAACAAAAATAATGGCCCATCATAATCAGTATATGTTTCAATCAGACTGGTCTTCCTCCAGCCGATTCTGCATTTTGAATAAGATTTTATATGAAGAAATGTTCTATTATACTGAAGAAAACATCAAAATAATCTAAGCCAAACGATCTCTTTTCCCCCCACAGCCAGGCAGCATCTGACAGTATTATCATTTATGGATCCCATAAAATAAAAGGCGTCAACATTCCAAATTCAAACTAATCTATCGACCACTAGAACAACTTTCGGGTCATCTTCGTTGCTGAAAGAAATATTATCAAGATTAAATTACAAAATTTAGTTATTGAACTTTCAAGTTTGTCTATTTGGTCTTTGAATTTAAAAGCCCAGGTTCTTGAATTTTCAATTGTGTCTAATAGGTCCTTGACCTATTGGACATTTTTTTTAAAAATTCACGAACCTACTAATTACAAAATTGAGAGTTATCCCATTAGACTTAAAATTCAATTTTATATAGGCTAATTTTTAAAAATTTCGATAATGTCAAGAACCTAATAGACACAAAATTAAAAATTCAAGAATCTATTAGACACAAAATTGGAAGTTAAGGCCTCGTTTAATAACTATTTGATTTTTGAAAATTGTGTTTGTTTTCTCGTCAATTCTCTACAATGAGTTTCATCTTTCTTAACAAAACATTTGAGTCATTAGCCAAATCTCAAAAAAAAAAAAAAAAAAAAAAAGTTTTTGAAACTGAGTTTTTTAATTTTCAAAACTTGGCTTGGTTTTTAAAAATATAGATAAAAAGTAGATAACAAAACAACAAAATCCATAGATGGAAGTAGTATTTATAAGCTTAATTTTCAAAAACTAAAAACAATAATCCAAATGAAAATCAAACAGGGCCTAAGAAATCTATTAGATACTTTTTAAAGTTCAAAAACTAAATAAAAAACAAACCACAAACTTGAAAGTTTAGGGTCTAAACTTGTAATTTAACCTATCATCAACCGGTGGAAGATTGGGAATAGGAAAATACCTGGCATTCATTCTAACTGGAATGTTTTAAGTTGGAAGAGAAAGCCAGTGGTCTGCAAGTGTCAATGGAATAATTCTCAAACACTGTTAACTTGAAGGAACAGTTGAACTCAGATTCTCAATCAAGCATCATGGGGTCTGTAGAATATGGCACACAATCCCACCACATGCAATGTTAAAGTAAGAAGGCCTACCACATGTGAACAATGCTGTTCTCAACTATGATGCCACAATCCTCACTCTTCACCACACAAACGTTCCCAAAACATCAAAAACAAAAGAAGACACCTCATTGACGCAAATGGAAGACCCAAATGGATTGCGTATGGATTAGAATAATGGGACTCTGACCCCTATGTTAACGAAGCAATACAGAGAGAATCTGTATTTTCAGATTCTATATTTACTGAATAATATGTAAATCAAAATAAAAGACGAAAAATCACACGGTTACAACCTCCAGTAACAGGACCTGCAATCAGGAAATTCAAGCAGTCAATCATCTAGTGCAGCACAAAGAAAAGCTCTCATAAGTAAATAATCTTGTCACTACTAACTAAAGGCAAATAAGGTAGGAGTAACGTTTAGGTGACAGCATAATACAAAACCTCTATAATTTGCCTTTTTATGAGTGTGTGTGTGTGTGTGTATTCAGGGGTGGGAGTTGGAAGAGGGCGGATTTCCATATGAAATTTAAATTTATACTAGTGCCTTATATGCATATTCCTTCTAAGAATTAAATAATGCTTTGACAGCTTGGTCATATTTTCCACAAAAAAAAAAAAAAAGAGATCAGAAATTGAAACTGAAAGGATATTTTCTTCCATATATTTAAGTTCTAGAAGACCAGCTGGCATTTTGTCACCTTATAAATTTGCATCAGAATATTTTAAAAGATATTTAGCGGTCAAGGACATCCCCAGGTCGGCGGATGCCAATAATCATGTTAGACGACTAACGTTAAAAACGCATGGAACAAAATTAGAAGATAAAGCATCCTCTGTTGCAACCAAAAATAAAGTCCATTTCACCTTATTCGCCTTGTCAAACGGCCAAACTTGGGTCTGCTGTCCCGGATGCATTTCCTTCTCCGGTAAGAATTTGGTCGGGATCCTGCATCATAAAAGCACATATAAGTGAATCTTTACCGTGTAGGAAATGAAGCACTTCAATGATACAGGTACTGACCTCCATTCCCCATTTGATATAATCTGGAGACTCGCAAGCCTTATATTCATCAACCAAACTTTCAATTATATCCCTTGATTCATCAAACTCTGAGAGGTCATTGTCCTGTCCAATTGTAATTGTTGGTTTTGGATTTAGACTTTGTGCAATTGAACAATTCAGGAGGAAGGTGCAAATCCACAGAATTCAATCCACTAGACCAATCATGTAGTGTACAATATGGCTTAACTAATACACGATTAACCAAAATTCATTGCAATATTTATTCCCGACACAATATGATCGACTAGATAGGGCCAGTGAATAAACAATAAATCTTCAATGGGAGTAGAAAGTATTGGAATAGAAATCTTACAGCAAACATTGGGAACTTCCGATAGTTGTCAAGAAAGGCTTGCTTCTTTCGCAACTTCTCATACTGGCTCAAACACTTGCTGAAAAGGTGCCGGATGCTGGTATGGCTAGCTAACATAAGACCACTGACCTGAAAATCATTTATTCCAGTGAGCATTTAAAAATAAGATTGAAACTTAGAGATAAAGAAAAGCCAAGATATTAAAGTAATAGCAGAAAGAGATAAGGTTAAAAAGGAATCTGAAGAGTCTTACCCTATGGGCAGTTTGAACATATGGTGATTTCCGAGATAGTGCAACCTAAATCAAGCCAGCATACAAGTTCCTTATGAATCTACATAGAAAAGTAACTGGGAAAATGGGAATATCAAAATAGGGTGATTATACTGTTGAAAGAAACCTGAATACTGGCAGGGCCCCACTCAATAAAATTCACAAGCTTTCTTTCACGTATCCTCTGCAAACTTTCATGAACCTGTAGCATAATGGAAACATCAAAATACATCAATAGCAAAATTATATTAAACCAGTTGTTTTTCCTTTTTTTCCGGTATTCTAATCATCAATACCTGTGTAGGGTCCACTTCTCCCTGTATGATATTCAATATTGATATGTATTTTGCTTGACTAGCTTCTTTTGTTCGAGCATAAGAGGAGACCATGATATTTTTCGTCTGTAGATGAGCACAATGTCAGATGAAAGTCACAAATTGGATTTTTTTTTAAAAAAAAGAAAGTCAACCAAAAACTCTTGCCTGCAGAAGTCTTCTCATGACATCGAGGACAGTGGTTTTCCTTATCACATTAGCCTACAAAGAAGATACACAATTTTGATTATCCCTTGCTAAAAACTTTCTTACAAGCACATCATCCTTAGTGATAAATCATCAGACATAAGAGTGGTTACACAAACAATTGACACCTACAAAAAGGAGATAATAAAAGATGTGAAACACAAATATGTGCAAAGGAGACCCAGCTTTAACCATGTCAAAGCATTCAACTGAAATCAGTGGATGATTGGGCAGTCAACAAAATCACTGATAATGCTCAAAGAAGTTTAGTTGAGGGATAATGAAACTATATAATATAAATTAGTTACAAGCACGGAGAAAAATACCTGGCGCTCAACTGTGAGTGGTGTGTATCCTGTCATTAGAAAATGGCATCTCGGTGTTGGAATCAGAGAGGCCAGGAGTCCAACCAAATCATTGTTCATATATCCTGGGTATCTCAAAGTGGTTGTGCTAGCTGACATTACTGTAGACACTAAGGAGTTTGTTTGTGCAAAGGTTGGATTTGATAGATGAAGGCGTTCTACAGCTATTCTATTTAGGGCAGTATTATCAAGAACAACAACACAATCAGCATTGAGTGTTAGCCGCTTTAAAGTCAAAAGTGAGTTGTAAGGCTGGACTACAACATCACTTGTTTCCATCTGGTTAGGAAAAACACTGTACGTCTGGACCAATTTTTTGCTGTAGCGATCATTTAGAGTCTCCAGGAGATATGAACCCATGCCTGCATTATATCAAGAGGTAAAACTCAATTACATATTTCTAGTCCTCAGAACTTCTGTTAAACCTTTACTTGTTCTAATATATTCTCTTTCGATTTTGACAGATTACATACTCGCACAACTACATCATTGGAGATAAAATGATGAGATCCCCTAAAATTGAGAACTAGACCTCTGCTTTCTTTTTCTCATCAAATTTATCTGTGAACCAATCACTATCAATTATCCAAGTTCTAAAGAATCAATAACGAACAGAGACCAAAATTAGGATTCTTCTGTGCTTCAAATCCTGAACCAATTTGGATGGTTTCTTAACTTAAGAAATACATGCGCGTGGACAGTACAAAATCTGTCTGGATTTTACCTACTGCAATGCCTTTCCATTAACATTTTCCCAGTATAGAAATAAAACAAATAAAAAGGAAATAGGGAAAGTTTAGAAGGAAGCACGGAAGATACCTGATCCTGTTCCTCCGGCAATTGAGTGGCATAGAACAAAACCCTCAAGACTGTCACTTCCATCTGCTTCTCTGTCAATCATATCCATGATATCCTCTTCAACACCCTTTCCCTGATCATGTCTTCAAATCAATGCAATAAGATGCCACATGATACAATTTTAAGAAGCAAGGCACGTGAATTTTGTTGTGTACAAATTTTGGATCATAGAAGGAGTATCAGCATGTTTCTCTAATAAGAATTTTGAAACAAAAAAGGAAAAAATATTGGAAAAAATAAAACCTGATGATATCCACTAGCCCAGTTATTTCCAGCACCACCTCCATCATCTGAAACAAAGATGTTCTCATGGTTGTAGAGATTTCGATATTCACTATTTTGAATACCATTGATGACCCTGGGCTCCAGGTCAATAAGTAAAGCTCTTGGTATGTAATGCTGATCATCAGCTTGATAGAAGAATACATCTTTCCGATCACCTCCCTGTATATCATAAAATATGTTTAGATCCTTCTACTGAAACGTATTTGCATTTTGCAGCTTATGTATACAATATATCATATATGACTAAGATCAAAGGCTGGCACAGTTCATTGTCACTTAGTTACTATTAATATAAGTAATCCATACTCTTTCAGCTCTTCATTAAACCTCCCATATGATAAGAGCTGTAAACTATTTAAATCCAGAGCACAGTATTGCTGAGAAATCATTTTAAATTCCCATACTCAGAAGAAGCTCATTTCCACGAGATCACTCAAAAGAAGCCAGCACAGTCCAAACCGGAGGGAATTGCACGTGAATTCCCCAATCATCAAGCAATTCTTGCTCGTTAAAACCCTTACTAGGCCATTCCCCACTTTATCTTCTAAAGTATTACAACGAAAAAATTCCCATGTTCATTTCCTCATCTCTCCCCCAATTTTCCCAGCAACCAAACACACTGACACTCGTACAGACAGCCAAGTGCATAATACATTACACATATAAACTAATTAAAATAATAATAATACAACAGTATGTGAAGAAAAGAAGCAAAAAGCAGGGACCTGAGTAGCAAAATCTTCAAGAATACCGTCTTTGCTGATTCCATGCTCGAGGCAGAGCTGCTTCCAGAACTCCATTCCGATCTGGTTCCCACATTGTCCCACTTGCAGAGTGATGATCTCTCTCGGCATATTCTTAAGGAAATTAGGGCTAACCAGAAGAATGGAAAGGAGAATGAAGGAAGGAAGAGAGGATCTTGTAATCGAGAATCTGGGTCTGGCGCGGAAGCGTTTTTAAATGGGAGGGAGAAAGAGAGGGAAAGGAAAGGATGGAGAAAGTGCTTTTGCTGGAAATTTTTGGCTTTCTATTGGAGTAAAAATGAGAGTGGAAGCTAAAGCAAAGCAATTGAAATTCACAGTTCATACAGGCTCGTCTGTTCTGACCGCGCCACACTCCGGCGAGAGCCACTTACGCCACTGCCATTTCATAAACTTGGGCTTGGTGGAACTAATTGGGCTCCTATCTCCAATTGAGTTGGGCCGACAGGAGCTGTATTGGGCCCTCCATGGAGGCCTGAAAAATGGCTATTATTATTATTAGTTTTCTAATATTACATTTGTCTAAACATTTATACATACAACCTTTTAGGAAGTGTAGAGATATCTTACCACTAATGACATATTTGAGAGTGATTTTAGTGAAAATGATTGGTTTATATATGTGATTTGTTAAAAGTGGTTTTCATATCATCATTTTAAAGTTTGGTTTTACATTTTTAAATGCAATTTTTATACCGTCCAAACTTGATTTGAATTATTAAATACATGTTTGTAAGTGATTTTGAACATGACAAAAGTAATTTTAACCATTTTAAAGTCACTCCCAAACATGCTATAAATCAAATTCAGGTTTGTACATTTATATATTTGTAAGTTAGGTAAAAAGCTCTATTAACACAAGTTGTCAAACTAGTGTATGTTAAATGATGGCCACATCCAAACATAGATCAATTAGGTAAACTTGTTTAAAGGTGCAAATTTAAGAATAGTTGAACTAGTCAAGATATTTGTAACCTCTCTTATAAGTCAAGTTGAACATTCGAACATCTACTTATGTATTCTTAACCTTCTAGCATTTTAAACTCGTGTAGAAAAGCTTTAAAGAAAATATCACATATTTGCGGCATCCCTCTCTCTTTAATTTATCTATGGAAAGAGTTTTTTTAAACAAACAAAAAAAAATACTATGGAAAGGTGGTGTAACGAGTCATTTGAAATTATTTTAGAAGTATAAGAGTAAAAAATGTGACATTTAAAATATTGAATAGGAATGAGAATAAAACTAGGTGTTCCTAATATATTTGTTTAAAGGCTAAATATTTTAGTTCCTAGTGTTTTAGTTTTTTTTTTCCCACTCAGTTATTACTGTTTAAAAAGTTTTAATTTAACCTTTTATGTTTTAACATTTTCAATTTAGTTCCTTACCATTAATGAATGTCAAAATTATCTTATGATAAACTCACATGACATAATACTTAATGAACTAGCCAAAAATTTAGAGAATGAAAAATATCATATAAAAGATGAAAATTTTAATTTATCATTTAAATTTAAAAAAAAGGTAGAAATTTCAAGTTTTATTCTCTTAAGCGTCTTTTTTTTTCTCCTATAAATTTTTGCTAATTCACCAAGCATTATGTCATGTAAGTTTATCATCAGTCAATTTTAACATTCACAACATTGAAGGACCAAATTGAAAAATGATTATACTTAAGAAATTAAATTAAAACTTTTTAAACAATAGGACTAAATTGAAAAAAAATACTCAAATGTTAGAGACTAGAACACATATTTAGCCTTTTTAAAAAATCATTTATCTAAGTTGTATTGCCTAGTTGACAATAGGAAAATGATTCATAACTTACTTAAAAACATTAAATGTTTAATTATTATTTTAAATATATATTTTTTTTCTAAAAAAAATTCCAGTGATGTATATGATTGAAAAGACAAAGGAAGAAGAAGGCACGCTTAAATAAGAAAGAAAACAGTTAAAATGCACTATTATAGGAGCTGCTTCAATTTCCAAACTATGGCCATCGAAATTCGCGGCAAAAAACTCCTCCATTCTTCAACCTTTCCATTTCTGGACAAGTGTTCGGCTATCGCCATTCCAACTTCTTAAACCCATTTTCCAACATCAATCTTCACTTTTCCCTCTTAATTCTCTCCTCTTTCTTCATTTTTCGCCATTCGAATTCCATTCTCAACAACCCATTTCTGTTCCTTTCGATCTCACACCCAACTTTCCACTGGGTTCCCTCAAATCTTGGCGAATTTTCACATTCTGGTGGAAAAGTCTTTCCCCCTCCATCACTGAGCTTCGATCGGCAGTTTTGATTCTGCTCGATTTATTTTCAGTTCTGAATCCATAGGGCAGAATTTTGGTTTTTAATTGGTTTATTTTATAAGGCGTTTCGCGGCCGAGTACATTGCTATAATGTTCATCGCTCAATTTCCAAACTCCATTGATCTGAGATTGATTGAGCCGATTTATTTCCCCTAAAAATTACAATCTCAGCATATGTTGTAATTGGTTTCTGCAATGGAGCAATTTCGGCAGCTTGGAGAGGCCTTGGGAAGTGTAAAGGCCCTCATGCTATTCAAAGATAGCGTTCATATAAATCAGAGGCAGTGTTGTTTGTTGCTCGACGTTTTGAGCTTTGCGTATGATTCGGTGGCGGAGGAGATGAAGCAAAATCTTCGATTCGAAGAGAAACACACCAGATGGAAGATTGTGGACCAGCCATTGAGAGACCTAAACAGGGTATTCAAAGAAGCAGAAGGGTACATTAGGCAGTGTTTGGAAACGAAAGATTGGTGGGCAAAAGCCATCATGCAATATCAGAACACCGATTGCATCGAATTTCACATTCACAATTTGTTGTACAGCATTGCGGTTGTGATTGAAGCCATTGAAACGGCGGGAGAGAATTCTGGTTGTGATCACGATGAGATGATCAAGAAGAGGCTAATCAACTCCTTCAAATATAGGAAAGAACACAAAGATTCAAAGATTTTCAAGTGGAAATTTGGGAAACAGTATCTAATTACTCAGGAACTCTACAATCGGGTCGATGCGGTTTGGAATGAAGATAGATGGTTTCTACTCAATAAGATCCGGGAGAAGAAATTCACAGCTTCATCCAAGTATGAGCAACGACTAACGGATCATCTTCTAAAAAATTTAGATGGGTCAGAGTCTTTGAATGGAAAACTGTTGCCAAGTTCAATGCTAGTAGGATCAAGGGACTACCAGGTAAGGAGACGATTAGGGGGTGGGAGTCAGTACAAAGAGATACTTTGGTTAGGGGAAAGTTTTGCAATGAGACACTTTTTTGGGGAAATTGAATCCTTAATTCCAGAGATATCCATGTTGTTATCTCTTTCTCATCCAAACATCACAACATTTCTTTGTGGGTTTACTGATGAGGAAAAGAAAGAGTGTTTCTTGATTATGGAACTTATGAGTAGAGATTTGTCGAGCTACGTAAAGGAGATTTGTGGCCCTCGTAAGAGAATTCCATTTCCCCTTCCTGTAGCTCTGGATATGATGCTTCAAATTGCAAGGGGAATGGAATATCTCCACTCAAAGAAAATCTACCATGGGGATTTAAATCCTTGTAACATTCTGGTTAAGCCAAGAGCTTGTTCTACAGACGGGTATGTGCATGCTCAGGTCTCTGGGTTTGGCCTACCTGTTGTCAAGTTCAAGAACTCTTCGAATCAGAATGAAGCCCTCCCATTCATATGGTATGCTCCAGAAGTTTTAGAAGAGCAGGATCAATCAGGAAGTGCAGAGAGTTCTAAGTATACTGAGAAGTCTGATGTGTACAGCTTTGGCATGGTTTGTTTTGAACTTCTGACTGGGAAAGTCCCTTTTGAGGATAGCCATCTTCAAGGGGACAAAATGAGCCGAAACATTAGAGCAGGGGAGAGGCCACTTTTTCCACATAGTATGCCAAAATATGTGACGAACTTGACAAAGAGATGCTGGCATACTGACCCGAATCAAAGGCCGGGCTTCTCGTCGATTTGTAGGATTCTTCGGCATATAAAGCGATTTGTTGCAATGCATCCTGATTATAATAGCCAGACAGATCCCGCTATGCCAATAGTAGATTACTGTGACATTGAGTCATGTTTGTTGAGGAAGTTGTCATCTTGGGGAATATGCGATGCATCACCAGCAATATTAGATATCCCATTTCAGATGTTTGTTTACAGAATCGTAGAAAAAGAGAAAACTGGTGCCAGCTTTAAAGATACCTCGGAATCAGGAAGTGATGGCGCCTCAGCATGTGGGGATGAAACGACATCATCAATAGATGATCCTTTCCCAACGCCAGTTGAAAAAAAATTACCAGCTTCACGCGAAGGAACGAACAAGAGGCTTTCATTGTCAAAGAACAATTCTGATATTAAACTGAACAAGCTACCAGGTTCTTCTCGTTAATTGTCACTATTTTCTTGAAGTATCAGCTTTACTTTTTGGTTCAAGAGTTAATGTAATTGAACACTGCACTTAGAATTAACAGACAACAAAGACCAAACAATAAATAGTTGTACGAGAATGGAGAAAGGAACACTATTATTTAGGCTGGCATTTGAACATGTACCTGCATCTCAAACTGGTTGTAATTTGTGAAGAATATCCCTTTGGTATTAGACTATTGAGGATTGGAGCCAAGTATTAGCACATTTATTTTTGGTCTTCATGAATGAATAGACTGAAACTGAAATTGGTACTGATAGATGGTTAAAATGCTCTGTGTTCTAAATCTAACTTCATGTTGACTCCATTACATAGGTACACCAAAAGGACGATTTTCAAGGCCGCCACAAATTAGTCCTCGTGGGCGTAGTATGCGAATGAATTCTGAAAGCCAACTTATGGCAATGAGTCCAAAGGTTAGAAGATCATCTGGCCATGCCTCAGATTCTGAGCTACCCTAAAAACCAAGGAAGAAGTATTGATGTAGCTGACGACCTCCGTGATTTAAGGCATTGCTCATAAATGTTCTCTGATGATGGCCTGTATGAACTATGGGCTTCACAGACAAGTTCTTCTTCCCTTTGATGGGTGGGTGGAAAAGGACATGGAATTGTGTTTCGAAGATGAGAATGGTCCAACATATTTTGTATATAGGAATAATCGGTCTTAGCAAGAAGAGCGGTTGATCAATCAACGGAAGTGGGGAAAAATTGCTAGAGGATTTAGTCACTGTCAAACAATATATTTCTTTCAAAGTTTTGCTGTCTATCTTAAATTCTAACTGCAGCTAATGAACATCTGAATGAAAGCAAAGCAAACACTGCAAGTTGTGAAGAGATTCCCTACCTGCCATGTCAAAAGCGAGAGTACTGCAAACCACAACAGAAGACGACCGCGACGACGACGAAAACGAAGCTGTTTGCCCATGAAAATGGCTTTGGAAATGGAAGGGGAGAGGTCATAAACATATGTAAATGGAAACGATGTTTGAAATTTCTTAAATTTTTTTTACTAGAACCAGACTGCATATGAGATGTATTGCTTTGATACTGATTTTAACATTTGGAATGAGAATTTAACTTCAGGTGAAATTTAACACGATCGCTATTCAGCAATAATGAAGTAAATATGGGAGTTGCTAAATACAATACAAGGAGCTGCAAAATTGTTTAACTCGATTACATGCACTGTTCACTATATCTTCAGGCAAATCAAACTTAAAAAGTGCATTCACATAAGAGCAAGAGGAAACTAGATTCCATTAAAAGCTCCGCTCTCCCAAATCTAATGGAGGCATTCAAATGTGTTTATTCTATCGTCAAAACATTTATTCACATAGCATAAGAATAAAAGCTTATGCTAGCATGAGTTTGTAAAAAGATATTTAAAATCAGGGAAGCAAATTATAAATACACTCAATACTGCCTTAAATTGGTTCTTATGGGTGGCACTCCTTTTAAAAGCTCCGGTGCTTTTCACTTCCTTTATTTATTTATTTTAGAATTTGTTTTTTTTTGACAAATTTTATTTTAGAATTTGTTGCTTTACATCATCTGTACTATTTAATGTGATGGAGAGGTATTTAAAAACGATACAAAATTACTAGACATTGTTCTAACTATCAAGTGTAAGATCAATGGATATTTCAATATTGCCCACCTACAGTTTGCAGAGATCTAGTACATACCTGCAATTTACAAAGAGATGCTCAACAAGTCTCCTAGATCTCATACACCAAAGGGAGATGTCAAACTTAGTTGTAGTTTGCATTTTTTCCTAAATCTCATACACCAAAGGGAGATGTTAAACTTAGTTGTAGTTTTCATTTTTTCCTAAGAGTTCTGTTAGGTATCCGTTGATTTAAGCCTGTAATGTTACTCAAAAGAACAAATAGCGTAACAGATATCACACACAACATAGAATGAAATGGAAACTAACTCCCCCAATATTGTGAGTTCTTCAATATGGAGAGGGTTTACTAGCCGTTAAATTGATAGATAAAAGAGGAAGATAACAAGGGAAAACTCCCAGGAATTCGAGAGGTTGGTGCATCCATCTTTAGATTTGACATTTGTATCATAAATTAGTGATGCAAATTTTATATGGTAAGGGAAACTTTCAAAGAAATAAAGTTCAGAAGTATGGGATGATGAACCACAGAAGCTCTAGGGTAAAAAATTAAAAGAGAAGAAAAAAACTATTGAGAAGTATGTAGATGAGTTATTAAAGGGAGTGTAACTGTTATTTTTTGTGCACAGAGGAGTTTTGAACCCAGACTTAAGCAATCGTGGTATCTTACAAAATATTGTATTAGAGCTTGGAACAGTTAATAGAATATCCAATGTCTTTTTTTAGTTAGTCACTTGTATTTTTTTTTTATTGTTTCATAATTAGTCATTTCAATTCTTCTTTAGGTTTTTTTTTTCTAATCTGCTCAGTGTTAAAATGTTATGCAGCTGAGAGCTATGAAATTAATTAATAATGTGGACCCAGTAAAACAAGTTTCATATAGCACGGGTTTTGCACACTTGACCTATCAATGGGATCATCGTTTCCTTTCACGAATAGAGATAGAATCAAAGGGACAAGTAACCACCACTAATGTCAAGATTGATCACTACAGCAAAAAAATGATGGCCCATCCTTTTCGGTTGTCCCTAGACTTACTCCAAAAATATTCAGAGCATATCTCAATATACGAAATGCCCAACACATTTTGTGGCAAAGTTTTTTTTTTATATAGTTTAAATATATAGAATAACTATAGTTTGCTGATAGCTTATATTCCTTTCATAAATGTATGTATGTATGTATATGTATGTATGCATTGTTTAAGCATGACTTTGATGTGTTATATCTATTTTAATGCATATAGGTGGATGGGTTGGCTATTTTTCATATAATACGATGCGACATGTATAAAATGTTTAGATGACATTAGATTGGCAACAACATGACGATAGAAATCTAGATGGTTTCTATTTAGGCCTCTATGATGAGGTGGTTGTACTCGACAATCTCGAGAATGTATTTCTTTTTATTAGTATATGTCTCATATTTTAATGTCTATTAATCTAAGTATATAAAGTTAGTTTGCTCTAATCAATAATTGTTAATTTTGAAAATAAGAAAATCCACGTAATTCATTGGGTTCAACTCGATGAGTGCTCATGTATGGAGGATGCGTATAAGATGGACATTCAAAAGCTGGATGCATTGATAAAGAAACTCCAAATTGCCAGACGATGGGTATCCTTATGTTTTTTTTTTTTTTTTTTTTTTTTTTTAATTTTAGATAATTATAAAAGTGCATTTACACATTGAATTTTAATTTGTCAAGACAAGGATGACGATAAATTTTGCAAAGTGTAATGATGCTCTAGTACCCTGAGGTTATCCACCATGATAAGTGACCTTTACAAAAATGATGTTCTTCGAGTGAAGAAAAGAATTCATGAGAGGGATGTATCACATCTGCTTTGAGCAGACGCTATGAATATCCATCTTCTGCAAACCCGTTTGAAGTCTACCGAGCATTACGAATTCTAAATCCAAGCTCACATATGAACTATTCCAAGGTAAAGTTAGTGGTTTATTTTAAATAGTTCAGAGTTTTCACATGCTATCTCTATTTTTCATTATGCTCAGCTCATGTCATCTATTCGTGCCTAGACGAAAAGCTGTATAATAGCAAGCTCTTGTCCGATGATCCTTACACACATGAAACATGAATGGGAAGAAGTAGTTTATCTGACTAAGTTATTGAGTCTGAGTAACCTCACCTCTTTCTTCAAAAAAATAATTTTCAATTTATGATATCTAATTATAATATATATTATGTAGATCAAATGATGTTTATCAGTCGTCGAACCAATAATCCTATATTGATGGAAAACCCAGAAAGGGATGATATATTTCTCATTTAGTTGGATAATGATCAAAAAATACAATAGAAAAAATTGGGCATACTACTTGTTTTGGCATATCGTAACATTTGAAAGGTATTAAAAACTCATCTTTTATTATTTTGTATTTACCAAATGAATTTTAGTGCATCCATCTTTAGATTTGACATTTGTATCATAAATTGGTAATGCATATTTTATATTGTAAGGGAAACTTTCAAAGAAATAAAATGGAGGAGTATGGGATGATAAAGCACAGAATCTCTAGGGTAAAAAAATTAAAAGAGAAAGAAAAAAATGTTGAGAAGTATGTACATGAGTCATTAAAGGAAGTGTAACTATTATTTTTTGTGCACAGATAAGAGGAGTTTTGAACTAAGATTTAAGCATGTGAGATATCTTACAAAATACTGTATTAGAGCATGAAACAGTTAATGGGATACCCAATGTCTTTTTTTAGTCATTCACTTGTATATTTTTTATTGCTTCATAAGTAGTCATTTCAATTCTCCTTTAATTTCTCTTTTTTTGATCTGCCCAGTGTTAAAATATTATGCAGCTGAAAGCTATGAAATTAATTAATGATGTGAACCCATTAAAACGAGTTCCATATGGCGGCAGGTTTTGCACACTTGACCTATTAATGGGATCATTGTTTCCTCTCATGAATAGAGATAGAATCAAAGGGACAAGATATAACCATCACCAATGTTAAGACCCGCCACTAAAGCAAAAAAAATGATAACCCACCATTTTTGGTTGCCCCTAGACTTACTCCAAACATATTCGAAGCACACCTCAATATACGAAATGCCCATCACATTTTGTGGCAAAGTTTTTTTTTTATAATTTAAATATATAGATTAACTATAGTTTGTTGATAGCTTATATGAAATTCATATTGTCTCCTTTCATATATGTATGTATGTATGTGTGTATGTATGTATATGTATGTATGCATTGTTTAAGAATGACTTTGTTGTGTTATATATATTTTAATGCATATAGGTGGATGGGTTGCCTATTTTTCGTATAATACGATGTGACATGTATAAAATGTTTGGATGATGTTAGATTGACAACAACATGACGATAGAAATATAGATGGTTTCTATTTAGGCCTTTATGATGAGGTGGTTGTGCTCGACAATCTTGATAACGTATTTCTTTTTATTAGTATATGTCTCATATTTTAATACATATTCATCTAAGTATATAGAGTTAGTCTGCTCTAATTAATAATTGTTAATTTTGAAAACAAGAAAATCCACGTAATGCATTGGATTCAACTCCATGAGTGCTCATGTATGGAGGATGCGTATAAGATGGGCGTTCAAAAGTTGGATGCATTGATAGAGACACTCCAAATTGCTGGAAGGTGAGTATCTTTATCTTTTTCTTTTTTAAATTTTAGATAATTATAAAGGGGCATTTACATATTGAATTTTAATATGTCAGGACAAGGATGACGATAACTTTAGAAAGTGTAATGCTGCTCTAGTTCCCTGAGGTTATCCACCATGACGAGTGACATTTACAAAAATGATGTTTTTCAAGTGAATAAAAGAATTCAAGAGAGAGATGTATCACATATGCTTTTGAGCAGACGCTATGAATATCTATCTTATGCAAACCCGTTTGAATTCTACCGAACATTGTGAATTCTAAATCCAAGCTCACATATGGACTATTGCCACGTAAAGTTATTGGTTTATTTTAAATAGTTCAGAGTTTTCACATGTTATCTCTATTTTTCATTATGCTCATGTCATCTATTCGTGCCTAGACGAAAAGCTGTATAATAGCAAGCTCTTGTCCGATGATCCTTACACACATGAAACATGAATGAGAAGAACTAATTTATCTGACTAAGTTATTGAGTCGCAGTAACCTCACCTCTTTCTTCAAAAAAAAAATAATTTTCAATTTATGATACATAAGTATAATATATATTAGGTAGATCAAATGATGTTTATCAGTCGTCGAATCAATAATCCTATATTGATGGAAAACCCACAAAATGATGATATATTTCCCATTTTGTTGGATAATGATCGAAAAATGCAATGGAAAAAATTAGGCATACTGCTTGTTTTGGCATATCGTAACATTTGAAAGTTATTAAAAACTCATCTTTTATCATTTCGTATTTACCAAATGAATTTTGGTGCATCCATCTTTAGATTTGATATTTGTATCATAAATTGGCAATGCATATTTTATATGGTAAGGGAAACTTTCAAAGAAATAAAGTGGAGGAGTATGAGATGATAAAGCACAG
Organism: Trichosanthes truncata; assembly: GCA_033996785.1. Taxonomy (NCBI): domain Eukaryota; kingdom Viridiplantae; phylum Streptophyta; class Magnoliopsida; order Cucurbitales; family Cucurbitaceae; genus Trichosanthes; species Trichosanthes truncata. Next base: position 1,955,319 of record JAWPNB010000003.1, read on the forward strand.
AAGCTCTAGGGTAAAAAATTAAAAAAAGAAGAAAAAAAATGTTGAGAAGTATGTAGCTGAGTCATTAAAGTAAGTGATTGTTATTTTTTGTGCATAGATAAGAGGAGTTTTGAACCCAGATTTAAGCACGTGGGATATCTTACAAAATATTGTATTAGAACATGGAACAATTAATGGGATACCCAAGGTCTTTTTTTAGTCATTCACTTGTATATTTTTTTTTATTGTTTCATAAGTAGTCATTTCAATTCTCCTTTAGTTTCTCTTTTTTTTTTTTTTTTTTGATCTGCCCAAAGTTAAAATGTTATGCAGCTGAAAGCTATGGAATTATGTAATGATGTGACCCATTAAAATGAGTTTAATATAGCGGCGGGTTTTGCACACTTGACCTATCAATGGGATCGTTGTTTCCTCTCATGAATAGAGATAGAATCAAAGGGACAAGATATAACCATCACCAATGTTAAGACCCGCCACTAAAGCAAAAAAAATGATAACCCACCCTTTTCAGTTGCCCCTAGACTTACTCCAAACATATTCGAAGCACACCTCAATATACGAAATGCCCAACACATTTTGTGGCAAAGTTTTTTTTTTTTTAATTTAACTATATAGAATAACTATAGTTTGCTGATAGCTTATATAAAACTCATATTGTCTCGTTTCATATATGTATGTATGTATGTGTGTCTGTATGTATATGTATGTATGCATTGTTTAAGCATGACTTTGTTATGTTATATATATTTTAATGCATATAGGTGGATGGGTTGGCTATTTTTTGTATAATACGATGTGACATGTATAAAATGTTTGGATGATGTTAGATTGACAACAACATGACGATAGAAATATAGATGATTTATATTTAGGCATCTATAATGAGGTGGTTGTGCTCGACAATCTTGAGAACGTATTTCTTTTGATTAGTACATGTCTCATATTTGAATGCATATTCATCTAAGTATATAGAGTTTGTCTGCTCTAATTAATAATTGTTAATTTTGAAAACAAGAAAATCCACGTAATTCATTGGGTTCAACTCCATGAGTGCTCATGTATGGAGGATGCGTATAAGATGAGCGTTCAAAAGTTTGATGCATTGATAGAGAAACTCCAAATTGCTGGAAGGTGGGTATCTTTATCTTTTTTTTTCTTTTGTTTTTTAATTTTAGATAATTATAAAGGGACATTTACACATTGAATTTTAATATGTCAGGATAAAGATGACGATAAATTTAGAAAGTGTAATGCTGCTCTAGTTCCCTGAGGTTATCCACCATGACGAGTGACATTTACAAAAATGATGTTTTTCAAGTAGAATTCATGAGAATGATGTATCACATATGCTTTTGAGCAAACACTATGAATATCTATCTTATGCAAACCCGTTTGAATTCTACCGAACATTGCGAATTCTAAATCCAAGCTCACATATGGACTATTGCCACGTAAAGTTATTAGTTTATTTTAAATAGTTCAGAGTTTTCACATGCTATCTCTATGTTTCATTATGCTCATGTCATCTATTCGTGCCTAGACGAAAAGCTGTATAATAGCAAGCTCTTGTCCGATGATCCTTACTCACGTGAAACATGAACGCGAAGAAGTAGTTTATCTTATTAAGTTGTTGAGTCTGAGTAACCTATTTCTTAAAAAAGAAATAATTTTCAATTTATGATATCTAATTATAATATATATTAGGTAGATCAAATGATGTTTATCAGTCGTCGAACCAATAATCCTATATTGATGGAAAACCCAGAAAGGGCTGATATATTTCCCATTTTGTTGGATAATGATTGAAAAATACAATGGAAAAAATTAGACATACTGCTTGTTTTGGCATATCGTAACACTTGAAAGGTATTAAAAACTCATCTTTTATCATTTTGTATTTACCAAATGAATTTTGGTGCATCCATTTTTAGATTTGACATTTGTATCATAAATTGGTGATGCAGATTTTTGGGAAACTTTCAAAGAAATAAAGTGGAAGAGTATGGAGTGATAAAGCACAGAAGCTCTTAGGTAAAAAATTAAAAGAGAAGAAAAAAAATGTTGAGAAGTATGTAGATGAGTCATTAAAGGTAGATGTAGTTTATATAGCAAAGGCTATATGTCAATTGGTAAAAAGTGGTTATAGTGGTATTAAAATACCTCCCCACACGTGCGCCACTGCCACCGTCTGTCTAGTCGGACGAGTTCGGGTAAACGCACTTGAGCGAAAAAAAAAAGTAATTTTTATTTTGTTTTCCTCATAAAATTAAAATCAAAACGTTTTCTTTTTAAAAACCGTCTACTTTTAATTTGTTACCGTTTGAAAACGTTTTTGCATTATTGATGGTGTAGATCTGAAACCATCTTATTGATGGTGTAGACATGAAAATGTTTTTTCGTTTTCTTTTTATTGTTTCGTTTCAAACCAAAACGATAAGGTTTTACTTTCCATCTTTTTCTTCTAGAAAATTTTCGAGCAATCTTGATTCCAATCCTTCATTGACAAGTGCACGCCTGTGAAGGGTGTTGTGTTAATCTTGGGGAGCAACCAGCATAAAATGATTTAGCACCAATGTCGTGCCGAAATTGCTTTCAAGGTAGTGATACTTCACGACACAACAACGATATGTTCGACATATATTCTTACAATTAAGTGAAAGTTTTAAATAGTGACTAAATTAAAATTTGAAAAAAAAAATTGCCGACACCTCAACATTTCAAAAGTACTCACAATAATAGAACATCTTGATTCAAATATTCTCTATTTTGAAAAAGATATGCTCTCTATTGAAAATAATATCAACACAAATAAGACATTTTTAAAATGAAAACAAGACATTTAATTAATTATTGATGCAAACAAAAACTCTTCTAGGTGTTTGTTAAGAAGCTATTTTATCTACAATTGTTTTTAGTGATAATTTTATAAATAAGCGATTTTCAAAAAATGGTTATCCCAAAATTATTTTTTTTAAGAGAAGATTTACCTCATATTTGAAATTATTTAAAAACCAATCCCTTTTAATAAAATCCTTAAAAACTAAGAAAGAATTGTGTATGCAAATAAAACCACATTTTGACGTGTTAATATTCTCATTCACTCCCTTCAAATTCTTTAAAAATATAATACATTTTTTAACCATTGAAAAAAGAATTCCAAATCAAGAAAGAAATCACACATTCTTGTACTAAATATCTAAAAGTATTTTCTCATCTCTTCAAAATTTCTCTTTTGTTTACTTTTGGTAAGATTACTAATTCAAGAACTACTTTTATTGTTTTCCTTTTTTTTTTAGTAAAATTTTGTTTCAATCATCTTTTTTTTTTTTTTTTCAAATTCAGTCTAAAAAGGTCAAAACGATCAAGTTTTAGCATTGACTAAATTTAACTCCAAAACACTAAATTAACGATAAACCTTAATTTGCTAACTTATTAGACCAATTCACAACGAAAAAGAACCATTAAATCAATTGGAGAACTTCAAACTAAAAGATTGTGAAGGTTTTGACTTTGCCGTCCAAACCTTCCCCACAAGAGAGACAACGCAAATTCAACTGCCCAAAATTCATGTCAGTTTCTTTTCCCCTCTTTTCCAAAATTTCCCATTGACTCTAGTTTCTCCAGAACATAACCATTTTGTTTATGAAACATGTTCTTAACCTTAATATTTTGTGTCCACCTTGATCTGACATGATAATTTTGTTTGTTTATAAAACCGTTATATCACCATTGAACCCAAAAGTTTAAGCGAATGAGTTACAGTAAACTTAATTGAGTCAATACTCTAATAGAAACCTCTTACAGATCTCGGGTAGAAAATGGTGGGAGCGGCAAGAAATAAATCAAATGTTAAAGAAGAACAAGAATTGAGAGAAAAAAGTGAAGGAGAAGCTAGTCATGACTTGGAGTCGAGTTCGAGTTCATCATTTCTACCAGAGTTGAATCTCCTTTTTGTGCTTCTTTCATTGATGTCTCCAAATTTGAATGAAGATCCAAATGGTGAAGATGGTGAGTTGATGAGAGCAAAAGAGCTTGAAGCTAGTACAACTTACAATGTTGCACGATCAAGTGTAAAAAAGAAAACTGTGATTGAAGCCAAGCCAGAAGGTCGACGAGTACCTCAAAGGTTTCATACAACAATAAAGGATCACAGGTAATTTATCATCTTTTTATTTTCTCTGTGTGTGTTCCTTTGAAAAAAAAATTACCTCAAGTTAATTGTTATTTTGTTGTATACAGGCATGGCAGAAAAATGTGAAGCAATCAATAAAAAGACGATGAAAAAAAATGAATTGAGGGTAAAAAAGGATAGGAATATTTATTGCTACTAATATAGATAACCACTTATCTAAAAGTTTTGGTACCATCACCATGTGAAGAAGATGCTCAAGTGATGTTGAAATTCTTCACTTTCAATGAAATATGTTTTTATCATTAACATAAGGCTAATTTGCTTGCAAAACTAAGCATTGATAGAGCAAGTTGATGCAAATAATATGAACGAGGCAGATAGATGTTTTAAAAGAAGACAAATTTAAAGCAAGCCCACAAACACAAATCATTGTGAACTTGAATAACATATATGGTAAATATAAGAAAGATAAAAGATATGGACATTAAAAGAATGAATATAGTAGATATAACAAAAAATAATAATGTTGCATTACTTTTTTTAAGTAGAGAGATGTTTTACAAATAATCTTACAGTTAATACATCTATTCTATTCTAAAATGTATGCAGAGTTAAATTAGAAATCTCACATATAAACAAACATTTTTGTTATTATTCATCAAATATAACTCTCTAAAACTTTTAGAATCTTCGTAAAGATTGTTGGTCAATGATGGAGGTTCTTCTATATCCTTGTTTACTTATTTCTACAAGCCTTTAGCTTGAAAAGAATAAAAGGATCTTTAAGGTTAAAGGGTTCGTAGAGAAAAGAAAGTTCCCAATAATTGATACGAGTGAATTTTGCTTAGACATTGCTCATTTTTTTCAGATGTACTCACTTCAATACATCCATTTGAATTTGTGTAAATACCTCCTTTTTTTTTTCTTTTTTTTTTTGTAGTTTTAAATTTTATTTATTTTTATTATAACAAATATGAGATATGGAGATTCGAACCTCCGACCTCAAGGAAAGGAATATGTGCCAATTACTGCTGAGTTATGCTTACTTTGACTAGTTTTAAGTTCTTTTGCTGCTTATGGCATATATCGTTGTATAGCCCCTTTTTACTGTCACAATCCTTAATAGAAGATGCATAAATAATTTGTTAATAGAATCAAACTATAGAAAATTTTCTATTATTATATCTAAGCAATTAGTATATATCAAGTTAGATCCTTACTACCAACCCAAGCATAACTCAATTAGTTAAAACATATACCCTCAACCAAAAAGTCAAAGGTTTATTCTCCCATCCTCATATGTTGAACTAAAAAAAAAGGTTGGGTCGTTGCTCACTCTAACAAAGAAATTTCTCTGGATGTGTTCAATACTATCTCTTCAGAAACCTCAAAATTTATATGCGTCTTTTAACCAACCATATCTCGCTATGGTAATAGACTAAGAGTTCCTTAACCTTAGATTCGGTAAAAGAGCCCTTCTTTGGTGCTTGCATTACAAAGTTCAATTCTCATATTATATGCAATAAAAATTTATTTCAATGTCATAACTAATGAAAAAAGTGAGCCTTTTTAACGAAGTATACCAACGAAATAGCTAAACTCGTCATTTTTCTCTCATACATCAATCAAAGATGGCAGTTAACATTATCTTCTTCAGGTAAAATTACTTGCCTGATATCCGACCCGAATTTCAAAAACAACTTGTTTCATATCTATGTGAGTATGAGAAGACCAACACTGCAATTCAAAACAAAGGAGGTTAACAGGTTTGCACTTTAACCTTAATATTTGAACTTGAAATTTCATTTGAAAGTAAGGAGTTATACAATAGGCAGACGGAAGAGACCAAGAATATAAACACTTCAATAGAAGAAATCAGCAAACTCAATTACCTGCACTCTTCACTATATCTTCATGCAAAGCAAACTTAGTATTTCAGTTAAAAAGTGTGTTCACATAAAGAGCCAGACGAAAAGAACATCACGTAATTGAAAACTAGATTCAATAAAAGCTCTGCTCTCCCAAATCTAACGGAGGCATTCAAATGTGCTTATTCTATCGTCAAAACATTTATTGACATAGCATAAGAATAAAAGCTTATGCTAGCACGAGTTTGTAGGAAGATATTTAAAATCAGGGAAGCAAATTATAAACACACTCAATACTGCCTTAAACTAGTTCTTGGAGAGAGGATAATTAAAACATCCTAGTTTACTATCCCCCCTTGCCTACAAAAATAGCAGACCGTTCAGCCGTTCAACAAATGTAAGTTAGTACCCAATAATCAGTCTGAGATCCTAATCTCAACTCCCAAAACGTCCTTCACCATTTCGTATGTCACAAATGCGATTGCAATTGATGGGACAACCTGAACAAGGCAGCACAAAAGAATCAGATAATATCCTTGATTCAAGGAAATACTATTATAAGAATCCATTAATCAATTTGTAATAATCATGCTTGTCAAATTTAAGCTAAGAACGCTATAAACCACCCAAAAGAATACAATGGCAAAAATTCAAAGAAAGGGGCAACGTGCGGATGTAATTTGTCAATGCTACTAATCTAAATGAGATATGAATGAGCAGCATTTACAATAAACATCAACAACAATCTTCAAATTCTAATATAACAAAATCAAAGTTTTCCATCGGACACAGATGACGTGAGTACAAGAGAAATTTAAAAATCAAACTATTTTCTAATATTCGTATGTGTGGTAGAAATTATGATTTTTTTTGTTATTCTTACTGGTTGGAGCACTTCTTTTAAAATCTCCAGTGCTAGTTTCCAATCCAGGGGGTGGGACTACATGTTAATAGCAACCGACTATAAATCTGGGTGCCCACTAACCGCTCACCCAGCAAGGATGTCAGATATCCTACATTTTCTCGATGACTCCGATTGTAAGGTGAAACAATTATGTGGAATAGTCCAGATGAAGCTGGCCCTAACACCCATGTTAATTTTTTTTCAACAAAAGAAATCAAAATAATATTACACACAAAGAAATCAACATATGCTTTGAGATTAAGATAATCTCCGCTGGTCTCACTTGTGCAGATTAGCTACAATTCCTATCGTTTGGGGAGTTTTTAAAACAAACGTCCGTGGTACTGGAAATTAAAATAACTGCGGCTGGAAAGGAGTAGCCCACTATTCCTATGGTCTGAGTTATGGGCGACAAGAACGTAAATCTCTCCAAATGAGTTTGACGATGCATATCTTTAGCTCGTTTGTATACTATGTACTTAATATTATTACAAGTAAAGCTGCAATTCCAACCAAGGGGAAATCTTGGAAACTCTTTTTTTTTTTTTTTTTATAACCGGGAGTCGGAGCTTTGCTCCCCTATACTCAGGAACACCCGCGCCCGCCCCAAGGCCCATATCCGAGAGACATCAAGGCTTTTTATTTATTAAGCTCACCCGAGGGCTCGAATCTGAGTCCTCTAAGCCGGTATGACCAAGAGAACCCAAGCCCTTACTAACGGAAAATAGTTCCAAATTGGAGCTTGCTTATAGGGTTTTCCTTTTCAAGAAAACAGTTCCAGGCTATCTTTGAAGATTGGCTTTACAAAAACCATACCATCACATCAGCATGCATGACTAATAACTTTCGAAAACAAAATAACAACTCTCACTTGTGCCGTTTTCATTGGTTTTCTAAAACCATCTTAAACCAGCATGGCTAAACAATCTTTTAACATCAAAAAGGAGGCTAAGGTATCTTACAATATATATACACAGTTCTAAAAACCATTTGCCAAACAAAGCACTGTGACCTCATTGATCCCCCAAACTTTACATACAGAATTTCTCATTCTCCCATCAAATTCAGAATTAGATCTCAACCAGTCAACTTCTAGATAATGCATCATATTAATATAAACAAGCAAAGACAGAGGAAGAGCATGGCTAACCTTCACTGAGTTGGGGACCAAACCCTTGTACAACGCTCTGAAGCCTTCATAACGAACTGTTTTTCTAAAAGCATCAACCATGCCAGTGTACTCGAGGGATGCCTTACTTCTTCCATCACCAGTGACTACAGAAGCAGCATTATTCCAACCCACCATCTGCATTCTTCTACGAATGACATCAAGAGGATAAGCAACCGTTTGACCGACTGTTCCAGCAGCAGCTCCACAGGCTAGGCGTGTTGTCACACTGAGCTCTGAATCTTCAACAAGTCCAAATGGTTTATTTTTAATTAACCAGTCTTTAAGTGATTCATACACAGCAAAGTTAAGACCCACGTATGGAATCTGCAAAATGGAACGTGTTTAATTTAAACTTCATGCACGAAGTATGTAAACAATGTATCTTCCAGAATCTGTAAAATGTAATCCAAACAAGTTTCATAGCATTAAGAGGATAAAGAAAACTAGAAGTAATTGCTCATTTGTAAAAGCATTCAGGATGAAGGTTTGCAACAAAAAACACAGACATGATACATTATTTTCTAAAAATCTAGGACGTGGAAATGGCAAAGACCCATCAATTAAAATATATACTTTTTTGTATACATTTTAGTTATTCTCATGTTAAAAATTTCTTATAGTTTATGATACTTTCATATAAAAATAATAATAAAATATATAATGCTTCAAGAGCCTAAAGAAACCATTACCTATTTCTAATGATAAACTATTGCAATATACAATATTTATTTTTTTTAGTACACTTTGCTTCACTCAATTGAAACCTACTAAGCCTCTCCGGCCTCTAAGTGAGCATGAGCCTCATTAACGCAACTTAAAACTTATAATGGCAGCGCATATTTAAAAAGATATAATAACGAACTTACAACTCCAATGACAGAAGGAAGCCAACCCTTGTACAAAGCCCTTGGACCTTCTTCCCGGAGCACTGTTGAAAGAGCATGGAATATTCCTCTGTACTGGTAAGGAGACTTATCTGTCTGAAAACAAATCCAGGGCAAATGTAAGATATTTAAATTTGATTGAAAAGAATATCAAGATGTCACGAAAGGTAAAGTTGAATCACAACATTTGTCCATATCTGGGATTGTAGATACTCAGAAATTAGCATGAACTTGGAAACTCATCAGGAATATATTACCATACAAAGGGCAACTGAGAATGAGTACCTGCACAGTTAGTCTGCCTCGCACCATGTCCATAGGGTAAGTTGCTGACATGGCAATTATTCCAGCACAAGCTCCAGCGCCAAGACGTAGAAGAGGAGTGAGTTGTGCATCATCTGCAAAAAATAATGACAAAACAAGCTTTACATTGAGATTTGAGCATGAGAGGAGGGTGGAGCAACTCTTGTCATCTCTCATAATAGCCATAAGGTCACATATCATATAACAAAAGTGATAAATGGCAACCAAAATGAACTTACGGTCACCAGTCTTCTCCCTATAAAAGTACAGTATTCCCCTGTCAATGGAAAAGAACAAAATATTAGCAATTCAGCAAATATTAAAGAGAAAATTAAGGCATTTAAGGAGTGTATCCAAGACGTATGGGAGGTTCCATAATGGGCACATTAGTAAGTTTACCAATAAGTATGAACCGTTTTGTAAATCATTAATCATATTTTTGTAATCTTCCCCCTTCATCAATTAGATTTTTCTAGTAATTCCAAATGGCACACTGCATTGAAAGATCCATAGTACTCTCTCGGATCAATCTCTCTTAAAAAGTTATCTTCAACAGATTACACAACCCCAATAATCCTATTTGTCAGACTGAAAAAACTATTGATTTCAGGTGATCAATTACTAGACTGGTTGTGTGCCTAACAAAACAAGAATAATGGAATTCAACCATTACCCATCAAAGACATAAAAGCAGGGTTTAAAGGTACTTTCTACCACGTACCACCTGGCACTAGCTAGAAAAAATTTCACCAAGATGGGTAATTATTATGATCAGGATAAGACAACTGCCAACTTTTCTTGCCACAAGTGGTTATGTCAGTGCAACCAACAAATGAGTATGTTCAACAATGTCATTCAAACAAATTCAAGCAAAATAAAGCACTGCACCCTCGAACACGTGCATCAAATTTAACTTAAAATAATAAAGCCAACCATTTCTGAGTGCAAAATTGAAGCTGAATATTTTGCATCATTATGACAGAACATTGACTTCAAAACATACCGAGAAGCTTGCTCATAGCTGAAGAATTTTACTGCTGAATTTGGTACTATACGAGCACAATTTGTGCCATTGCCTTTGAATAGTCCTCGAAAACCCTCAGTTCTCCAAATATATTTCAAGCCTTGTATCGTCCCATTATATTTTATGCTATGAGGATTCTGAACCTGTTTGTAGAAGCAGCTATATAAGACGATTTAGCTATGTATATCCTATTTTGTGCATGATCAGAAACCTTGTGAGTCGAGTATGATAACACATTGATCAATTAGTCAAATGCAGAAAACTAATAGTGAATAGAGTAGACAAACCTGTAATAATATCTTCAAACGCTCCAAAGGGGCAACAGCAGTTCGAGACCTGAATAGAGACAATACCCTTCAGAAAATGGTTTCACGGAATAGTAATCTCAGATATGAAGTTTTAAAAATTAGGTAACGCAGAAGACTACGGAAGCGACGCAGTCAAAATATAGAAAACCTGTACGATGCACGCATTAAACAGTTACCAACCTTCTTTCCCAGGTCAAAGTAATGATATACCAATACCATCAAGTTCAATAGTCAGCCTGATTTACGAATTCAAAGCATGGACGGTCCGAAATTCACTTGTTAAGTTTTTCTCTCCCACATTTCTTACTCTTAAACGAACAACCAAAACAACGAGAAAAATAAATAAATAAATACTCAACCGACGAGCTAGAACTTAATCATACGTCCTATAATTTAAACAGTCAGCCAGAAGGAGAGAAAAAAATCTGTAATCATTCAAAGCTCGATTTACATCGATAGAAATCACAGTTTACAGGGAAAAGAGATGGAACTCACACTCCGCCGGCGACTCCACCAGCAACCAGAGATTTGCAGATGCTAAGCACGGCATAACTAGGTGCTTTGACGCCTTCTCTCGCAAGCTTCGCCTCCTCTGCCAGGTTTACGATCGTAGAAACAGCCGATTCGCTTCGTTTGACGTCCTCCGAAGCCATAAAAGAAATCAGCGAAACAGGAAAACGAAGTGGAGGATCACCGAAACCCTCAGTCGCCGTAATTGGAAGCTTGATCTCAGCCTCCGAACAAAGATTCCGGTGATTATAGGAGAGCAAGGTTTTGCATCTCTCTTTCGTCAGTGTTGGTCGCGGAGGGAAGGGGGGCGTTGCGGCTGCTGCTGTTGCGAAGTCATGAACTTCTTTGAGACCTCGAAATTACGACCGTTACTTAACGTCGTTTGTTTTGATGTTGATTGACGCCGTTTATTTGAGGTTCGGTTTGTTTTGGATTGAGATGAATTCTCAGCCACTCGATTTACTCTTCTGTAAATAGAGAAAGCGGTGTACTCGCCATAAACAAGACGACACGTGGCATATTGAGAACAATTCCGCTGCGAAAAGTAACACTGCAATCATCAATGTCTCACCAATTAGATTCCACCGTCAGGCAAAGAAAATCAGACTACATTTTGATTTTCCAAAATCAAAATTGTAAAATACACTGCTTCAACCATGGTATTAAATTTTTGTTTGACATGTCGACATTTCTATCGGTATTTTCAAGTATCCATGGGTTTGACATCTACATAAGGAGAATCGACATTTCTACTATACCATACAAAATTGATTAAATATTAAAAAAATAGCAAGAAAATATAAATTAATGTGAATTTAATATTATAACAAGTATTTTAATTCATTTAAAAAGTGTAAAATGTTTATTTATTAATTTAAGTATTTTTTTTGAATTTTTTGTTTTTAAATTTTTTCTAGAAATATCCATTGACATCGACATTCCATCGATATTTCCATCGACATTTCCATAAAATTGAGACTTCGACATTTCCATCGATATCGACATTTTAAACCTTGGTCTTCAACATATTATTGTTTGAAATATATATATATATATATATATATATATATATATATATATATATATATATATATATATATATATATATATTCTTGTTTGAATTAAAAAAAAAAACATATTGTTGTTTGAATTGTTTTATGTTTTTTTTCTTAGAAGCAGGAGAAGAAATTGGACCGGCTTGATTACCTTTTTTTCTTTTCTTTTTTTGTAATTTAAGTTTAAATGCTATTTTAGTCAGGGACTTTAAGTTCTGAAATCAGTGGACCTGCTTGCTTCAACTTTTTTTTTTTTTTTAAATTGTAACTTACGTTTAAATACAATTTTAGTGGGAACCTTTAAGCTTTGGTTCATGTTGATCAATGTATATTCATTTATTGTTTATTTTGTTCATCTACTTTTAAAAAGTTCATTTTGATCTCATTTCTTTTAAAAAGTAGTCATTTTGATCATTGTTTGCAAAATTTCTCAAATTTTATATACAATGAAAACTAAATATAGTGATAGGAAAAAATGAGATACAACAGAAAAGGAAGTGACCAAAACGTCATTTTCTCAAAATACAAAGGCCAAAATAAATATTTCAAAAGTACGAATACTAAAATAGACAAAAATTAAAAATACAGGAACCAAAACAAACATTTTTAAAAATAGGAGCAAAGATGAACAAAAACTAAAACTATAAAAATCAAAATAGTATTTTAACCTTCCATATATTTTAGGGGTAGATTTTTTTGTCCACATCTCAAATTTGTTTTTCTTTAAAAATAGTGAACTTGTGAATATTTAAACATAAACCGCCTGATTACAATTTATTAAGTTTAGATTTGTTGGTTTTTTTTTTTTTTTTACGATTAACAACATTTGAAGGTGGAGGATTCGAACCTCTAACCTCTTATCGAATGTATATCCAATTATCATTGAGCTAAGCTCACTTTGACATATTTATCTTACTTTTTTGTGTAATCAATTTTCTTTTAATAATTGTTGATGCAAAATTTTGACATGTGGGTCCTATCATGTTTGATTTGAGGTCCCAAATCAAGGTAAATTTATATACAAAAATCTAATATCGATATGATGTTATGGCCAAATACTTAAGTTTGTACTGGCATGGTTCTATAATCGTCATGATTTTAAGAAATTTGACTTACCACTTTCTTTCAAAACCAAAAAAGGTAAGGATAAAAAAATGAAATCACCCGTTTAAAATATCTACTTAATTTTTTTTTACTTGCTTATTTTTTTTGTTAACTCATCCACGGATAGGAAGAGGAGATTTGAATCTCTAATCGAGATCAAGAGAATATGTTTTAATCAGTTGAGTTATGCTCAATTTTTTTTTTGAAAACAACAAATATGGAGTATAGAGATTTGAACTTCCAAACTCAAAGAAATGAGTACGTGTCAATTACCACTAAGCTAAATTCACTTTAACGAGCTATGCTCAAGGTGGCTTTGACTTGATTAATTTTACTTTTGAATTATAGGTCCAAAAGGTCTACGCTGACCCAGACGATCTGAAAAATTATTATTGTAGGCAATATAACTTTAATTAAAGGAGGAAGAACTAGAGAGGTTTTATAGTTATAGTTTATATGAGCAAAATCACAAGTTGCTGTTGTAGATTGAAGCCTTCTATGCGGCGGTCTACTGATCGTTGAAAAATACTGAGCCTTTTATTTCAACAATTATTTTTTCTTTTCTTTTCCCTTTTTTCTCACAAATATTGAGTTCAAAATTCAAATACAATTTTAATTTTCGATCCTTATCTGTTTTATATTTTTATATAATACATCAATTTTTTCTAGTTATCTGTAATACATTAATCAATATACTAAAAATGGCTTAAATAGGAAACTTTTCATTTTCTCCTTTGTCATTCTTTAGTTAATAAGTATTATTTTGAGCATTAATGTATTCATTTAAGTAGACAAGTTTTTGCCATGAGAAATGAATTGAATGAAAAAAAAGAGACCATTACGCTTTCTTTTCTTTTTTTTTTTTAGTACATTAAGAGTTGGAGGAATTTGAACCACAGACCTCATGGTCATTAACACTTTTAATATGTCAGTTGAGCTATGCTCTCTTTGGCAGACCATTACGCTTTCAAACTATGAGATCTTCTTTCATACTCTAACCACATTTGTAGTCAAATTTGTCTCAAAGTTTTGCAGCGAAAGTCAAATTTGGTTACTAAGGCTCTGATCAATAACGATATAATTTTTAGTTTTATGTTTTTTAAAATTGTGTTTCCTTCCTCATAATTTCTTTACTATTCTTTACTATGATTTTCACTTCCCTTAAAGAAATATTTGAATTCTTAGCCAAATTCCAAAAACAAAAATTTTGTTCTTAAATATTTTGTTCTTAGTTTTCAAAACTTGACTTGAATTTTGAAAACATTTGTAGGAGGTAGCTAGATAACAAAACAAAAAACTCATAAGTGGAAGTAGTATTCATAAACTTAATTTTTAAAAATAAAAAACTAAAAATCCAATAGTCATCAAACAGGGTTTGCACATTTAAGATTGTGTAAGTCATGTACTTTGAAAAGATTTCAATAGGTATATGAAATTTCAAGGTTGTATCTAATAGACTTTTGTATTTAAAAATAAATAAATAGATTCGTACACTTTTAATTTTGTGTCTAATAAATATCTGTTATTAATTTCACCAGTTCGACATAAGTCACCATGCGTACATTGCCTAAAATTAGGTTGTCATATAATTCTCAAATAATATACAAACATGTGTTGTAAATGTTGAATTAAACAAAAACCTATTAGACATCAAATTAAAAATTTAGAAATATATATTTGAAGGCTTTTTAATACATGGACCTATTAGATATAACCTTTAAAATTCAATGACATATTTAAAAAAATTTTAAGTACAAAGATGTATTAGCCACAATGCTACAATGCTAAAATTTCAAATACTAAACCTGAAATTTAACTAATTGAGAAATTTTTTTCAATTTTAATTTGTAAAACGAAAATGTGATCAATTTGGTTAACGTTTTGGTGGGTTTGAACAAAACTTCTAATCCAACTTCTCACTTCCACTGGACCAATCAACGAAACGAAATAATACTTTAATTAAAATTGTAAGTTATAAATATGTTCTTAAAATTGGAAAAAAAAAATAATTCAATTGTACCTAAGTTGTATCAATTTTTACCCCAAAAATTTTAATTTCATCCAATTAAACCCCAAATTTAAATATTTATATTTCCTCGACAAAATAATATTTGTCACAATTTTAATCAATAAAATTTAAAGTCTATTAGATGTTAAAATCATAACAAACAAAGAGCTCGAAAAAAAAATCTAGTCGCTCCCTTTGGGGAGAGAGAGTTCATTTATTTATTATCATTATTATTAATTTGAGTTCAAATTTGAGGTGGAGGGATTCGAACGAACCTTGGTCAAGGGTATGTATTAATTACCATGGACCTATGCTCACTTTAGCTATTATTATTATTATTATTATTTAGTTTATTGCTACTTGATAGTTATAAATTAGGCAAAATATATTTTTGGTTTAAAATGATTGACTAATAGAAAAGGATGTGTCATTGGTGAGGTGACAAATTTTATTGATTTTATATTTATTTTATCTCGTGTGTATTTTTTATTTCTATTTTGAGCAAAATACACTTTTAGTCATGAGATTTGAGGTTAGTGTCTATTTAGTCTCCGAGGTTTCAAAACGGAAACTTTAGCACCTTGAGGTTTGGAAAATAATCGTAAATAGTCTCTGAACTCTTTTGACCGTTAGTTGACTAACGAAAACATAATGTGACAGTTAAAGTTTGTTGATTGTACTTGTTGACTTGGAAAAATAATTAATTTAATAATATTTGTATGCTTATTTAGCAAAAATATATTAATTTAATATATATATTTGTGATTGAGCTTCTCCTCCATCCCTTTCCCCTTTTCCCCTTCATCTTCTTCTAACCTTCGTCACCGCCATTGCCACTAGCGCTGCTCGATCGATGTCATCTTTTCTTTCTCTTTCTCATATTCCTTCATTCCAATATGCATGACTTCCTCCATTATAGTCAGTGTCACCGTTTTTCAACTTTCATCATGGCACTATTGTTTGGCCTTTTAGGTTCTCGTTGTTTTGCCCTTGAGGTTATCGTCACCAAGGTTGGTTCCTCCTCTAGCAAAGGGCTCCCTCGGCCTTCGTTTTAGAGATTTGGAACAAAAATAAGTTTTAGATCGTTCCATATATTTGGAACAAAGTTTCCAGTTGTTCTAAATTTGAAATGATCTAATTAGCGGGATTCGAGCAACGAGCGACGGCAATGACACGACAGTGACGACAACAACGGCAATGATTGAAATAGGAAAAGGTTAGAAGAAGAGGAAGAGGGAAGGAGGAGGAAGCTCAATCACCTAAAATATTAAATTAATGAGTTTTTTTTTTTTTTTGCCAAACAAGCATAAAAATATTATTAAATTGATTGTTTTTCCAAATCAGCAAGGACAATCACTAAAATTTAACCGACACCTCATGTTTATGTTAGTTAACTAACGATCAAAGGAGTTCAGGAACTATTTTAAAACTATTTTTCAAACCTTAGGAACTAAAGTGTCCGTTTTGAAAGCTCAATGACCAAAAGTATATTTTGATATTTTATTTTTCTTCTTTTATCCTTTCTCTCTTCCCTTCTCATTCTTCCCTTTCGGAACGGGTTGCCACCGTACCCACTGCCTCCTCCACCAACTTGACATCATCATCATTCCAGACCCTTTAACGGGCTAACTACCGTGGATCTCACTCTTCCATTCTAGACTCTTTGATCCTCCGAGCTCAAAGAAAGAAGTACATGCCAGTTATTGTTGAATTATGCTCGTGATGTTGGCACGGATTTTTTTTTTTAAAAAAAAAAAAAGAAAAAAACCTTTGACTTATTTTTGTATGCCTTTGTTTCTAAATAATAAATTCAAAATGTGACAAAATCAATGCATGGTTTTGTTGTCCAAATGGATATTTGAGATCTTGAAATTTATTTTTAGAAGTAATGACTCTTCAAATAAGAGTGCGATGCAACCAAGATAAATAGAATGTTTCATTGTTCTTTATAGGTCTTTTCTATAAAAATTAAAAAAAAAATCATATCAATAAGATTTGAAAAATTAGAGGCCTCTATCTATATATATAGATAGATAGATTTTGGTAGCAAAATATTGAATTCAAATTTGTCAATTGTTACGTTATTTTTCTCCCTTTCTTATTAGCTGGCTTACTGTACTCGGTCAAGTTTCATATTAATATTTTGGATGTCACATGTGAGGAGATAGATAGTTAGAATATATAATTAATCAAATATACCCTAATCTTAGAAAAATATTTATAATTTTCTTTTAAAGAATAAAGAAAATATATAAGATCTAACAACTAATAGTCTAATAGGGCTATAGTTAGATTTTTTTTTTTTTTTTTTTTTTTGTAAATTAAATGTCATGATTGACAAACTTGAATTTAGTTTAGAATTGGAGAACACGGATGCTTCCATATCATATTTACTGATTAATCTATAACTTTGACCAATATACATGGACTAACTTTTTAGGATATAATTTCAATCTAAAAGAAAAAGAAAAGCAAAAGCAAAATCAATGTGAATGTTTCTTAACACTACTATAAATTTGGCTTTTATTGACAGTTAAAAAATGTCAACTATCACTTCTGTTAATGCTTTTTGGCTGTCAATAATGGCAGTATCAACATATATCAAACGTCAATATTGTTATATTCGTTGACAGCTAATACACAACTATTATGGTTTTATTGACGTGTTTGACCATCAATAATAGTAATGTTGACATGTATTAGCCATCAACTATAACCTACAACCGTCAACAATAACATCGTTATTGACATTTCTGAGCTGTCAACGTAAGGTATAGTTGACATGTATTAGCCGTCAACTATAACATCTAACCATCAACAATACCAACGTTATTAACGTTTAAGAGTCGTCAACGTAGGATATCGTTGACATGTAATAGCCGTCAACTATAACCTTCAACCATCAACAATAACATCGTTATTGACATTTATGAGCTATCAATGTAAGGTATAGTTGACATTTTCTCACTGTCAACATTCATACAAAACGTCAATAATATTCTTTTTATCGATACGTGTTGGCCATCAATATAAGTCTGGCTTGGCGTGTTTTAGCCGTCGTCAATAACTATAGTTGACATTGCATGCCGTCAAATATGACATATTTGTTGACGGCTATAATCCGTCAATGATAATCGTTTTAATGTCGTTTTAACCGTCAACTATACTTATTTGAAAAAAAAAAAATTTATCTGGATATTTTTCACCCCTCCTCTACAATCTGCATTTATATGTAGACAGCTATCAAATTCGCATTTTCATAACTAGCTATTATCAACTTGCATTTCACCCAAAACTAGGTAACAATTCAATTGCAACTCAATAATTACACAACTAGCTACAACTTTCATCCAAAAATTGAATCACAAATGAACCAATAAATTTCTATTAACTAACTAATAAGCTAAACGTATCATTTCAAGCAAGTTGTTTAAAAATGCTAACATCTAAGACAAGTATGTTAACAAAAGATTTATCACATATATTGGGATACAAAATTGCATAACTCAACTCTAATCTCGTCGAATTCCAATTGGCTGAATTTACCTTCTTTCGTCAATTGCAAACAAATAAGTTGTACATAATACATTAAAAAAATTTAACAAATTAAAAATAATTAAAAATAAAAATAAGATCAAATTTGTACCACATATGTAATCACTATGCTTCTATGTGTGATTGTATCTCATACGAACTTCATAGTGTACTACCCACACTCTGTATTATCCAATTGCTTAGCACACTATATAAATAGTTTAAAACGTGAAATAAGGAAACTTGTATGTATAAACAAAATTATAGTAAAAAAATAAATTGAAATGATTACCTGAACAACTACCCAATTAAAAATTAAATTTCTAATATTTGTTTGAGCATAAAACATCCTTATAGCCTTACATACAAATAAGAATAAAAAGAAGTTAATAATTATTTTAATCAGGAACATACATATGCTAAAATAATAATATACTTACGTATTAACTATGGTTTTCACATAGTCGTGAATGCCATGTCCGATGGAGTCGATCGACTAAACTATAGAACTCTTCAATGATATAACCACCAACATCCAATGGTTTCTAAATACACAATGATCAACCAATAAAGTTAGAATATATACAAAAATATACAAGGAAATTAATAATAACATATTTTTGCATACTTACCCTGGATTACAAGGACATATCAACAATTTGTTATTAATCTCTCTTAACAAATCAACAATTAAACAAATACCTAGCAACAAATTAACATTAATCGTGTTGATTGAGTTCTTTATGCTTCTCAAACAAGACAACTCAATAATAGTCCACAACTCAATTACAAAATATAGTATTCACAAATAGAACAATCAATCTAATTAAGCAAATTGAACACCACATTATCATTTATTATGAGCACCCCCACCAACCACTAATCCTTTTGCACAACTCTTAAGATACTAATTTTCTCTCTCTAATGCAAAATACAGAACCAATAGAAAAACACAACCCTAATTTATCGATTGGCAAAGCAAATTCGAAGATTGAAAGATGCAATATAGCATAAAATCAAATGAATTACTTGAAACTATTGAGAAGATGAGAACAAAGCAGGAGATTGGAGACAATAACTCAATTTCAGTCTCAAATACGACGAAAAAGAAGAGAGAAACTATACATATGAATTTAGAAAGAATGAGTGGATAAGCAACAAGCACTTCTTTAATTTAAACAACATTGACCACTCAATAGAATGATTGAAATCCGACAAAATAGCCTACTATTGCCCATGCAAGCACTTCTTTAACCAACATTGGCCACTCAATAGAATTTATCAAAGAGAGCAACCCCTTCTAAAAGATAATCACTTTTTATTCCCAACACTAGCTTTCAATTCTAATGTATATACAAATTCAAAGGCAATCAATTATAAATGTATAATTTAATATCAGTTGTTAAAAATCCAATACACTCTAACAAATAAAAATATGTAAGTGTGAAAAGACTAAGTAACGGAAATAAAAAATAGAACGAAACAAACCAGAAATTTCTAAGTATTTTCTAAGTACAATGTCCGAGTATTTTCTAAGTACAATTTTCAAGTATTTTCTAAGTATAATATCCAAGTATTTTCTAATCAAATTTTTAAAAATCAAATATCCAAGTAACAATTATTTTAAAGTATTTTCTAAGTACAATGTCCAAGTAATAGAACGGAAATTTCTCATGATGAATTTCTCTAAGTAAAATTTTCAAGTAACATAATCAAATGGCCTAATTTATTTTGCTAATCCAAATCGATTTCAAGAAAAAAAAACACAAAAATTTAGGGTTGTTGGACATACCAGAGTGAAGCAATTTAATGGTCATTGGACTTAACGGCGTGAAGCAAAGGGCTGTTGGACTTAACAGCGTGAAACAAAGGGCTGTTGGACTTACCGGCATGAAGCAACAGGGCAGTCGGACGACGAGGTAGTGATGGAAGTCGACAACAACGAAACAAGGGAGGTAGGAGAGGAAGTTAACGACGGCGAGGTTTTTTGGGTTTTTTTTGTATGAAAATAGAAGGAAGTTGACGGCCACGGCTAAGAGGAAGAAGAAGGAAGTCCATGACGATCGCTAGAGGAAGAAAAAGGTGGGATTCAATGGTGGGGGGGGGGGGGGGTTCGGCAGTAGTAAATTGATGGAGAAGAAAATGTGAAATCCAGGAGGGTTAATTTGGTTTTATCTTTTGTTTTTTTTTTAATAATAAATAAACCAAACGACGTCGTTGTGATTAAAATGATTTTATTAACAAAACAAAGCCTCTATGTTGACGGTCTATGCCCGTCGACAAATGTCATATATGTTGACAGTTATCAACCGTCAACAAATGCTTCCTTTTGCGTGTCAACAAAACAATCAATAGTTGATGCGTAATAGCCGTCAACGAAGACAAAACACGGAGCTCGTCCAATTTTGATGGGATTTTTTGAAAATATTGTCAATAAAGCTATCAATGTTGACGGTTTTTTGACGTTCAATAGCCGTCAATATATGTATTTCTTAATTAATAATTAATTTTAAAGTGGAAATTAACTTTTTATTGACCGTTTTTTTGTCTCAAACGTCAACAATTCGAATAAGTCACGCATCAATAAAAGCTAAATTTGTAGTAGTGTAAAAATGGCATATTGTTAGGAGTTGACTAAAAAGTCAGCTAATCAAAGTTTCTTTTTCTTTTATTTCCAATTTTTAAGCGACAATTTCATGTCTAGTTAAGAAATTGACAGCAACCTCCACTTCCAAGTCATATATACAACCTCACCCCTCTTTCTCTCTTTCTAGAAAAAGTTTCAGATATTTCAAAATTTTCAGAATATTGTAATTTCTAATATATTATAATAATTATGTATGATCCGTTCATGTATAGGTCGACTGATTAATCATTAATGTTACAAACTTTCTCCTCTTAAAAGATAAGCCTACTGATTTATTATGAGTAAAATTTGTTATAAAAAAAAAAAAGTTATCGAATGGTTTCTTAATTGTTTAACCATATTATATGTAATTTATTCATTTAAATTTTATATTTTTTTAAAAAATAAAACTATAAATCTCAAAAACAATTCCAATAATTCTCAACTTCCACGGTTCGATAATCTAATGATGTTAGTCAATTTGAGCATAGTTTAGTGGATAAGGCACCAATTACCATCTTAAAAGTCGATGGTTCAATCTTCTACTCCTACAATTGTTGAATTAAAAATAATAATAATCTAAATAATTTTTTTTTAGTTCAACAACATTTAAAGGTGAGAGATTCGAACTTTTTTGACAAAATCTAAATGATATTAGGGGTATGTGAAAAAAGTAACCATCTATCATAAATATGTTAGAATATCTCATGTTGACCATCTACTTTTATATTAGATTTTATGAGTTCGGTGTGATTTTAGATTAATGGTTGAAATGCATGCAAGCTACTTCAATACCGAAAGTCATTTCTAATTTTTCTAATTTTTTATATGTTTTTCTTTTTTCCTTTTATTTATTTTATTTTCAGACAAATTGTCAACATGTTTGACAGGCACCACCGTTTAGCTTTTGGACTATTCCGAGTTGACTCTAAAAAAATAATGCATTTGTATTGACGGTTAGAACCAATTGGACAATCAAATTCTGTCCATAAATACCTCAATCAACTACCTACTAATTCTCACATCAATTTTTAGAGCCTTTAACACTTTCAATATGGAAACTCAATTCGGTTCTTCATTTGCGTGCTCTCTTCTTCTCACCATTCTCCTTTTCATGGGCTATTATTTTGAAGCAAGTGGCGGCGTTCGAGGTGGAATTGCGACCTATTGGGGTCAGAACATAAGAGAGGGGCGGCTGACAGCCGCCTGCGCCACCGGAAAGTTCCAAATCGTCAACATAGGATTTCTCTCCACATTCGGCGACGGTCAGCCGCCGCAAGTGAACCTGACGCACCACTGTAGTCCCATCTTCAACGGTTGTTGGAATGTGAGCGCTGGTATTATCAATTGCCAAAACGACGGTGTTAAAGTCATGCTCTCCCTTGGCGGTCCTCATGGAAACTACTCCCTCTCCTCCGCGGATGAGGCTCTCGACCTCGCTGACTACATATGGAAAAACTTCCTCCACGGCCACTCTACTTCACCACGACCATTTGGTTATGCACCATTGGACGGCATGGATTTCAGGTGCGTGTTAAACTACCACTAAACTCAATTAAAGTTTTATTGAGAACACGCACATCCCTATTCTTTTTAACCCTTTACATTTAATTAAAATTTTAAATTTAAAGACAAAAAGTGTTTTTATTCCCTTAAATATTTAAATAATTTCTATAACCCTATTGATTGCGCTTTTATTTTTAGTTTTCTATTTTTGAAAGTTATGCTCATTTCCTCACAAATTCTTTACTATGATTTTCACATTTTTCTATGAAAAAAACATATATATTCTTAATCAAATACCAAACTCAAAAACAAGTTTTTAAAAAAAAAATTTCAAAATTTAACATGAATTTTGAAAATATTTTTAGAAAGTAGATAACAAAACAAAGAAAAACTCTTAGGTTAAAGTAGTATTTACGATTTATAAGCTTAATTTTAAAAAATTAAGAGCTTGTTTGGGGTACAAGTTATAATAGTCTGTGAATAACTTTGCACCCCAAACACAGACTATTATAACTCATAGACTAAACAATTATGCATCATAAATACATATTATATAACTCCAGACTATTATAACTCCACAGACTATTATAACCCAGACTATTATAACTCATTCAGCGTTTCAAACAGCTCTTAAAAGATTATTAAATAGGGCCAAAAAATAGTACAACCAATTGAAAATTGATTATATTCTTCCCATATTCCCTCCAATTAATTTAATCTTTTATACATATTCTTAATATCAGGATTGAGCGAGGCGAGTTCTCTCCCTACTACACTCTACTTGCTCGGCGGCTACACGACTACGGCCGACAATGGGGCCGGAAAGTGTACTTAACGGCGGCTCCGGGGTGTCGCTTTCCCGACAATTACTTAACCGAATCGCTTTACACCGGACTTTTCGACTACGTTTGGATTAGATTTTTCAACGACAGGGAATGCCAGTTCAATTCGGGCCACCCATCTGGGTTCCGGTGGTCGTGGATGCAATGGATACATTCAATTCCGGCGAGGAAATTTTACGTGGGAGTTCCGGCGTCTGAAGAGGCCGGAGATGGGTACGTGGCGCCGGCGGTGCTGATAAGGGAAGTGCTGCCGTTTGTTAAAAGATCCGCCAGATACGGCGGCGTTATGCTTTTCGACTTGTCCAATGATGTTCAAACTAATTATAGTTCTATAATTACCGGCAGGGTTTGAAGATATTGTTGTTCTCTTTAGTTTATTAAAGCATGAAATAATTATTGATTCAGTTAATTAATGTGGCCTTAAAGGTTATTTGTTTTATTAAAGAAAGCAGATTTCTTTTTCTTTATCAAATGAATCTATTAGAGAGAAGTTGTGAAAAATATAAAACTATATCCTAGTTTGAAATGAATCGAGAGCATTATGTTTAATTACAAATATAAACCTATCTAATAGTAAAAAGTATGTTTAGTTACAAATCATTCTAATATAAACTTATCTAATAGTAAAAAGTGTGTTTAATTACAAATCATTCCAATATTTGGTTCTACAATTTTAAAAGTGACTTGATATGGTAAAAAAGTTTTTTTTGATGGATTGATCTTTTATTTTCAAGAGTGATTTTAGAGTCACCAAAAATTATTAAAAAAAAAGGCATTATGCTGAGAGAAAAAAAATAAAAGAGTGAGAGACCAATTATTAGAGAATACAAAAGTAAGAGAAAGTAAAAATAAAATAAGATAAGAGAGAGAAAAAAAAGATACAAACAGAGAGAAAAAAAATGTTAGAAATAGAGACGGACAAATATTTAGAGAGAGAAAGGAAAATATATATTTTTTTCACAATTTAAGATGAAAATATGGTGAAATAGAAGGGCAAATTTGAAATTGATAGCAATAGCCATTTTTAAAACCAATTTTCTATTAATATTTTGTTGAAAATTCCTTTGGAAAATCACCTCCCAACTTTCCAAGTGATTAATCAAGAATCACTTAAAGGGATTTTAGATTTTTCTAAAATCTCTAAAAAATCATTGCACAACATCTTATCTTAAAATAAAAAGTGATTTTAACAATGCCAAAATGATCACTCTCAAACATATACCTTTTGTAGTTTGTTATCTATTCTAAAAATTCACTTCATTTGTAGTGTTTAATCCATTCAATTACGTCTTATCTTTTTAATATTTTTTTATGGCAACAAAAAGGACATTTAATCATATAATATCTTTATTTAAGTCTTTCTGTCGTCAACATGATGAACATAGTTCAATAATTAAAACATTAGTATTCTTCCATATCTATCAAAGGTTTAAATATTCACTTCTATTTGTAATCTCATATTCATAAAAAAAAATGTACACCTTAAATTATGTAACATTTTCAATATTTTTTGAGTTTAACAACATATTTTGGTGGAGAGTTTCGAACTTCTAACCTTTTGATAGAAGGTATAATTTGAATTTTGGTTCGATTCTATTCTAGAAAAAAAAATATTTATAGGAAGTCAATGACTATCTGGTCTATTATCTTGACATGACACTAAATACTGAGAATTAATATTTGACCAAAAATTAAGTTTGCTTTTCTTCAATTAATAAAACAAAGAAGATCCAACAACTAATAAGGTATAATTCCTCATTAAATGCCATGACATTGACAACGCTAAACTCGGTGTTGAATGGAATAATAGAAGCTTCTATATTTATCTCTAATGTATAAGTCTATAACTTTGACTAATAATGTGTGGGCTGATTTTTAGGAATGATATAATGTTTCTTTAAAATGACATATTTTTAGGACTGGACTAAAAAGGTCAGCAAGTGTAAAGATTTTTTTTCCTCCAATTTTAAGTGATTAATTCATTTGTCTAATTAAGAATTAACAGCAATTAATTCCTTCTACAACCTCCCACTTCAAGTCATACAAGCCCACACCAAAAGCTCCTTAATTTCTCTCTTTCTAGAAATATTTAGAAATTTCAAAGGGATAATTCTAGATATGGCCAAAAAAAATTGACAGTTTTGGTTAATGGCCATCTACATTCTTTTTTTAATTATGGCCACACATGAGGTGCACAAGTGGTGTACTCTTTAAAAAATGTCTGATTTGCCCCTGTGTATCTACACATTCCCAATTTTTTTTTTTTAAAAAAAAATCATTCTCTCTCCTATTTTATTTAAGGTGTATTTAAACTAAAATTTCAAATATTTACATTGCAGTTAGTATCTTTATACCTATTTAAAATCATTTAAAATTTTGAATTTCTAAAGATTTTATTTTATAAGATTCATTTTTTTAATCCGGTTTTCTTATTTTTCAAGTCCTTATCGACATACAAATTGTTTAATTTATTTTCTTTTATAATTTTTCGTACCTTTACTTTCTGTTTTTTTTTTCACTTCCATTCATTGACTCGTATTTCGATTTCTTCCTTCCAATTTTCAAGTTTGTATATGTTTTTTTCACTGTTTTTGGTTTTCCTCTTCTTCTTTATGTTATTTTCCAAGTTGTAGCTTGATAAAAAAAATTTAGGTTCAGATGTCTTTCCAATCCGTAAGTATATTGTATGACAGGATCTATGATGAAGCTAATCGATACCAGAATTTTAAGGTTGCTAATATACTGGTTCGTTTGAATTCTAGTTTTATTCATTTTACTGATTGTATTCGTAACAAACTTAATCTTTCGAGTCATCAAGTTATTACTCGGTTGACTGTTTATAGGGATGGTTCGAATAAATCCAGTAAATTTGTAACGACCCGACCTCCTACGACTCTCTAAAGCGGAAGCACGACCTAGTTACCTCGCTCATGCCCGAAATTTCGGCAGCATGACGACGTAACTAGAGGAAAACCAAATTTTTCAAAAACCTGGAAAAGACATGAACACTTCTATAATTCAGAATATAGACTCAGCACCCACCAAACTACGATATATAGTGCTGAGCCCAACCAACAGACAATCAAACCTAAGAACTTCTAACTAAATACACGAAAGCAAAGAATATTTAGGATTTACAACCAAACGCACATCAAAGAACAAAGAAACAAAACTAAAAGCTAAACAGGGAAAAGAATTGTGGTGGAGTCTCCATAATCTCGTCAAGTCGTCGCCTGCGTCATCCACCCCGTGAATGTGCACAATCTGCAAAACAAACAAAATAGCAAGGATGAGTATAAACATACTCAGTAAGTAGCCCACTTAAGGGTCCAACTTTTAAAGAAATCATACCAAGAAAAAAATTGCCCTTACTCACACTCGTACTTAGATTTCAAATACTTCCTTATGTTATTCTAAAAATCCATTTAACCTTCCACAACATTCACTACTACCCGAACCTAACTTCGTGTCATACATGCGAGTCCTGTAACCTAGAACCCAAACCTGTGAAGGTCTATAACCCTCACACTCATCTCAATAGATAAATCACCCCTAGGCTAGCACACAGGCGCTAGGGAACGCATTCCCTACGCTCAACATAATGGGGAATCACCCCTAAGCTAGCGCACAGGCGCTAGGGAACGCATTCCCTACGCTCAACATACTGGGGAATCATCTCTCAGCTAGCACACGACAATAGGAAACGCATCCCTATGCTCAACACAGTGGGGAATCACCCCTAAGCTAGCTCATCGGCAATAAGGAACGCATTCCTTATGCTCATCTCATCATGATAGCCACACAGGCAACCAGGGAACACATCCCCCTCAGCTAGCATACAGGCAATAGGAAACGCATCCATATGCTCAACACAGTGGGGAATCACCCCTAAGCTAGCTCACAGGCACTAGGGAAACGCATCCCCTATGCTCATCACATCACATACGTTCTAGGCTTACAAACTCGCACGAAAGGACAGAATTAGGGTAGGTAGCACCAATCTAACGGGCCTTTATACTTTCATAACAATTTTGGAACGTTTCGGGTCAATCCACCTTACCACATTCATCCATCATGCACAAATCACACCCACAAGCTGGCCCGAAGGTTTCAAACACTTTTAATGGGGGACCACCCCCTAATTCACATAAACAAAGAGGAAAAGCAACCCTCAAGCCTTTCCAACTTCTATAACGTCTTACGCCTCATACATATTTATAGGCGAGACAAAAATCCTAACGGATCAGTCCGAAAGGCTACCTTCTTCTTAGGCCAGCACCATGGAAATCCATTTCTCTTCCTTTCAGGAAATCATTAGTGGCATATGACCCAGACCCACAATTGAATAAACAACCTCAATCGCCTCATGGTGACCTTGCACCATGGATCACAAACACGAATCTCAAGTATGGACTTTCGTCCCGATACCACATTCCTAAATCAGAACATTGCATAACTAAAGCCCATACATATGCTAGCAGCATATTACCCTCCAATTATTTACTCTAGAATCCCATCTCCTAAACATACCAGAAGTCATGGCGACCCTTATCCTTCCACTCACTTTCAGACCCATCTTGAACTTATTAAAAACAACCCGTCGTCCGAACTACTTTAAACACAACTTCATAGGCAAAGATCCTGAATTTGATATGCCCTTAAGGTACCCTAGATTGTTAGCCATCCAACCTAACAATCGAGTTTTCCGTACGTGATCAACCAACCGAGCATTTCAAGCATACTGAACTCAGACTTGGACCGCATTCATCTATTCAGTTTAGGTCAACTTCCTCTTACAGTCATGCTTATAGAGGAACTATATTCAAGGTCACACATGCATTCCAAGGCTCATCACAACAATCATCAAGTTAATCCTTAAACATATAAACATGACTAAGACCCCTCGAATACTATAGTAGCAACACGACTATAGCAACCTTAAGCTCAACACGATAGTTCTCATATTAATTTAACCAACCACGACATCTTTCACATATTCATATTTAGGCAAACATGATTGCTCACAATTCACCATAAACGTGTTCGAACTCACCCAAACATAACCTTGGGCAATTCCTTAGGTATTTCATATTTTAACATGATAAAATCGCAACTTTAAGCCCCAATTTCCATTATAACCTCAACTTAGGCCGCTTTAGTCCAAGACTACTTCTAAACATATCCACTAATCATTTCATATCTCATAACATCGCTTTCAAGCATGCTTTCAAAATTGATACACTATCAGACATACATTTCCATAAAAAAGGAATTTAAAGGGGCTTAAATCCAAATAACTACTTACACAATTTTATTCCAAGGTTCAAGACGGCCAGAACTCGAATACTTGATCTTGAGTCGCTAAATGAAGTCCCAAAACAGCACCTTACTTGCTGAAATTGATGTCAAAATGGTCCAAACTCGACAACCCGACCTCCTAACATAATGGGTAAAATATAAAACACTTAAAACAGTCCCTAATTTCCACAAAAAGGCCCTTAAAATTCAGTTTAACACCCATAAATCAATTCGAATCGTTGTTGGAACACTTACCCATGAACTCGCCTTAGATTTCGAACTCGAATCGCCGCTGAAATTGACTCTGAATAGTTTGATTTCACGATTCAAAAACTCAAACGCTAAGAGTAATCTAAAATCAAATTTAAAACTTTATGGGTTAATCTTCAAAGCCAAGAACAGTAACAAAATCACGTTTATGACCCAAAAGAACGTCTCGAATTAACATCGGAACACCCACCCATTTCAAATTGAAGTAGTTTATATAACGTCGGGTTTGTCGAAACTTAACCCCGAATCAGCCATCCCCTTGCTGCCTATGCAGAACGCGCGAGAGAGAGGAGAATTGCAGCACCTCGGTTGTGGTCTGAGCGGAGCTGCAGCGAACGAGCGTGCGACATCGAGTATAACAGCAAACGACGTGGAATCGAGCAGGGCGTGCGGCGGTGGTGTGGACTGTGCGGCGCGGACGAAGCCAAAGCAGACGGTGAAGGAGCTGTGGCGCTCGGGGTGCTGCGGCGACATCCCGGGGAAGAAGAAGAAGAAATCGGACGAGAGAGAAAGAGAGAGAGAGAGAGTGTGTGTGTGTGTGTGTGTGTGTGTTTCGGGAGAGAGAGAGAGATTCGGGAAGGGGAGGAAGAAATCGAGAATAGGGAGAGAGAGGAAGGAAATGATAGGAGAAAGAAGAAGGAGAGAAAAAGAAGATAAGGATTAGGAGATTTTTTTTTCCAATTACTAAAATACCCTTACACCAACTTTCCTTCCAAATATGCCCTTCTAACCATTCTAAATCTTCAAATTAGCCCAACTAAAAAAAAATTAAATTCTCAAATTAAATTCCAAATTTCGAAAATAACGCCCCTGAACTAACCGGGCGTTACAAAATTAGAATTATTGAGGACAAGGATGTTATGTGTGTCATTTCTATTATTTCAAAGAGTGTTGCTAATAATTTTCATGTTATTGTTGATTATTCAGAAATTGTCAAATTAGACTATTCAAATACAGCTACCTCTAATTACAGTGTAGGTAAAAATTTGGATCATTCTAAGAACAATTATAGTATACTTATTCTTTCTAAAATTCTCTATTTATCTCTTACAAATACGTAGTATATCTCTATCCTTTGTTTCCTAACTCAATTCAGCTTTTGTTTTTTTTTATGTATGCATGATTTAGTTACTATGTAATTTACATTCATTGTTGTGTACTAATATTATATGTTGAAATTTCATATTCATAGGGAGTACTTCGTAGTTTTTATATAATTCAAATACATTGTAGTTCTATGTTCTTTTATGAATTCAATTCAGCTTCTGTCTTTCTATGTATGCATGATCTAGCTACTGTATAATTTATATTTTTTGTTGTGTACTAATATTATATGTTGAAATTTTAAATTCGTAGGAAGTACTTTGTAAATTTTATATATTTCAAATACACTGTATTTCCATATTCTTTTGTTTAACTCAATTCAACTTTTGTCTTTCTATGTATGCATGATCTAGCTACGGTATAATTTATATTTTTTTGTTGTGTACTATTGTTATATGTTGAACTTTCAAAATTGTAGGAAATACTTTGTATTTTTTATATAATTCATAGTAATAGTTACTCTATAATTTAGATTCTTTGTATTTTCTGAATACTATAAGTTGACATATACTACTTATTTAAATTGTATGTGTTCACAAGTTGAAACTTTCAGAAGTTTATATCACTTCAAAACATTAACTAGCAAAATAAGTTAAAGACACAAAAATTATCAACAACAATTCATATTATAAACTAGTTTGTCAATAATCCCAAAATACTATAAGATTCAGTCTATAAATTTAACAAAAGTATACTAAAAGCAGTTCAATCTAAAAATTTAACAAAAGTCTAATTTTATGATCAAAAGTGAAGTTCTTAAAGAGTCTTGAGTTTCCTGAATTTTTTCATTAATTTTTTGTCTGGCTGAGGTGGAGGTTGAATGTAGGGTCATTTGTCAAGGATGTGTCATGTGTGTCATCGGTTGATTTATATGTTCCACATAAAGCATCAATGTATATCCTGGTTGGCTTTAGACCACTGGATGCATCCTTTTGTATGTTTTGGTTGATCTAAACTTTTAAAACAAAATTAATTAACATGAAATTTGGTTATTTTGTAAAAAAAACTGATCAATGGAATTACACTTTAAATAATAGAAGATAACATTATATAATATAACACAAGTAATGAACATAATATTTAGTTTGCATCGTTCCTTTTACCATACCTTCAAATGTTTGTTCAAAATCTTTTAATCTCAATACATTAGGTATAACAAACTAGCTAATTTAAAGTGTAGAATAAAAAAATATAATCTATTTATATTTTGATATATTTCTACCTGTATCTTCTCTAAAGATCAGAGAATATTTTAAAATTATTTTTTGTAAATACCTTAATCTTCGGTCTCAAAGGTCTTTGTTGTCCCTTCTTCCTTTTCTTATCATGTGTTTTTGCTTGGTGAGAGTATTCTGCCATTGGATCCAAGCTTTAATTAATTTCTTACTTTTCTTATACTTGAGTTTCACGATTTTCCAATGCAGGCAAGATTTTGAGTTTTAAAGGAAGAAATAGTGAGTATTTCTTACCTTTTTTTGCCAGACAAGCCTAGGAATCACCTTGTTGAACGAGATTTCAAACTTTGCCAAAGAAGGAGATGTGTTCAATGATCTGAGGAGCTTTGAAGCTTTGAAGCTTTAAAACTCGATTGAAATTGTGTGAAGAAATGAAAAAAGAAAAAACCCTAGAATCACTCATTCGATTTGCAGTGAAAGGTAAATCTCTCTCCAAATGTTGTCTTCAATTTTAATTAGTATTGTACGGGGCAACGTGTAAATGATTATTTACTTTGATTTTGGGTTTAAACTATATTTCAGGTTGCATGTGATTTTATTGGTAGTTTAATCTATTCGTTTAACTAGTTTTTTTAATCTTTTTGTTATGTAATCAATTGTTAATTGATGTATATTTTTTTTCCATATTAGATCCATTTTTTTAATTTATCGTTAAGAATTTTTGAATTTTTGTTTAGATTTTAGATAATGAATCCTAACATATTTTGTTGTTTAGATAATCCGTTTTATTTGTTTTATTTTAGATTTGGGTTTTAAATTTATTATAATTACACAATAATTAGAGAATCTCATATATGAAAGTTGTTAGGGATAGTTTGGTCATTTAATAATTAATATTTAAAATTATGAATAATGATTTTGCCATTTTTAAAAACCTTGGATCGCTTGGCCATTTTTCAAAACATGAAATAAAAAATAGCCATTTGCATAGTTAGCCCAATTTCAAAAGTATTGAAATATTGTAGTTTCTAATATATTAAATGATAATTTATTTAAATATAGTTTTTTTTTTAATTCAATGTGGGGTGGAGAAAAAAGTAAATTGGAATTGAGAGATTAAAGAGATATAGAAAAATAATTGGAACAGTTACTAATTTTTAGTATTTTTTTTTAAAAATTTAGTCATCTATATTTAGAAATTTTCAGTTTAGCATTAATATTTTTCATGTTTAAATTGATTGAAGGTAAAACTTATAAGACTCCATAGTGAGATATAGAAATTTTGGAGAGGAATTAGGCATCTCATAGAGAAGTTTTCAATTCGTCCTCCAACGTTTTAAGAAATTTGTAGGAGTTTTGACTTTCTTCTTTCTTACTCCGAAGGTGAAATAATCACTCATCCAATTTTTTTTTCTAAATCCATAAATATCATGTCATTATTATTAGTCAATTTTAATATTCAACCAATAGAAAGGAAATAATTAAAGATTGTTAAACCATAATTAACTAAATTAAACTTTTTAGATTATGTAACTAAATAAAAAATAACAATGTCATTAAACACATGTGTGATGCACAAATCCGGACAAAGGAAACGCATATGATCTACACGTTAATTCAACAGTAAAATTTGTATTTTTCGAATAAATAAATGGCCTGCAAAACAAAGAAATATTACACACCGGTGTGGTGCCTCCACACACACTCTAATGCTTATGTCAGAGAGGGAAGAAATGTATGCAAGTTTTAGGTTTAGAGAGTGAGGATCAAGTTCCAATTCGAGTTACTCCAATGGAGTTTTCATCCAGTATTTATATGAGGATGATCTAGAGCTTTTAACTTCTCTCTCTAAAAAAGATTAGGTCAAAGAATTTGAAATCTCCTTAGGGTTCACTAGGCTATGGGCGTGTGAGGCGCACGCCCACACGTGCTCGAACCAGGTTGATCAGTTCAGCTCAGCTGGCTTCGGGCCCTTTTGGCCCAATCACTTCTTCATCTCTATGCACAATTTCACTTCGAACCTTGAATAAATTTCTGTTTGGTCCTAATTATCTTCTATCTCCTTAGGTTTGATCCAACTCTCTAAAATCATCCATAACAACATGCATTTATATATATATTTTTATTATTTTGCATCAGAAAAATTGTCAAGATATTTTGACCAACATATCTGTCAAAATAGAAAAAATGGCGACTAAAATTATTATTCATGAAAAAATAACTCTATATAAGTATGATTCTAATTTTTTTTTTAACAAATTTAAAAGCAGTTATAAAAAACACAATTGTACAAAATATTTATTTAAAAAAATAGCAATCGAAAAATAATTCAAACAGCTTTAAATACTTAAAGTACCTCCCCACTCAAACTCGATGATTATAAGTAAAGGTTTTTCTTTTTTAACAATAAATAAAAATGTAAAAATAAATAAATAAATGGAAATCTAGGGCAAAAATAATATATTGATTATTAGCCATGACATTCATAGCCATTGTACTATCATTGCTTTTTTTTTTTTTTTTGAAACTTTGTACTATCATTGCTTTAAAAATTATAAGGCCATTATTCCCAATCATTATACTCTTTACCATCCAAAGAGAAACTTCTTTCATGTGTTCCTCTTTCATATTTCATATTATTGTTATAATAATTTTAAAAAGCATTTTGATGCATAAAGCAAAATATATTTTATTCCAAAAGAGAATATAAGAAAAGTAGAATGAATTATAAAAGTTTTCCCCAATTATATAGGTTGATGCAAATTTAGGATGAGACTTGGGTGTTCCGTCCAGTTGTGATGACTATGTGTCAAAGAAGAATAGCCTACACCAATAAAAAAGTTTATCTAGTAATATGGTGCTTGTCCAACATATCAAGGCAAGCAAAATTAGAATAGTGTGCCTTTTATGTGAGGAATCTCTCTTATTTTATAAGAAAGAATGTGGTGTTAATCATGTTGTCGTAATAGGCCTAGACTGTTGTCATATCTACCACTAGGGGTGATACAAATAACCGAAAACCGACCAAACCGAACCGAACCGAACCGATCCATTGGATTGGTTCGGTTTTTTAGCACAAAATTGGACATATCGGTTTGTATTTAGAGAAAACCGAAAATTTTCGGTTTGGTTCGATTTTTTATTGAAAAAACCATCCAAAACCGAACCGAACTGAGGTATGTATATATATATATACCCTTAAACATAAAACCGAACCATTTGGGCCTAAAACAGAAAACCGAAAACCCTTTTCTTTTTTTTTTTTTTACACAAAGATGGAAAAAAAATGAACAGTGGGTTAGAAAAAGAACAAAAGCCCATTTGGGCCCAAAACCGAAAACCGAACCGACCAAAAACAGAACCATTGGTTTTATCCTTTATTGGACATCGGTTCGGTTCCCATTTTCTCTAAACCGATCAGTTCGGTTCGGTTTCGATTTAGTGTAAAACCAACCAAAACCGAACCGATATCACCCCTATCTGCCACACTATTGTCAAACTTCACGAATTTTTGACAAAACAGCATGGCCTATAATGTAACCTGCCATCACTATACGGCCCACATCAAGTTGTACCTCTGCATCGAAGGTTTCC
The DNA here is from genome assembly GCA_033996785.1 of Trichosanthes truncata. Taxonomy (NCBI): domain Eukaryota; kingdom Viridiplantae; phylum Streptophyta; class Magnoliopsida; order Cucurbitales; family Cucurbitaceae; genus Trichosanthes; species Trichosanthes truncata. The sequence goes on from JAWPNB010000003.1 coordinate 1,990,539, forward strand.
AATGGGTTTGACAAGGGCCAACCTCTCCTTGGTGGCTCGACAAACCCCTCGGCCAAGCTTCATTATTTCTACCTTTACACAGTAGGGCTTCTTCAATCATGTTGTCATTTTTCCATGTGGCTACATCAACGTCATTCCTTGATTACTACTTCGCTCCAGTAATTTTCTTTTGTTTGTTAAATAGTTGAAGGATGATCTAAATTCTTGTAGTGTTAAATATTATATTTATATTAGAATTAGGATATGATACATAAACATTGTATTTATATACTTTTTCTTGTTTTGAGGAAGCATTGTGTATTCACATTAGTATAAAGGAAATGAGATACATTTTTTTAATAAATATTGTGAGTTATAAACATTTTATTTACGTTAGTATTAGAAAAAGAGAGATCACGAGTATAAATTTTTGTAATTGCATACGATATTTATAGTAGATTACATTTGACTATGCTAGAAACATGATAGGATCCCTGAATGGAATTAACTATTTTCTTTTCTTTTATTCAAAACATTTTCATTTTTAATTATAAAATTGTACCCCTTCCATTATAAAAAATAAACCTTCAAACTTTTATAAGTGAAAAAATTGCACCCTTAACTTCTATAAGTGAAAAGTTTACGCCCTTAAACTTTCAATAATAAAAATTAAATTCTTAAACTTTCAATAATAAAAATTAAATTCTTAAATTTTTATAAATAAAAAAATTGCACCCTTAAACTTTGAATGGTAAACAATTAAATATCCAAACTTTTTATTAAGGAAAAAAAAGTTAAAAAAAAAAAAAAAAACAAATTTCCCCGCCTACCGTTTAAGTAAAATAGAATATAAAAGCAAATAGGAAAAACGTCACCGTTTAATTTTCTCCAGAAAGGTGCTCAACCACCTGACTATATAAATAAATTTCCACCTCCACATTAAATACCCGCCCTCTTTCTCTCTCTCTTTTCTCTCTCCCTCCTTCACCGCGTCATTTTCCCTTGCAATTAACTCCAAAAAAAATCCCACTTCCCAGCTTTGCTTCTCTCTCACTCACTTTGCTTTCTCTCTCAGTTCGCTCATCTCTCTCACCGAACCACGGACCATTAAAGCCAAATTTCCACTCTCTATTATGTAACTACACCATCAGTTTCAGTGAACATTCTTTGATTTCTCTGGCCCTTCCTTGCTTTCTTCTTTCTAATTCTTTGATTTCCTTCAACAAATGGAGTTGGATCAACTCAGCCCGGATAATCCTGCCATGACTTTCGATGAGGCTTCCATGGAGAGGAGCAAGAGCTTTGTGAAAGCCTTGCAGGTTTCCTACTCGAATTTGTTGTTCTTCTTCTTTGATTTGTGTTTCGGATCTGATTCTCTCTTTTTTTTAACTCTGTTTGATTGCGTGTTTTGCTTGTGGACCTGTGGTTGCCTTTTGGTTACTTGTTCCTTTTGATTTAGGGAATTTCGGTGTTCCGTTTTTCTTGATTTGCTTTGTCTGGCTTTGCTGGTTGTGGTTGGTTGACTTTTCTTGAGTTTGGATGCTATTTGTCGAGATGACTGATTTTCCGGAACGAAAGGCTGTGAGGATTTTTGAATGATTTAAGAACTTCATTTGAATGTTGATTGGAGCAATCGAGTTTTAAATTAATGTGTTTCGATGCCCCTACTCTGACGGAACAATTTTATTTAAAATTGTTTAAACAGTGAAATGCACTTCAGATTTGTCGTGTTTAGGCATGATACGGTAGAAATTTTAGATGTATCGTGACACTGCGCGTAAGGGGAATTTTGCTCCATGTGATAGTGTTTGAATGAGTCTGCGGCCTTCGTAATGTGTTCTGGAAAATCTGAGAGGAAGGAGAAGTCTCTACCAAGATTGGCTGCAACGACTGATTATTTTATAGAATATTTAGTTCTCTATCAGGATGGTCTGGTTTTCGAGAGAGAAGATTAACTTCTACTGTAGATCTTTGCTTTTCCTTGCTGGTTTTTTTTTCTTCAAATCTTTCTATTCAATTCTTTAATTTTCTTTTTTTCATCTTTTTTAGGAGTATGTGGATTACATTGTTTTTTGACCATAATTATATCTTTCATTCAGGAATTGAAGAATTTGAGGCCTCAGCTGTACTCTGCTGCTGAATATTGTGAGAAAACCTACCTTCACAGTGAGCAGAAGCAAATGTAAGCTTTGCTGGTTCACTTCTTGCAGTGATTTCACGATACAATTGTGGACATGTTTCTGCTACTATTCGATAAAAGTTTTTAATTCTGTACTAAGTCTGATAGTTTCTCATAAAAAAAAAAAAAGAAAAATCCTGTACTAAGTCTGCTATGGAGTTTCTTGGCTGACTGTACTAAGACAGTTGTTTGAATTTGATAATACGCCATCTAGTTAAACATATAGATAAATTAATCTGTAATAGGCAATTTTTTGTATGGATATGAATGAGTTAAGTTCAAACTTGAAACCATTTCAATGTTGTTAACTATAATGGAGTCTAAGGCTTGGCATACGTTGGCAAGCACTGCCTGGGAAGCTGTCAGTACAGGGGGTGCAAATTATTTCTTGCGATACAAATACATCAATATAGGCTGATGATGTAAATAGATGATTAAAATGAATGTAGATCTAGATTAAGTGAGGATAAAATTCTGTTCCCCCCCTTCCTCCCTTAGTGCTAAGATAAATATGAGTGGGTCTAATCTTGCATGCTTGAAGAAGTTGGCGCTGGGAACTTTCCCTTTTTAATCACTAGTTAGATTGCTACTTGCTAGTCAAGAAGAGTTGACAGATCATAAAATTGGAACTTAGGAAGTATAATAGATCTGCAAAGAAAGAGACACGTAACCAATATCAAAGAATTGTCACAGGGTGGTGGACAACCTAAAGGACTATGCTGTACGGGCTCTTGTTAATGCTGTCGACCACCTTGGTACAGTGGCATACAAGTTGACTGAGCTTCTCGAGCAGCAAACATCAGAGGTATCAACCATGGAGCTTAAAGTCTCTTGTCTAAATCAGGTAAATGTCTTACTCATGTCTTATTGGGAAATTAAGCTTATGATATCGAAGGTAAAATTAAGTCTATTTTTATCTTAGCAACTTCTTACATGTCAAACATATACGGATAAAGAAGGCCTCAGGCAGCAGCAGTTACTGGCATTGATCCCAAGACATCATAAGCATTATATTTTACCAAGTAAGAATAGCAACTATCTTTCTGTTATCTCTTCTAGCTGTTATGGTGGCAATGCGGATTTTAACTTCACCCTCTCTCTCACCCCTTCACATTTGACCTTTTCCGTTCCATGTTGTTTACTGCAACTAGATTCTGTCAGTAAGAAGGTACATTTTAGTCCACATATACAAACCGATGCTAGGCAGCAACCCTTTCAAGCAAGAGGTCGTCTTCAGCCCTCAGGTATCTGGTTTCTGTTTGAGATATTTCGTTAATCTATTTCTGTTATGAGTTCATTATTCTGATTTATATATTGGTGACACTTGGTTGTTTTAGTTTCTATTATCTTTATTTTTAAAATTCATAGGAACTTTAGTTTCTGTTATCAGTTTAACATTCTGCTCATGTATTGGTGTGAGCTTGTATTTTTCATTTCCATTCTAGGCATTCCTGCATCAAAGACACTTTCATGGCATTTAGCCTCAGAGACAAAGTCAACATTGAAAGGTGGTTCACATTCTTTAAACGGGTAAGTAGAGAGAATCTCTAGCATGAGTTTCAATTATGTGTATTCCCCTTAATTCCTGACATTATTGACTTTCTTTTTTATTATTATGCAGTAAAGAGGGCCAAAAAATTGCAGAGAAAACTTCTGGAATTTTCCATCTTATAGGTACATAATAATAGAACTAGTGCACTACCATGTTGAAAACTGATGCCATTTATTTGATTGGGTTCTTTTTTCTCTTGAAATGATAATCTTTAATGTAAAGCATGACCTTGTAGATAACGATGCCACTATCCGTCCGAAATATTCAGCTGCTCACAGTCAGCCAACAAGTGGATTTCCTGCTTCTAGTGCAATTTTGCAAACGCTAGGTGGTACACGCAGGGTAATGTTAAAATTGACCAGAATACGGGCATTCCCAATTTTTTTTCCTGATAATTAGGACTGAAGCCTTTCTACAGGGGTGGTGTTGGATTGGTTTCTTCTGGCTTTCCGTTGTTTTGTGCTGAATCTGCTGATCCATTTTATTCATCTCTTGAATGGAACGGATGTTTTTAGTTCATTGTGTTTGGATAACTTAACATGCATATACTTTTTGTACCATGCTCGATAAAATCGAACAGCCTCCTGTCTTATGTACATGTCGTGATCTCGTTGCATTTGCTTATTTTGGTTGATTATTCTTAGGGACATGTATTCTTGTGGATGATGAATGCTAGTCTTCTAATTGGTTGTGTTCCATTCCAAGCATTAGTTGTTTAATAGGCTGTGATTTCAAGACTTCTTATCCTTTCTTATTTCTGACTGCATTAATTGTGCTTTCCTTTGGTTCCTTTCTGTCTGTCTTAATGTTTGAAGAAAAATGTCAATCTCACGGCCTACTTTTTACAGGAAGCATTCGAGGGTTCCAAGCAGTTGACAGCATTCAGGTCATTTGATGCCCCAAATCGACATGAAAGAGTACACGTCCCTTCTCGCAGCAAAAGTGTGCTATCCGCTTTCTTCGTAAAACAGAAAACATCAAAACTGAGGGCGGGCTCGGTCTCATGAATTCTCTTCAACAAAAATTACCAGCAATAACCTCAACTGTCAGTGGTGCAAATTCTACATGTGTTGTATCTTCCTCTGCTATCTGTCCATTTTCTTCTCTTTTATGTCCAATAAATAATGAAAATTAGTACATAAAAGTAATAAGGATTTAGGGAAGATGGTAGTCAACAGTGTCTATCAATCAATTCCTGCCTGATATGATAATTGATAGGTTAATTTCTTTGGGCGATTCATTTTCTGGATTGGTACTTTATTACTAATTGATTGGTTACATTCACAACCCTGTTTGCAGTGTTTAGAGAAATAATTATGTAAGTATTTTCATTCTACAATAGAAAATCTGGTCACCCTGGAAGCAGGGGCAGGGTACCTCCGCCCCGTTGGGCCCAAGAAGGGCTCTTTTAAATATTAAGGATTAGTATTAACAATCACATCATTCTTTCAAGTATTTATTATAGCCTGTTGGAAGAAGCCCCTCCTGAATTCCTTCAGGTCCTTGTTTCAATCCAATGCTTGCTTTAAAATGTATCTATTTTTTTTCCTTTTCGTTTTTCCTCATTTTTCGTTTTTCTTCTTTTTTTTTTTTCCGCCTTTTTCCCTTCTTTTTCGTTTTTCTTTTTTTCTTCCCCCTTATTTTTTGCTCATTTTTCGTTTTTTTTTTCGTTTCTAGTTTTCTTTTGCTTTTTTTTTTTTTTTTTTGGGAGAAACACCCCTAAATTTGTAAAGTATCATTTTTTCCTCTAAACTTTCAATTTCATTAAATTAGACCATAAACTTAGACAAGTGTTGCAGTTTTTACTCTCTATTCAATTTTCATTAATTTACTCACTAATTTTAACAAAAAAAACACTGTAAAAATATCCATAAAATCACTAATTTCACTAGAATCAAGTTTTGCACAAAATTAAATTTGATTAATGCACAAATTAATCATTGAATAACCTTGTCAAAATTCACAAATTTCAACAAAAATTTAACTCTAATGTCGTTTCTCTTTGAAATCTTATCAATATGGTACCATATAAATGTTTTAGAATTCAAGGAATGCATGTAAAGATATATTTTTTTTAATGATCTTTCAAATGAAAATTTATCAGAAGGTTAAAATTGCGATGTTTTTTAAATTTAGGGTTGAGATTGCCATATTTATCTAAGTTTGGGGTGGAATTTGATGCAATTGAAAGTTTAGGTAAAAAATTATACAACATGACAAGTTTAGGGTCAAAATTGATTTTTTTTTCTATTTTTTAAATAATTTAAATTTATACGTAATAGCAAATATATGATATTATAATTCTTTTTTTAATTTCATTTTTCAATTCAAAATTTTCTTTTCTAGAGTCAAATAAAGATGGAACAATAAAATTATTTTTTACTTTTAGTACATTATATTTTAAAATTAATGACATAAAAAATTTATAATTCTTAGGAAAAAGAAAAAAAAATCTATTTATAATTCATATGGAACAATAAATCTAGTTCGATCTATTCTAATAGGCTTTTGAATTAAAAAAGTATGCAATTGGTCTTTAAACTTTCAATTTTATATTTAATAGGTTTTGGAGTTTTCAATTTAATGTCTAATAGATCCATAACTTAATAGACTTTTTTTTTTAAGTTCAAGAATATATTAGATATAAAATTAAAATTTAAGGGACCTATTAGATAGAAAATTGATAGTTCAATAACTTAGTAGAAACTTTTTAAAGTTATGGATTTATCAAACACAATCTTGACAATTTAAGGACCAAATTTATAATTTAGCCTATTTAATATCAAAATATACAAATGATATCAATATATAAATATAAGGACCAAATTTATAATTTAGCCTATTTATTATATCTATATAGTCCCCCTTGACATATAGTTTTGGATCCGCCATTGCTTGGAAGGGAATAGAAAACTACAGGTCAAGAATTAAAAGACTTACCTAGAAACTTGGTATATTTGAAACATTGAACTTTCTAGTTTTTTTTAGTCCAACCAGCTGTAGGGTGAAAATTCGAACTTTTGACATTTAGTCGAAGATATAATATCTGAACCAGTTGAGTTATGCTCAGTTGTCAACTTTCTTAGGATATTTGATCCCTAATTTTTTTTTGGTTGGGTTGGTTTATGTAGCTGGTAGGATTAATAAACCTATAGCATGAAATAATCTAACCTAATCTGTGAGCCTAACATTCGTTTAGGAATCATTAGCTTGAGTTTCACAATCATGCTTAGATATTTTCTTCTTTGAAATTAGCAATATGAGTTATCTCTTTAATGTCAATTAAATAATAAATAGTTAAAAATTTGTGAGAAGATAAGGAGGGTAGGGGGCATGTTAGAAAAATAATGCGCAATTGAATCTAAAATTGGCACCATATGATTATAATTTTATATCTAAAATGAATATTAATATAGCTTCTTTCTATGCACTCGGGATTGGGACTTCTATATCTTAATTTTTTATTCCTATTTTCCATGTAGTTTCCTTTTTTGTTTCATTATGTCAGGTAGATAAAATATGAAATTTGATTTATATTATTCTTGTAGCGTGAGATTCAAAATAATTTTGAGATAGCTTTCGTATGAGTACGATTTCTCAACTTTTTCAGCCATGCCAAATTGTCAAATCGTTATTATTGGGTATATTATAGGGTTTTACAGCCTATCTCTATTCATGAAATTTTGTGTGGATCTATCACCCATAATTAGGGGGGAATCTTTACGTTACTCTGAATTTTGCTTATTAGTAATAGATGTTTCAATTATTTTTTAAAAAAAATATTCTTATAAAAGAGTATTACAATTTGCACAAGGTGATTAAGATTTAAACTTACCATTTTTAAAGATTTGGACTAGGGGATTGCGATTTAAACTTAGCATTTTTAAATAACGTTGTTAGTAACTATTGAGTCATGCTTAAGTTGGTGGAAAACAAAAAGTTTATTAATTTTTATGTGGATGAATTCATTAAAAATTATTTATGTACAAAGAAAAACAGTCCTAATAAATAAAACAATAGAGGGATATATTAGATAACATTATTGTTTGTAGATGAAATTTGTTGTACTCATTAGTCACTCTGGAGACATCATATGCTCACCCTAATTACCACTTATAGTCACAATGATACCTCAAACAACTGTGTGCCTTGCTTCATGACCAACCACTTCAAATTTATTTTTGCAATAGAAGAATTTGAACATCTGATCTCTTGATTGAGAATATATATCTTAACCAGTTGAGTTATATTTAGGTTGGCACTTCAACTTTATCTTTATCTTCTACTCTTTTAGCAAACTTTCATCTCAATTCTTCTATTAAATAAACTCCTATAATTTCATTAAGAACTCTATTTGCAAGGAGGTTTAACAACACTCAATTAGTTTATCTTTTGCAACTAATATGAAGTTCATTGTCCTCACACAATCATATCAAAATAAATTTATGTGTTGAATCTGACTAAATATATCTATTTTAATTTGCAGGCCACTTCATTAAACAATCAAACAATAGACTTTTTAACATAAAACAATCAAACAATGGACTTTTTAACATAGCTTAGAACTTAGTTAGACTTTTTAACATAGCTTAGAACTTAAGTTATCCCAAAAGAGATTTGTGATATATAAAAGAAAAGAAATTAAAATAAGAGATAAGGTATCTCACGTTCCACATATTATTGCCATATCATAATGGTGAAAAGAGCAAGAATAGAACTCACATCAAGATTTTGTCACCTTGTGTTGGAGGTGAAATGACCAAGGATTAAAGTCATATTTAAAATTTTGTCATTGGCTCTCTCTCCCTCTCATTTAATTTCTTAAATTTCATTTGATTGTGCAACTAAACATAAGGTAATCTATTCGATTTCTGATTCCAATTAACTTTTTAATAATCACCTAATCAACTCAATTTGAGAAATCAAATCAAATCTCTAGTTCAAAATGGAGAAAATTTCTTTTCTCAAAAAAATAAAATAAATGAAATTTATAGTACTCCCATAAACCTTGCATTCACACTAGAAAATTTTTTTTATAAATAATTTTTTAATGTTGTTGAACTCCCCATTATTCTTAAATGATGTTGACATGACAAACAATTAACAGAAGCAGCACACTACTATACTATAGGAAATTTTCCTTTCAAAATGAACTCATTCAGCTTCTTCCCAAAAGGAGATGTTTGACTCTTGTTGTGTGTTAATTCGAGATTAATAAGTCAAGCCTATGTTTGATATATATATTTATTTATCCAAACTCCACATACTATAGAAATTCATGCTACATAAACTTGCTAATCTGAGCATAACTCAACTGATTAAGACTTACCTTCAACCAAATAAGTCAGAGGTTCAAATCTCCCTATCCCCACCGATTGAACTGAAAAAAAAAAAAGCATAAACTCAAGCTTATACAATCTTCTATATTATATATTTCCTTTATAACTCATAAATTCACATACGGAATAAGTGTTACATAAACTTATGCTTTTATAGCCTAATTTCATGTACAATTCAAATACACAAATTATATAAACCCATACTCCTAAATCTTAAATTTCATGACGAGTTAAACATCTACCAAGACAAACACATAAGGCTCATTAGAAGTCATATTCATACAACTTGTAAGTTTTTGGAATGAAATAAGGTCCACCACCACCCAACATTTAGACAACAAGAGAGTAACATCAAACAGAAATTTAAAAGTTAAAAGCTTGTTTTTATGTTCTTAACATTTTTCCAAACAATAAAGTTTCTATAATGACTCAATGTCTATTTTTTTGGGCCACATTTTCCCCATTCCCCCTATAAAAACATACTCCAATATTGCTCTCACTTCAAAACCTACACACAAAGAAAAAGAAATTAAAACTCCATCGCCACCCTTAATTAGCTTAATTTCCACCGGAAAAAATGGAGTTCCGCCGCCGAGCTTTCCTCTGCATCATGGTTTTGACGTTAATGGCGAAATCCAATGCTGGGAAGATAGTAATTTATTGGGGTCAAAATGGAAATGAAGGAACTTTGGCAGACACCTGCGCCACCGGAAACTACCAAATTGTGATCCTAGCTTTTCTCTCCGTCTTCGGAAACGGCCAGACGCCGCAGATCAACCTCGCCGGCCACTGCGACCCGTTTAGTAACGGATGCACTAGCTTGAGCTCCGACATAAAGTCGTGTCAAGCTAGAGGCATCAAGGTGATGTTAGACTATTATACTATTGAATTTATTAGGTTTATCTAATTATTTAGTATTGAGCTTAGTTTATTTCTAGAAGTACTTTTGGAAATTTAATAATATTTATCTAGTTATAGTATTGAGCTTAGTTTATTTCCTATTCGATATTGAATAGATAGATTTTTTTTATTGATGTTTTGTTAAATAAAGTACCACGCTTAGACTGTGTCTACCACTAATTTTTTAACATGTCTTTATTAAAGAAAAAAGTCTTTTTACTTCTTTATTCTCTCTCGCTTGTCAAATTCTTAGTGGTGGGCAAAAGAAAATTCATGATACTTATAGTGTGTTTGAAATATCTTGTGAAAAAATGTTTTTTCAACAAAATTGATTTTTCTACAAGTACTTTTGGAAAATTAATAATATTTAAAGTGTGTTTAGTATAACTTATTGAGTGGTTCTAGGTTATTAAAAATGATTTTTTTTAATCTTCATAAATAAAAAGTGCTTAAAAAATGGATTAATTTAATTTTTTTTTTATAATAAACACTTGATAGATTGATTATCCAAAAATGACATTAAAGTGATTAATCGAAAATCCTCAAAATATGTAATAAAAAATAAAAACAAATTTATAATTAATAGCATCACTTCTGAATATAGTGATACTGCAACCAATTAAATTTTTTATTTAAAATACTTTTGAAAAAAATGTAAGATATAATAACATTTTTATTGAAAATATTTTTTTTTTCAAAAATGTTTAAACTAGAGGGTATTCCAAATGAATCCTTAATTAGCAAAAAATGTTGTTCTTCTATTAGTATAAGTAGCTTGTTACTTTATATGTAGGTTAAGTGATATCTATATTTATTAATTCTCTTTCAATTTTCCCTCCATAAATTCATAGGTGATACTTTCCATTGGAGGAGGTGTGGGAAGCTACTTTCTCTCATCTGCTGAGGATGCTAGAAAAGTTGCACTCTACCTATGGAACAACTATTTAGGTGGGCATTCGTCGTCATCGTCGCCTCGTCCGCTCGGTAATGCCGTGCTCGACGGTGTCGACTTCGACATTGAAGGTGGAACAAATAAGCACTGGGATGAGCTTGCAAGGTCTCTTTTAGAGTTCGGTAGACGAAGTGGCAAGAAAGTGTACATCACGGCGGCTCCGCAGTGTCCTTTCCCAGATGCTTGGATCGGCAATGCACTGACGACAGGTCTTTTCGATTTCGTTTGGGTTCAATTCTACAACAATCCACCATGTCAATTTTCAGGAGATGGTAGCAATCTTTTTGACGCTTGGAAGGAATGGACTTCCAAAATTCCTCATGCCCAAATCTTCTTGGGGCTGCCGGCGGCTCCTGCTGCTGCTGGTAGTGGGTTCATTCCTGCCAGTGTTCTAAAGTCAGTGGTGTTGCCGGTCATCAAACATTCAACCAAGTACGGCGGCGTTATGTTGTGGTCAAAGTTTTATGATGATCAAACTGGCTATAGCTCTTCCATCAAACACAGTGTTTGAGAAATATAATATATGTTGTCCCAATCTCGTATGTTTGCTACATTATTATAGTACGTGTATGTATGTATATGTGTGTACGCATGCGTGTGTTTGTTTATGTATCTTTATCGTGTTTTCCATAATAAAGGTTTGAGTGAATGTAAGTTGATTTACATTTGATGACACTTTAAATCTATGAATCTTTATTGGTTGAATTATCTGTAAATGGAGGCACGTGTTAGATCAATATGCATTGATTATAAATTTTAATATAGTTTAGAATTTCATAACATATATAGGTTCAAATGAAAAAGTCGGCGTATTAATTATTAAATGAGACATACATTAATTAATGGACAAACATATTGTGTGTATGTATGTTTATGTTCATGTACTTAATGATGTACAGATATCCTATGTTATGTACACAAGCATGTATCATGTTTTTTTTTAAATACATGCATGTATCATGTTGTATATGTATGTCTAAATATGTTATAATGTTGTTGAACTTAAATAAAATAAAATCAAATCAAATAAAAACTTCTTTTATTTATTTACTTTTGTGTCAAACTCAAAAGTCAAGTACTCTAAGGAATAATTAAGTAATCATATAGATATAGCTACGAATGATGTCGAAATATTTATTAAAGTAATTTTTTTTAATAAAAAGATCACTTTATTGAATAACCTCGAGTAACTCTCTAAAAAAATAATTGTTCTATTTTAGTACAATTGATGACTAGAGGGTCAATTCGAACATAGTTTGGATAAGACATTTATTATCATATCAAAGGTCAATATCAATTTTCAAGCCTCTTTGTTGTAGAAATAAAAAATTGTATATAAAAAATAAATTTACTAATTCAAGCATGTCGTAGTAGATATGACGACTTATTGCCTTATCGAAGGTTTGATTTCTCACTCAATATTTAATGAAATAAAAAAAAAGTATTAAAAAAAACTTATGAAAGAACATTCAATGAAGTAAATATGCATGGGTTTCATAAAAAAAAAAGCATTAGTTTAAATAATTCCATGCCAAGTATTTTATTAAACCTTAAAAAAAATGGTGATGTGATTAAAGTTATTAACATTTTTTATAGTCGGTGCATAAAAGAGAATTACATTAAAAGATTTTTAAAAATCTTAAAATTGATAGGGTTATAAAAAGATTTAAAAAATGAATAAAATTCACCATTAGATTAAAAAATAGAGAAATGACATCATTATTATTGGAAAAAAATTAGAACAATAAGTCGATTCAATGAAAATTTTCATGGTTAAATGGTAAGGTTTAGTTTACGAACTTTTAAGATTATATCAAATATGTCCCTAAACTTTAAGGAGATGTTTGGCGCGCTGGTTTGGAATCATGAACCCTGGGAATCAAGAACCTTAGGAATCCTTGGCTGGAATCAGAAACTCTAGGGTTCATGATTACTGTGTTTAGGGTGCAGGGTTGGGTTTGGCTGGTTTGCTGAAACCTGTATTTGGGGTGCAGAGTTGGGTTGGGTTGGGTTTGTTTAAGCTGTTTTTTTAAATAATTTTTTTAGGGTTTTTTTTTTCATATCTATTTTTTTTACTTGATAATTGTTTACTGAATTGCATATCAATATTTTAACCAATTATGTGGATCAATTATTTCAAACATAGTTAATTATGAATGTGTAGTTTGTACAAGTATCTCATTCACTCCATTCATGATGATGTAAAATTAAATAACATTAGTAAGGACATATATTTTAAATAATTAATACGTGGGAAAGAAGAATGATGTTGCTGGAGTAAAGGAAATCCATAATGCAAATGAAGGTCTGAAGTTCATAATATCATAATACATAAGTTGAAAGGAATGAAGAAAATAAATAGCAAAGTTGTCCAAAACACAAACTGAATTAAAACTAAGTAGTAGCTGAAGGTGATGAAGGCATCGAGTTGTCGTCCATGGGGGGCCGGGTTCCAGGTGTTCTCCCTTACACTTTCACACAGTAATCATACTTTAATGAGAGTTTTTTAAACATGAATAACTATTCTATTGAAGAGTTATCAAACTTTATTTTAGAAATTTAAAAAATTGGAAGTCTATTTAAAAAATTAGAGAACTTAAAACTCTATTTCACAAAGTATTCAGAAAACTATTTTAGGAACTCTATTTTAGAAATTGGAATCTAAAACTCTATTTCACAAAGTATTCCGAAACCTATTTTTGGAACTCTATTTTATAAATTAAAAAATTGGAAGTCTATCTAAGAAATTAGGGAATTTAAAACTCTATTTACAAAGTATTCATAAACATATTTTTGGAACTCTATTTTAAAAAAATAAAATATTAGAGGTCTATTTAAGAAACTATGGAATTTAAACAAAATTTCGAACCGTATTTTGAAATCTATTTCAAGGATAAATGAGTTATAAAATTCGAATTCTATTTTAGAAATTAAAATATTAGAAACTCTATTTTGTACAGTATTTTGAAACCTATTTCAAATATAGTGGGTTAAAAATTTGTTTAGTAGCCATTTTTAGTTTTATTTTAACATTTTAAAAAATTGACTACGTGGTCGAGTCGCTGGGGTGATCGTTGGAGTGGTTGTTGGGGTGATCAGGTTGATGGGGTGGTTGGGTTGCCGAGGTGGTCGCCGATGTGGTTGCACTGTGGTCAGGTCGTCGGAGTGGTCGTTGGGTGGTTGTCGACAGTAGTTGTTGGATGGTCGGGTTGCTGGAGTGGTCATATGATTGGTTAGGTCGTTCGAGTGGTCGTTGAGTGATTGTCTGGTGGTCGAGTCATTGGAGTTGTTGTTGGAGTGGTCATTAGGGTGGTCGGGTTGTTAGGTGTCAGGTCACCAAGGTGACACTAGAGTGGTCACCAGGTGGTCGCCAACGGTGGTTTTGGGTGGTTGAGTTTGTCAAGTTGTTGGGGTAATCGCCGAAGTAGTCATCGGGGTGGTCGGGTCATCGGAGTAGTCATTAGGTGGTTGTCGGCGGCGGTTGCTAGGTGGTCGGGGTTGTCGGAGTGGTTGTCAGATGGTCATTGACTGTGGTTCGGGCAAGTCGGGTTGTTAGGGTGGTTGGGTCATTGAGGTGTCATTGTTGGGGTGGTTAGGTCGCAAGGGTGGTCATCAGATTGGTCTCTAGAATTCTCATTGCAGTGGTCACCGGAGGTAGTCGTCAGCGGTGGTCGGAGTTGTCGTTGTCGGTGGTCGTCGGAGTTGTGACCGAATTTGTTGTCGGAAATGAATAACGACAAGTGGAAGAGGAAAACATGGCACAAACCCATGAGGTTGCATTGTTGTAACCCATGGGGTTGTGTTTTGAACACCATGTGCCAAACATGGTTTTGGGTTTGGAACCCAAACCCATGGGCCAAACGCCCCCTAAAAAATATATAATAAGTCTCTAAACTTAGAATTTCATGTCTAATAAGTCACTAAATTAAAAAAATTATCTAATAAGTCCTAAACTTTCAATTTTATGTTTAATAAATATCTAAAATTCTTAATTTTGTGTCTAATATATTATTGACATATTTAATCTCTTTTTAAAATTTTATGAATTTATTGTACATAAGATTGAAAGTTTAATAGTCAATTAAACACATGCTGAAAAAAATAGTAAATTAAATACAAAATAAATAGATTCGTTAATTAAAAAAAATGTAGTAAATTAAATACAAAATAAGTAGATTCGTTAATTAAAAAAAATGTTGAACATGTGAATAACTTATTGCACACAAAATTAAATTGATTAAAAGCTTATTTTTAAAATTCTATATAAATTTGTAATTTAACCCATTTTTCTTCGGGGCTTAATCTTCGAACTCCTTCAAGTTCACCTAAGCCCCGTTTGCCTCCTTTTTCTGACTTCGTTATATGTTCATAATCACTTCTTACATCATTCGATGGAATGCAGTTTCTGCCATTTAATTTTCGTATTCCCGATGATCGGTTCAGCCAAGGACGACGGCATCTTAGTTCTCCAGTCGAGGCTGCTCCAATCAGAATGCGATCAGTTAGAGCTTCGAGTCTCTATTGCTGGATTTGGCTTGAAGGTTTGAAGCTCTGTGGCAATCCTTTTTTAGGAGTATTTCGATCTCATTGCACGGTATTTACTCTTTTACACCATAACTTGATGCTTCCGATAATATATTACACTCCTGATGCGCTGAAAGTTACTCTGAAAATTGAATTTGGTGTTGAATACTTGATACTGGTGAGAGCTTTAGAATTGGAATTAGTGCATTGTCTTTGCATGATTAGTTACGACTCCTTAATCGATTAAGGTTAGACGTTAGCAGTCTTAGCACATGAATGGCGACCGGACATTTCCCTGAGTATGCTGAGTTTGGGATTTTGTTTCCCTCTTTTAATCACGATTTTGCTTTGTCTGATGATCGTATAGAACGTTATATAAAATCATGTAACATGATCCGTGTGAGCAGAAAACAACTTTTAAAGTTTCATTTGCCACAATGGGAAATTATCAGGCTCAGGTTATGCATGGGATCATGCTAGACCCGGAACTTTTGACTTGCACAATTTTCAGATTATTTAGATTGAAAGTTCATTTTATATTCATTTCAGGGTTATCGTTGTGCATAAAAATGTAAAGCGGGCATTTAAATTTACTAGCAGAGGGCCTCTTGCTAATAGTAAA
This sequence comes from Trichosanthes truncata, assembly GCA_033996785.1. Classification (NCBI taxonomy): domain Eukaryota; kingdom Viridiplantae; phylum Streptophyta; class Magnoliopsida; order Cucurbitales; family Cucurbitaceae; genus Trichosanthes; species Trichosanthes truncata. The sequence goes on from JAWPNB010000003.1 coordinate 2,006,586, forward strand.
ATGGAGGGGACCAGTTACTTTTGACTTCCTATCAAGAGTTTTTGTTAGTTTGTTATTTGTCTTTGAAATATACTGTATCAAGTTTAGGTCAACAAGCCGGCCCCTGTCTCTTAGGGACAACAACCTTCCAAATATCTCCACATGGGTATAACATTGTTTACTTTGGACATAAGCCCTCGTGGTTTGACTTTTGATTCCCCCAAAAGGCCTCATACCAATTAAGATAATTGCCCTCACTTATATATCGTGGATCTCTTCCTTCCCTTGGGACTTTGTTAGTACTTCTAACATTCCTTCCCTCGAACAAAGTACCACACTTGAGCCTTCCCTTGAACAATCCGTCCACTCCCAATTAAGAGCTTGCTCTCCATCTCGAGGCACAATTAGTTCATCTTGAGGCAACATCCAAATAGAGCACAAACACAGATCACACTTGCTCTTTTCAAAGCGAGAAGGAGAACACCTTAATAGAGCACAACTGAGGCTCACTAATCTTTGTTCCACTTTGAGAATTTCTCCGACAAATAGCTAGGGGGAGAGGGAGAGGGATAGGTTCCTAGTGTCTCCTGTTTGACCTTAATGGAATAGACAAAAAATGCACTTGTGACCACCATCATGTTTAGTCATTATGCTGAGGTATCGATCACGTGGTCTTGTTGCCAAAGAATATATATAATTGTTTTCTTCATCATTTTTACATCCCTGAATTGCAAAGAACTTATGGATGACCCCCGGCCTCTAGCAGTTGAAAGCTTTTCCACCAGTTGGCTGTCAAATGTGAAGCAATCCTATGATGCCACATCCAAATTGATGGATCATAAGATTGTTAAGCCTTCAAGGTTTCTGGATGAAACCCAGAGCTTCAAATTCAATACTCCAATCCATCCATCTGTTCTCATAGCCCATGCTGATGAACTTTTCTTTGATGGTTCTATCAGACCTGTTTATATAAGCCACGCAACATTGGGAGCCTCTAATACATCTGATTTTGTTCCAGTCAAGCAAAATTCTTCACTTGCTTCTTTAACTTCTAGTCCATGCATAGGAAACCAATGTTGTCATTCTGGAAGATGGAGAAGATCCTTGTGTATGTTACTGAAGTCTTTAGGATGTCTCAGTCCCATTTGCCATAAAGGAGACCCGGGTGAAAATAACTGGGTTGATGACATTAAACAAAACTCCTGTGATGTTATGAGTCAGCACCAATCCCCACGAGTATCTCCACAAAGCAACATTGGTTCTTCATCAGGTGATTGGTGTCATCTAGAGAGCTCAATTTATGAAGCAATACTTCACTGCAAAAGGTCAATAAGTGTGTTACATGTTTCTTTCTTTTATGGTTGGTTAATCTCCAGTTCTTCACTGCATAGTATACTCACTCTCTTTTTGTTTTAGGGGACTGATATCCTGGACCAATAGAAAAGGGAAAAAGAAGGATAAAATACCAGACTTCTGGAAGGGTTCCATCATAGCAACTTGTTTTTGTCCTCTTTTTCTCTGGCAACATCCCTTTTCACTTCATTTTCTAAAGAGAAATCATATTTTGTCGGTCCTGTGAGGATGAAAGTCTTGTATAGGATCTTAGACGTGTTTCTAAACAAAGTATCTCATGCATCCTTAAGAGTGATGTAATTATGATGCTCTATCTTGTCTTGTTTGACATGCTGTATACCATAGATTAAGAGAAACGAGTCATTATTCAAGAAAAAACAGCGTATCTGTTTTATACGGAATAGGAATAAGAGGAAACGTTCACCATGTGTTTTCATATGTATACATCCAAGTCTTCGTATTGTTATGGAAAATCCTGTATTTACTTCTTTTAATTTGAGATATAAATCAATGGACACTTAGATTGTTTAAGCAGTTATTTCTTCACATATCCACATCAGTGCTTCGACCTTTATAAAATGAAAGTGCAACGAGGTGTTCTATTGCATGGTTGTTCTACATGTCTAGTTTCTGTCCTAGGAAATCTTCAATTTTCTCTATCCTAATGTCAATTCATGGAATCCAGACGGAAAGTTACCATTTCTCTCTAGAGAGTGAAAGAGGAAGAGAGAGTAATATTAAGCTAGTTGCAAGTGACAGAGGACAGGACATGGACCAAATATGTTAGGCGAAAAGCCACGAAGATCAACCTCACTCCGTTGGTTTCACACCCTTTTGTTGTTTTCTTTTAGTTCAACTTGTCCTTGATCTTTGCGGTGGAGTCCCCCTCCCCCAAAAGAGAAAGAGAGAGAGAGAGAAAAGAAAATGGTTGTCATCCAAACCTTTCCTTGTATTTCAAACACAAGCCAAATATTTGAATCCGCAGCTGAGGGGACCAACCAATTCTTATCTTCACTGCTGGTTATGACCTTTGCCCATGGCCAGGGGTCACATGAATATGCTATCATCAAAATTCATTGCACCTTAATGGTGAATTTTGGTAGCATTTGTCTATATTATATGAATATTGGTATGGTAACATTGAATGGATTAAAAATTAGAACTTAATTATCCATTGAGCACTAAAAAGTATCTCCTCAAACAAGTTTCTAAAAATTCTTTTGAAAACAATAGGTTAAATGTTACACTGTAACAAGGCCTTGTGTGGAGGGTTAATAGTTTCTTTAACTTCTGACCATAAGGCGCAAGGCACTAACTACGAAATTAGATTAGATTTATTGAAAAGAATGTTAGAAGGATGTAGTGCAAATCTAGAAAATCCAATATCTGTATCTAATAATGAAGTTGCTTCTCGGAAGGAATTTTTTTTTCCTTTCCATGGATGGACTACATACCTGTGAATTAGCACATTATTTGTAGGACCAACAAAATCTGTAGGTAATTGAGAAGAGAGAAGAAAAAAAAATTAGGAAAAGGTTATTCAAAAGTTACAAACCATGGGTTTTTTCCCTGTAAAAAGTGAAAGACACTCCCTAATACAATATTATCTCCTTATAAATTTCCTTCATTGTTTCTAACAAAGATAAGTGAGTTCTAGTGATTTGAATACAATTAAATGAGAATGAATTGATCTAGGTGGCTAGTTTCTAGTGCTCACTTCTTATAATTGTAGTTCATTGGTTACCTATAGCCAGTTCACTTCTTACAAATGCCTGTCTGAAGTCTTTCAGAATCCATTGAAAATAAGGTGAAAAAGACAATTTCTTTGTCTAGATATCTTATTCTTTTTCAAGTTGGAAAGGATCCCTCCAAAAGCAACTTTTGATCCAACTTATACACTAGTATTGGTGTTATAGTTATTGTTTACATAGAGTTAGATGTTAGGAGAGAAAATTTCACTACTTGTGCAAGTTTCATTATTGAATTCTCCCCTTAGCTTTTAGACTCAACAATATCATCCACTCTATTTAAAGAAATTGTCACTATCCTCTCTTCAAAATTTATTTCTAGAAGATAAAAAGAGGAAGAAAAGAGAGAAAAAATCTGACCAGACTCAACCATTATGCACTTATGTAATCACGAAAAATGCGTAACATACCAATATGAAACATCTCTATTTGGTGCAAAATAACAAAATCTAAAGCTACTGAGTCCTACAAAACCAAAAGAAAACAAGATAGAAAGAAGAAGAATTCCCCACCACACAAGCCATTTGCGCAGTAAGGGGGGAGGGGGGGACCAAAGACATTGATATGGGAGGCATGTCCCATTTGTCAGCAATGAGTAGCTGTTGTTGCCATTGATGCGACGGCAAATGCCTAAGATTTCACTCTGTTCAGATTCCCAAATGCCATTTTTAGGAGTTGGATACTTTGTTTCCCTTAGACATTGAACATTAATGAGGCATCAGAAGCAGCCAAAGCCAAAGGAGGTCGGGTTGGCGTTTCGGTGTGGGATTCTAACTTCATTATTTTCTTTGACGAACTTCTGCACATGGCATTTTTAATTGGAATTGGGGACCAAAGTTCTAAGTTTTGTCTTTGGTTTATCAAGATCAGATCATTTTGAGTTTCTTTGTCCACCTTCTGATTACGATTGAAATCAAATGGGTTTGCATTTTTTCTATAATTATAATAGTACATAGTTTGTCTACTTCACAAATTATTCCATGTGTTTTTGAAAATGGTTTCAAACATTTATGTAGTTTAATTATACTCTTCTCTTAGTTTGCTTTTAACACAATTGGTTCGAAGGGATCTCTAGTGATTCTAGTGCCTAACTAGTGGCTTCTCCTAGAGTTCCATTAGAGTCAAGAATGGCCATTAGAGAATCTCCATGTATACATTAAGAAAAGATATTTACATGGGCAAGATTGACTTGACCGTAGGCGATTAAACCACCCATACACTAGTAAACAAAAACTATCTTGTTCCCAATAGAATAAACAAGAATGTCAATCACACTCACACTCCTCGCCTTGAAAGAACTCATATCCATCAGCTTTCTCAAAGTAAAGGAAAATTATTCAATGTGGCCTAAACCTTGTGGCTGCTGCCCTTTAAACCATTGGATGTATGGTGAAACCATAATTTTTATTTTCTCTATCATACATCCAAGAGTATAAAACTGTAAATCACATTCTACCAACCTTCTTGAATAATTTCTCATAAATATAAGGGGCTATATGTAATTTATTATTTAAAAAACATACTCGAAGTGAACCAATACAATTGGTTTTAATTAAATTTTAAACGAAAGGTATGTTTTTTAGATTTTTGCAAGCCATAAGGAATGTATGAAATTATTTTAAAGACAGAAGTATGATTTGATTTTTTTAAAAAAAAAATCAGATGCCCTTGTGAATATTTAAAGGTTATTTTGGTAACATTCTTTTTTTCCCTTCTTGATTGTTATTCATGTTAGGTAAAAGAGGAGTAGAAATGCATTTGATAATGATTTCTTTCTTATTCTCTTAAATTTTGAAAGGCAAATGAGACGGAATGATTAGTTTTTTTTTTCCTCAAAATAAAATGTTTGAACTTTTTATGCCCCTAAAATTTTGTTACCGAGGGAGTTACAAAAGTAGTATATTACAGTGTAGCTGTCTATTTTTAATTTTAGAAAAATATCAAAATTGAAAATTAAAAATAAATTACATCTTACATGTCATGTTTAGAAAATATTAGAAGATGTTCTTTTGTAAAAAGATAAAAGAGCCAACATATTTCAGATTGTTGATCAATAATTTGTCACAAATGAAATTTACAAAAGTAAAATTCATTCAGGATTAGAGATGTCCATTTAACCTGCGGGGCCCTGTTGATCAATAATTTGTCACAAATGAAATTTACAAAAGTAAAATTCATTCAGAATTAGAGATGTCCATTTAACCCACAGGGACCCGCCCCGAATGGGGCGGAAAATCCCCGATTACACTGGGAATGGGGGAGGGAGCGGAAATTTTTTTTTCTCCGTTGGCTAAACGGGGACGGGGACGGGGAATATATTCTCCATCCCCGCCCCGTCCCGATTAGTAATATATATATATATAATTTTTTTAAAAAAAAAAAAAACTATAATAGGAATTAGTTTAAGACTATTTCATTATAAAAAAAAATTAAAGACTATGTTGTAATATTGAAATTTGAATTTTTAAAAACTAAGTTGTTTCGACATTATAGTATTTTTACTTATGGTATATTATTGTTTTTTTTAGGAAATTTTATAACATTTTTTTAAATAGAATTATATTGAAAATTATTCATTTAGAAATAATTTTTATTATGGTTGAGAATAAATTTAAAAAGATAAAAAAAACAAAAAAAAAAATGGAGAAAAATTCCCCGCAGGGATTCGGGGAATCCCCGCCCCGATCTCCACGAAATTAAATGGGGAATTTTGTGGGGACGGAGAATGAAATGGGGGGCGGGGACGGGAAATCCATTCCCCAGCCCCGCCCTGTTGACATCTCTATTCAGAATGATCTGTTTTTACTTTTTAGGAACACACTGAAATCCTTATATTTAACTATTATTTTTTCTGCTTTTGGGAACAACTCTCCAAACTGTAGTGGACTTTGAAATCGAGTCCACTAAAGAATAAAACCCAAGCTTACTAACGAATAAAGCCCAAGTATATGGAACGTATGTACACGTGTCATCAATTTGTAAGCCAATAACTTTTATTTTTATTTTTTGGATTAATCGTTATAATTTCTGACCACTATCATACAATTTTTTTTTTTTTTGAAACAACACTATCATACAATTAGAATTTACATAAAATTAAATGAAATTCACATGAAATTCACAGTTCACTTTTACGAGCTGAAGGCTGAAGCTTCGCAAGTTACAGAGAAAATTCGAAAGAGGTTCGGCTTACTCGATAGCTTCGCTCCACTTATCGTAATCTGATTGACAGTTTTTTCGTAATTTTTTGTTTTTTCATTGATGATGCAGAGACTATTGCAGTATTGATTTCGGTAGCAATGAATCCGGTTCCGCATCAGTTTGCGGCTCAACCTCCGTGGTTTCCGATGCCGCCACCGAATCCGCCGCCGTCTTGTTCATCTTTCTGGGATAACCTAAATGTGCGTGATCGTTTAAGGGATTTGCAAGACACTCTCGATCTCGCGAAGTCAATGTATGCGTTTGTTCATAATTTGTGGCGTACTACTTCCCAGTTGATGGTGTTCTTTTTCTGCTGTTGTGTTCTAGCTTTCAAATGCTCTTGTTCTAAATTGTGATTGAAGTATAAATATTGATAGGCAGAAAGAGCTTGAAATGTTGATGATAATTAAAGAACGCAAATCATCCGAGCAGAGTGTGGATAATGTGCCTAACGACACTTCTATCTGTGAGTTTTCTGAATGCTTGGAAGATAGAAGGGTTAATTTGGAGTTGCAAGAATCACATTCGGTCGAAGCTGCAGCTGCTTTGATGAGAAGGTTAAGAGCTCAGCTTCATCCATTTAGGATGGTCGCTGATGAATCGAGTCCATGGGAAGAAAAACATCCTGCCCTTAGGTTATCTAATAAATTATTGAAGGCCAAGAGAAATAAGCAGTGGAGAAAGAGAAAGAGGAAGCGCATTGCTGAATCACTTGCAAAGGTAGTATTTAGGTAATTTATCTCATATTATCTTACATATTTACCATAATGTTACTTGTTTTTGCCTTTTTATTGTGACATCTTAGGAACGTGAAAGTTTTGACCAAGTTGATCGAGAGGCTGATGAATGGAGGGCCAGGGAGATTGCCAAGGATATTGCAAAACGCAAGGTGCTGGAATATTTACATGCATCAACTGATATATTTTTATCTATTCTCTTACTGGAAGTTAAGAATTTAATGTCTTTTTTTTTTGCTTCTTTTTTGGGTTGGTGTAAAACAATATTCCTAAATCTCAATAAGTGGGTTCCATTGTAATCTGATCTAGACATATGGAAACAGACGGGGTGTTATTTATTTATATTTTAATAAGAAACTAGGTTTTATGAAGATAAATGAAAGGACATGCGATAGGACCATTGGACGGTAGTTTTGTTACTACATGGAAAAATATTAAGTCTTTTCTCTTTCAAATTCAGAATGCGTAACCACATTTGCAGTCATTCTTAATTTTTATGGACAGTCAGGGTTATGGACATACAGAATGGGGTTCATAAAAATATGAGAATTCAAACCTCTAACCTTTTGGTAGAGACTATAATGTCTTAACTAGTTGGGTTGTGTTCATGTTGGATTGTTTTTTACATATTGAAACTCTGCTTTTATATGTTGCCAGCGTGTTCATATAAATTCTATAGTTACCTCATCTCATAAACATTTAGGTCATTTGCTTCCCATATCATGTGCACTTCTTGAAACTTTGGTTAGGGGTCTTGATGCAAGATTAATGTAGTGTCCGATGTTAATATATTAACAGCTATTTACATTTTTCACAGTTTTTTTAATGAAATCTTGAAGTTTTTTCTTCTTGTTCTGCCCTTGATTACTATTGTGTTTTTGCTTGTCTAGCTTTGGACTAGAGAACATTGGCACAATGTATTAACAGCATAGTGTTAATTGCTGATGAGTAATAAATTCATACAATGAAATTGGTGAATGGGTTTCAGGTGGAGAAGATGAAAGAAATTGCAAGAATTAAAGCAAAAGAGGAGAAAAAGAAGCTAGATTCTGAGGTGAGAATCAATTGTAGTATTAGAACTATTCTTGCTGCCTTTTGTCCCCTCCTCTTATGAACTTCTAGCTAATGTTAGATATCATGTAGCTTGAACTAGCACTAATAGTGGAAAAGTTGCAAGAACTGCGCTCCATGAGGATCCAAAGATTGAAAAAACAAGGTTCCATTTCTTACTTCTTCATCTTCTCCTTTTTATAACTGAATTCTTGACATGCAGATGGTTTGTTTTGCTGTTTTAGCAGATTTATTACATTCTTTTTGGTCTTTGGCAGTTGGCACTTTGTTAGGTGTATGACTATGATGGATAGAAGAACTAAATCTAAATCATTGTCAATTGTCTGTATCTTAATTTTCTTTTGTATAAATGGCAGTATGTTATCTAGCTAGCGAAATGTACTTAGGTTCTTGAATTTCCGAACTCACTATCAATTGCTCATGTGATTGTGATTTTATTGAAGATTGAATAAGTGAGAGAGAGAGTAAGGAAGCTGAAGGAAAGAAAGAGGATTTGGGTGCACTACCCTTCTAGGATTGTCAAAGTTGAAACTAAATCATTTAGAATCTTCTTTGATGAAAGAATAAGGGGGAGAGTGAAAATTAAGGAAAGAGAGATTTTTAGCTTTTATTCCTATCCAATGGGTTATGCAACATGTTGGATGGGGAAGATCCTACATAGTCTCTTGAGAAATCCTACAAATAACATATTTTCCAAGCAAACAAGAATGGCTATTATACTATTTGGATGAAGAAAACCATCAATAAGAAGAGTGTCCTAGAGATTTGTAAGATCGATCCAGTTAAAGGTAAATCTTGTTTTTTTGTTCCTAAAGGGGAGGTAACATTAGTTGGCTTGACTTTATGCTTTTTGTCAAATATTTCTCTAGAAGATCTTCCCAAACTAAGAAAGAAAAAGAAAGAGTAGTTTATTTTTGTGATCTCCAATTGGAGAACTTTATTGTAATTCACCTAAAGGTGCTCGGAGTTTTTCTCCTTTATTTCATTCATCAATGAAATCGTTTCTTTATCCAAAAAAAGAAAAAGAAAGAGTGCTTTTTTGAGTTCAACAAAGGTGAGGTTGGAGATTCGAATGTTTGACCTAAGATATTGGTGCCTTAAATCTGGAGCTATGCTCATGTTAGTCAAGAAAGGATGCTTTTTTATAGTGTTGGCTTAAAACACTTGAAGGATAAGGTGAAAGGGTTGGAAGGCTTGGGGAGGGGAGGATGAAAAGTTGTGGAGGAGACTGTCAAGTGAAAGGAAAATGTAAAGAAGTTACCTATCATTGAGTAGAAAAGCACAATTGTGATAACTTTCCACAACGACTAGCTGGTCATTTTAGAGGCCTCAAGGAAAATTATTGAACTCACATGCTCCTCAATCCATTCCACCCTAAAAAAGCTGTGCTTAGACACTTAGATGAAGAAAAGGTTTAGGCCTTAGCAAATATGTTGGGTGGGTTATTGAGTTTGAGAAGTGGAATGCTGTATAACATGGTAACCTTGTACGGGAGGGTGGGTCAATCTGAGACGTCTACCAGTGTCATAGTGGACCCATGAAACCTTGGAGAAACTTGGGAACATTTATGGAGGTTTCCTACTATGCACTACAAAAACAATTAATTTACTGGACTATTTGGAAGCATGAATAGAAATTAGAGCAATATATTGTGGTTTTATTCCAGCTGAGGTGGTTATTGAAGATTTGAAAAATGGGGAAAAAGTGAGATTCTCTTTGGGATAGGAATAATGTTGTAAATGGGAAGTTACAGGGTTGAAAAGGGTATGTTTGGTTTCTTGGATTGTATTTATTGGGTACTTTGGGATTTTGAGGTTTAGTTTGTTCCTTGGAACTATTTTCTTTCGAACTTTTCACTGTGTCAATAAAACTATTTGTTTATTTAAAAGCAAAAAAAAACGATTGATAATGTGAGTTTTCATTACCTTCTGTATTATAAAATTGCCCACTTTATGTATAGATATGTGCACTATGAAAAGTGGTATTCTGCATCTCTATATACAATATTGTATATACTTTTGGATCCTCTAAGCAAATAAATTGACACTTGGATCTGGTTATAGCCTAATGATAGTATTGGTTGGCGATATATTTGTCCAGGTCATTTTCTACCTGAGGAGGATGATAAGTATCTAGAGAAGGTTCGAGCCGCAGTTGAGGAAGAGGAACGTCAAGCCCTTGCTGCAGCTGATACAGATGCTGCCAAGGATGCCATTGCAACTGCAGAGGTGTCTAGGAAGACTATTCCGAGTTATGATCCTGAATCAAATGATCCAAATAGTAATACAGAAAAGTGTGAAGAAAGAAATGATCAAAGAACTGCAAGTGCAGATGATAGGGACTCTAGTATCAGCGCTAGCAAGGAACCTGGGAAACAATTTGGAGAAGCACAAGGTTGTGGAAAAGTTTATGATTATGCAGCCAATTTACCGATGGAATTCTATCATTATTATTATGGAAGTAACACTGATATGGGTACATTAATTGAGGTAATTTCAGTTCCTACTTTTTTGCTCTTCACTTATTGCAAATATTGTGTCAGAATGTATTTTTGTGCTCTTCACAAATTTAGGAAACCTATATCTGTATTATGAAAAGGAGTGGGTTGTAGACTATGAGTTTGTGTAGCATGTAGTTTGTAGGTTTTGTATTTATATAAGATAGTAAGTGGCCTAGTGTAATTTTATTGTTTGAATTCGTGGGATTAGCAAATTAGTAATCTACCATAAGCAAATTTACATAATATACATCAGCTCGGAGCTAAATCATGAGTCCAAAACTCTTACTCAAAATGCCCCCTTGGTGTGTTCTATTGAATCTCTGCTAACATTGTAAAAAATTACAATGTGATAATTGTCTTGTATTAGTTCAAAGTGTTTTTAGGATATTGAAAAACACTCCCATACGTCGGTCTTTTAATTGACCTTAATACAACCATTACATTAGCACCTCTGATTTTAAATCACAACTATTACCGCTATATGTGCAGGTAAGAAGATCATGGGATGTATATATAAGACCTGGAGGAAGGTAAGATCCAATTCTTTTCTCTAGTTATTAATCTTCTCAAGTATTGGCTAAGTTTCCATAGGAAAACCAGTGATTTGATGGAAGTAACTATCACCTCGCTCATAATATTTGAACTTCCATAAGTACATCACAAATCTACAATAGCATCGAGCATGCTCGTATCAGTAAACCTTACGACATCTCTGCAGTTTCTTCTAGTTTTTGCTTATTCGTAATTGTATATATATTCTACTGTATCCATAGCCTTAATTGAATTCCCCTACGGGATTTCGTGCAGCCGAATACCAGGACATTGGGTTCAACCACCACCACCTGCAGATGAAATCTGGGCAGCTTATTTGGTGCGACCAAAATGAAGCCAGACATGCAGAATTGGTTTTCCAAAATGTGCTCGTTCAGATTGGTATTAGTGGCAAATAGATCGATGACGAGCTTAACATCGTTCAGACATCGGTATGTAGTTCTGTGATCCTTTGCGGCAGTTTAAATATTTTGAAGTTGTTTGGTAAGAAGATAATCAATAAATTTCCTATTTGTTGTTTAAAATGCCGTAAAAGTTCAGCTGAGTTCACCATGTCGAGTAAGGAATCGTGATAAGTTTGTCAAGATAGCTCAGCAATGTGAAGATATCTGAGAGATTTAAGAGAGCTCTAATCCAGGCAGGAGCAGAATTCCAAATGGATTGGTAACTTGATTCTTGATTCGGCTTATTCGAGCTGAAGAAGCTTTCGTGATTTTTTTTTTTTCTTTTTGGTTTCTAGTCCTTTACAAATGAACTTATGTAAATAGAAAATTTGGATACTGCATCTACATGTACTGGGGGTTTCGAGAAGCCAATTCAAGTTCGTTTAAATTGTTTGTTTTCCTTTTTTTCTTCGAGGATAACTCTTTCTTAGTTTTTGTGCTCTCGCTCTCTCTCTCTTTTGAAGAATTCATTTGATAATTTATTAATTTTTATTCTATAAAATTTAAAATAAAAAATAGAAGCTTTTTTTTTTTTTTTTTTAAATTTGTTTCTAAAAAATATTTAATTTTAATATGCTATTATATGTATGTATTTCTGCATTATGTCACGTTTTGTGTAATCTAAAAACTAAAATTTGAAAACAACAAATAGAAAACAAAATTATCTTCATGGATTCTGAAAATATGTTTGGTAGCAAATTAGAAAATGGGACAATAAGGGATGGTGGATGTAATTGTTACCCTTGATTTCATAATTTTTTTTTTTCTATCTTCATTACTCAAATTCTAAACTAAGTGAGTTTTGATTTGGCCGTTGGGTTCTCCTCTTTTGTTTTGATAAACTTTTTTTGTTGCAAATTAAACCTTATATATTTTAACTAAAAAATCTATTATTTAATCAATATATTTAACTTAAAATGACAAGTAGAATGAAATGATACATCTTGAAGTGAATGTATAAATGACGCTTTTGAAAATATCGAGTGAATGTATAAATGACGCTTTTGAAAATATCAAGTATTGTCAACGAGTATGGGTAACAAATTTCAAAATTTTAAGTATTGGTAGTTATAATGTAGATGACACTCTGTAAAATGTCAAAATGTTTTTCTTTAGACTAGATACCCTTTCATAGTGTTGGCATTTTTGGTTGAAGAAGCCTTACAAATTCACATATTCACTTCAATTTCAAAGTCGGAAATCTTTTTTACACTTTTCAAAATTAAACATTGCTAAATTAACAAAAATGAAAGAGAATATTCATTGTTTTAAAATAATAGCTAAGTAGCCAAGTAATATACGTATATAGTATTAATATATTCCATGGAAAATAAAGTCAGAAATCTTTTTTACACTTCAAAATTAAACATGGCAATTAATAAGAATAAAAAAATAAAAAATGAATGTGGCTGCTGGGATTCGAGCCCAGGTCTCCACGGCCACAACGTGGAATTCTCACCACTAAACTACAGCCACTTTTTGATTTAAAGTTAAGAATATTTATATATAAACAATCAAATACTTTATGGAAACTAATCGCAAGTTTGAAAGTCCAATATCTCATAAGGCCTGTCCTAAAAATTGTTTTTTTTTTTGGGAACTATTATCAAATACTATCTTTTTTTTTTTTTTGAGTTAATAAATTTATGTAGATTTTATTAATACATTTATATAATTATTCCAAACTTCACAAGTCTCTACAGCTTAGACTTTGAAAATTACCAATAAACTTTTTAAATTTAAAAAAAAAACAATTATTTGAATTAAGAAAGTAACTTTTATTTTCATCCATATTTTTATACTTTTCCAAATCCATTCCAAAATTTCTATCAACTTGATATTTTGAAACAACCATTATATATATTTTGAAATAATTAATTAAAACAAATTAATGTCTGTCTACTTTTTTTTTTTTTGAAAAGGTCTACTTTTTTTTTTCAACAATATGCAATGTCTCTTCTTATTCAAGCAAAATTTTATGTAACCTTGCAAAAAAATAAAATTATGTTACTAATATTTTTTACACCAATCCAATACTGACTAAAAATTTGGTTTGTTTAACGATAAAAAATTTGGTCAATTAGTATTGAAATGAGCCACTATTGATGTCTAGTTTAGATCATTCTCATTCAAATAATTCTCATTAATTTCTGATTCTGTACGAGAATTTTTACTTCATCCATATAAATGTTACTCATTAATTAAGGCATGACATTTCTGTACAGTAGGAACCCTCACACATTTTGGTCGCTTTACAAATCTTATTCACTAATTCAAACCATCGTATTTAATTTCCATAATCTATATTGAAATTTAGACATTTCCATAACATTTCTGTCGAGCAGCAACCTCACATTTTGGTAGAGGTCAAATTTTGGAACCTTTCTTTACTAAGAAAAGAGAGTTCTGGAAAATAAATTCAGTAGTTAAAAGGACATGTTTGAAAGTGATTTTGAATTTATTAAAATCAAAATTGTCAACTTTAAAATAACTGTCTTTAATCATTCAAAAACTTAATGTTTGATTTTACTAGAATTTACCCTAAAAATTAATTTTGAATAATTAAAAGCATGATTTTGAACTAGACTGATTTTAACCATTTCAAAATACCTCTCACAAACATGGGACTTAATGGGGCAGTGTTTTGAAAACTGACTGAAAGAGAGAATGTTCCTACAAGGCTAAAACTAAAGGCAGTTTGAAAGTGACTTTGAAAATCATCTTGCACGTTCAAAATTACCCCGAAAACATCTCTTTAATCATCCAAAATCAATTTTATGGTACATTTCGAAAAACAACAGATCACACTCTTCAGAGGAAAAAAGTGCAAGATCTTCAATAATCTAGTCAAGAAATTCAAATTCTGAAACTTGTACAAAGGCACGACAGAATCCAGAAACTTTGTTTCAACCTTAGACACTCACGATGAAACATTATCAACAATTCCACTTATTCCCAAACAGGAAGAAAGAATGTTGCCGAGGGTTCTGGACGATCCAAAACTAGTGCAAATTCGGGCGTCCTACGATTCGGCAGCTTAATCTGCGAAGGATTTAATTAAAAGTTAGAGGGGTCTCAATCTCAGAGTTAGCCTCCCCTCTGCTGGGACCTTCGCTCGAAACAACCAACAAGAAAATGTAAGTAAATTTCTGTATGAAAAAGAATCGAAAACCGAACCAGTTATTCACAGCTTGGCTCGGCGATCTGCTTTCACTGCGATTTCCGAAGGCAAACTTGGAGCTAAAGCGCATTGATTACAATGGCGCCCCATCCATAGGACCCTTCGAATCGAAAATAAAGAAAAGAGAAGAGAAAATACGAAGCTCAGTGAATACGAACCAGATAGATATTCATCTTACAGAGGGATTATCAAGTAACCACTCCGTAATCGATGATTTTTCATCTTCAATTTCGTTCATCATCGCATCAATTTTCACTATTTTGCAGAAGACATACTACAACGATACATCTAGATCTAGTCGAGAGGGAGAGGGAGAGAGAGGAACCCTAATTGCCCAAACCCTAGATTTCTCTATATTTGTGGTTGGATTTAAAAAGCCTAACGTTTATATAGTTGAATATAAAGCCTGAATTGGGCTGTTGGGCCGGTTTGGTTGTGTATAGAAATGAAAGAGCCCAAAGCCTACCTATAATGGTTATCTATTTCTTCAAAAGCATAAATTTTTAAAAAGAAAATAGTGATGAAGATTTCAAAGTTTTTTTTTTTTTTTTTTGAGTAAATTACCTTTTTAGTTCCTCATGTTTGGAGATTGTGTATATTGAGGCTTTAGATTTTGAAATCATATAATCAAGTCTCCAATTTTTATGAAATAGGTCTATTAAGTCCCTCCACCATTAATTTTTTAATAGAGGGTTGATGTAGAAATTTTTAATGGTGTTGATGTGGTGGCAACTTTTAACAGTAGAGGGACTCAATAAACCTATTTCATAAGATTCAAGGATTTGATTGTTCAATTTTAAAACCTAAGGACTCAATAGACACAATATCTAAACTTGATTGATCAAAAGGGAAATTTACCCTTTATATTTGTTTAACAATATGTTGGGTGAATGGATTTGAACTAGTTGAACTATGATTAAATTAACAATATTTTCAAAATATTAATATGTGTGTGTTTTAGAATTGGGCTAAGAATTAAGATTTCGAAGTATTAATATGTGTGCGTGTGAATGGACATGTACTATTTCTGTTGAGGTTAGAGGTCTAAATCTCCATACCGCACATTTGTTGTACTAAACACAAAATACGCGTGCTTGTGAGAAAATTTATTGTTTGTTTTTCTAGCTTGAAAACTTTTCTTAAACAATTATATGCTTTTAATACATTGATAATTTGTTTGAGGTTTTACAATTAAAAAGAATGGAAAGTTGCAAAATCGGCCTTGGGTCTATAAGGTTTTTTTTTTCTTTCTGAAATATGTGGGGTGAGAGATTTGAACCTCTAACCTTTTGGTCCAAGGTACATATTTTATAGGGTTAACTACATGAATAGCATATTTGGAACCAAATTTTACACAAATGGCACGTTTTGTTATTAATATTGGCTTTGTCACTTTTTAAGCCAAATAGAAGCCAAATCTAGAGGAACATTACTTATTTACCCCTCTATTTATTGCTCTATATATATAAGAAATAAAATATATTGATACTTTCCATAAACGTTGAAACATATATCTTTCCCTCCAAACACTATTAATTTTGTATAAGAAATAAAATAGATGAAAAATTTTCACGATTTTCCTCCTAAAATCTAGGGATTTTAAAAACTAAACAACTCTTTCCATTATCGACGATTCCATTCATAGGGGGTATATATATTATATATCTGAGAATATAGTAGGGGTATATATAATATATATCTGAGAATATAATAGAAGTATCATGTCATCCCAAACATATACAATGATTACATGCTGATGTAACAAAGCATATGACGATTATTTACCTATGTTTATATAATATATGTTTGTGAATATAACTATGCTTATTGCCTATATAGAATATAATAGAATTATATACAGATGTATATATAATATACTTCTATGTATATTTGTTTTTTACAATATACTTAATATTATATATTTGACGTCAAGTATTTTAAAAATGAACCAAAAGAAATTTTCAAATAAAACAAAACGTAAATTAAAAAAAAAACGTAAATAAAAGTCAATAAACAATAAAGAAAATTAAAATATAATTTGAATATCAATATATTGGAGAATAAAATATATTTATCAATCAAAATATATCTTTATGTAATTAATGGTAAATTTATTTACCTAAATTGAATGATATGGTTATGGAAAGAATAAATAACCTAAATTGAATGATATGATTATGGAAACAATAAATAATAATAATAACATTATTACAATAATGAGAAAAAATCGTAAGGGCATCAATGGAATAAAATATTCTCATAAATGTGTGTCATGCTAGAGCTGAAATTTTTTTTAATAATGCATCATTTATGAAATATATAGGTGAAAACGTGCTATTTACCATAATTTCCCTATTTTATACCAGTTGAGGTGGGCTCATGTTATTGCCTATTAAGGGGCCGTTTGGTTTAAGATTTTATTAGATGCCCATGGGTAATAGATGTATGGGAATAAGATGTCTGAGAATAATAAATGTCTGAAAATAAGATGATTGTGTTTGATTCTACATGAAAATGTTATCAGATTTTTATATAAACAAATGATATTTATATTTATTTGATGAAATTAATATATAAATTTTATGTAATTGTGATACATTAAATAATCAATTAATAAATACAATTCAATTAATATACTAACAATATAGTTTAATTGACACGTACTTCCCTTTGGGTTGGAAGTTCAAATCTTCATACCCTCATTTGTATTATACTAAAAAACAATATAGTTTAATTAATTATAAGTAATATATGAAATAGACAATAAACATATTAGGTCAATATTTTGCAATTTTGTTTCATGAGAGGTAAGCATGTTTCAACCACAAAAAATATCAAATAGGCAATTACATTCTATAAATAATGTGCAAATTTATTTTATGAGATTGATCTTATAAATCTTATATAATTATGATCTATCATTAATAAAACAATAAAAATGAATTTCCAATAACAATATAATTTTTATAAAAAAAGTAATATTTAATTGTTGATTGATCACAAATAACTCGTGAATAAATAATTATAATGATTATCCTTATCATAAATTAATAATATTTGTAATTAATTGAATATTAATTAGTGACTTAATATTTTCATAATGAATTTTATAATGGGTGTTTGTGCTTGTTTTATGAACGTAATCCTAAAAATATTGGAGAGAGATGAAGAGAGAGAGAGGGGGTGGGTATAAAGAAAACCCATCATTCTTGAAGGGTATAGAAAATTCGAAAAAAGTAATGCATAAGAATAAATGATATCATACTCATACTTGCAAACCTTGTTTGAAACAAGGAGATGTAAAACCCTTGCTCAATTTCCATCCTTATTTTCCTCTATCCAAACAGCCCCCAAGGGTTATTACAATAACACTGTCAAGCTTTTAATGTAATTAAACAACTCTTTAAGTTGAAAATCTCAGTGCTAGTACCTAAAACAGTGAATCACCCCCTAAACTTATGACATCTTACAATCAAGTCTTCGAATATTGTAAAATCCACAGACCACACCTGAAATATTGTTACAATCAAACACTTAAAATTATAGAATTGTTACAATTTAACATTTTTTTTCACCCAGTAAATAGTTTTTGCTTTTCTTCTAAAAATAGCATCTTTAATGTATGCAATAACATTAAATTTGACAAGTTATTATATCAACAAAAACAAGAATCTTAACTAAACAATTCTCTTTTATCTAATTTTTTTGATTTTAAGATATAATTATTTATTTAAAATCAGAACTCCGATTTTTTTGAAATTTAAAAGAACGAATTTTCATTTAATTTCAACCTAAAGCACGAGAAAATCTATGGATGAGGTGGCTATCTAAGGTTAGAACTCTCTCTTAAGGCATCACTCAAATTGGAACAAAGAAAAAAAATATATAATTAGCTACCACAAACCAAAGTACTTCTCTCCTGAAAGTTTCCATACAATTAATAACTTACAAATTCAACACTTGCAAAAACAAACCCACTAAATTGCGAAAACCACCCCAATGATTGAACAACAACTATACTATCAGTGCAGCCAAAAGACAACGAGAAAGATCAATAAACATGTGGTTACCGCTTTTTTGTGAGGGAAAAAGACAACCGAGCCAGTTTAAGCCTTCTTGCCTTTCAATGGCCCTTTTGGAATCTTGCTCAAAACCTTCTCTTCAAACACAGCGTAGTGCTTTTTGAACTCAATTAGTGCTTTTTCCGCTAATGGGTCGATCTTATCTTCATACTTCTCATACAGAACAGGGACAGTGTGCAACAAAACAAAGTCTGTTTTCAAAGATGTTGTCAAATGTCAGATTCAACAAATTGATAAAAAAAAAAAAAAAAGCTATAAATATGAAGATAGAGTTCGAGTTGTTGTCGTTACTTATGTAGAACAATGTCAAGAAATTGCAGCAGTTTCCCACGATCGACAAAACCCACAAGCCAGCAATTGCCTGAGACAAATACATAATATTTCTACATTTTAGATAAAACTCAATTATTCTAATTTTAAAGATTTCTAAGACTACAAATTAGCATATTAAGTATTATCGTCGAATCTGTAGTCGAAGCAAGGTGTATATATCAAGTTGCAACTTGTTCAGGCCAAGTTACTTGAGAGTTGAGATGAACCCAACAAGGTAAATACACAATAAAAAGACAAAAAAGTGCATTAATAACATATACGTACGGTGAGGAATTTTTTCAAATCTCTTCCAGTTGCAACGTCCCGCAGAAAAGCAAAGCCACAATTAATTTCCGCTCTCAAAGTTGAAGCAAATTCCAGGAAGGGGTCTGCAGGAAGTTGAACAACTGGGATTCGGGGTGGACTCCTGTAAATACACTTGTTAAACAGTGGGAAGAAGAGCATAATTTGAAGCTGACAGGAACTTAATTATTGATCAAATGAAGTTGAAGTCCAGCAACTCACTTGTAGATAAATGTGTGGGCATTGGACCAAAGGAACAAGAGCCCAAGAGCGAGGATCAGAGATCGAGAAACAAAAGTAAGCAGATGGCACTCGAGCAATTCAAAGAAAATCCAGATGACAGTGGCTCCACTAAGGACACCGGCAGAGATCTTCTTATTCCTCCACAAGAATAAATCAGCAGCTGCATATGCCACGGGCAAGAAACGGTCAACATTACCAACCACCAATAAAAAAAAATTACCATGTGACACAAGACAAGGATCATCATCAGAACATACTCAAATGTGAAATCAGAACTATGTGACGCAGAAAAAAAAATTAAGTACAAATTTCGAAACCCGGAGGAGGTACAAATATATCAAGTTCGGGGAAAAAAATAATAAACACTCTGTTCTGGAAGCTCCATGAATCACTCAAGTATGTCGTACGCTCGATCTGAACTATCAATGAATCACGGTAAGGTAAACAACCAGATCTATAATTTCTAACTGTTCATATATTCTACATCCAAGCAAATAATAAGGAAACAAGCTAGAACAAAGCCCAAATAGCACAATAGCACAAAGACGCCTAATAAACATCAACCAATACCAAGCTCCAATTTAGAAGCAGTATAAAAAACAATTTAAAAAAGAAGAAAGAAATATAAAAGAAAAAACGAAACGATTCGTCAATAAGTTCGAATCAGAGAGGTAAGATTTCGTACGTTTTCCACCGCCGAGGACATGATGAACTGGCCTCTCCCTTCCGAAAAGCCGGAAGACCTTCTCCTTCAAGGATGACGACGAAGCGGATCTCTCGGTTTCGGAGTCTGATCCCGACGATGAAGAAGAATCATGATCGTGAATCTTCTCGACTATCTTGTCCATCAACGACTCCGACTTCGATTCAGCGTTGTCAGAGTGGTCGGCCATGACTGATTGATTACAGTGACCAAAATCTCAAGAAGAAAAATCAAGGAACTCGATCGAGAAAGAGAGAGAGAGACTAGGGTTTTAGAAGAAGAGTTGGAAGGAATTTGAAAAGAAACGAAAATGGAAGCAACAGTGACACTTGGATATTTATTAATGGGTTTGCCACTGCCAAAGCAGATTGACGGAAATCGCGGCGGAAAAAGGTGCGACGTTAATTGACGGCGTTGAAAAAAGCTGACGGTTTAAAACGGGATGTTTGGGAAAGTAGCCGACATGGTGGAGAAATATGAGGACACGTGGCACCGAATTAAACGAAGTCAGCTCTGGACGGCTTGGACAGTTCTGTGGGTCGGTAGTGGGTTCCACGTTTTGTGACATACCGGAAGCTGAATCTTTGTTTTCACGTCTTTTCAAAAGCAAAAAAAGGCAAAGTAAATAATAATTTTACTTTCCTTTTTTCGAATTAACCATTTATTAAATTTGGAAAGTCACTTTTTTTTTTCTGCACCCGAACTTTTGAATATTTGGTTAAAATAATATATTTTATGTCAATTGAGCTATGTTCTCGGTAACAAACAAACTTTTTCATTAATGTCATTCTCAAATTTTTATTCCAATTTTAACTACATAAGCTTCACCACAACATAAAATTTTCAGCATTCTTATCTTATTATTTTTTAAAAAAAAGATATAGTATTGTCTAAAGTTGTATTTGCTTTGTTTATTCGCATCTATTCTGTAAATTTGTTTATTTTATAATGAATACTCTATGTCACACATTTTGAAACTTTACTTTTGAATAGTGGGAAAAAAACACAATTGTTAGATTGGGCTGGGCTTTAAAGTAGGATTGTTTAAGGGCCAGGCCTTTAGTGTAAAGATATCTTAAGGGTCAATATCTAATTGGGCTCGAATCTCTTGGGCTTAAGGCCTAAATTGGCCTTTGACCTTGTCATATAAAGCTCCAAGTTGGGCTCTTTCAAGTACATGTACTTCTAATTTTTATATATTTGGAAAGGTGATTTAAAATAAAAATTGAATTAAAATATTAAAATTATTATGAATTTATTCAAGAAAAAAAATTAAATAATTTACTATTTGTTTATTAATGGATAATAAAAGAAAAGGATGGTTGACAACCTGAGCGGAAGGCCCATGAGCATTGAAGTGACACAAGACAAGTAAGTGAAGAGGTCATTGCTTTGATGCTTGTTGGGCTTTGAAATTGGAGACAGTTTCGAAATATCATTTTTAGCTCATGTATTTATGAATTATGAGCATTAATTGCAATTTGGTATCTTGTTGTATCTAACACCTATATCATTTATTGTTTTAACAAAACTAGAATTTGATATCAATAATTTAATGGTAATAATTTAGAATTATTATACTTTTTTTTTGTTGTAAGTGTCTTTACCTTTTACCTAAGGCCCCGTTTTATAACCATTTGGTTTTTGGTTTTTGGTTTTTGAAAATTAAGCTTGTTTTCTCCTAATTTTTCTAGTTTTCATCTCTCTTAAAGAAGTATTTGAATTCTTAGCCAAATTCTAAAAACAAAAACAAGTTTTTGAAAACTACTTTTTTTAGTTTTCAAAACATTGCTTGGTTTTTGAAAATATAGGCAAAAAGTAGATGACAAAACAAGTAAAACCATAAGTAGGAGTAGTATTTATAGACTTAATTTTCAAAAACCAAAAACTAAAAATCAAATTGTTATCAAACGGGGCCTAATGGTTTAAAATTTTGGATTTGGTTTTTATTACAATTCAATCACTTTTACCCAAAAAAAAGTCATAAGCAAGTAGATATGTTTTTTTTTTTCTGAGTTCTTGCAACAAATGAGGTGGAGATTCAATGACTTTTTGATTGAAAAAGTAATATTTTAACTAGTTACTATATGCTCATATTAGCAATTAGATCTACTTTTAATAGTAAGAACTCATAGGTGCTTAAATCAAGAAACTTTAAATGTTTTATTTTTAGTCCCTCACAACCCGAAGGTACAAATAGTGATAAGAAGAGAAAGTAAAAATGTCAAATTGGTTGCCTACTTTTTATCTCATTGATCTCTCCGTATACTTTTTTTTTCTTTCACTTCATTTTTTTTTATTTCAATCGAATTTATTTTAGAAATTAATCCATTCTAAAAAAAATTATTTAATAAACACTAATAATTCAAAAGGCCATATTTTATTTAAAAAAATTACATTAGTAACCGTACAAGAGAGAAGATTCGAAACTAACATTGCATAACCATTGAAACTTTTATTTAGCTATGATCTTCCTAACCCTATCTTATATTACAAAATGATTTTAAATATGTCAAGAGATTGCAAAATCTACAAACCTATGCTTGAACTAGGGCGATAAGTTATTAAGGAAATTAAGTTTAAATTGCATGTATAGTTGGTGAACTTTCAAAGATGTGACAAGTTCTTGAACTATACACTCAAGTTTTTAAACTTTAAATTTTATGTCTAATAATATCCCAAACTTTAGAAAAGCCTAGTAAGTATTTAAATTTTCAATTTTCTACCTAAAGTCCTAGGTTTATTCAATATCTTTAAGTTTTTCAAATTTAATTTTGTGTTGTCCTTTCAATTTTTGTCTAATAGTTATGTGAATTTAAGAAAAAAAAAGTCTAATAAGTTATAACTTATTAGACATAATTGGCTAACCTCAACATAGTTCAAGGACAAAATGTTAGAAGTTGGAATCTCAATTCTTGTTAAACTAAAAAAAAATTAGACACGACCTTAACAAGTCAGGACTTGTAATTTAATAAAAAAATAAATAAATATAAATCTCCACAACATAAAGTTCTATTCATGTCCGTTGTTAATAAAAAGGCAACAACATTCCTTGTCTGAAATTTCCACAGAAAAAGCAGTGAAATCAATGGATTCATAATTAAACTCGGGAAAAGTGACCAAGATGCCTATCGAAATCATAACCTCATCAGTCATCACCCACCGTTAAAGGGTTAAAGAGAACAAAAGCAAATTCTAAGGACAAGCTCAATCTCAATGTTCAGTCCTTTTGAAAGTTCTTGGAATCATACAAATTCCAACCAAAATTAGCCAATGATTCCAACTACTTCTTCAACTTGTAAACAGAGAATAACACAAGCAACAGAGAAAGCACTTACTCCAAGATGATCTAAAGCTAAACAACAGAGATATATGGCTTATGGATTAAATTACTGTGACCAATTCAAACCATGCATAAACCAATGAAAACCCATCTTCTACAGTTCTACTTCTCAATTTCAACAACTTTAGGAAAAAGAAGGGAAAAACAATAGGAATTATTTGCACGCTTGCCAACCCATTAGCAAATGATGATGGAGTTGAAAATTTTACAAAGAAAATGGAGCAAACAGACATTCTGGGCCAGCTTAAGAAGACTACAGTGGAAATAAAGAGGACCCTTGAGATGAGTCAAGCCAACTTTTTTCGCACGAAAAGGGAGGAAGAGAAATAGAAAAGTTCTTCTTGTCTCATTTTTCTTGTTTGGTTTTCGGATAAACGAATCCAACACTATCAGATCCACACAAGAATATAGATTCATGACTACTCAGCGAATTACCCAAAAAGTAAATTGAAAAATTCATGTATGGGTCGAACTGTTCCCAGAACACTCAACAAAGGGCAAAAAAAAAAAAAAAAAAAAACTCAACACCTAACCAAAGAATTTACAATTTCCTAAGAGAAAAAAACAGGCAAAACAAACAGAAAATATGAAATTAAGAGAGAGAGAGAGAGAGAGAGTAGAACTAATAGAAGAACCTATTGGAGTCTCGTCGATCAATCAATCAATCAATCGATCGATCGATCAATTATCTCCTTCTCCGATCCGCCATGTATTGCGAGAGCGGCACAACCTCCTGCAGAGGAGTGGAAAGCGGCGTCGGAAGCGGCGAATTCCGGCAAACCGGACAAGAGCCATTAAGCTTCAACCAAGCATCGATGCAACAGAGATGGAAGTAATGTCTACACTCGGGCATCATCCGCAGCATCTCCGCCTCCTTATACTCACAGAGGCAGATAGAACAAACGCAATTAGCCCCGGCCATGGATTTCTCCTTGGAGAAGGGGAATTTAGGGTAAGAGTTAATCACGGCCTGATCGAGACCAACGACGCCGTTCTCGTCATCGCGATCTGGAGCGCCGTCGTCCTCGGCAACAAAGATGATCTGCGGGAGAATGATTCCGCCATCGGAACGCGAGGGAGGCGACCTGGAAGAAGGCGGGGGGTGGAGGTTGCGGGAGCGGGAGCGGGAGGCGCGACAGCAGACGTAGAAGGCGAGGAGGAGGGCGGAGAGGAGGACGAGGAAGGCGAGGGCTATGGCAATGGCGTAGCCGAGGCCGAGCTTAGTGAAGGAGTAATTGGAGGAAGAGGAGGAAGAGGAGGGGGACATTGAAGAGGATTTGGAGATGGAAATGGAGATGGAGTTGCAGTTGCAGTTGCAGTTGAAGCCATTAGTGGGGAAGAAGAAAGAAGAGGAAGAAGGAATTAGGGCAGATAACTTTTTGGGGTAAGGTGGGTGGGGATTGCAGACGCAGCATTTAATACAGCTTCGTGTTTTGGAACTCACTGTAAACCAATATCAATATGCATTTCGGAACTAGACACCTTCATTTTATTTATTTTATTTTAATTTTGCTTTTCCTCTTAAAATCTTTTTATTTCCAACATTCCGTGTTTTTTCTAATTCTCTTTTGAGTTAAATTATAAGTCTCTTGTTTCTATTTATTTTTTGAACTTCAAAAATTATTTAATATATCTTTAAATTTTTATTTAGTAGGTTCCAAAATTTTTAATTTAATATCTAAAAGTCTTTACGTTTTTTAAAATTTATGGACTTATTAGACACAAAGTTTAAAGTTTAAAGATTTATTAGATATAAAATTTAATTTTATATCTAATAGATCAATTAATTTTTTTAAAATTTAAATATGTCAATCACTTATTAAACACAAAATTGACAGTTCAATGACCTATTAGACATCTTTAAAGTTCATAGATCTAATAGGTACTTTTTAAGATTTAGGGACTAAATGGACACAAACATGAAAGCTTAGAGACTAAACTTGTAATTTAACTTTGTATTTATTAGGTTAAAAGTTTTAATTTAATTCTTGTCTTCTTACATTTTGCAATTTAATCTCCTATTATGGTAAATGTTAAAATTTGGTGATGATAAATTTACATGAAATAAAATTTAGTGAATGGGCAAAAATTAGAAAGAGAAAAAAAATTATCTAATAGAAGAAAGTTTCTAATTCTTCTTCAAAATTTCCAACAAATTGGTAGAAGTTTTGAGCTTTCTTCTTTTAGATGACATTTTTTCTCTTCTAAATTTTTATTGATTCACTAAATACTATGTCATGTAAGTTTATCGTCAACTAATTTTAACATTCATTAATTGTTATAGACTAGATTGAAACTTTTTAAAGAATATGGACTGAGTTTAAAAAATAGCTAAACATTATGACTACAACATATATTTAGTCTAAAATTTGTTGTGAAAGTTTTTTTTTGGGGTTCAATTATAGTTTTTTCTCTCTAAAGTTGTATACTTTGTGTATAGTTAGTTTTCTATAGTTTGGAATTTTCTAATTTATTATGGAACTTTTAATTTCATGTCTACTAAATTTATGTTTACAACTAATTAATTTTTATATGATACAGTAATTGTTTTATTTAAGGACAAATAGTAGGCTAATTTCAAATCGTTTTTAGCCAAGATGAATGTAGTTGATTAGTTACCAAATACATAATGAACAACCTTTTAAATTAGGATCCAACTTTTCAATCTACTAAGAAACACATATTCAAAAGTATTGAAAATATAAAATACCTATTTTTTTTATTAAATTTATTATTTTTAAATCACCAACCAATAGTACTTTGAATATTTTAAAAATATGATAATTAAATAGACACCACCTACAAACCTTTTTAAAGTGTCGGAACTAAAAACACAATTATAAGAATTTTAAAACCAAATTTATTATTTAGTATTTTTTTTATTAAAAAAAAAGATGGAATTTGGACTTTGGACTTTGGACTTCGGAGTTAGCTTTTGTAGTTTTGTTCTTTTGTGCACTTCCAACGCATCCTCGCTTTCTTGTCGTCCTTTGAATTAGTTATTTATTTATTTTTTATTAATTATTTAGAAGAAAATGAAACATTCGTTTCAAAAAGTTAGAAACTTTATTAATCAAATTATTCCAACTTCCAACCGTTGGATAAATTAGCAATTAACTTAAAAGTTCATTTGAAAACGAAATACCAGCAATCATGTCGAATACAAATTTGTCCGAACCCACAGAAAATGTAAAGTACATTTAAAAAGATATGAATCTTATTTATAAAAAATAATTTTCATTTAATAAAATTTCCAAAATTAATACTTAAAGGTATGAACGTTTAAATTTTAACAATTAACATACATCTACTTTCCTAATTTTTATTAGAACAAAAAGACACTATTTTCCTAATTAGTTTCTTTTCATATTCGAATGACCTTTATATTTCTTGTTTTCTTTATTCTTCCATTTTTTCCTTGGGTGTTAGTCTAATTATTCTTCACGTCATATTATTATATAAATAACTAAAATGAAATTAACATAATAACTAAAAAAATTTAATATGTTATAAAAACCACTCAAAATTATGCAAATTAAAAATGATAAAAACTTCGACAAATATATTATTTCATGTTATAATCTCGTTTTATTTTTTAAAAATTAAAAAATAAATAACATAATATATTATAAATGGTATAATATTGCAAAATAATAATTATACAAAATTTATAATAAAAATATGTTAGTAAATTACTTTATAAAATTTGAGATTTAATTAAAACTTTAGACCACTATTTTTATTGCTTATAAATACATTACTATATACACTTCGAACAACTTTTAAATTGAGATCTAATTTCTAAATTTATTAGCAACCACATATTAAAAGCACCATCTTATTTTCATTAAATTTGCAAGTCACTAATCAAACGTACCTTAAATATTTTTTTAAGAATGTTAACTAAATAAACACACCCTATAGCTTTTTTTTTGGATTAAAAATCACTTTTTGATGTTGAGCTTTGATAGATGCAACAATTTAGCCCATGAACTTTGATTTGTATCGATTTAGTATTTATACTTCAAATTTTGTAACAATTTAGTCCCTTAATTTTAGTATATAAAATTTTACTTTCTATACTTACACACAAAGAAAAAAATAATAATTTAGTCTCTATACTTTCAAATTTGTTACAATTCAATTTATGTTGTAAAAAATTTCATTAAAATTAAATACTAATTTTTATTATTTGACAATTTAGACTCTGCCAACCATTATTTGGTCTATAATTAGTTTTTTGATATACCTATATAAGAAATTTCATTAAATCTTAACAATGACTAAATTATTACAAAATTAAAATAAAGGGACTAAATCATTACAAATAAAATTTCAATCTATGGACTAAATTATTATAAAATTAAAAATACAGAGACTAAATCACTACAAATAAAATTTCCAGAGCTAAATTGTTACTTTCATAAAGTATGACTTTTAACCAACTAAAAACACAATTATAAAAGTTTTAAAACCAAAATTATAATTTTATTATTATTATTATTAAAAGGATGGAATTTGGAATTTGGAATTTGGAATTTGGAGTTAGCTTTTGTTCTTTTGTGCACTTTGAACGCATCCTTGCTTTCTTGTCGTCCTTCATAAGTTTGAAGAAAATGAAACATTCGTTTCAAAAAGTTACATACTTTATCTATTTATTTTAAAAGAGTTACACACTTTATTAATCAAATACTTATTCAAAAATCAAGTCATTCCTAGTCATACATCCTAATTCCAACAGTTGGATAAATTAGCCTTCTCAAATAAAAATAAAAATAAAAAATAAAAGATAAATGAGCAAATAGCAATTAACTTAAAAGTTCATTTGAAAAAGAAATTTCGGCAACCATGTCCAAGTCGAATATCATATACAAATTTGTCCAAACTCGCATGAAATGAAAAGTACTTTTATAATCTTTTTTTAGTTCAAAGTACTTTTATATTTCAAGTTTTAAAAAGATATGATCTTATTTATAAAATTAAATTGTCATTTAATAAAATTTTAAAAAATAAATACTTAAGGTACGAACATTTAATATACTCATGGATCTACTGATTATCTTGTTTCATTTCATTCGAATATATTTCTATTAAAACTCAATAGATCTCTTGCCAAAAGTGAGCATAGTTTAGTGGTTATTGAATTGTACTCTAGACCAAGTTCAAATCCTCCACTCCCTATTGTTGTTGAATTAAAAAAAAAAAATTCATGAATTTATTAAACACATATTAGACACTTTTTAAAAGTTCATGATTAAACATGTAATATTTCAGTACAAACTCCTATCTAAATAGGAGGAGATCATTATTACTAAGCCTGTTGGCAACTAAACATGTTTATGTAGGGTTTTTTGGCAATATATTAGAAGAGCAATTGTCCCACATCGAAAATGTACAAGAAAGTCATGGGCTCCAAGTACTATAAAAGGAGTCTATGACTTTGGTTTCAAATCATCCCAATTCGAAATACTTTAAGCCTGGTATACTAACTCTAGTTAAATGAGTGATATAAAGCTTTGAGAGAGTGTTTCTTTGTAATTGGGGTCGGAGAGAGAATTCTGTGTGATTGTAATAATTTTTCACATAGTAGAATATTTCTTTCTGTCCGTGGTTTTTTCTCTGGTTTTGGAGTTTTTCCACGTAAATTCTTGTGTTTCTTATTTTGTTGCTTTCTTTTAATTTCTCAGTTATTTTTCTGCTTATTCCTGCGGTAGTAGTGGGAGGTTTTTTCCCAACAACTGGTATCAGAGCTTTAGGTTCGTAGTTTCTTGAGTTTCTGAGTATGCTCTGTGGTTGTAGCACTGTCTGAACTTCCACATCAGAAAGGATTTCTTGAAACGAGCTACCGCTGGTATTGTGAATAGTGTGGGTTGTTCACTATTTGCAGATTCGCTAGGAGTGAAAGCAGATATGTCAAGCTTTATGAGTCCAGTGAAGATTGACGTGGAGAAATTTGATGGAATGATGAACTTTGGCTTGTGGCAAGTGCAAGTCAAAGATGTGCTGATACAATATGGATTACACAAGGCTTTGAAGGAAAGACCGAGTGGTGGTGCTTCTGAAAAGTTAAGCGATGATGGTGGTCCAGTGGAGTCCAGTGGCGGTTCCAGCAGAGGTTTTAAGAAGTCCAGCATGAGTGATGAAGAATGGGATGAATTAGATTTGAGAGCTGCAAGTGCAATCAGACTAAATTTGGCTAAGAATATTCTTGCAAATGTGCATGGAATTTCGACAGCCAAAGAGCTTTGGGAGAAGCTTGAAGCGATGTATCAGGCAAAGAACATCTCAAATCGGCTGTATTTAAAGGAGTAGTTTCACACACTGCGAATGGAGGAAGGTACGAAAATCTCAGATCATCTGAGTGTTCTCAATGGCATCGTCTCTGAGCTGGAGGTGATCGAAGTGAAGATAGAGGATGAGGATAAGGCATTCAGGTTTATCTTGTCACTTCCGCCTTCTTATGAACACATGAAGCCAATCTTGATGTACAGGAAGGAGACTTTAACTTTTGCTGAGGCTACGAGCAAACTTCTATCAGAAGAAAGAAGGCTGAAGAGTAGTGGACATACTTCACATGAGGATTCAGCACTGGTAGCTAGCAATTGGAAGAAGAAGAAAGACTTCGTGCAAAAGAAAGGTTGCTGGGAATGCAGACAGTCTGGGCACATGAAAAAGAATTGTCCTAACAGAGCAAGTTCGTCAAAGGGCTCTGGATCGGATGCTGACATAGTCTCTCTTGTTAAGAGAGATGGTGATTTCTTCTGAAGAAAGACAGAATTCATCCTTATGGTATGTCCGATTTACCATGATAGAGGATGTGATGTTAGCGGTTCCACAAGTTTGCACACGAGCATTGGCTTGGCGGTTTATGCAAGGTGTGTGTGGTGGAAGTTATGTCGATGGCTGAAGAACTTCCGGGGTAAGCCAAGTAGGTGGAAGTTGCACCATAAATTTCAGCAGGGTTTATCGACATGTGACGAAGAAGAAAAGTCTTGGAATGTGACATTTCAAGCAGTCTACTTTTATGGTGGAGTAGGTTATAATTCTCTGAGTTGAGGATTATGTTTTTCAGTGAAGACAATTGGTGCAGCAGGAGTTGTGAATTCTTCAAATATCTTGCCAAGGTGGAATTTGTAGGGTTTTTTGGCAATATATTAGAAGAGCAATTGTCCCACATTGAAAATGTACAAGAAAGTCATGGGCTCCAAGTACTATAAAAGGAGTCTATGGCTTTGGTTTCAAATCATCCCAATTTGAAATACTTTAAGTCTGGTATATTAACTCTAGTTAAGTGAGTGGTATAAAGCTTTGAGAGAGTGTTTCTTTGTAATTGGGGTCGGAGAGAGAATTTTGTGTGATTGTAATAATTTTTTACATAGTAGAATATTTCTTTCTGTCCGTGGTTTTTTCTCTGGTAGAGAATTCTGTGTGATTGTAATAATTTTTCACATAGTAGAATATTTCTTTATGTCCGTGGTTTTTTCTCTGGTTTTGGAGTTTTTCCACGTAAATTCTTGTGTTTCTTATTTTATTGCTTTCTTTTAATTTCTCAGTTATTTTTTTGCTTATTCCTGCGGTAGTAGTGGGAGGTTTTTTCCCAACAGTTTAGTAATTTAACCTTCAATAGATTAGATGTAATTTATTTTTACGAGACCAAAAAAAAAAAAAAAAAAAAAAAAAAGAATAGTGAGAGCTGATTAAACATAAAAAAAGATAGAAACTCGACGCAAACCGTGTTATACTTATACATACTGAAAAGAAAACAGCAAATTATGTTGCTCTTGCTAAGTGCTAACAAGAAATCTTATTATAGATCACGTAAGCGTGATTAAGAACTTTTAACCTGAGATTATTAAATATAAAAGGAGAAAATAAACCGAATAAGAAATATAGCTAAGCGAACATGTCAGAGATAGTAGGGAGCTTGATCTCGCCTTTTGTGGAGAGAGGAATGGTGAAATTTCCGATGACCGGAAGGTCAATGGTGAGTCCGATCTCCAACTCGTAATCAATGTCCCAATCTCGGCCTATGTCCCTCGCTAAGCTTATCAGTACGGAGTGCGGCACTTTCACCGCCACTTCCAGCATCGTCGAATCGCTCGCTTTCAGAGATCCTGGATCCGGCACCGTCCCCGTCGCAATCACTCTGTATATTCATCATTCAATCATTCGATCCATCGATCAATAATTGTGATACGATCTCAATAACAACATCATTTCTTTCCTATTGAATAAATCGAGATCGTCTAATCGATCGATTCAAAATATCCGTACGAATCGATTGTGAAATTTTTGACCTAACTTATAAAATCATAACAGCGAGGTAAATTGAAAAGGCTAGCTAGTAAGTGAACGAACGAACCTGCCGTCGCTTTTGAGAGTGTAAGAAATCTCGCAGATAGGAATGGCGTGGTTGTAAGGATTGGAGACGGAGACATTGGCCAAATACTCGACGGAATCGCGGCTCAAACGCTTGAAATCGACGTTGGTGACGGAGGCCTCGGGCATTGGCATGTTGGCCACCTTCTCGGCGACGAAGTTCTTCGCCTTGTCAATCAAACCCGCCATTTGCGCCAAAGAGAATGAAGAGAACCGCAAGAAGATGAAGAGATTCAAAGCGAAGAAGAAACCTGGGGAATTGAAAATGGAGAGATGAATATATGGAAGAAGACGGGAGAATCGGTTCCTTCTTTATATAGAGCGTGGAGGCTAGAGAGAAGGGCGTTAGCGTGTAAAATTTTGAATCGACGACGCGTCGCACGTGTTGCTTCCGCGTTTAAAGTTTCCTGATGGGGTGGAATCGTGATTTACAGTGACACAATTAAATGTAGTTTATGTAGAAGTAGAACACGTGGAAACAATATGAAAATGAAAAAAGGAATTTTATTTTGAATTCATTAAATTTTCAAAGGTCTGTTTTATTCTAAATTTAAATGGATAATACTATTCTCAAGTTCAGCAATCGTGAGGTAGGATATCCTGTCATCGACTTTAAAATGATAATAAGTATTTATTTTTTAAAGATAAGATTTGAACTTTTAACAGTTTAATTGATAATATATGTCTTAACGAGTTGACCTCTTAGATATCTTATTCACTGAACTATACTCAAATTAGACATGTTCATTTATCCTGCAATGACCCACCCTTAATGAAGCAAGAAATTTCTATTTAAGTGGAGAATGAGAAAAAAATTCCCATAAGCTAAACAAAGACGAGGACATGAATATATTTTCGTCCCCACACCATTTGCAATTTTTTAATTTATTAATATTATTGTTATCATTATTATTATCATATTTAAATTTCCAGTTTTATGGTTTAATGACTTAAATAATTTGATATATTTAGATTATTTACTTGAACATTTGAACTACATAAAGATAATATATAATTTGATAGATAATATTATTTTATTTCTGTTAGGAGATTTAATAAAATGCTCTTTAAATAGAGATTTTACTTTGAAATTAACCATTTAAATGAAATTTTTTAAAAGAATCTATTGATTAAAAAAAAATCTAAAAAGAAAATAATACTCCACAAAAAAATCGATCTCCACGAATTTCTATGAAATCTCCGTCTCGATCACCCCAAAATTCAACGAAATTTTTTGCAAGT
This sequence comes from Trichosanthes truncata, assembly GCA_033996785.1. Lineage (NCBI taxonomy): Eukaryota > Viridiplantae > Streptophyta > Magnoliopsida > Cucurbitales > Cucurbitaceae > Trichosanthes > Trichosanthes truncata. Next base: position 2,039,958 of record JAWPNB010000003.1, read on the forward strand.
ATAAGGAATTAAGTGGGGCAGGGCATCTTGTCTTGTCCCCGTGGACATCTCTAGAATTCGTAAATAAATAATTACACTTGCTTCTAATTTATTTTAAAATAATTGTGTTGATCTTTCTTGTTATTATTTGTTAATTTAATACTTGTCCACCTAATATAATTTTTTGTTCTCAACAAACATGCAATTATGCTAATATGGTTACTTAAAGCTCCATTATTCATATGTTAAACAATGGATAGAAAAATAATAGCAAAGATTAAAAGAAAATATTGATAAAAAATGGAATTTAAATCAATTTTGTATTAAAAGCCAGAATCTTTACCATTAAGGAAAAAGAAAATATTTTTTTATCTGCTGGAAAATTTTGATTTTTATTAAATTAATACCAACAAAATTACAAACTATTTTTTTAAAATGAATTGGAAAAAATGATAGCAAAACCTAAAAAAGGGTTTTTAAAAAAATTGAAAAATTAGAATAAATATTTTAAAAGTTTAACAACACGGGCACATATGAATAAATTAGAAAAAAGATTAAAATGAATATTCTGAAATTTTAAATAATTATAAAAATTTAAAGATCAAAATAGATTTTAAATAAAATTTATATTCAATTAATGAATCTTCACAATTAAGGAAAAAAATTGATTACCATTTGTCTTTTTAATTTTTTTATCTGATGGCAAATTTTGATTTCGTAAAATTAAATCAATTAGATGAATACCGACCAAATTACAAAACTATTTAAAAAATGAACTAATAAATGCAAAATGTTAAAAAAAGGAAAAAAAAAATGAAAACGTAGGCTTTGGTCTAAATATGCCTTTATCTTTTCCTATAATAATAATAAAAATAAAGTTAAATTACAAAGTTGACCCCTTGAACATAATTTTAATTTTATCATTTCATTCAAAAAAAAAAAATCAATTTTATCATTTAGTTTATATGTTTCTAAGTTTAGTTTAAATTTGGTCCATAGAGTTTATCATAAATCGTCTCAACTATTACTCTATTGAACCATTTTGTTTATGTAGCAATAAGTTGAAATTTTTGTTTTAGTTGTGTATTACTTAACGACTATGATTTTCATGGGGGTAAACACACAATTTTCAAAATGCACTTGTGAGATTTAACTATACTATAAGGACGAAATTAAAACTAACCTTTCTTTTTTTTTTTTTTTTTACCAAGAAATTGAAACTAGGCAAAAATTAGATTGACCAAATTAAAAATTTTAAAACTATAGAAATCAAATTGAATATAAATTTAAATCATAGAGGTATATTGATATTTCTAAAATTATATAGACCGAACTAAAACAGTATCTGAAGTATATATCCAAATTGCAATTTGACCTAAAATTTATTATATGAATTGGGTCCACAAATTATGGTGAAAAAGCATTTAAAGCAACGTCCAACTTTCTTACGTTCATTGAAGTCAAAATAATAAAAATAATAAATCCCACGTTCATCTTTTTCAATTATTCTGGAATTAGATTCCGTCGAACCTCCAACTAGATCTTCTTCATTTCATGGGCCCTTTCCAAGTCCATTCAACGTATGGCCCGATACATTCGAAATTAATGGTTATATTAAAAATTTGTTGAAGGAATTTATAATTTAGTCTCTATCGTTTTAAAACTATTTATGAGAATTTCATCAAGTTATAAAAATAAATTATGAGATTTTATTAAATGTAAAATTCTAACTTTTAAAACTATAAGAATTAAATTTTAACTTTCTTCAATTTTGTAATTTAATCATTTTAAAAATATTAAAATTGTTCTCTAATAATTAAAAATAATTTTAAAGTTTTAGCTAAACCCATAATAATAATAGTTGTAATAATAGTGATAATGCTTTTAAAATTTTGGTTCAAAATTTGAAAACATTTTCAAAACTGTATTACTAGATTACACTACTTTCTTTAGTTTTTAAATTATGACTATGATTATAAGAAACTTTTCAAATAGTAGCTACCAAATGATGAAATTATTAAAAAACAAACTTTATTTGATTTTTTGTTTAAATTTATTTGTCCAAACAAAGAACACAGAATTCATTATATTACAAAAAAACACTAATTTGCACGGTTGCACCGATCATTGTAGGATTTAAATCCATTGGATAGAGACTTAAAACATATGATCAAACTAACATAACCTCCAAATAAAATCAAACTATGAACTACTTGATCCAAAGTTCTATTAATTTAATTATTATCATCCACAACAAAACAATGTAATCCATCTCTCAGTTTCAATTGATAACATTATTGTGAGAGAAAATAAAGAAAATACAAAAGAAAGCTTGACTTCATGTAAGTTATGGTTAAAAAGCCAAAACTACCTTTGGGCATGTGTGAGATAGTTTGTTAATCTCCAAGTAATAAATTTGGTAATGCTACGAGCGACATAAATTAACCCTAGCTCGTAAAAGATCATATTTGATACTATATATTAACTTTTACCGATTAACGATTACCATTCTACACTTATGTTACTAACGTATGTATAGTTTAGAAAGTGGAAAGGAAGTGAATTTGTTTGAGAAGAGGAGTTAGGGTTTGCATGAGGAAGTGAGAAGGATGGTTGTGAATTCCTTCATAAGTAGTCACAACAATGCTTGTGTCATTTGATAGCCTTTGAATTTGCTTCTTCACATTGCATGTAAGGTGTGTACATCTATAATAGCTCCTTCGCCATCCAATCCCAAAAAAAAAAAAAAAAAAATCTCAATTAGGTAATATAAAACAAAATAAACTAAACCAAAAAAAAATCCACAAAGAGATATATTATATGAATTTTATTCCATGAGTAATATTGCATGCATATAAATGTTGTTTCTATTTGACATGGTTTAAAAATATTATTATTATCATTATTATTATTATTTTGTGATAAACGATTACATAACCAAAATTCAATATCCCCCCTCAAGAAAAAAAAAACCAGAATTGAATAAATTTTTTTAAAGAAAATATTTAAAGTGTCTTTGACAATTTTTTAAACGTTAAAAAACACATTTAGTTTATATACTTTTGTTTGAAGTAATGATTGAGTCTTTAACTCTAATTTATATAATCTACAATTTATTCCGTATGATTTATAATTTGTAACATTTTAGTCCTAGAACTTTAGTATGTAATTATAATTATTAATTAGTACTTGTAGTTTGAAATTTATAATAATTATTTAGTCTTTATTGTAAAGAATTACGTCAAGTTGATATATTGATTTTTAGTTTATAACTATCTTAATTCTTATAGTTTTTTTTTTTTTTTTTTTTTTTAGTACAATGGCGGTTGGGGGGATTCGAACCACAGACCTCGTAGTCATTAACACATTCAATATGCCAGTTGAGCTATGCTCTCTTTGGCTTAATTCTTATAGTTAAATACACATTTAGTTAGTGAAGACTTAAATGTTTACAAATTTTAAACTATAAGACTAAATCATTACAAATTTTATACTACAATTAAGGACTAATTCATGGCATACCAATTAAGTTCATAGACTATTGTAGCCAAATTTAAACTATAAGAACTAAATGGTTATATACTAAAACGTCACTCAAATGAAAGTTAAATAATCAAATGTGTTTTTACCATTTAAAAAATGTTGAAATGAAAAATATTTTATAAATAATTAGAACTACTTTTATAAAAAAAAATTGATTATATGAACAAATTATTAAAAAAAAAATTTAACTCGTTTTTTTTTAATTACAAATTTAAAATAGTGTTTAATAGTACCCTAAACTTTTTTAATAAATCTCTAAAGTTTTTATATATCTTTTAATTTACAATCTTTGTGTCTAATAAGTCTTTGGAGAAATTTGAAAATTTGAAAATTTAAGCAATTCCTATTAGACATAAAATTGAAAATTCATGGTCTGTAGTTCGTGAGTTCTTAAATATTTTAAAATCACACAAACCTATTACACATACGAAAACACTTTTTAAAGTAACCTATTAGATCACATAGACTCGATAGTTCACATATTAAATTTATAATTTAATATTTTTTTAATCAAAATATTAAGGTTAAATTACAATTTGGTACTTATGATTTGAAAAAAGTTAGAATTTAATTTCTACGGTTTTAATAAAGTTAGAATTTCATCTTTAGGGTTTGATAAAACTTCACAAATAATCCACATTATTTGATAAAACCTTTTAAATAGTCCCGTATAGATTATTTATTAGAGTTTTATCCAATTATAGAAACTAATTTTAACATTTAAAATTATAAAGACTAAATTCTATATATTTCAAAACTTTAAAGATGAAATTTGTAATTTAATCAAATATTAAAATTATATTTATACCTCGGATGGAGGCTGTCTTTGACAGCCTTCTGTCCATACTTCCGCCATCGATACCCATCGTCAAGAATATCTTCAGCACTCCTCGTCTGAAACTCAACCCTCCGGCAGCCGGCGGCCCTTCTCCACTGACGGCCGCCATTCCTCATCCGATTCCCCTTCTCTTCGTCAGTTCTCATTTTCGATGATTCGTTGGTTGCTGCCGCCGGCGAGAACTCTCCGGTAACTTGGCCGAAGAGAACAGCGATCCAGTCAATCTCTGATGAGGTTGCATCAGGAACCATACAATGTAGCGGCGGTGGCGACGGCGGAGGTGGGTATTGTTGGCCACGTTCCTCCATTTTTCTGTGTGGGTTTGGTGGTGGGAATAATATTATGAAAGAGGAAATGGAGATGTTTATGATTTGGGGTTGATAAAGGGGGAGAGAGATGGGGGAGCCAACTATATTTCAACTACTTCAACTGCCATTTTAAAACATAGTTTCTTTATTTGTTTTTTAAATATTTCTTTGTTAATTAAAAAACACTTTTAAACTTTGAACTTTGATGTAAATAATAATTTAGTCTTTAAATTTTAATATGTAACAATTTAGTCTATGTATATTTTTTTTTTGTGTTCAATAGATCTTTAAATTGTCAGTATTGTGTTTAATAGATCATTGATCTATTCAACATTTAAAAAATAATAATTAATAGATATATTAGGTAGAAGTAGAACATTTTAGGTGGCGGGATTGAACTATCGACTTCGAGAATGGTCATTGGTATCTTATCTAATAAGTTATGCTCGGATTGACATATTTGGTAGAACATTGAGTTTTGTGTTTAATAAAATCTCGACCTTTTAAATTTGCGTCTAATGAGTTGATAAATTATTTAAAATATCTAATGAGCCAATGACCTATTAGCTACAAAATTAAAACTTTAAAGATCTATAGCCACAAAATTAAAAGTTTAGAGATCTATTTAGACATAATTGAAAGCTGAAGTACTTATTTGACACAATCATAAAAATTCAAGGAATAAACTTGTAATTTAACTTAGATATTTTAGAAAAAAATATTAGTTTAATTAATATGAAAGTAAAAAATCAAGCCTTCAACCTTAAGATACTATGGATAAGTTAGTGATGCTTTAAATTAATTAAATAACAAATAACCCAGTCAAAAAAGTCTCTAAGTTAGTTTCTGTTAACTATACAAGTAAATAAAATACTGTTGACCAACCATGCAAGGGAGTTAAACCACTTCTTCACAATATTTATCATTGCATTTGGCCGATTCCTTTAGTAAATTCTTTATATATTTTTTTTCTTTAAAAAAAATATAAAGAATCTACCAAAAAGTTATAAAGATTCTTTATAAGGGATACAAAATGAAAATTCCAATATGGGTATCTCATCCATTTATTACTTATTAGGATAAAATTCCTTGCTCCACTTCCACACCCACTTGTACCTTGAAAAAAAGAACAATAAAAATAGCAAAAATAATAAATTTGTAGGTTTATTTATTTAGTTCAACAACACGTGGAGTGGAGTGGAAGAATACGAATCTCTTAGTCAAAAATATGTCTTATGCTATCCTCAAGTTGACATAAATATGTAGTTTTGAAGTTTGAATTTTGAATTTTGAATTTTACTTTTACTTATACTTAGTCCTCCGTAATAAATACCATTAACCATTACATGACATTATTAATTGATTTAGTTCAAGGTTAGTTAAACATGAACACAACTCACCCATTGTTGAACTAAAGATTTTATTTTTCCTAAATTTTATTTCTTTTTATTTACTTTTTGTTATAATTAATGGCAAACAACTTATCTAGGAGAAAGGATCAATCAGTTTACAATCTCCTGATCTCATACACTAACAACTAACAAGCTTATTGAGGAGAGAATGAAAAGCTTATGGCAAAAACTCAATCCAATAATTGTGAAGAAAAGCAGCAAAGATCAGAAAAGCCTCAGAATAAAGGCTTCTTTCCATTGAACAATCCCATCAAGTGATCCAGAACTTGTGGCCCTGCATCACGCAGACCAGAATGCATAAATTCATTAGTAATCCACAGCCTTATTCCTGCAATTTGGGAAGCTGTTTCCATGGCCAGCTTGAAGTTTACGAACATATCTTCATAATAAACCGCAGCTGCAACCGGAACCTGTGATTGGAATCCCAAAAACATGTTAACTTTTTGTCAACAGAAAAGTCCCAAGCTAATCCTAATGCTTGTCATGAAGAGTTGTTATGGTAAAATCGACATCAGTGAAGATGGTGAGGTGATGATGGAGACAGAAAAATACGATGAGAGAGGAGCGTTTGAGCTTAAAACCAAGTGGCTAAACTAACGACATGCATCTATGGTAGACTTTCTCTGGGCAAGTTAGGATGTTTTGCAGTAAATGATGACCCATAGAGAAAAGATTTTTTGGGTTAGAAGCATCATTGATACGCTTGCTTTTACACATTCGTCCAGAAAATGCATGAGAAACACAAGCTCATTTTTGCTCATTTGGAAATGTAGAAACACTTGAACAGAATACCTTGTTATTTTTAAGAGCAGCAATGCTATATAGGGGAGGCCAATCATCCTTCTCGGCCAATATATGGGCAGCTTCTTTGAATGGTCTCAAGGCATGAATCTCGTCAAACATCCACGGGAAGATCATCTGCAGAAGCATTACAAATCGAGCATAAATATTGAATAGGCATGAATGAGTAGAACTTCCAAAGATGTCTTTATACTGAATTTATCCAGAGTCAAGCATAGCCTCATAAACTCAGATGGCTATTTACCAATCACCATAATGATATTTTATAGTGCTAGTAATAAAAACCTAAGTAGATGCTTAAGACATATATCCTCGACTAAAAGGTCAGAGGTTTGAATTCTCGCTCAGTTGTTGAACTAAGAAGAAAGTGTACTAGTAATATAAAAGTAGTTTATGAGCACAATGCACCTACCTCTCCAGTGAAATACACAGGGCATCCTTCTTTTACAGCCTTATTTGCATCAAATTTGTTCTCCACTTCATTCTTTATTCTTTGAGCAGACCAACAAGACGAGGCGCCCTTTGGGGAACAGGAACAGGAAGTGGCAAAAAGTTTAAGTCTCTATAGAGTTCTAACAGACCAAAATATAATTCTAAAAGGAAAAAAAAGAGGTTACCTGGCAATATATTGATTCGTGCAAGAGAACATAAAGAGGATTTGAATCAAGGGAGAGCCAGCTATCAATCTGCAAATATGTTTAATTGATTAGAATCATGCAAGAATAAAGTTATAGTTATATTCACTGCCAATAGAATACTAACGGCATTGAGGAAGAAATAACTGATTCGTTTCGGTGCTCCAGGAACTATTATAGGATCCCATACTCTCTCAAACCTGCCATAATTTTTTGGGGGGGGGGGGGGGGGGGGGGGGAAGGGAGAGTAATTAGATTTCAGTATCTTGAATTGCCAAAAGAATTTTCTTGAGTTGGCCATTCACTTGTCCAAAAGATAGAAACCAGAAAGACAAAAATTAAGACGCCTTACAGATAGTGCACACGCTCAAAACCTGTGCTAGATCCTAAAGCAGAAAGACCAAGAGTTTGAAGCCCTTTAGGTGTCAAGATACCACCAGAGGGAAGAAGAACCTATACAAAAACAGAAGGAAAAAGGGTTTTTTTCAGTAAAGAAGATACCACCTGAGATAATTTTAAGCACTTAGTTCCAGTTTTTAGCATTATGATGACATAAAACAGGAACTATAGACAAATGTACTCACGCCTCCATTCTCTGCCAAGTATTTCACAACTTCACGGACGATTTCAACATCCTGAGGATACCTTGTGTAGTACTTTTCATTTTGAATTATAACCTTTTCAAAGCATGCTCTATATACAGAATCTGCAGTGCATCCATTCCCAATTGGAGGGATTCCTCCAGTTATGAGGACTTGTTTCAATCCTTGTGGTGCAAAACTCAAATAGGTAACTGCACAAAACCCACCATAGCTCTGCACAGGGAAAAAGAGAATTTCCTTGAATTTGCATTGATGTAAACTACCACAGACAACAAAAGCCAATAACTTATATAAAGCAAAGCCACATTCAGAAATCCCAAAGCCAAAAAGTCTGCTAATTGCTTTATGCAAGTTCAACATGTTGAGAAAAGAGTACTAAGCTCAACATGTTGATTGCAAAGACTGGAAGGAATGACATCTAACAAAGTTAGGATGGGAAAAGAGCACCAAGCTCAACATGTTGATTGCAGAATTTGAAACTAAAATAGAAACAGTGAATTAAATACCTGACCCAAAATGGTCCAAGGTGCAGCATCAGGAACAAGACGAGTCCTAATAAATTCAGCATCATTAACTATGTTATCAGCTCGAAAATGTTTCAAGTAGTTGGCTAAGTCCTCTGCACTTTGAAATTGTGACATGGACGATGGAGTCAAAGGAGTCGATAATCCTGTTCCTCGCTGCAATGATATATATATGTAGGTGCAGTAAAAGATCAAGACAAGGGTTGTTTATATATCAAATGCCTTCGCTAAAAGGTAGTCAATAAAAGCCATGCCTGATCCATCAATATAACACGAAATTCTTCGCATGCTTTTTGTATCCATCCACTTGCTTCAGTCGGTCGGGGACACTCAAATCCAGGTCCACCTTGTAAGTATACAAGGTATGGCATTGGTTGCTCTTCTTTCCCCACTGCAATGCAAATTCTGTATTTGTTAAGGATAACAAGTACTAAAATCATAATTGGTTTACAAAAATGTAACTGCCCAAAAAGAAACAACTCATGTACATATAAGAACTGAGAAAATAAGTCTAAGTTCGAAAAAGGGACGGGTTGCTAATCAAGTAATCATCATCAAATAACTTTCAGTATTTGAAGGATTTGGTTATAACTTATAACATCATTCAATATTTGAGAAGTCCTTGAATCAGTAGCTTCAGCAATACTCAACTTTTAGACAATGCGAGATGAATATTGTATTCTGACTGAGATGTTCAAATATTTTCAGAGCCCATATTGCGTTCTGCAGTAGTTTTAATAATGAATATTTGAAAATTTTGCTGATTTAACAAATACCATAAGCATAACCCCATTAAGAAGTCCCCATCATTACTTATAGAGACAGATTGAGTGCATATCCATAATTTTCAATTTAATAATCATTTGGACAAAAGTATGACTAAGTAAATCAGATGAAGTGGTTAAAATGAGAGCCAACTAACAAGAAAAGAGCATTACTTACGGATACAGACTGAGTGCATATCTATAGTTTTCAATTCAATAATCATTCGTACAAAAGTATGACTATCTCATTTGAAATGGTTATAAATAACAAAGCAAATTATTTAATAAATGAAGAGATGCAACTCTCCACCAATGATAGACTCCAACGGAAGTTCCCCTTCATGGCTCTCTCTCTTAATACATCCTTTGCAAAGCTGATTTGGAGAATCCCACATTTTTATTTGCTACCATTTTGCACCTCTTTTGGAAATGATTTGAGGATTGCTGTCAACTAGAGGTTGGGCTTACCAAACGACCTCCACACTCTTTTAAATTTCCTCCTCTTGGGCCATCCTTTTAAGGAAAGGAAGGAAATTCTGTGGCAGAATCTTGTTCGGACATTTTATGGTCGGTTTGGGTTGAAAGAAACCATAGAACTTTTGAGTCCAAGGAAAAGACATATCCAGTCTTTTATGATAGTGTTCTTTTCCTTACTTTATCTTGGTGTAAACTGAATTCTCTTTTTTCCATTTATAGTTTTTCATTTTCTTCACTTTTGACCGATTGGAGATGTTTGTTGTAACTCCTTTAGCTTGGGGATTTCTTTCGCCCCTTTTTTTTTTTATAAATTTCATACAACAATGAAATTGTTTCTTAAAAAAAAAAGAAAGGAAAAAAGAAAAGAAAAGAAAAGAAGAAGAGATGCAACTCTCCACGAGGAGTGTCCTTTATAAAGTGACACAACTCGCCTTTCAACTTCATAATCATTTGTACAAAAGTATGACAGAAGTATAACCATTGAAATTGATAGACATGATGAATAAAATTATTTAACAAATAATGTCCTTTACAAGTGACACATCCCTAGATTAGAGGGTGCCTTTTACAAAGAAAACTTTACATGAGAGCTGACCTAGAACTTTACATTAGAGACTGAACTTTTTATTCTATATACAAGAAGCAATTACCTTATTCGTGACTTTTTATATAGCCACAAATAGTATACATAAGGAGAAATTATTTGAGGAGACCACTACAATGTGGTTGACAGATTTGTAACGTTAGAGGTAACAAAGAGAAACTACAAAACGACTTCGAATTTGTTGTATCTAGTAGTTATTAGGAGACATGTAGATTTTCAAATTCATATCCAACAGTTGAGGCAATTGAATGATTTTTCCGTTTCAATGGATGTTAAAAACACATCTAATCATTTTTTTAAAAAATAACTCTTTCCTTTCGTCGTAGCAGTTATTCACGTACATTGAGTTCATCCATTCATGAGGTTGAAGTGTAAAACAATTAACTCAACACCATAGAGGGAACAAATGATCTTAACAAAACAACAATTCTGTATTAGATTTGGATTAATTGATCTCATTGTTTTAACCTCATTCTAATTAACAATGACACCCATCTAAACTACTTCTCTGACACAATAGCTCCACAAAATCAATAAATGAATAGAAAAAAAATTATGCAAGTGGTCAAGACCAGTCACCACTAGATTACGATACTAAAAATTTTCAACCATTAATGCTCCATAAAAATGAATCGAAAGTAAAATCAAAGTTAAATTAAGATTTGATTTACCTGAAACAACTTCCCGCGCAAAAACGGAGATCTTAGGAGAAGACACCTGATCTAGAGAGTAATTGAGAGGCACAGAGAAGTAATGGTCCCGGAGCCGGAGCTCCGGCACGGAGTACCACGTGCCAGCTACGTGCTCCGGTGGCGATGCTCCATTAGGGGGATTGCTTCCGGCCATGATTTCCGATGAACGGACCGAGCTCCGGCAATGGGCAGCGGAAAGAAGTTTTGGGAGTGGAATTAACGAACGGGCGCCGCAGGGGAAAGAGTGGAAGAGAAGGAGTGGCCTTATAAAAAATGGCGGCACTACTGTGCGAGCTGCGAACATTTTTTGACGTTGAGTGGAATAGCTTTAACTATGGTGGGGGGCGAATTATGGGAAAAAAATAATAAAAGTGAAAGGTTAATTATCAAAAATACCCTTAAACTATGGAGTTTGTTTCAATATACTCCTGAACTTTGAAAATTTTCATTTTAATCCTTAAACTTTGAAGTTTGTTTCAAAATAACCCTTGAAGGTTTTTCTTTGTTAAATTCATGGACAGAAAATGGTTTTTTTGCATTTATATTATTGCTTATGTGAACATATTTGAACATATACGTTGAAAAAAAATCAAAACAAATGCAAATACATCATTTTTTGTCCATAAATTTAACCAAAAAAAACCTTCAAGGGTTATTTTGAAACAAACTTCAAAGTTCAAGAGTTAAAACGAAACTTTTCAAAGTTCAATGGTATAATTGAAATCAACCTCATAGTTCAGGGGTATTTTTGATAATTTAACCAAAGTGAAATACCATTTTAGCCTGTTCTATTTTGGCGGTGATTATTTGTAGGGTGAGTGAAATAGTCTTCCAACGTAGTTAGGTGCTTTCAATAGATCACAAAATTAGTTATTCATTTATGATTAATTTTTCTAAGAAAAATAGTCTCTATCCACATATTTTTTAAATATTTATATTATCTTTTTCGTGAATATATTTTTTTGACTAAATTATATAAAATGAAATTCAAACTGATTTATTGAAATTGTAAAGAATAAATTTGGATATTTGAAAGCACTCACATTAAAATGGAATGAGCATGAAAATCGAGGGTCCAAAAATGAAATTTTAGCCAAAAAAAAAAAAAAAAAAAAGACACGTGGCAAAAATTAGAGGTATTTGTTTCAAATGAGGCCTTTTTTACTTTTTACTATTCACTTTCTTCTTCCTTTCTCGAACCCACAAAACACCTCTTTACATAACATTTTTCCATCTTCCATTGCTTTATTTATTTCTCTTTAAAATTACTTTCCCTCTCGATTTTTTTTCCACTACTCATCTTATTCTTCTTTGAAATTTTCCCTTTCCAACCAATTATCTCTTCTTTGAAAGTCACTTTCTCTCTCTAGAATTTTAAATTGCAATAGTCAACCAAAATAACATAATTTATCCATTCACAAATTTCTCTACACAACCACACCAAGCAAGAACACAATAATATAAACCTCATACAAGCTTTCAGCTCAAGTAGGAGAATTGAAAGAGACCCACAACATAAATCTCAATCTTTCATGTCATCCTTGTGCAAATAACCCCACAAAGAAAATTCATGGAAACTTTTAAACAAAAAGAATTAAAACCCACATTATAAAGTGTCCAAAACATCAATATTTTTCTTAATCCTTCAACATTAAAAGAAAAATAGCTTACCCGATCCAAAATCTTTGTTTAAGAGTTTCTTCGAACCATTGTTATTAAAATTGTTTGATTCACGAGTTGTATCGTACGACTCAACTCGAAATGACGGGAAATCAATACAAATTGTAGTTTTGAATTGAAAATGAGAGGTATCGAAACATTGGATTGCACGTATCGGCTTGAATCGCAATGATCCAATTCAAAAAAAAAAAGAAAAAAAGAAAGTACTGTGAGCGTTGCGGCGTGTTAGCCAAAGAAGAATGACTTCGTGGAGCTAGCTAGAGAAGAAGACTTTGCGGTTGTCAACAATGGTGGATAATAGAATGGACGAAAATCACGAAGAGTAGGGTTGAAGAAGAAAAGGGTTGGAGACTTTGAGAAAAACAAAAATGAAAGTTGGGTGGGGACTTAGGAGTACGAAAACGATTGATGGATTATGGCCTAATTTAGTTTTGAGGAAGTCACCATCTTTAAAATATCTGCCCTTAAGGATTGAGGTAAGAAGGCTCTTAGGATTTCTCAAAATACGCCAGCTATGCCTTGCTAACATAGCTTGATTGAATAACATCAGATCTCCGAATCCCAGGCCCTTCCTATCTTTGCTAAGACACCAGCTAGCCAAGTGTGCTTTCTTCATTTCTTTTGATGAGCCCCACCAGAATTGAGCACAACTTCTATTGATGTCATCGCAAATCTGCTGGGGCAGCCGGAAGTAACTCATGATATATAAAGGCATTGCCTACGTAATAGATTTTATCAAAACTTCTTTCCCTAGGGAAAAAAGCTTCTCTTTGCACCATGAAATTGGGCAAAGAGGTATGTGGAATTATATTTTTCTTGATGTTGGTACTAGTATATAAGGTGAATTTTTATTGCAAGTTGAGAATTTCTTTAGAGGTTCATCATTCCACCTATCAAATCAATGATATTTTAGGTTTTTGCATATCGACCAGCTTAATATGCAATCATTGTTTCTTCGACATTTTTTGGTTCATTTTGTCTGTTTCTTCGATCATTGCGATCTCAATTATGATTTTTGAATGAGATGTTGCTATAACTCATTTTAAATTTTCAAGTTAAATTTTTGCCGAGCCAACTTAAATGAACAATTCAATTAAAAAAAAAAAAAAACTGCTTTTATAGTTTCCACGCCAATGCACTATTTTTTTTTCATTACTTGAAGCAACACTATTTTTTTTTGGTTTAAGTATGACTTTGTTGTTCAACTTTATGATTTATTCTAGTCCTCTATTCCCTTATAACTTCCAAATATTCTCTATAGGTTTAGGTGTCATTATTTATTGCTTCCATTATTATTATTATTTGGGTTCAACAACATTTGGAAGTTGGGGGAATCGAAGTTATGACCTATTGGCCGTAAGCCCATACTTTATGTCAGTTGAGCTATACTCTTGTTGGCTGTTGCTTTTATTATAATCGATTGTCAATATTTTAAATGGCCTTTTTAAGAGTTATGCCTCAGGTTGGCATTGAGGTGAGGCAAACGTTTTTAGCCTCAAGGTTTGTCCTTTGGTTGATGTTTGATAACAAGTTTTTGCCTTTTATTAGAGTGACTAACACCAAAAAATGACATTGAATTACTGCAACTGACTTTTTCTTTTTACTCCTAATAAGAAAGCTAGCAAAAATATTTCTCTTATTAAAAAAAAAGATATAAACTTTTTTATTGTCACAGTTGCTCTCATTTTTTAAAGCATGAGTGACCTTGCAATGCATATGTGGATAGGTTGGCTATTTTTCTTACAATACAATGCTGACATGGACAAAAGATTTGGATGATATTGTATCGACAACAACATGATGACAGAAATTATCTAGATGACTTGTAATGACGGGGTGTTTGTGTTTGACAATGTTGAAAAATTATTATTATTTTTTTCATTAGCACATTTATGTCTATTCATGTAGAAATGTATGAAATTGCTAGCTCTAATATAACTTTAAATTATTGTACGATGTTTTGCTAATTTAAAGCTTTTGAAAATTAGAAAATCCACATAATTCATTGGGTCAAACTAGAAAAATATTCGTGTGGAAGATGCTTATAAAATAGGTGTTTAAAGATTAGACGCACTATTGGAAAAACTGCAAATTGCTGGATGGTGAGTATCTTATTTTGATTTTAGATGATTATAAACGTGTATTTTACACATCAATTAATTGGAATTAAAATTAAATTTTAATTGTCAGCACAAGATGAGTGTAGACTTTATCAAGTGTGGTGCTATTCTTGTTGGTTCATTCCTGACATCATCAACCATGACTAGTAACCTTTACAAAAATGTTGTGCTTCGGGTAAAGGAAAACTTTGTCAGAGGATGTATCACTTTGCTTCTTAGTAGACGTTTTGAGTACAGTCTTCAACATCGCAAATTTCTTTCTCTTCACTCTTACGAGGCCTGCTCGAAAATTGTTCCAACAATCAAAGAGGAAGTCTATATCTTCCTTTAGAGAACTAGTTCGGGCATCTATCACTCAGTTTCTAGGAGGCGAGATAAAAAAAAAAACCTCCTACACATTTGCTTACAAGCAAATAAGGAAAGAGCGAAACATTGCCAGAGTATGTCTCTCGTAATGGCTTTGGCTATTATCTTAGTTTCGTGGATATTTATTCTCGTTATACATGGGTGTTTATTTTCTAACTTCTAAATCCTAGGCTTTTCAATCTTTTTTTATCTTCAAAACTTATGTTGAGAAACTTACTAGTCGATCTATTCTTTGTTTTCAATATGATAATAGAGGTGAATTTCATTCATTCACTCATTTTCTTAAAAAGAAAATGTATTGAACACCGATTGACTTGTCCCTACACTTCTAAAAAAAACAGTGTTGTCGAGCAAAAACATCATATCAAATAGTTGACATGGGGCTTACCCTTTTATCTTATGCTTCTTTGTCCTTAGAGTTTTGGGATGATGCCCTTTGTTTCTACCGAGCCTTCCCATTCTTCGGGTTGTTAATCAACATTCCATGGTCACTAGAGGAAAAGATGGGATTTTTAAACCCAAGATATTGCTAGCTGAATATGTTGAGCAAGAACCACCAACGGTTAAAGAAGCTTTGAAGTGTGATCATTGAGTGAAGACTCTAAAGGAAGAGTATAATATTTTGATTGCGAATGATACTTGGTCTTTGGTTTCTCCTCCCACTAATAAGAAGGTTATAGGGCGCACATGAGTGTTTAAAATCAAACTTAACTCCAATGACTTGATTGCTCAGTATAAAGCAAGGCTTGTTGCTCAGGGATTGCATCAAGAAGCCAATCTTGAATATATTGAAACGTTCAATCCTGTGCAAATGGGTGTTTAAGATCAAGCAAGGCTTGCTCATTTATTTCACCAAGTATTCCCTTTAGTCTTATCTTATCTTTTAAAACGAGTGACCTATTGAAGATATTTTTAATTAATTTTGATTGTTTTATTAATTAATTTATTAAAATTATATAAGATTATTAGGATTAATTCCATAAAATAAATACAAACATACCATGTTCTCATAAAATGCTGATATAATTCCCATGCACAAACAAATACATAATATTTTAGTCACTAAACATATTATTTTCCGAGTATCCTTTATCCAAGGACATCTTTAAAACCTTAAACCAAACTACTCTTATATTGCTGGGATTGATTTCCCCTGCATCAATATTAATTATAAAAAAAAACCTCGAGAATTTCCTAAAAGAAGACCCACATGCAATGCAACATGATTATTCAAATTAGAAAAAAATATGGAAGAAATAAAAATTAACACACCCACAAGTTAAAATGACTCGAAAAGATAATCCTGGTAAAAAAAAAAAAAGCTTCATAAACCCTAAACATCTCAATGGAAGTTGTGTATTGTTTTTGCAGCCATGAGTGTGTTGGATAGAAGCATGGCTATTGTCATTGGACCAACTCCCCCAGGTACTGGAGTCATAGCTGAGAGAATCTTGGTGGTCTTCTTATTATACCACACGTCTCCAACTAGTCGGTAACCACGAAAACTTCTTTCATCCTGTTACACCAAAAATAAGAACGAGGGTAAGAAGCTCATTCCAATACAACCCATGAACTGAGCTTAGTTTTAGTACAATAAATGTGGAGTATGGAGATTTGAACTTCCAACCTCAAGGAAATGATCAGTAGATGCCAATTATCACCGAGTTGTGTTCAAGTTGACCCATGAAGTGGGCTTTATGCCATAATATATAGTACTATGTTTTATATATCTTAGTTTAGCCATATGGGTAGGGAACACACTCAAGATTCAATAAAGATAAGAGAATGAACTGAATGAACTGAATGATATGAATAAGTGGAGAGAAACACAATGATGACCTAAATCTTATTTCATCGAAGATGCCACTACAAAAGGTCAAAAGCATATGTTTTGACTAGTTGAGGCATATACTCTTGAAAAGTTGAAATTCTCCATCCCCACATATGGTCAAACTCAAAATAAAATGGAGACAAGTGTTTTAATACAATAAATATAATTAATTAAGATGATCACCTCTACTGGATTGATTCCAAGATCAATAACAACTGCACCAGGTTTTATCCAACTACTGTTGATCGAACCAGCTTTGCCAACGGCTGAGATAATAATATCTGCTCGTCTTACCTTCAGTTCGGGGTTCATCCGAAAATGAACTGGGTTGATTATTGCATTTTCCTCCTACACACAATTTAAGAAATGTTATTAGACATATATATATATATATAATGAAGAATAAAATGGTAGATATTGAAGTTGAATTGTAATAGATGATAGAATGATTCACAATAAATAAATAAATTAGGAAATGATATCTCACACGAAGCAAATTAATAATAGAGAGTCCTGCATGAAAGCTCCCTCCATAAGTTGCTGCATAATTCCTGCCCAGAATTAAAAGACCCCGTTTTCCTTCGACGTTGATGTTATATCTATGCAACAATTCAATGCATCCTCTTGCCATACATGGAACAAATAATGGTTTTTTGTCAACCTTACGTCTATCATAGTAGAACACATCATCTACATTTTTCTTAGGACTGATAGCATTGAATATAATATCTTTATAAGGATAAATATGCTGTCAAAGTCAAACCAATGAAGACATTGAGGTGAATTAATTAGCAAACAATCAAATATCATGATGCAAATATATATAAATAAGAAACAATAAACTTTAAATTGAAAGTTTAGAGAGACATTAGAGAGTTTAAAGTTGTAATTAAATTATATTGGAATTAAACTCGGGAACATACGCTAGGTAAAGGTAATTGAATGAAGATGGCATGAACAGAAGGATGATCGTTGAAGATTGATATATAACTTAGTGCTTGTTCCACTGTAGCATTCCCAGGCAATTTCACTTCAAAAGATTTAATACCAACTGATTCGCAGGCTCTTCTCTGGCTTCGGAGAAATGTTCCAAAATCCTTCCTCTCTCCAAAGCGGATTCCGGCTAACCCAGGAACAACGCCAATAGCATCCTTCATCCTCGATATCTCAGCAGCAATCTCCTCCCTAATCAGCTTCGCCACCAATTTTCCATCCATGATCACATTTGCAGTAGTAGAAGAAATCGAAGAAACGAAGATAGAGTCATTGGTACCAGTGACGAGGGGCAAAGTTGAAGCGGAAGAGGTAGAAACGAAGGTTGTGGGATAAGCAGGACGATGCGGAAGGTACAGAAATTGAAGGCCATGGGAGCTTCGGAGCCTGCTTCCACTATGGGGACTGACTCCAAGGCCAACGATCGCTGAGGTTGAAGACGAATTTGTGAATATCATATCATCGATCACAAATATTTGCCGGAATAATTTTAGTTTCTGTTTTGAATATTGGAGAAATCAAACCAACGTTCCGTTTCCGTATTTAAAAAGATGACCAATTTAATTTATGGTGACCAGATATGGAAAGGAGAACTCAAAAGTCAAAAACAAAAAAAAAATAAATCTTTACCGAATCCAACCAAGATATGGAAAGTACAAGTTGGTTGAAAATAATAAAATTAAATGCGAAATTAGGTGCTGCCATTGTTATTACTAGTAAAATAACATGTGCATTGGAATTGGAATTTTTTTTTTTTTTTTTTAAGTTCTGCATCTCGAAGTTTTAGTTTAAAGTAAAATTATTTATAAAAAAGTTAAAGGCTAAATTATAAAAAATATTCCTGAACTTTGTACTTTGTTTCAAAAATATACTTAGAACTTTCAAAAGTTTCAAAAATACCCTTGAACTTTCAAAAAAAGTTAAAAAATACCCTTACCGTTAGTTTTGGATGGAAACCGTTTGTACTTTGTTTCAAAAATACCCCTGAACTTTGTACTTTGTTTAAAAAATACCCCTAAACTTTCAAAAGTTTTATTAATACCCTTAAACTTTTAAAAAAAGTTCAAAAATACTCTTACCATTAATATATGGATAGAAATCATAAGTACTTTATTTTAAAAATACATTTGAACTTTCACTTTAATACCTTTAACCTTAAAAAAAATTAAAAAAATGTTCTTACCATTAGTATATGGACGAAAACTATTTATCTACACCTAATTACCTCTCTTTTCTATTTCTTCTTTCTCATGATTTGCTTTAATTTATGGCTTAATACTTATCTATTTTTCCTTTTTTTTTTCCCTTTCTTTTTCAATACCATCTTCTCTTTTCTTCTATTTTTCTCTAAAACTTCTCTCATTTCTCCTATATTCTTAAATATTAGAACTTTAAATTAACATGAAGAGCTATCTCTCATTTCTAAGCATGTTTAAACATAAATATAAGAAATTTCAACACCTAAACAGTCAATGTTTTTGAAGTTATTTTGAGTTGGAAAGTATTAACTTGAAAACAACTCATATAGATACCCTCATTTTTTATATATAGAAATACTCTCATTTTTTCTCCATTTGTCTAATTCTCAATCATGATGAACATTCTTAACTAACCACAACAAATAGACTAATTTGACTTGCAAAAAGAATTAATAAAATCTTCCTATGCTACAAATTTAGTAATGCATATGTTTTATTTCTTTTCCCTCCCACTAGATGTCCTCAAAATTATGACCCAAATTCTCAACATGTGTCTCTCTTTGTGTGTATTAAACCCAAACATACTAACACAAATTACTAACATACAATTTTGTTAAAGCATTTAAGTCCTAAGTTTGCTTGGGTGGTTCCATTATTCTCATTCTTCTTGCTATAGTCTATATATCTTGATTGAATGGGGTAGTTTTAAAGATTGAAAAATGGAAGGAGAGTAAAAATGGTATTGAAAAAGAAAGAGAAAAACAAGAGGAAAAATAGAGAAGTGTTAGGCCATAGATTGAAGCAAATCAAGAGAGATAATAAATTGAAGAGAGAGGGAATGGGGTGTAGATAAATGTTTTTCGTCCATATACTAACGGTAAGAGTATTTTTTAACATTTTTTTTATGTTAAGGGTATTAATACAAATTTTGAAAATTCATGAGTATTTTAAAAAGAGGTACTAACAATTTTTGTTAATATACTGGGTATTTTTGACATTTTAAAAAAGTTTTTAAGGGTATTTTTGAACTTTTTTTTAAAAGTTTAAGGGTATTAATGAAACTTTTGAAAGTTTAGGGGTATTTTTGAAACAAAGTACAAAGTTTAGGGGTATTTTTGAAACAAAGTACTAACTGTTTCCATCCAAAACTAACGATAAGGGTATTTTTGAACTTTTTTTGAAAGTTCAAGGGTATTTTTGAAACTTTTGAAAGTTTAGGGGTATTTTTGAAACAAAGTACAAAGTTCAAGGGTATTTTTATAATTTAGCCAAAGTTAAATATTATTCAAACTTCATTTTAACGACCCTAAGTATTTAAAAGTTGGTGGTGAAAAGTAGAGAGTCTTAACTACTTAATATGAATGTAGATACAAATACAATTTATGAGAAAAATAATTTTTAAATATAATAAATTTTTTAAAATAGTAATTATATATGTATTGTGTGGTTAATTTAGAATGCATATGAAAGATTTGAACACTAGTGTAGTGCTTGCTACACAAGCTCCGATGCTTAAGTCAGAGAGTGAATGAGTGTGACAAGTTAGGGTTTATAGAATTAGAAAGAACTTACCTTCTTCATCATGAAGTAGAATATTTATAGGCCTTTTCTAGGGTGAAATCCTCAATTCGTGGCGAATTAGGAAAGGGAAAAGGTCAGAGACGGGCTGGACCAAGTCAAGGGAGCCAAAGGGGCCCGACCACATGGTGGGGTTGGCGACCAACCAGAAGTGGGCCCAAATTCCTACCTCCTTTATTTCTTGGAGGCCTCGTCCCTTTTTTCTTTTGGTCTGATTTGATCCGTTTTAGCCTGTTTTGAGCTCATCTTTGCATATTTTCCCTTCCACTTCCTTTATAATTCAAATTTGTCCTTATAGTCAAAATTTACCCATAACAGAAGTCAAGGCATAGTTTCATAAACTCATATGGCTCTTTACTCGATCACCATAATGATATTTTATTGTACTGGTAATAAAAACCTAAACATTTGCTTAAGACATATTTGTTTGATTAATTAACAAAGAGATGACTAGGATTAAAACAAGAATTAGAAGCCATAAAGAAAACTGTAATATACTAGAAATTAATTCAGAATCCCCATAATGTTGCAAAATTATCCCTAATTACCTCGAATTAGCCAAAAATGCCTAGCCGGACATCTTCTGCATCGACCCCGACGCCAAATACAAGCCCAAAATGAACAAAATTACAAAGAAATGGAAGGAAAAGGTAAAAGCAGAGAGTTGGGGGAGAGAAGTCACAAAAATTGTATGAAAAATGGAGAGTTCGAACCCTAAAATGAAAACGATGTATTTATGCAACTCGCGTTAGCATCGAGACGATGTCCTGCATCAGAAGCTTCTGCCTTTCAGCGTCGAGCAGGGGCTCTTCATGGAGTTGAGATGCTTACTTCATAGCCATTTTGGTCAATCTGAAGTTTCTCTTCACTCAAGTGCCTAGTTGCCATTTTAAAACGAGGTACTAACGATTTCTATCTATATATTAACAACAAGAGTATTTTTCAACTTTTTTTGAAAGTTTAAGGGTATTAATGAGACTTTTGAAAGTTCATTGGTATTTTTGAAACAAAGTAGTGACAGTTTCCATCCAAAACTAATGGTAAGGGTATTTTTGAACTTTTTTTTGAAAGTTTAAAGATATTAATGAAACTTTTAAAAGTTCAGAGGTATTTTTGAAACAAAGTATAAAGTTCAAGGGTATTTTCTATAATTTAGCCTATTTTATTTTCCGTTCATAAATTTTCTTCTTCCAATTCCATGATATCAGTGCAATTCCAACCCTATTTGAGTTAATTTACTGCAGCAACCCTTATTCAGATTGTTGTTTCCATACCCAAGACTTCCCCTTTGGTGATTATTTGACAACAATACATGTAAGAACTTTTTTTTTTTTTTTTGTCTTTTCACTTTTAGCTTAAAATAAATATATAACGATAAGAACAAATGTAAATTTTTTGGTTAGATATGGGCCACCTGGAGAAGCAAAGGATTGTTTTTGTGGTTTGAGGGATACTTAAAACGAAGAATTTTATATCTTTTGATTCCAATGAACCACATAAAAAGAAGAAGAATGGTGGTTTTGTTGTCTATATACTGATGGTAAGAACATTTTGAACTTTTTTTAAAAGTTTATTAATGAATTTTTTGAAAGTTTAGGAATATTTTTCAAACAAAGTGCTAATGTTTTTTGTTCAAAACTAATGATAAGAATATTTTTTTTTTATTTTTTAAAGTTTAAGGATATTAATAAAATTTTGAAAAGTTGGGGAGTATTTTTTAAACAAAGTAAAGCTATTCCAACGAAGGTAAAAAAAAAAAAAATGTTCGCAGCTCGCACAGTAGCGACGCCATTTTTGATAAAAGCCACTTCTTCTCTTCCACTTTCTCCCTTGTCGTGCCCGTTCATTAATTCCACTCCCGAAACTTCTTTCCGCCGCCCATTGCCGGAGCTTGGTCCATTCATTGGCAGTCATGGCCGGAACCAATCCCCCTAATCGAGCATCGCCCCGGAGCACGCAGCTGGCACGTGGTACTCCGCGGCTCCGGGACCATTACTTCTCTGTGCCTCTCAATTACTCTCTAGATCAGGTTTCTTCTCCTAGTGTTAGGAAAGAGGCCCATTAATTTCAGCCCGTGGCCCAATATGAGTTTTCTTATTTTGTTTTTTACTTAGTTTGGTTTCTGTTAGAAGGGTTGTAATCCTTTGCTTTTCAGTTGTATTTGTTGAGGTATTAGTTCAGGAGTTTTTCACCTCTGTTAGTTGAGATATATATGCATGATTGTAAGGGAGGATAATTGATAATGATTCACTGTTGAAATAAACAGAGGTTTTCTCCTGAATTGCTTTGTGATTTTTGTTATTCTTTTCTTGAATTGAAGATGGTATCAGAGCCGTAGTCTTGCGACAATTTTTTTTTTCGATGGCAAGTTCAGACACCAGCTCCGATCTTCTGAGCAGTCAGACGACCACCATGACTGTGATGAATCCTGGAAACAAAATATCCACAGTCAAATTGAACAATGATAATTTCCTACTATGGAAATTTCAAGTCGAATTTGCTCTTGAAGGCTACGGATTACTGCAGATTCACATACATGAAGAGGCTGAACCACCGCCAGAGTTTATCCAAGTAAGTGACGGCTCTTCAATCATTAAGAAATCGAATCCTGCTTATGATAATTGGAAGAAACAAGATAAGCTCATCTGCTCGTGGTTACTCGGCTCGATGAGTGAAGAAATCTTAGAGCAAATGCTTCATTGTAAGTGCGCTAGGGAAATCTGGTCTTGTCTACTTCAAATTTTTAATTCTCGTAAACTAGCTCAGATAAACCTCAGTGTCAACTATGCAACAAGTTTGGGCACACTGCGATTCATTGCTACTCTCGCTATGATCCTCCTCCATCTCATGCTCGACCATATTCTGTGAATCAGACTTCAGTTCCTCAATTTGGTACGTTTGGGCAGCACACTCATTCGTCCTATAATCCTCAAATGAACTCGATGGCAGCAATGATAACAACACCAAATTACAATCAGGATTGTAATTGGTATCCAGATTCAGGAGCAACGAATCATCTTACCAACAGCCTCAGCAATATGTCAGTGAGTTGTGAATATCTAGGCAACAATCAGGTTCATGTTGGTAACGGAGCAGGTTTGCCTATCTCACATCTTGGATATGGATCTATTTCTTCTCCTTCAAATCATGTTTTTCACTTAAATAATCTTCTTCATGTTCCTTCCATAACTAAAAACTTGATTAGTGTCAGCCAGTTTGCTAAAGATAATGCTGTTTTCTTTGAGTTTCATCCACTATTTTGTTTTGTGAAGGATCTAGCAACTGGACGAGTGCTTCTCCAAGGGACTCTCCATAAAGGACTCTACCAATTTCAGCTATCCACTTCCATTTCGCAGCATATTTCTTCCAAAGTTCCTCAAACTAATTTTTCAGGATTTTCACCTCAATGTTTGCATTCTGCTGTTAAACATTCTAGTCTTGATTGGTGGCATCAACGACTTGGTCACCCTGCTTTCCCTGTTGTTCAGCATGTTATTAAACGTTGTATGCCTTCTGTTTTGTCTAAAAATAATAGTTCTTCATTTTGTAATGTTTGTGCCACTGGAAAAATCCATGCTCTACCTTTTCCTCTTCATTTACTGTGTACACTCGTCCTCTACAACTAATTGTGTCTGATTTATGGGGTCCCTCTCACACAACTTCTCGAAATGGTTTTCGTTATTACATGAGCTTTGTTGATGCTTACTCTCGATACACTTGGATTTATTTCCTTCAGTCGAAATCCGAAGCTTCTCATGTTTTTATATCCTTTAAAACTCATGTGGAAAAATTGTTGGGCACATCTATTCTCCGGTTACAAACTGATGGAGGAACTGAATTTAAATCTCTTCTTCCCTTCTTAAAGCAACATGGCATTGCTCATCGAGTTACTTGTCCTTACACTTCAAAACAGAATGGTATAGTTGAACGAAAGCATCGTCACATAGTTGACACCGGTCTCACTTTGTTGTCTCATTCGTCCTTGCCTTTAATATTTTGGGATGATGCTTTTTCGACTTCTGTATTTCTTATTAACAGGTTGCCCACTCCAGTTCTTACTGGAATCAGTCCCTTGGAGAAGCTGTTTGGACAGGTGCCGGATTATTCTCAATTAAAAGTTTTTGGATGTAAGTGCTTTCCTTACCTTCGACCTTATCATGCTCATAAACTTGATTTTCGTTCTAGTCCTTGTACTTTTCTTGGTTATAGTACCATACATAAGGGCTATAAATGTCTTGCTGATAATGGTCGTATTTTTGTATCTCGTCATGTTTTGTTTGATGAGTTGACCTTCCCTTTTTCGAAATCATCTAACATCTCCTCTGTTTCCTCATCTTCTAGTCTTACTGCTTCGAATTCTTTGCCTATTCTTCAGTCACAGCCATTTGTTTCTTCATTCTCATCATCAATTCCAGATCATTACTTAGCTCCTCTATCTACTACTCCTACACCCTCACCACAATCTTCTTCACCTAGAGATAGTGAATCTGGTTCTTTACCAACTGATTGTGATATTCGATTGCCAACAGATTCTGTTGCAAATATTCAAGCTAATCAGCCGAATGTTATATCTTCTTCAGTGCCAGTTGTGAATAATCATCCTATGATTACTAGAGGCAAGAATGGGGTTTTTAAACCTAAGGTCTTTCTTACAGTTTCAGATTTTGTTGATATTGAACCTCCGAGTGTTAAAGATGCTTTAAAATGTAGTCATTGGCGTCATGCAATGCAAGAGGAATATGATGCTTTGATAAAAAATAAAACTTGGGATCTAGTTCCAAAGCCAGAAAATCAGAAGATAGTTGGCTGTAAGTGGGTTTTTAAGATCAAACGCAATTCGGATGGTTCCATTAGTCGGTATAAGGCTCGGTTAGTTGCCAAAGGGTTTCACCAATCTCCCGATATTGATTATTTCGAGACCTATAGTCCGGTAGTGAAGCCTATTACTATTAGAGTGTTACTTACTCTTGCTCTTGCTTTTAATTGGACTATTCGTCAAGTCGATATTAATAATGCCTTTTTACATGGTGTGTTGAATGAAACTGTGTTTATGGAACAACCAGCTGGTTTTATTACTACCGATGGGTCAAGTACTGTTTGTAGGTTGAGAAAGGCTTTATATGGTCTCAAACAAGCACCACAAGCTTGGTTTGAGAGGCTCACTTCTTTTTTGAAGTCTATTGGTTTTCGTCACTCCAAGGCTGATAGTTCTTTATTGTATCGATATGCTGGTGCTGATTGTTGTTTTGTGTTAGTATATGTTGATGACATATTGATCATGGGCAGCTCACCTTCTGTTATTTCCAGTTTAATCACCATGTTAGATGCATCCTTTTCTTTGAAAAATCTTGGGAAACTGCATTACTTTCTTGGCATAGAGGTTTCATATCCATTGGCTGGCGGTATATTTCTTTCCCAATCAAAATATATTATGGATTTGCTTCACAGGACTAACATGACAGCTGCTAAGTCTATCACTACTCCTATGATGAGTGGTTCTTTACCTTCGGCATTCGGAGGGGAACCTTTTCATGATGTCCGGTTATACAGAAGTGTGGTTGGCGCTTTACAGTATGTCACGATAACTCGGCCTGAAATTTCCTTTTGTGTTAACAAAGCATGTCAGTTTATGCATGCTCCAAAGATTGTTCATTGGAAGCTTGTCAAACAGATACTTCGTTACTTGCATGGCACACTTCATTTTGGTTTATTCTTACAAAAACCTTATGATTTGTCTATTCATGGCTATGCGGATTCAGATTGGGCGTCGGATCCGGATGATCGAAAGTCTACGTCCGGGTTTTGTGTTTATTTTGGAGGAAATCTCATTTCGTGGGGGTCCAAGAAACAGACTATGATTTCTCGTTCGAGTACAGAGGTGGAGTATCGCTGTTTAGCTACAGTTGCTGCTGAGATGGTTTGGATATCTTCACTCTTTGCTGATCTGCGAATTTCTTTGTTTAGGCCTCCTATTTTATGGTGCGATAATTTGAGTGATGTCCATCTTAGTGTTAATCCTATTTTACACTAAAAAACCAAACATGTGGAGTTAGATATCTATTTTGTGCGTGATTTGGTTTTGAATAAGAAAATAGTTGTTCAGCATCTTCCAGCTAACTCGCAGGTTGCTGATGTTTTTACGAAGCCTCTGTCTGCTCCTTCTTTCTTGCGTTGGCGGTCCAAGCTCACTGTCCGAGAGCCCTCCTCCATTGGCTTGAGGGGGGGTGTTAGGAAAGAGGCCCATTAATTTCAGCCCGTGGCCCAATATGAGTTTTCTTATTTTGTTTTTTACTTAGTTTGGTTTCTGTTAGAAGGGTTGTAATCCTTTGCTTTTCAGTTGTATTTGTTGAGGTATTAGTTCAGGAGTTTTTCACCTCTGTTAGTTGAGATATATATGCATGATTGTAAGGGAGGATAATTGATAATGATTCACTGTTGAAATAAACAGAGGTTTTCTCCTGAATTGCTTTGTGATTTTTGTTATTCTTTTCTTGAATTGAAGACCTAGGATCTCCGTTTTTGCGCGGGAAGTTGTTTCAGGTAAATTAAATCGTAATTTGACATTGAGTTTACTTTCGATTCATTTTAATGGAGCATCAAATGGTTGAAAATTTTGAATAACGTAATCTTGTGGTGATTTGTCTTGACCACTTGCATAATTTTTTTTTTTCTATTCATTGTTTGATTTTGTGGAGCTATGTGGGTGTCATTGTTAATTAGAATGAGGTTAAAACAATGAGATCAATTAATCCAAATCTAATACAGAATTGTTGTTTTGTTGAGTTCATTTATTTTTATTCCCTCTATGGTGCTGAGTTAATTGTTTTATACTTCAACCTCATGAATGAATGAACTCAATGTACGTGAATAATTGCTATGATGAAAGGAAAGAGTTATTTAAAAAGACGTGTTTTTAACATCAATTGGAATCTCCTATATAGGAAAAAATTATTCAATTGCCTCTTAATACATTTGGATGTGAATTTGAATATCTACATGTCTCCTAATAACTACTATATAAAAATTTGAAATCGCTTTGCAATTCTCTTTTCTACGTCTAACGATGTAAAATTGTCAGCTACATTGTGGTGATCTCCTCCAATAAAAAGGCCAGTCTCTCATGTAAAGCTCTCTTTGTAAAAGGCACCCTCTAATGTAGGGATGTGTCACTTGATAAAGGACATTATTTCTTAAATAATTTTATTCATCATGTCTATCAATTTCAATGGTTATACTTCTGTCATACTTTAGTACAAATGATTATGAAGTTGAAAAGCGAGTTGTCACTTCGTGGAGAGTTGCATCTCTCGTTTATTAAATAAATTTCTTTGTTATTTATAACCATTTCATCTGATTTACTTAGTCGTACTTTTGTCCGAATGAGTATTAAATTGAAAATTATGGATATGCATTCAGTTTGTCTCTGTAAGTAATGATGGGGACTTCTTAATGGGGTTATGCTTATGGTATTTGGTGAATGAGCAAAAATTTTCAAATCAAATACTCATCATTAAAACTGATGCAGTATGCAATATGGGCTCTGAAAATATTTGAACATCTTAGTCAGAATACAAAAAATCATCTCGCATTGTCTAGAAGTTGAGTATTTTTTAAGCTATTGATTCAGGGACTTCTCAAATATTGAATGATGTTATAACCAAATCCGTCAAATATTGGAAGTTATTTGATGATGATTACTTGATTAGCAATCCATCCCCTTTTCGAACTTAGTTCTTACATGTACATGGGTTGTTGTTTCTTTTTGGGCAGTTACATTTTCATAAACTAAATATGATTTTAGTACTTGTTATCTTTAATAAATACAGAATCTGCATTGCAGTGGGGAAAGAAAAGCAACCAATGCCATACCTTGTATACTTACAAGGTGGACCTGGATTTGAGTGTCCCCAACTGACTGAAGCAAGTGGATGGATACAAAAAGCATGCGAAGAATTTTGTGTTATATTGATGGATCAGGCATGGCTTTTGTTGACTACCTTATGGTGAACCCAAAGATGAACCATCTTGAGGGGGCATATTGAGGATCCCACATCTGAAAGATGAAGAGTGACCTCACAATTTATAAGATATATGAGTTACTCCTCCCATGGCCAATTGGTTTTGAGATGGAACTTCATGTAATCTTAATATGGTATCAGAGCCCATTAAATCCAAACGGGTATTCGATCCAAAAATTAAAATTGGGATATGATCTAAGAATGGTGAACCCAAAGATGAACCATCTTGAGGGGGCATATTGAGGATCCCACATCTGAAAGATGAAGAGTGACCTCACAATTTATAAGATATATGAGTTACTCCTCCCATGGCCAATTGGTTTTGAGATGGAACTTCATGTAATCTTAATAACAAAGAAATTCAGTAAGTTTAGGACAGATTTAGGCAGAATAATCTTTCGTATTTTATTGAAGAATAATGGGGACTTAAATACCCCTCAAACAGTTACAAACACCAATTACTTTAAACCACTAAACCACTAATTTAGGTGCAGAACGTGGATTTACAAAAAACTACCTCTACCCACGTTTGCTTATACAAAGACTAAAGAAAACAATAATAATAAAAGGTATAAATCATAATACAAAATGCTGATGTTCCACTAAAACAATAATATTCATCTTTAACATTTCCAACTCTTGCCAGCTGCTGTAACAGAACATCTCCATCTGTTTTAGTGAGCTGTTTTAACTGCCCCACTCAAACTCAAAGGGGGTGCGATGACGTTGAGTTTGTTCTTCAGCTCAACAAACTTGAACTCAGGCAAGGGTTTTGTTAACCCATCTGCGAGCTGCTTCTCAGAAGGTACATACCTCACTTCGATTTCTTTGGAAATTACTTTATCTCTTATGAAGTGTACATCAATTTCAACATGCTTGCTTCTTGAATGAAAAACTGGATTTGCAGCTAGTGATAGGGCACTAATGTTATCACACCAAATTATTGGTGTTTGATTTCCCTTGCAGTCAATTTCTTGAAGAAGATTCTGAACCCAGGTGATTTCGACTGCGGTATGAGCTAAAGATCTATATTCAGACTCTGTACTCGATCTGGCTACTACTCGTTGCTTCTTTAAGGACCAAGAAATCAACGAACCTCCAATAAAAACACAATGGCCAGCAATGGACTTTCTATCATCAAGACTACAACCCCAATCTGCATCAGAATATGCTACAATTTGAGAATCATGTGACTTGGGTATGTACAAACCATGACTTGAGGTTCCTTTTAAGTATCTCAATACTCTTTTGACTGCTTGCCAGTGTAATGTAGTGGGATTCTGCAGATATTGACTTAATTTGTTGATAATATATGAAATCTCTGGACGTGTATGTGTTACATATTGTAGAGCTCCAATAGCGCTTCTATACACAGTAGGGTTAGTTATTACCGGACCATCATTGGCTGTGATGTGTTTACCTGTTACGGCAGGAGTAGGACAAGCTTTCAAGTGTGTCATTTTCAAACGATCCAGTAAATCCATGATATAATTTGATTGATTCAGGTATAGTCCATTCTCATCTCTGTGTACTTCAATCCCTAGAAAATATGACAGCTCTCCTAGATCTTTCAAGGCAAATTTTTTGTTTAGCTCTTCGACAAATCTGTTTATTGCATCTTTGTTGTTCCCTGTTACAAGAATGTCATCAACATAAACCAAAATGTAAATTTTTACCTTGTTGCTCAGTAGAAAGAATAGTGAATTGTCTGCACGTGAGTTTTTGAAACCCCAGTTAAGTAGAACACTTCTTAGCTTCTCATACCATGCTCTAGGAGCTTGCTTCAAGCCATACAAAGCTTTGTCAAGTTTGCACACATAATTGGGTCTTGCTTTGTCTATAAAACCGTCAGGTTGTGCCATATAGACTGCTTCTTCTAGCTTTCCATTTAAAAAGGCATTATTTATATCCAGTTGTCTCACTTTCCAATCATTAGCAACTGCCAAATGTAAAAGAATTCGAATTGTAGAGGATTTTACTACTGGACTAAAAGTCTCTTTAAAATCAATCCCTGGATTTTGGTGAAAGCCTTTCGCAACGAGGCGAGCTTTATGCTTTTGTATGCTTCCATCTGAATTTCTCTTCACTTTGAAGACCCATTTGCATCCCACTAAGTTATAATTTTCTGAATTGGGAACTAAAATCCATGTTTTGTTTCTCTGCAGAGCTTCCATTTCCATTTCCATGGCTTCTACCCATTTCTTTGAATTGAAAGCTTCAGAAAGTGATACAGGCTCTCGTTCATCAATTTGATTATGTTCTGTTTTGGCTAAATAGTTCCAGTATTTAGGCTTAAAGACACCACTCTTAGACCTTGTTTGCATGTGATGCTGAGATTGGTCTGTGTGTTCTGAAGCTTCATCAACACTTTCAGAATTTTCAGTGTATACAAAATTCTGATCACTTTCTGATTGATTATTGGTCATAGGAATTGAAGCAATCTCATTAGGATTGCCATGTGATTCAGGTGTGTAATTTTCTCTTGATACTATAGGTTCAGGAATAGACTCTGGATGAGAAGTTTGGGTAATTGGAGTAATTGAATCAAAATAAGGGAAGTTTACACATGATATTATGGTTTCATATGACTGTTGTTTTTGGGGAGAAGTAGTAAGAAAACCTTTCTTAAAAGGAAACTCCAGCTCATTAAATATAACATGCCTTGAGATGTATAGTCTACCATTAGAACTAAGACATTTATAACCTTTGTGAGACCCATTGTAACCTAAAAACACACATTTGGTGCTATGATATTGAAACTTATGGGATTGATAGGGCCTCAAGCAAGGAAAGCAAGAACTCCCAAACACCTTTAGTAAAGAGTAATCTGGTTTTTTCTTGTATGCCTTTTCTAAAGGTGAGAGATTGTTGAGCACGGGTGTTGGTAGGCAATTAATAAGATAGACAGCTGAACTAAAAGCATCCCACCAATATCTTAAAGGCATAGAAGCTTGAGCCAATAGAGTTAGACCCATCTCAACAATATGTCTATGTTTTCTTTCAACAATTCCATTTTGCTCACTTGTATAAGGACAAGGATGTCTAAATTCAATTCCACACTCTTTTAAATAATTATCAAAAGGTCTAAACTCGCCTCCCCAATCACTTTGAAAGGTTTTTATTCTTCTCTCAAACTTGTTTTCAACCAATTTCTTATATTCAATAAATTTGGATAAAGCTTCTGCTTTGCTTTTCAAGGGAAAAATATGAGTCAATCTTGTATAATCATCAACAAAGCTTATGTAAAATTTATAACCAGCAGTAGACAATGTTGGTGAAGGACCCCATAAGTCACAGTAAACAATTTCCAAAATTTGATTTGTAGTTGAGTTAGACCTTTTAAAAGGTAGAAGGTGAGATTTCCCAAATTGGCAAGATTCACAGAAGGTCACTTTTCTATTCATATTGGAAGGAAAAGATACATTACTATTTTTGAAAATCAAAGACATAACTCTCTCGGATGGGTGACCAAGTCTTTGATGCCACACATCTTTTGAGACTTGTTTGTGACTAACATAAGTGGAAGCAACATAAGCATGAAAGGGAAACACACCATTTGACTTGAAACGATTAATAAAGGTTGATAAATGACCAGCAAACTTGCACCTATTTGAATTAGATGAAGACACATAGCTTCTGTGTTTGGTTTGAGGTCCTAGAAGAGGTAGCTTCAATTGGTAAAGTCCATCCTTAAGTATTCCCTTGAGCATTACTCTCCTTGTTTCCTTGTCCTTGATAAAACAGTGAGATGAGTGAAATTCCACAAAACAGTCATTATCTTGAGTTAAACGAGCAACACTAAGAAGATTTTGAGTGATTTGAGGTACATGAAGTATATTATTCAAAGAAACAGGTTGATGATTAGGACAATAAGAGAATGAATTTGATCCAACATGAGAAACTTTGAGTCTATTCCCATTACCTACAGTCAAAGAGTCATTACCACGATACTCGGATTTCATGTTCAGGTTTTGAAGATCAGCAGTGATGTGACTAGTTGCCCCACTGTCAACCAACCAGCTAGGATCTGTCACTATTTCTGGACTTGCTATATAGGCTGAATTTCTACTACTTCCTCCTTGGCTTCCAGAACTCGCTTGGGCAGAAGTATAGTCTTTGTCGTGATGGAGTTAATATTAATAAAGCGGAAGCAATTTCGGATCTCGAGCACTCAAAGTACATCAATTTAACCAAACAAAAAACATGCTCTAAACTGGAAAAAACCAGAAAGTATGAACACATACCTTTGTAGCTCAAATTCTCCAAATTCTTTGCAAATCTTGGATCACCAACAATACTTGGACCACCACTAGAGTCTTCCCTACTATTCTCAGCCCTTGGAATGGATTGTGGGATCCTTTGTTAAGAGAATTTTTTAGAGAGAAAGGAAGAGAGCTCAAGATAGTTTTTTTAAAAAAAAACTATCAAAGAAAATTTACACAATCCTTTTGTGTTTCATCCCATTTATAGGCACTAATGAAACCTCATTTGTCTTCCTATGAAAGACAACATTTGTCTTCCCATGGAAGACAACATTTGTCTTCCCATGGAAGACAACACTTGTCTTCCCATGGAAGACAACACTTGTCTTCTTTTGGAAGACAACATTTGGTTGGAATTAGTCAAGTTTAAATCAAAATTAATTTAAAAACTTGATTAATTAATTAAACCATTTAATTAAACCATTTAATTATTTAATTTAATATCAAATATTAATTAAATAATTAGACCAATCCCTCTCTTTTATGACCAATCGTTTGTACATGAATCCCTATTCACGTATTAAACCGATCAAATATTTAAATCACATTTAAATATATTCCTCTCTCTTTCTTGTGGTTTTAATTCATAATTAAATTATAGTACGTTAAGTATATCGCATATAATTAACGTTTACTCCCAAAACCGAATTTGAACAATTCAAATTCTTTTCTCTCAAATTATTCCAAGGCTTAGTCTGAGCTAGTAAGGGGACCTAATGGACCTACAGATCATGAGCTCCAACGATACGAGATTTAACCGGCCAAACTCTTTAGCATAGCTAATCAACATTCGTTAACCACCGGGACACTCCACTAAAGCCCAGTGGCTGCACTCTCCTCACTGTAGATATATTTCTGTCCACTCGATATAACCATGATTAGTAAGTCGATCCTTCACAGGTCGTTCGTAATTACAGCTGGGTCAAATAAACCGTTTTACCCCTGTAATTACTTCTTGTTCCTTAAGTCCCACTGATCCTCTAATGAACAATTGGTTTGTGGTCCAACCAACAAACCGAATCCCTCTCGGGCCAATGAGAGGGTGGGCCCATTGTTCAAGACCCGGAGTCAGCACTTAAGGGAACAACCTCTCTACTAATCCTTAAAGTAGGTAGGAGTGAATTCTATCTCGCATGATTATGTTCCCAACTATCTATCCGGTCTTATCCCCAAAATGGGAGGCTTATTGAGTCGGCGATCTCGGGCCACTCTCACCCATGCAAATTTAAGGATAATCCCGAATAAACAGGAGTTCATAGCACGCTCAGGATTAAGATCGAGTTACCTAGGTCATCGTATGAATATAGTCAGTTAAAACAGTAAACGGAGTTATAAAGTCTAAGTGACTATTTCGCGGTCCGGTCTTATGCAAACTCATTGCATAGGACGCCCCCACTTGCATGTCTCCACATGAACGATTCAGGATCACATCGTTAGTACTATACAAAGTGGGCCTCGTCCATAGTGTCTCCAGGATAAGGTACCCAGCCCTATCCCTATACTATAGACCGTTCTGGCTATAACTCGAACTTGATCCACTTTTATGTCATACATAAAGTTCAAGTATACATACTATAGCCAAGGGTACTTTGTTCATTGGATTTGGGTTATAGAATACACAATTCACTTTATTCAATAACACATTTACTGAATAAACCTCAATAACATCTTTATAGTAAAATAGAATATACATTCAGTTTACAAAACCACGAGTTTTAGGACATAAAACCCAACATGTCGAACCTGTGATAACATATAGAAGCCGAGTGCCCAAATTTGCCACAAACTTGGCATGTTGGTTTGGAATTATTACCTCGATAAGGCGAGAATCTTCCTCGGCCTCTTCCCCTTTCATTCCGATTAGCTTTTCCATAATTCTTGTTTTGTCCAGCATTGTTTTGATTACCACCAACAGATTGTGGTTTGTTATAAGCATAATTTGCAGCAGCTTCTCCAACAGTTGCACTTGGAGGATTGACAACATTCAGCCTCACTAAGTCATTCTCAAAAGTGAGAAGTATGTTGTAGAGTTCATACCAGGAGATGTTGTCCTTACTTTGAATAATACTGACAATAGGTAAATATTCTGCTTCCAGTCCTGAAAGTACACAAGACATTAGATAGCTAAATGTAATAGGTTCACCTGCCAGTTTTAGGCTCTCAGACGTTTGTTTCATGAAGCCTAGGTACTCAGACATTTTTGTTGTTCCCTTCTTTGTATTTTGCATGATGTTCCTCAGTTGATTTATCCTTGCTTTGCTAGAAGCACCATAGAGTTCTTCTAAAGCGCACCATACTTCCCTTGAGGTCTTAAACTCAATAACATCATAGGCGATGGATGGTGTCATTGAGCCTAATAACCATCCCAATAAGGCTTGATCTGCAGCGTTCCACTCTTCATAGGCAGGGTTAATAGCCAAATTTGAACTACCTTCTTCATTAGCATCAATAAATTTTACAGGTTGCGGTTTTGTGCCAAGAACAAAACCATCAATTTTTTGGCCTTTGAGAACTGCCAATACCATACTACGCCACAACGAGAAATTCTTTTCATCAAGTTTCACAGTAAGAACACTGCTTAATGGATGACCAAAAGAAGGATTTGTGCTAGGAATAGTTACGGTGGTGATAGGTGCTTGAGAAAGAGAAGGTTGTTCGTTTGTACCATCAGTAGCCATGGCTCTGATACCAACAAAGAAATTCAGTAAGTTTAGGACAGATTTAGGCAGAATAATCTTTCGTATTTTATTGAAGAATAATGGGGACTTAAATACCCCTCAAACAGTTACAAACACCAATTACTTTAAACCACTAAACCACTAATTTAGGTGCAGAACGTGGATTTACAAAAAACTACCTCTACCCACGTTTGCTTATACAAAGACTAAAGAAAACAATAATAATAAAAGGTATAAATCATAATACAAAATGCTGATGTTCCACTAAAACAATAATATTCATCTTTAACATTTCCAACTCTTGCCAGCTGCTGTAACAGAACA
This sequence comes from Trichosanthes truncata, assembly GCA_033996785.1. Classification (NCBI taxonomy): domain Eukaryota; kingdom Viridiplantae; phylum Streptophyta; class Magnoliopsida; order Cucurbitales; family Cucurbitaceae; genus Trichosanthes; species Trichosanthes truncata. Next base: position 2,076,186 of record JAWPNB010000003.1, read on the forward strand.
TCTCCATCTGTTTTAGTGAGCTGTTTTAACTTTGAGCAACGACATTTGAAATAGAAACAACTGTTTCTTGATCTTTATTCCACCTACGTATATATATCATTGCAGCAGGGAACAGGATTATCGACTCCTTTGACTTCATCGTCCATGTTGCAATTTCAAAGTGCAAGGACTTGGCCAACTACTTGAAACATTTTCGAGCTGATAACATAGTTAATGATGCTGAATTCATTGGGACTCGTCTTGTTCCTGATGCTACACCTTGGACCATTTTGCGTCAGGTATGGAATTTAGTGTTTCTTTTTTAGTTTGAAATTTTGCAATCAATATCTTGAGGTTAGTGTTCTTTTCTCATCCTTACTCTGTTAGATAACTTCCAGTCTTTGCAACCAACACGTTGAGCATAGTACTCTTTTCTCAACATGTTGAGCTTACATAAAGCAATTAGCAGACTTCTTGGCTTTGGGATTTCTGAATGTGGCTTTGCTTTATATAAGTTATTGGCTTTCGTTGTGTGGTAATTTACATCACTGCAAATTCAAGGATATTCTCTTTTTCCCTGTGTACAGCTATGGTGGTTTTTGTGCAGTTACGTATTTGAGTTTTGCACCACAAGGATTGAAACAAGTCCTCATAACCAATGGCGGATCCAGGATTTTTGTTTAGGGGGGGCTTCATTCAAAATTTCATAAAAATAATTTACAAATGATCCAAAAAATTCATAAATGAAACTTAACTATTAATTTAATACTTTACAATGGTCTTCTATGAGTTTTCATACTATGAAATCGTTGCATAATAGTTTCATTATCTATCATATCAAATGATATTTTTTCAATGTATCTTATAACTTATACGACTAACATTATCTATTTTATTATCTAAAAAAAACACTATCTATTTTATCAAATAATTTTTTTTTCAGCATAAGCATTAAATAAAATATAGGAGGTATGTTTTAAATAGGTATATTTTAAAATTTTGAAAATGAAGAGGGTGCCCCGAGGGCCATACATGGTGCATCTACCACCGGAGGCAAAACCAAAACTTTAGAGAAGTCATTCTATAAAGAGAATTTTGAATGCATTAATATATGTTGATATCTATTTATATATTATGATGTTTGTTAAGAAGTTTAATTTATTTTTTAATATAAATATAAGAAAAATAATGAAACTTGAAATAATTAGTAAATGTTTTTGGTTAAAATGTTATTTTAGTCACTGTACTTTGAGTTTCATTTTATTTTAGTCTCTATACTTTCAAATGTCCAATTTTAGTCATTATAATTTCAATAAAGCTTAAAATTGGTTCCTATTGTTAACATTCTTAAAAAAAATTAGTCTCTATTGGCCATCATTCTATAAATATTTGAAAATATATTCACATTATTTAACCAATTTTGAAAAAAAAATAACTTCAAACTAACTGTAATGACCAATTTTAAACTTTATTGAAAATACAGTGACTAAAATTGAACATTTGAAACTACATTGACTAAAATAGAATGAAACCCAAAGTACAGAGACCAAAATGATATTTTAACCATTTTTTTCATTCTATTATAATAATTATAACTTCTTAAAATTTTTTAAGATTATTCTTATCCATTTTCATTTATATTTGATATAAAAAATTAAATTTGAAAAGGAAATTAAAAATAAATATATATTATTATATATGGTTTATAATTCAAATTTATAAAATATAAAAGTCTAATTTTTTATTTTTTTTTTTGAAAGAGTCTTTGTATATATTTTTAAATGAATAATTTTTTTTTTCTTTTTATTGAATACATACATAACCACCTGTATAGATGTACTTGGGGGGGCTGCTGTATGAATAACAAAAAATATTGGGAAAAATACCTTTTTAGTCCCTGACTTTTCAGCTATAGGTGCTTTTAGTCCTTAAGTTTTCAAAATGGACCCTTTTAGTCCCTGAGTTTTGATAAATAGGTTTAAATGGTCCATGCCGTTGCTTTTTCCGTTTCTACATTAACAGTGCAATTTTTTATTATTTTTTTAATATTCTGATAGTGATGGATAAAAATAAACAATAAATAATAATACTAAAAAAATCTTCTCTCTCCACTCACCTCACCCCCACGCCCCCCACCTCCACTCCCCTCTGCCAAAGCTCCTCGCCGGCGTCTCCTTTCCGCCATCGTCGGAGACGACAATGGTTGATCAATAATGGGAGATTCACAGAACAACAATGGTTGTGTTCCAGCTAATCCATCAATTTCTCTTGCTTCTCCTTGTGGTAGTATTGGAAATGAATTGAATTCGAGCTTTTCATATTTGAGATTGATTAATATTGTTGATTATTTTGCAAATAATTTTATGGAACCTGCTAATCATGGAGTTAGACTTGCAATTCTGTAAAGATTTTTGCTCTCGAGGAATTGTTCATGTTTGGGGATTTTCTACGAAGATTCTTCCTCAGAAGTCGTGTTGGATACATAAAAACTCTCCGAATGACTCCCATTTCTGAAGGATTGCATTTGGTTTAGAAGATTGAGGGTGTCGGTGATGCTGCATCGGTCGGACTCTTCTTCATCGATGGAGCTCGATATGACGTTGATTTCGGGCTTACCAGTCCGGTACGGATACGACGAGATTGTGACTACAACGGACAATTTCAAGACCCAAATAGGGAGTGGCGACTTTGGTACAGTGTATAAAGGAACTCTGCCGGACAAAAGCGTAATTGCAGGAAAATTTCAGGACCCATTTACTCTCTGTTTTAACAGATGCTCTGAACGAAAAAAACGGAGTGAGTTCTCTGCCTTACAACAGATCTCTGATCCTCTTGATCTGACCTCCGCCGTTTTCAATTCGTCATCGGAATCGATCACCGTCGGCGCCTAAGACTCCGATCTGGCCGTTATAGAGACCGATGATTTTGACTTCCTGGAGGAGGCAGATTGGTCTGATTTCCCCTGTTTCAGCGATTCGGCCATGGTCTAATTTCCCCTTCACTGTCATCATTCAAAATATTAAAAAAAATACACTCTGGGATTTTAGAGAGAACATGAGGATGGGAGATAAACACTTTAGTTTTGGTGGGAAGAAGATGATGGGAAATGGGGTTAGGCGTGACTGAGAGGAGAGACAGAGAAGAGAAGGGGAAGTGGAGTGGGGGCCTGAGGTGAGTGGAGAGAGAAGATTTTTTATTATTATTATTTATTGTTTATTTTTATCCATCACTATCAGAATATTAAAAAAAATAATAAAAAATTGTACTGTTACTGTAGAAACGGAAAAAGCAACGACAGGACCATTTAAACCTATTTATCAAAACTCAGGGATCAAAAGGGTCCATTTTGAAAACTTAAGGACTAAAAGCACCTATAGCTGAAAAGTCAGAGACTAAAAAGGTATTTTTCCCAAAAATATTTCTTAAAACCGCCTCCAGTAAGACTCGAACCAGTGTCTTTTAGGGGGGGCTTGAAGCCAAATGCCACTCAACCAAATACCCAAGTTTGAACATGAAACTAACTTTGTTACCACTAATACATAAACATTTAAACCCAAGTTTGAACATGAAACTAACTTTGTTACCACTAATACATAAACATTTAAAGTTGAGGGGGGGCTCGAGCCCCCCCGGGCCTATACTAGCTCCGCCCCTGCTCATAACTGGAGGAATCCCTCCAATAGGGAATGGATGCACAACAGATTATGTATATAGAGCATGCTTTGAAAAGGTCATAATTCAAAATGAAAAATTGATGTGAAAACCCTAGAATTTGGAAAATTAGGAACCCTTTGATTATCCGAACCCCTAATTCACAAACGCTAAACCCCCCAAATCAATTCGATTTCAACCCTAAGGATGTGGTTAGACATCGGATTACCTTAAGATCAAAGCTCTTAAGACAAAGAACAAGTTCCTTGCCTAAAAGTTGAACACTTCACAAGATAAGATGATCATTCCTACTTGAATGTTCTTGACATGCAACTCAAGACATGAATTGCAAAGGGATCAAGAAGCTCCTAGCTAAACTTGACGGAAAAAAAGCTCAAAAGCTTGAAATTTCATTCATCGAAGAAACTGTCATATACAACCTAATGACCAAGCTTTAGATACCTTCCCAAACCCTAAATGCCACATCATTGATCATAGCAAAATGACAAAAATACCCCTAAAATGTCATAAAAAGGATAAAATTGAAAAATTATAAAAATTATAAAATAACAATTTGATGTCCCATGTGATTCATATCATCCTCTCCTTCTTCTTTTGAAGGATTCGTCCTCGAATCTAAATCAATATCTTGTAAAGCAGTTTTAAAGTCATGAAGAAAATGGTCCGACTCTTCTTAGGTTTCTCTTAGATGATCTCCCTTGTAAAGCAACTTCATAAACATGAGATGTCAAAGGCTCATCTCTTCTTGTATTCCATCTATTTTGGAAACAATGATGGTTCTTCCAATTCACATGTAGCTTGCAACCATAGAAAGAATTTGGGCTAATGTTTGAGTTTTGCTTCATGATCAATGTTTTAACAACTTGCAAAAACTCAAAAGAAAAACTAGGGAAACTTGGTTGAATCTCACCTGTCAGAAAACAAACACTTTTATCAAAAAGTTCCAGATGTTTGTTTTGAAATCAAGAAAGATTTGTCCTCACAAGTTTTAAAGTACTAACAATGTCATCATAAAGTAGTCTAGTTTCAAGCTCACTACCATCTACTTTCTCTACCCCACTACTATCAACACAAAATGCTTCTCCAGAAATAAGCAGCTCAACAGTAGTAGTAGGATTACAATCATGTGATTCCTTTCTATGTAATGACCTACTAGACAAAATATCATTATCATGCATAGGTACAACATCGACAAGTTTCTCTTTTGTACTTTTTACCTTATCAAAATGCTCATACATGGTAGGTAAACTAACCCTTTTCACAAATGTATTGGCATTGGAGCTAGACTTAAATTTAGTGTACCTTGAAGATCTCCGTTGGAGTTGCCTTTCTATCTTGATAGCAATGTGCACCATCTCTTCCAAATCCTCACAAGGTCGAATGTCTTCTCGATCAGCAATCATCTCAACAATCTCTTCATTAAGTCCTTGGCAGAATCGGTCCATAGTAGCTTCCTCATCCTCATATAAATTAATCTCCTCTTTTCACAAATGTCTTCTCTTTTACAACGCATTTATAGAGAGTAAAAATAAGGCTTCTGATTTGTTTCATCTTCAACTGTCAAAACTGACTTTCAGTTTTATTGTTTCATAAGTCATTTCAATTTTTCTTTAGTCTCTCTCTGTTTGATCTGATCAGTATTTTAATGTTATGCAGTTGTAAGTTATGGAATTTATTAATGATGTGGAACTAGTAAAATGAGGTCCATATAGCGACGGGTTCGGTACACAATTGTTCAACGATGACGTAACCCACCCATTAACTTTCCTCTTCTGTTCTTGATGAATCCATTCATGTATGTGCATTTCAATCTTGAAATTAAGAAAGAAAGAAAGAAATAAAATCAGGAGAGAGAGCCATGATCCCATTGATAGGGATCAAGGGGACACAATAGGGGTAGGGGTAACGTCAAGGTACCTGGAGCCTGGAGGGATGTTAGTTTGTTTTAAGAGAGCAGTACATTCAAATGGTGCAAACGAGTTTCACCACTGTTCTTCCCTCTCCCTCCCTCCATTTTCTCTCCATCTCCAACGATTGTTTTGCAATCCCATTCTTATCTATCTCTTTTCCAATTTTTTTTCTCTTCTACTTTTAATCTACAATGTTGCTGCAGCACTTCCTTCCCTCCCAACCCTCCTTAAAATCATTTCTCTCCCAATGTCCATTCAAGTTGCTCAAGCTTAAAGATGATCAAAGTGTACATCAGATATATTATTCCCTTTTTTTTTCGTGATTGATTGTGGTTGAAGAGAATGGACAAGAAGGTTATCAGAAGGGGGGGTGAGACAGACAGAGAATCCTCCATAAAAGTTTAAACAAAATTTTCCAAACATATACACACACATGTACATCCCATACGAATTGCTTCCTCCATCTGTTTAAATCGTGTTTTGATCCATAGTTAATTAGTTTCTTACAACATTTTAAGTTTTCTTGTCACTTAGCCTAACAAATTGATTCACTATATATTTATTAACAATTTTTTTCTTCACTCTTTCTTTTTATTATTATTATATTATTTTTTTATTCACTCATTCTGATTCTATGGCAACTTTTACCATGATTTTATTTTATGACGGTTCATCACATTGGTTTTTATTTCTTTTCTTTCAGAACAAGCTCTCTAATCTCTCTCAATTAAAATATATATTGTATGTTTTCTTTTGTTTCTCTTGGTGGGTTTGAAGTCCAATACTTCTTTGAGGCATGTGAACGTTCCAACCTAATTTCTCTTTCTAAAACAATCTTCTTCAATGACATCGATCCCGTACTAGTCCATCGATGCTTACTCTATCCAAATGATTGGAAGACTCCTAGCTTCTTTATCGAATCTATACAATCCTATCACATGAGGTTAAGTTATAATATTAAATTATATATATGAATCATTCAAGTTATTTTGTCTTTTAACTTCTCATTTCATTATATAAAAACTCACTTTCATTTTTGCTAGGCTCGTTACTCCATTCTAGGAGCTCGCCCAATAATAGAGATAGAGTCAAAAGGGCAAGACGTAACCATCACGATGCCAAGACCAACCACTACACAAAAAAAATGATGGCCCACCATCTTCACTTGCCCCTAGACATACTCAAAAAATATTCAGAGCCTACCTCAATATACAAAATGTCCATTTTTTTTAAATTTAAATATATAGAATAACTATAGTTTGATGATAGTTGATATGAAATTCATATTGTTTTCTTATATATATGTGTGTGTATTGTTTAAGCATGACTTTATTGTGTTATATATTTTAATGCATATAGGTAGATGGGTCGGCTATTTTTCATATAACACGATGCGATATGTATAAAAATATTTGAATGATATTAGATTGACAACAACACGACGAAAATCTAGATGATTTATATTTAAGCTTCTATGATGAGGTGGTCGTGCTCGACAATCTTGATAAGATATTTCTTTTCATTAGTATATGTCTTATATTTTAATGTCTATTCATCTAAGTGTATAAAGTTAGTTTACTTTAATCAATATTTACTAATTTTGAAAATCAGAAAATCCATGTAATTCATTGAGTTAAACTCGATGAATACTCAAATGTGAAGAATCATTCAAATGTTGGACTGATTGATAGAAAAATTCTACAATGCTGAACGATATACTTATCCTTTTTTTTTTTTTTTTTTAGATAATTATAAAAGTTTATTTGCACATTGAATTTTAATTGTCAGGAAAAAGATGACGGTAGATTTTGCAAAATGTAACGTTGCTCTACTTAATTCCCTGACGTCATCTACCATGACGAGTGACATTTACAAAAAGGTTGTTTTTCGAGTGAATGAAATAATTCATGAAAGGGATGTACCACATCTGCTTTGGAGCAGACACTTTGAATATCTATCTTATGCAAACCCGTTTGAAATCTACCGAAGATTGCGAATTCTAAATCCAAGCTCAAATATGGGCTATTATCAGAAAAAGTTAATGGTTTATTTTAAATAATTCAGAGTTTTCAAATGATATATCTACTTTTCATTATGTTCATGTCATCCATTTATATATAGATGAAAAGTTGTATAATAGCAAGCTCTTGTCTGATGATCCTTACACACGTGAAATAAAGACGAAAGGAATGAGAAGAGATAGTTTATCTTACTAAGTGTTGAGTCTGAGTAACCTCTTTCTTCAAAAAAAATTGTTTTCAATTTGTGATATTTAATTATAATATATATGTTAATAGAAGAATGTAAATCAAAAGATGTTTATCAGCCGTCGAACTAATAATCCTATACTGATGGCAAACTAAAAAATTGATGATATATTTCCCATTTTGTTGGATAATGATTAAAACAAATTAGACATACTGCTTGTTTTTGACATACCGTAACATTCGAAAGGTATTAAAAACTCATATTTTATCATTTTGTATTTACCAAATAAATTTTGATGCATCCATATTTAGATTTGGCATTCATATCATAAATTGGTGATGCAAATTTTATATTATAAGCTCTAGGGTAAAAAATTAAAAGATAATGAAAAAATGTTAAAAAGTATGTAGACGAGTAATTAAATGGAGTGTAACTGTTATTTTTTGTGCATAGATAAGAGGAGTTTTGAACCTGGATTTAAGCATGTGGGATATCTTACAAAATATTTCATTAGAGTTTGGAACAATTAATGGAATACCCAAAGTCTTTTTTTAGTCACAATACTCAACAGAGAACTGAAAAGATTTTCAATATAATGTTCCTTTATGAGGATTTCGACTAGAGCAATTCTCCTTTATGAGAATTGTGACTGGGTATTCCATTAACTATTTTAGGCTCTGATGCAATATTTTATAAGATATCTCACGTGTTTAAATCTAGGTTTAAAACTCCTCTTATCTATACACAAAAAATAACAATTACATTCTCTTTAATTACCCATTACATACTTCTCAACATTTATTTCTATGTTTTATCATCACATACTCCTCAACTTTATTTCTTTAAAACTTTCTCTTACCATATAAAATCTGCATCACCAATTTATGATACAAATGTCGAATCTAAAGATTGATGCACCAAACTTCATTTGGTAAATACAAAATAATAAAATACGAATTTTTAATACATTTTGAATGTTGCAATATGCCAAACGAAGCAGTATGTCTAATTTTTTCCATTATATTTTCCAATCATTATCTAACAAAATTGACAATATATAATCGCTTTCTAGGTTTTCCATCAACATAGAATTATTGGCTCGACGACTGATAAACATCATTTAATCTACATTCTTCTATTAATATATACATTATAATTAGATATCATAAACTGAAAATAATTTTTTTTTGAAGAAAGATGTTACTCAGACTCTACAACTTAGTATGATAAACTATCTCTTCCCATTTCTGTCGTCCTTGATTCAAGTGTGTAAAGATCATCGGACAAGAGTTTTATACTATACAATTTTTCATGTAGGCACAAATGGATGACATGAGCATAATGAAAAGTAGAGATAACATGTGAAAACTCAATTATTTAAAATAAACTACTAACTTTACCCGGTAATAGCCCATATGTGAGCTTAGATTTAGAATTTGCAATACTCGGTAGACTCTAAATGGGTTTGCAGAAGATGAATATTCAAAGCATCTGCTCAAAATCAAATGTGATACATCCCGCTCATAAATATTCAAAGCATCTGCTCAAAATCAAATGTGATACATCCCGCTCATAAATTCTTTCCTTCACTCGAAGAACAACCTTTTTGTTAAAGTCACTCGTCATGGTGGATGACCTCAGGGAAGTAACTAGAGCAGTGTTACACTTGCAAAATCTACCGTTATTCTTATCCCGACAATTAAAATTCAATGTCTAAATGCACTTTTATCATTATCTAAAATTAAAAAAAAAAAGGATAAGGGCACTCACTGTCCGACAATTTAGAGTTTTCCTATATACATCCAACCTTTGAACGCACATTTTATACGCATTATCCCCATGAGTATTCATCAAGTTAAACTCAATGCATTAGGCGAATTTTCTGATTTTTATAATTAGCAAATATTGATTAAAGCAAACTAACTCTATACACTTAGATAAATAAACATTAAAATATGAGACATATATTAATAAAAAGAAGTACCTTCTCAAGATTGTCAAGCACGATCACCTCATCATAGATGTCTAAATAAAAATTATCTAGATTTCTATCGTCGTGTTATTGCCAATCTAACATCATCAAAATATTTTGTACATATCGCATCGTGTTATACAAAAAATAGCCAACCCATGTTTAAAATATATAACACAACAAAGTCATGCTTAAAATACATACATACATGCATGCATACATACATACATACATACATACGTAAGTACATATGAATTTTATATCAGCTATCAGCAAACTACAGTTATTCTATATATTTAAATTTTAAAAAAAAACTTTACCATAAAATGCCTTGGACATTTTGTATATTGAGGTAGACTTCGAATATTTTTAGAGTAAGTTTAAGGGTAAATGAAAATGGTGGGCCATCATTTTTTTAGTGCAGTGGTCGATCTTGACGTTGGTGACAGTTACGTCTTCCCCTTTTAACTCTATCTCTATTATTAAGCGAACTCCTAGAATAAAGTAAGAAGCCTAGCAAAAATGAAAGGGAATTTTTATGGCATGAAATGAGAAGTTAAAAGACAAAATAACTTCAATGATTCATATACATAATTTAATACTATAATTTAACCTCTAGTGATTTGGATTGTACAGATTCGATGAGGAAGTTGGGAGTCTCATACATACATACAGAACCTACCTACCTACATATACATATACATATACATATACATATCAACTATCAGCAAACTACAATTATTTTATATATTTAAATTAAAAAAAAAAAACTTTACCACAAAATGTGTTGGGCATTTTGTATATTAAAACAAACTCCAAATATTTTTGGAATAAGTCTAGGAGCGAGCGAAAATGGTAGGCCATCATTTTTTTGGTGCAGTGGTTGGTCTTGACATTGGTGCTAGTTCCATCTTGCCCATTTGACTCTATCTCTATTATTAGGTGAGCTCTTAGAATGGAGTAACGAGCTTATCAAAAATGAAAGAGAATTTTTACGGAATGAAATGAGAAGTTAAAAGACAAAAAAAAAAAAAAAAAAAAAAAAACATGAATGATTCATATATATAATTTAATATTATAACTTAACCTCATGTGATTTGAATTGTATAGATTCGATAAAGAAGTTGGGAGTCTTCGAATCATTTGGATCGAATAAGCATCGATGGACTAGTACGAGACTGATGCCATTGAAATTAGATTGGAACGTTCAGATGCCTTAAAGAAGTATTGGGTTTCAAACCCATGAAGAGAAATAAAAGAAAACATAGAATAAAAGCACAGAATGAGTGAAGCAAAAAGCATGGTAAAAGTTGGCATAGAATCTTAGTGATCAATTTCTTAAGTACAGAATGAGTGAAGCAAAAAAATAATATAATAATAATTAAAAGAAAATTTTAAAAAAGAGTGAAGAATCAGGTTAATAAATATATAGTGAATCAATTTGTGAGGCTAAATGACAAGAAAACCTAAAAGGTAAGAAACTAAGAAACTATGGATCATAACAAGATTTAAACATAAGGCTGAAGCAATTAGTATGGGATGTACATGTGTGTTTATATGTTTGGAAAATTTTGGGTAAAAGTTCTCATAGCATAGTGAAGTGGGTTCCAAAGACCTCGTGTAAATCATATATACACAAATGGAAGTACATTCGCATAAGTGTATCGAGAAATCACCATGGGTACAACATTTGTGGTTTGAAAACAATTTCTATATAATAATCATCGTATATTCTCAAACCATGATAAAACCATAAATATTCTCAATCGTAAAGTCTCATAACTTTAAGTCATAACTCGAAGGTCAACAGTTGCAACTAAAATAATCATAATCACATTTGGGTTCACATAAATCCAAAACTCCGTATATCAACTCACATCATGATTCGAAAATCAAGTCATTTCTAAAATTCCCAAATACTTGGTTTCCTTTCATCTCAAGTAATTGGTTTCTAAAGCCCCAAAATACTCGATTTCATCTCAAATAATTTGAAGGTTTACCAATTTGCTAAAATCAAGAGATTTTTTGAAGTTCACCTTTCATAAGCTCAAATAATTCAAATGTAGCTAAGATTTCAAATCTCACAAAAATGTCATCAATTACTAAAATAATTGAAATACTTTATAAAATAACTACTCACAACATTATCGGTGAGGATTCCAACTTCTAATTGACCATCTCGATCTCCACTTGACCTAAAATTAATTGAGCATAATATGAGCTAAGTTCCTCAACTACCCATTAAAAATAATGTTCATTGATTCAAAGAATCCAAACCAATATCCAAAATACAATATGATTTTCTCTCACTTCCTTAACATTTATGTACCTTTATTGTACTTTTCAATAATAAAATATTCAATTTCTTCCTTTCACTACCAAATTTTGTTCATTTTTTATTTTATTTCCTTTTCTTTTTCTTTTTCATTTTTTACTTTTTACTATTCACTTCCTTCTTTCTTCCTCAACCCACAAAACACCTCTTTACATAACCTTTTTCCATCTTCCATTGCTTTATTTATTTCTCTTTAAAATTACTTTCCCTCTATATTTTTTTTCCACTACTCATCTTCTTCTTCTTTGAAATTTTCCCTTTCCAACCAACCAACCATCTCTTCCTTGAAAGCCACTATCTCTCTCTAGAATTTTAACTTGCAATAGTCTACCAAAACAACATAATTTATCCATTCACAATTTTCTCTACACAACCACACACCAAGCAAGAACACAATAAAATAAACCTCATACAAGCTTTCAACTCAAGTAGGAGAAACGAAAAAGACCCACAACATAAATCTCAACCTTTCATGTCATCCTTGTGCAAATAACCCCACCAAAAAAATCCATGGAAACTTTTAAACAAAAAGAATCAAAACCCACATTATAAAGTGTCCAAAACATCATTATTTTTGTTAATCCTTCGACATTTAAAGAAAAATAGCTTACCCGATCCAAAATCTTTGTTTAAGGGCTTCTTCGAACTATTTCACAGCCATCCTTCCTTTGTTGAACCATCCCTCTAGTTGGGGTTTTGTTTGGTTAGATAAAGTGTCCAAAACAAATGTAAATTGTTTGGTTGGGGAAGCAATTGTTTTTGTGGTTTGAGGACAACTTAAAGGCAGAAGAAGAAAAATAAGCTTATATCTTTTGATTCGGATGGACTGTGTGAAGAACAAGAAGAATCATGGTTTTGGTGGTAAGAAAATAAGAGAGAGAGAATGTGAGTGTTTTGGAAAAAGAGGAAATTTTGGAAATGAATAGAAATACTTTTTAAAAGTGGCAGACCAAAGGACAAAATTTAAAAGGACACGAGCTTTTTTTTTTTTTGAAAAATAGTGCAAAAGTCGATGTATTCATAAAAGTGTATATTTTACTTTAGACTGATCCATATATATATATATAAAAAGACTGATCCACTTGAAAAGAAATGAGGTGGCATGATAAAGTAGGATCGAATACCCGTTTGGGTTTAATGGGTTCTGATACCATAATAGATTACATGGGGTTCCATCTCAAAATCAATTGGCAATGAGAGGAGTAGCCCATGTATCTTATAAATTGTGAGGTCTCTCTACATTTTTCCAATGTGGGATCCTCAACACTTTGTATCTCAAACACAGACTATTATAACTTCAGACTAAACAATTATATATTTTAAATAATATTATATTATTTCACAGACTATTATAACTCCTATTATTATAACCTACTCAGTGTCCCAAACTTTCTTTCTTTCCTTTTCATCGGCTACTGTGCACACCAGTCACTAGCAAGCCATCAAGCACACGCTGGCGTGACCAATCTACACCGCCACCATCCACACCTGACGTCGGCCATTTTTCTCACTCTCATTTTATTCTTATACATTTCTAATATTAAGTACAGTTTTTGATCATTTTAGTTTATCATTTTTAAGGTATAAATTTTATAGATGAGTAGATTAACTTCATTTTTAGGTTAGTAGTCATTCATTTTTCCTTTGTAAATTTATTAACTTTAACTTTAAAAAAAACATCCAATTATAACCAAATTGAACTAGGGCGGTCCGATTCCAAAACTAAAATCAAAGATTTTCAGTTTTGGTCGGTTTAACATCCTTCAAAACTAACATGTTCGATTCGGTCCATGATTCTGCCCAAAACTAAACTAAAGCAAATAATGAACGCCCTTATTTTGAAATAGCCTCCCCTAGAGGGATTTATGGAAAGAAAGTTATTTAAGTGTGGGAAAAGGATAAAATAATACTTAAAATTAGGAAAGGAATGAATTTAGGTTAAATAGCCAAAGTGAGTATACCTCAATTGTAATTGGTATATACCCTCAAATAAGAGGTCAAAAATTCGAATCCTCTCATTCCAAATGTTGTTGAACTAAAAAAAAAAAAAAAGAATTTTGGTTTAGTAAAATGGTTTCTAGGTATTATTTTACTTGAGTTGGTGATTAAATAAGGTAAATACTCATAGGTCGGTTAAATTAATATTTCCAGTCAAGCAAAGATTGGAACCATTTACAACCTGAACATACCTTATCCATAGTAGTTGTGAGTGACTTCTTTACTAAATATTTTATTTAGCCAATATTATGAAATTTCAATAAATTTACAACTATGCAAGATTTTAGAGAAATTGTTATAAGTTTTATCAGAAGTGTTATGAATTTCTTGTAATTTCATGTTTTAACTGAAATTTTGGTTTTAAAAAATGTTTGAGATATTTTATGCTTAGTTGATGATTTAGAGTTGTTTTATATTCATCGATAGATCTTTCAAGATTTTATAAAAAAGTATGATTTCTAGAATGATTTGAGAATCATAGGGAAATTTTATGGAATGGATTGAGAATTTATGAGGTTTACACTAAAAATGGTTTTCAAACCACTAAATCTATGTACTCATGATTACCCGTATGCTATGTGAATGTAAAATGAAATCGAAAAATTAGAATAAGATTATTGTCGACGGTTAGTCTTATTTTCAAAATTATAAAATGTAAAAATAGGCAATTGATTTGATTTAAATAAATTTTATCAATTTGGTTCAATTTTGGTTCCTTCAGTTGATTTTGACAAAAAAAAGTTTCAGGATCAAAGATATTAGGCCCCGTTTGATAACCATTTGGTTTTTGGTTTTTAAAAATTAAGCCTATAAATATTACTTCCACCTATGGTTTTACTTGTTTTGTCATATACTTTTTGTCTATGTTTTCAAAAACCAAGCCATGTTTTGAAAACTCAAAAAAGTAGTTTTCAAAAACTTGTTTTTGTTTTTAGAATTTGGCTAAGAATTCAAATACTTTATTAAGGGAAATGAAAACCATTGTAGAGAAATTGAGAAAAAACAAGCTTAATTTTCAAAAACAAAAAACCAAATGGTTATCAAACGGTGCCTTAAGTTTTCATTTTTTTGTTATTATATTCCAGTATCTCGTATACGATATAAATTTCATTATCTGAAGTAACAACATTCTAATATTAATGGAGAGGGACAAAAATTTTCTCAAAAAAAAAAAAAAAAAACACTTAAATCTCCTCCGATAATTATTTTAGTTTCTAGTTTTTGAAAATTAAGTTTATAAACACCACATCCACTTCTAAATTTCTTTATTTTGTTAGGTTCAGTTTTTGTTCGTTTGTGTGTTTTATTCCTTTATTCCTTTCTTTATTTTGTTATTTGAATTTCTTTATTTTGTTAATTTTCTGTTTTGGTTCAGTTTTTGTTCGTTGGTGTGTGTTTTATTCCTTTGTTTTGGTTCATTCGTGTGTGTTTTATTCTTTTATTCCTTTCTTTATTTTGTTATTTTTCTGTTTTGGTTCAGTTTTTGTTCGTTCATGTGTGTTTTAGTCCTTTATTCCTTTGTACACCTTGACCTCAAACTGTAAGGTCCATTTTTTGGAGTAAATAAATCTACTTTAAAAAAAATAAAAATCATAATAAAGAAATTGAACAAAAAAAAACAAAACCAATTTTCAAAAATCAAAATAATTTTCAAACAAAAAGTAAATAAACTTAATTTAATCAAAATAAGGAAGACAACAATGAAACTTCGGCTTTCAAACAAAATGTGATTCAACATAAGTTCTTTTATAATGTTTTTATTTTTATCTATAATCTCATGATTGGTAATTGGTATGATGTCTGGAAATCAGCTTTTGAACTTTACTATAATTTTTATGCTTTCAATTGAAGGAACAGATCATGAACAACAACACAAACAAAAGCCAAAAGAGCACTCTTCTATCACATTTTTATACAAACAAAGCAAAAATATTAAACAGTTGCCGATGTCCCCAACACCACCCAAAAGAAGAAGAAGAAGAAGGACCACAGCCAACCATGAAAAGATTTACACGTAAAAACAGGAAAATACAAATACTTAATATCAAATAAACAGGATCATAGAACTTTTAAAAACATCCCAAAAATTTCTTTGGGATGGTTCCAGTTGCTCGGAATTTGGCAGCCGTCTCCTCCGCCTTTAGCAGCTCCTCTGAACGTTGCGCTTCCACCGACGCCTTTTTTTCTTCTGCTTCTTTGTGAATGACGACTACTTTGTTTTTCATTTTTTCTCCATATTCAGCCTTTTTCTTCTCCAATTGTTCCTGTAATTCTCCATTTTGTTATGGTAGAATTTCAAACCTATTCCAGACATCCCCATCTAGTTTTCTTCTCAAATGAAATCCAGAGTTTGGTTTTCAAGTAATTTCCAATTTGGCATTTTCCTGCTCTATTTGAAGTTAGTTCCGAATAACGGGACCAAAACCGGTGCCTTACCATTTGACCATGCATCATTTATATTCCATATTTATGAACTTATCCCTAGGTGTCAACTAGAATATATAGCTCAACTGGTTAAGACATATGTTTTTGACTAATTAGAGATTTTTTCCTCACTCCTACATGTTGTCGAACTCTAACAAAAACTTATCCCAGCTCCGAGTAGTAAAACGTCCAATTGGAAATTACTCGTTAAACCCCAGGAATAGGAACAGGGATTAATAGTTACCTCAATTTTTTTCAACTTGGCTTCCAGGTTGGCTTTTTTGCTGTTCTCCCATGCAGAAACAGCAGACAGCTTCTTTTGTGCCCTATTAAATTGTCAGACAAATATTGCAGTCATAAGTTCATATCATGACATGAATAGTAATGTGATACAGTAAAAAGTTGAATTTTATGATAGTTTGGAACTTTGAGCAATGAATGTTGGGAATTTAAATCCAGCTCCCCAATATCACACAGTCCCTGTCTGAAACACCAGTAACTGGTTTTTTTTTTTTTTTTTTTGACAAATGACTAGGGAAGACAAGCATAGTGGAAACTGAGCTAAATAGTAAGTAAATATTGAGTTCATTCAAAGCCTTACTTGTTCTCAGCCTTTGATTTTTCACTATCTTCCCAGGCTTTGATGAAGGAAAACCTTTTCTCCTTTTCAACCTCCGCAAGAGCAATATCTAAGCAAAACGATTGAGGATCAGGTCAGTGTGTGAACGATCGACTACTTACTAAAGCAAATGTAACAACCTTCGGGACAATCTTGTGACTTCCACACCATGATTTCAAATATTTTATAGTTGTAAAACTAGAAGATATAGAATGGATAAGATGCGTGTTGTGCACTCACCCCTGTCAATTGATCCACTGGAAGCTTTCTTTGGTACAGAATCTTCTTTGTTTTCTGCCATAGATCCAAAAATAGAGGGAAAAAAAAGTTGCAAAATTATAAAAGCTCCTATTGCTAAAGTTTTCAGGCGGTTTAATGCAATAAACAAAGGTAACAGTATCAAACATATAAAGCCATTAAACTTGAAGGAAATCGCACAAGCTATAATAAAAGTTAGAAGCAAAAGTTATCAAGGTGGGCCAAAGGCAAATGCTATATTAACTTTTACTGTGTGTAAAACTTTAGCAAGAAATATCGACGGGATTAAATTGAAATATACGCAGTATAAAATAAACCGAGTGAACCGTTCAAATGACAATCAAGGTGTCTATAATAAATTTGTTTTGTTTTTTTCCGCCACTCTCCTTTTCATGTAAAATTGGCACCACTCTCTTTTCATGTAAAGTTGGCAGCACAATTGCGAAACATATATAACCCTGGACCGATTGTCCATTCATGGTGAGAGCTAGACCGATTGCCTGAACCCTTTCAGGCCTCATCAATATTTACTAAGGAAAGTAAATAGATGGCAAGTTAACGTACATAGATAGCAAGTTAAAACCATAAGGTAGTCTGTCGTTAAGCTGCAACTTAAACAAATTTTATTAAAATTCTTGGCCAATTTTATTGAGTAAGAAGAATCAAATGACAGAAGGACACAGATGTATTTCTTCAAGGGGATGATAAACAGCTGTAATGCATTTTAGCATTAGCATCTTCAAAAGTATCGATAAAGACAAATTGTCTTGATTCTACCTTACCTGAACAACAATTTACTAAATAATCATATTAGAAAAAGCTACGATGTCTATTTATAGCTTCTTTTTGAAAAATATCTTCCTTTACACCTATAAAGGAAGCAAGTAATTAAAAGCTAAAGCATGATTTTCAATTTATCTACAACTTTAAGCACATTGAAGAATAAATTAAGAAGTGGTCGTTAAAATCAAAGAATGTAAGAAACGCCAATGGGCCCAGTACAGCATATCTCACTAATAACAAAACAAAGAGAGAGGAAACAATATTCAAGATGCACCAAAACTTATTTCCTTCCTCTCTGGAAATCCGGGAAAAGAGAGAACGAGACTTTCCGTGAATAATATTATGCTGGGATTGGGAATAGAAGTAAGAAATACTTAACAGAGAAAAAACCAAAAAAGGTACTAAACTAAGAACTAAAGATAAAAATATTAAGTCAATTCAAGCATAGTTCATTGCATAAAACACTAATTATCAATCTAAAGCGACCCACAATCGTTGAAACTCAACAAGAAAAGGAAGATAAAAATAGTAATAATACTATTTTTTAATAACATTCGCCGCATATTAATGAAGAGCATAATTTTCTCCCATACGGGTAGAAATTCAAAAACTTCCACACTATGAAGGCGATGGGTTTACATTTAACTTTTTCCCACAACGCAACACTAACATCAGAAAGATGATAATATAATTGAGATAGAATATATCATTATCATGATATTGTGTTTATTTCAATTGGAATTGTAATAAATTTTTAGGCATCACCATCACTCCCCAATCTCTATCCAAGATAGCAAGTACTACAACTACAAATAGTACACGATAACTTGCATAAAAGTTTGAAGAGATTGCAACTTTAGAAGAAAAACCTTTGCCGTTTCATTTGTTACTATAATTAATTTACTTCGAAAAAATGCGTTTGATTGACTTTTTACTTTTCCATTCGTTTCGATTCTGCAAATCACATGGAAAACTATAGATTCCCAATTGTTCCTCTTTTACACGTTCTGATTCTAATTCAGAGTAAAAGACAACTCCAATCAGCGAAGCTTTACCCTACATCAAATTTGAATATATTCTATTCTTCCACTAGACTATATCCATTTCTCGACGACCAAACAGAGTGTGAACAGTATAGCAAGACGAGGCCTGAATTCCTAATCTATGCACAGTACGCGCTCGCTGAAGATAAAAGTATCTAACAACTCGCCTAAGCATATAATTCAAACACTTCAACACTTCATATCGTGATAAATCATTCACCATCCAAATGTCCGATCAAGGAAAGAAATGAGACAGAAAGGAACAAATCGATATCGTCGCAATCGCAAGCAACAATCAAAACACATACAACGAACAGATAACATCCAGAGAAAGAAAGAGAGATTACTATTAACGACTGGCACAGGAACCAAAGCGTTTTCCTTATCCTCAATTGACGCCGGCGGCGGCACTGGAGCAGGAGTGGAATCGGAATTTTCTGGCGCCGAAACCATCGTTCTCAGAATCCGGAGAAAAAATTAAAAATGTAAATGAAAAATCTCCAAAAATTTTCAACAACGATAATCGCTACCTTCTGTGGGCCTCTATATATATACTCTGAGCTTAGAGAGCTCATGAAAAAAATGGTGGTGGTGTAAGCTTTACAACTGACAATGTGTTTTGCATGTGAGGTCCATGGTTTTTGATGCAGGGCTGGTCTGTCAGCCGTTGATTTTGTTGACTATGTGAGTACCATGGTCAAAGTTTGATCCGACGGTTAGTGTTGGCGGGTGATTTCGGCGATCCGTTGGGATCGACTACGCGTTTTAATCGTAGCTTATGGACAGCTAAAACGTGTTAATCAATGATATTTTGCCACGTCAGTCAGATTCGATGTTGAGGTGTCGGCAAGGTGAAACGTCGACGTTTAGGGATTGCTTAGATGGAATAATTGCTTTATTTATGATGATCGTGGTCGACCCGACTGCATGGGCCCATTTAATAAAGAATTTTTTGTTTTTGACCAAAATATCTGCCGGAAAAGACTAAAAAATTTAGCATATTTAGCATATTTTTTTATTAAATAATTTATTTTCGTCTGTCCAACAATTGGGAGATAAAATTAGATCGTGGAGATTCAACTATTAACATTTATTCTAATAACAAGTATTTTACTCACTCTTGAACTCAAAAAATATATATATTTGTTGTAAAATTGAGAGGCGAAACCGGGCACCAAAACTTTATCAAAACATATAATAATAATAATAATAATAATACAAGTGTTATTATATAAAAGGGAGTATATATATATATATTATAAACAAAAGAAAGTGGAGATTTATGGCAAATTAAAAACAAATGAAATTAGAGAAAGTGGGAGAGAAAAAAAAAAGATTGAAGAGATTTCTTTACCAAAATGTCTATCTTTATTTATCCATCAAGAACCACTATATATAGGCAATTAGGAGAGCATGATGTGGTCCATTTGGACACCAATCTATAGTCTTTGTTGGACACATGGAAGACACTTTGGCTATGGATAAAATGCCACTTGGTATGGATATCAAATGGGCATGTGGAATGGGCATTTATATTTACAATAATATTCACTTAGTTATGTTTAGAAAAAATAGAAATCCATATAATATAAAATGATAAGTAATCGAGAAAAATTGTAGTTAAAAAAAGTAATTGAGAAAAAAATTGGAAACTTTGCAGTGCCCAAGTTTTCTGGTAATCCCTATGCATTGGATCACATGGAACTATTTCAAAGGTTAGTTATAGTAATCAACAACTATATAGTTAGTTGGTATGTTTATATTCCTCATAAATTGATTTTTTTTTTTTTTTAATTCAACGAAATGAGAGAACTTAAATTTGTGAAAGCCGTTGAAATTTTTGTTTTTTCAAGATCTTTATTACACTTTAGGATGTATTGTTTACTAAGAATTTACTAAGATAAATTTATAATGTTTTTAAATTACAAAGACCAAATAAATTCAAGGTTAAAAAAATTAATATTCTTGTTTTAAATTTTGGAAAAAGAAATAAAATAAACCTTTAAGATTTTTTAAATTTTAATATATGAATATCTAAATCTTGTTTATTATTTAGAAAGATACAGTAATAAACAAAAAACTTATTCTGAAATTCAAGCCAAAAATTAAAAATAAAAATTTTAATGCTATCTTTGTACAAAATCCATTTAAAAATGAATAGCTTTTCAACTTCGCTGCATGAGTTGTGTTTTGTCTATTACAATAAACACGCTGCGGCATTTGGCGCAGCACCACCATACGGTCGAAAGAATTAATGGAAATGCATAGCTGGATTTAAAATTTATTTTTCGGATTCTCAAAATAATAAAATAATAAAATATGTTTTTTAATCTGAATCAAATAAAATAGATTGAAAAGCATTTTTGTGCCTATACTTTCGTTTTTTTTTTTTTTTTTTTTTTTTTTTTTAAGTTATCTATATTTTGAGTAATTGACAAGTACCCTCAACTAAGAAGTTAGAGATTCGAATTTCCCACTCTCAAATTGTTGTTGAACTAAAAAAAAATCTACATTTGGAGTTGGAGAGATTTGAACATTTAACCTGATTATCTTGGTCAAGAGTATGTGTCAATTACCACTGAGCTAATTTCACTTTAGCTGCCTATACATTCGTTAAATTTTAGTTTGTGATGATTTGGTCTCCAAATTTTTAAATTTGTAATAATTTAGTCTCTAAATTTTAGTATGTAACAATTTAATATGTGTAGTGAAAAATTAGTAATGATAATATCCCTATTATAAAATTTATAGTTAAGATTATTTAATAGGATTACTCACATATATTAAATAGAATATAAACAAATGTGTTAACAATGTATAAAGACTGAAACGTTACATAATAAAAATCACACTTAATTTTGATAAAAAATTTCACAACTAATCTAGATCATTACAAATTTTAAAATAAATAAATAGAAACTACATCGTTATGTAACTGAATTTTAGAGAGTGAACTATTGTTTTAATGTGATGCAATTTTGGGCACTTCTTGGATTGTGCCCCTTTACGGGTTGTAATAAAAGTTTGATCTCCTAAATCTCTACTAGTGGGATCAATTTTTTAAAAATTAAAAAATAAAATAATAAACTTTTTTTTGAATATTTAAAGTAGATCAACTTGAACCTTATTTTACTAAAGTGAACATATAATTGAGATATATCTTTGACCAAAAGATTAGAGGTTCGAATCTCCTCACCCAAATAGCATGAGGATAAATAAAAAGATAAACCAAATATATAAACGGAAAATACTTAGGTGCATATTGATCACACATTGTTATGCAACAAAGTATTGTTCTATATGAATTGTATTTTTTTTACAAATACATATTAATAGCCTAAATTGAGAGAGATTCATACATCCATTAAAATTACAAATTTCATCCATAAACTTTGAATATTGTGTTTGATGGATACCACAAGTTGAAAAAGTATCCATAACTCCCTTAACTTTAAAAAATATCTTATAAGTCTCTAAATTTTAATTTTATGTCTAATAGATTGGTGATTTTTAATAAATATTTAATAAGTTGAAACTTTTTTTTAGTACAAAAAATGTGAGGAAATAGAGATTCGAACATCCGACCTCAAGGAAATGAATACACGTCAATTACCGCTAAGTTATGCTCACTTTGATAATAAGTTGAAAACTTATTAATCATAAAATTTAAAGTTCATAAATTTAATAAATACAACTCCAAAAGTTTAAGGACTAAATTTGTAATTTAATCTTTATATATACCATTACAAGCTCTCCATTGAAATAATTCATGGAAATTGAAAAGGCTTAGAATATGAAAAAAGGACAAACTATAGAAACGGTTTTCTACCGCTTTGTTTGGAAAAGAAAAAAAAACATGATAAACTACATTATGAAAATATAATAAATGACAACTGTCAATATGACAATTCACCCAAAGAAAACTAATGGTAAATTTAGACAAACAAGGAGAGAGGGGGAGAGAGAAGCTTAGTTATAAAGTGGGGGGTAATAATGTAAAGTGAAAAAACAATGTCTGGTTGCAGTGAAAATGTTTTTACTTTTGTTGGAGGGGATTCAGATAGCTCTTCCTTTAATGATATCAATGCTCATCTCACTGGGATCTGTCGCCTGTAATTCAAATTGAATCCCATCCAACTCTCTCTTGAATCTATCCTTGGAGCTGGCATACAACATTTTACTTCTTATTTTCGACGAGTCGGGTGACCTACATAAACAAATTACAAAAGTAAATTATGGAAAAAATAAGGTCAAATTATAAATTTAGTCCTTATACTTTCATGTTTGTGTCTAATAGATCCTTGAACATTAAAAATTTCAAATAGGTCCCTAACACATTTAACATTTGTAAAAATTAACAAATCTATTAGACTTAAAATTGAATTTTGTATTTAATAAGTTATTAAACTTTCAATTTTTTGTCCAATAAGTTTGTGAATTAAAAAAATGTCAAATAGGTCAGACCACAAAATTGAAAGTTCAATGACTTATTAGATACAAAATCGTAAGTTTAAGGACTTATTAGATATTTTTTAAAATTCAATGACATATTAGATGAAAAATGAAAATTCAGGGACCTATTATAAAATTAAGTTTAGAAACTCTAATGACACAAACTTGAAAGTTTAGGAACTAAACTTATAATTTAATTCAGAAGAAATAATTTTTTTCTCCCTCGTTGCGCATTTGCATGGAAATCCTCAAATCCATACATAACACGTCCTTCACCAACATGTAACAGGAAGTTTTAACATGAGAATAACTTATTTGCAACAAATGTTTGTAAGTTAGTGAGTCAATCTTAACCTATTATTAGGACAATCTTATTAAATGATTTAACAGTATGATAAATATGTCGGGATAATACCAGGCAATGAAGAAAATCTTGCTCTTCTGGCAATTCTCATCGGTCGTGAAGTCGAAATCATAGACAGCATAACGACACTCATTAGCAGGGATGGAAGCGGTAAAATCGTCGTAGGTTTCGTCGTGACCACCGACCTTCTCAACGGTCACCTGCTGGATCTTCTCCTCAATCTTGAACACTATGAACCTGTATTTTCTTTTGGCCTTCAGATCCAAAAACTTCAGCTTGCACTCATCATGCACTGCCATTCCTGATGATGAATTTGCCTATCAAAATTGCAAAACACATCCTTCTCAATTGTAAAACAAATGTGTAAAACTCAATCAAAAACAGAGACAGAAAGAGTTTGAAACATACCATAATGTCTGATTTTCTGATGTCCCCCAAAGAAACAAAGAGAGAAAGATTTCTGGTTTTTTTTTTTTTTTTTTTTTTTTTTGGTTTTCTGTTTTTCTTTGCTTCAGAGAGGAATGAGAGTTTTGAGGGAGAGAATGAAGAGGTTTTTTTTTTTTTTTTTTTGGGATATCCCAAAATTTCTCCTTACTTAGCCTTTGTGTTGTCTGACTAGCATTCTAAGGTTCATGTCCTCCACGTAAAAGGGTTGTGATTTGATGCTCTTAATGCTGTTCTATATTTGGTCAATGTTGGGATTTGTTTTGACCATGTCTTTCCCTTGTTTGGTTGGCCTTATACCTCGCTGTTTCTGTTGCAAAATACCCTCATAGAACATGTTCTAATCTGCAGCTTAGACAGAGAGAGAGAAATAGATAAGATAGAGGGGCTTGCCTAAATTTTGCCCTTTAAATTCAGAGAGCATAATCTTCTTCAATCTGCGTGCTGAGGTATGTTTCAATTTTTTTTTAAATTACTTTTCTTTATCTGTTGAATATTTTAATGCAATTCACTAAGTTGGCTTTGTGAAATATTAAAAGAGAAGAATGAATTTCCTAAAGAGAGATATGCCCTTTTGCTGAGGTTATTTAGGAACTATTTTAGTCGAATTCAGAAGTACTTTCTGCTTCTTCTTTTTTTTTCTTTCTTATAGGGTATTGGAGAAATGAAGAATTATTTAAATAAGTGCTAAAAGTAATTGACACTCTACTTGTTTGTATAACATATCATCAATGAAGTCTTCAAGAATGCAGAAACTTATGTGCAGTTCATTTATAAGAACGTTGCATCTGATCAAGATGATAAGCTATTCAAAGTGCACAGTTGAGTAGAAATATAGCGATGAGATGGGATAGCATCAATCTTTATCCATAAAGTAGTTTGAATAAGAGTTTTGGGTTTGAAGATTTACCAATCAAGAATCATTATATAAAATATTTCACAATTTTTGTGACTAAATAAATTCGTAGAAAATTAAAAAATGTGGGCAAGTTATGAGCGAACAACGTATTCTACGTTCTTGTTGTTAAGGGTAATTTAGGAGGAAAAATATTTGTTGTGCTTGTGCCCGACCCAACCCCATATTTTGAATGAGAATTTGTGGCCATATTTAGAAGGGGTGCCCTTTCTAAAGAAAAAAGAAAAAAGGAAAGTGATAAGGATCAAGAGACTTGACAATAAGCAGAGATAAATAAGCACAAGCGGCTCAATAGCACATGAACTCTTCCAAAAGAAAAGTAGAGAGACTTGAGAGTACAAACATAATAGATTGGATAGTGCATGAACTTATCTCGGCATGCCGAGGTGATGAATCAATAAATTAGAGATTAGCTAACGAATCAATAAATTTGAAAGTTGAAATCATCTCAAACTCAAGACAGGGTGACAAGCACAAGAGTCCAAACCAACCTAAGCATAACTTAATTGATTGAGGTATATACCCACGACCAAGAGATTTGAAATTCGAATCTCCCACTTTACATGTTTTGTTGAACTCTAAAAAGAAAAAACAAAACAAGAGCCCAACATAAACCATCAATATTAAATAGATGGTTATACTAGAACTCATAAATTGACTTCAATTTTT
Source organism: Trichosanthes truncata (assembly GCA_033996785.1). Taxonomy (NCBI): domain Eukaryota; kingdom Viridiplantae; phylum Streptophyta; class Magnoliopsida; order Cucurbitales; family Cucurbitaceae; genus Trichosanthes; species Trichosanthes truncata. The sequence continues at coordinate 2,102,232 of JAWPNB010000003.1, forward strand.
ATGATCACTCAATCAATGCATCATAATTTTCAGAACCCAGGGACACAACTGTACAACCTATAGACCATATGTTGTTCAAGCATGGTCGTAATCAGTGCATCATAATTTCAACGACTTCCATAATAAATTACTTGAGTACAAATAGTGCAATGCATTTCACTTGGTTTTCTCCAAGTCGAATGGCTAATGGGAACCCCGAAGATTCTGCCACTGCCACCATTGCCAATCTCTAGAGAATGAGAAAAACAAAATACTTCTATCAAATCAAACGACCCAAAATAGTTTCCAGTTCAAATGAGAAAACCAAATACATTGCAATTCTAAATGTATCCACGTTAGAACAGTGTACACATATGAAGAAATGATTCAATACAGCTGTTATATGATTCAAGATTGAGAGGATGGGTTTACTTTTTGTTTGTACACCAAAGAAAGAAAGAAAGAAAGATTCCATTGGATAGGATCCTCCTTTTGTAATTTCATTTCATCAATGAATTGATTTGTTTCCTATCCAAAAAAAAAAGAAAAGAAAAGAAAAAGAAAGAAAGAAAGATTCTTGACTGAGAAAATAAGCTTCCCAGTTCAACTGATGGAACATTTTTTCTATTCTAGCCTTTTCCATTAGATAATTGAGGATGTTTTCTAGCTTATTGCCAAGAAGTGCAAGATTGCAAGTTAAAACAACAATCAATTCGAAGAAACATGGATCTTTCTATAGGGAAAGGAAAAACTGGCCCCGAGTGAGTAAGAGGGAAAGATTTAAATAACAAAAATTAAGCGTTCAAGGGAATATTTCCAAAATTGCAACATTCGAACTTAAAAGAATAAAGGGGTGGCTTCCTAACCCATTTCATATGGTATGATGAAATTACTCCACAAAGTATATCAGTATAAATATCCTCTGTCAATTAGATTCAAATCCAAGAATTCAAGAGATTAGAGATCAAGAGAAGGCAAGTGGAAGATCAAAGTTTACTATGAATAGAAAATTTTTCTTTCTGTTACAAATCACAAGACTAAATAAATATTTCAATTCACCAATCCAGATTCCTAAAAATATACACACCAAACCTCATTTATCAAGCTCCATTGCTTGGGCGGCTTTTGCTTTTGCCACTGCCGTCAACTTGGTCTTCACTTTTTTCTTCCCAACTTGAAATCCACCTCCGCCCTTCTTTTTCTTTCCACTACCATCAACCTAAACACAGAATTAAACGAAAACAATGAAACTTTCGAATGGTATTAATATAACACGCACATCTTCAACAAAGGCAAACAGAACTTGTTTCATATTCATCGGGTATTGGCTCATTGCTCAAAAAATCATGCAGTAGGAAGGCATTGAACTTCTCAATCCTAGTGAACACAACGCTGGGGAGTTTTGGGATCAGAATGTGTGAAAACTAGAACATTATTCGTATGAGCTTTTCCAAATTACTAAGTGAAAACCAAAACAGAGACAATAATCAATCTCTCCCCATAACTCTCAATTTCTTTTTGAAAATTCTACTTTTCTCGATTCAATAGAGAGAGAGTTTTACCTTCATCTTATTCTTCTTTGCTTGGAGCTTCTTTGCGGCCTTTTCTTTTTCTTCTTTCTCCCCTAATCAATCCGCCGACGGAAAAACATAGCATGAGTCCACAAAAAAGTGAATCAATTGGGACAAACAAATGATTTAAACAATTAATCCAAAATTAGAAGTTACTTTGAAGGTCGAATTCATATTGCTTCTTCCTGCGCGAAAGATTGTTCTTCTTCGACATTTTGCTGCGCCCTGCCGCCGGAAATTTCCTCACTGATTTGCCGCTGGTCACCGTTTTCTTAAACCCTAACCCGAAATTTACTTCGAAATTGTGCTGCAGTACTCTTATACTATACCGGGTTGGCCCATACTGTCCTTTCTTGATCCGACTTTTTTTCTCTTTTTTTTTTTTGGAAAAAATCATTTTTTATCATAAACTTCGCAGTTGTATCAATTAAACTTAGTAGATTGTATCAATTTAAATCTCAAACTTAACAGATTGTATCAATTTTAATCCTAAAATTTCAATTTCATTAATTTAAATCTCAAACTTAAATAAGTGTATCAATTTATACCCTCCATTAAGTTTATGTTTCAATTCCCGTCAGAAAGGTTTCTCATACATGTCCAAAGCGACGTGTTGATCTATAACAGATACGTATTTGTTATTAAAAAAAATTAAAATTGCTGAATAAAATTGGAGTAGACTTGTCATAATGTTTTTCAATTTCAGAGCATGACTTTTTTTTCACTTCTTACCTTTTTTGATTTTGCTATTTTTTTCATTTCATTAATTGTCGGTTTTTCAATTTTAAGCTATGATTCTACTCGATCCATCGAATTTTAGTAGAAACAAAACTTATTTGCACAATATATTTTTTCTCAATGGAGTACTCACATTCTTGAATCGATTGCCAATATTAATTTTTTTTTTTTTAATTTCTCATCAGCCTCAAGCTCGATTTGTTCTCCATTCGCCGCAATGGATGTAAGGATTTCATAATCGCCCTCATTAGGGGTGAGCATCGGTCGGTCGGAGTCAGTTTTGGACTCGAACCGACACCTATCACAGACATGTCGGTTTCCGGCGATCGGTTCTAGTCGGTTTTGGAGAGGTTGCTTACACCGATCGACCGTCCACACCATCGGTCGGTCGATTTTAGTAGGCGAGAGAGAGAGGGCATCGTCGAACATCGTTTTGAAGAAAATAGGAGAAATCGGTGCCGGATTTGGAGTTAAACGCGTTGAGCCATCGCTTGTTACCGGAGTGGGATGCCTTTGCTCACTAAATTGGACCTACGGTCGTCGTGAACCACGTGATTTCGTGCACGAGGGAGAAGAAAAGAGAAAATTGAGGCTTGAGGTGAGGCCTGAAGAAAAAGAGATTGGGAGAAGAAAAGAATTCGGAACGGAGAAAAGAAGAGAAGAAAAAAAGAAAGAATGGAGAAAGAAGAAGAGAGAAATGAAAAAAGAGGTAAAATAAAAAAAATAATAATTGTTTTTTAATAAAAAGCATTCAAACACCTTGGGAAGACCATGGTCTTCCCAAGAAGTTGTCACTTCACATCTTCCCAAGCTGTGACATTTTAATTTTCTTTTTTGTAAATACGATGCCATGTTTATTATTATTTTTTTATATATATAAAAGTAGTCGGTCGGTCGGTTTGAGCCTTTTTTGGGCTCACCGACCGACAAACAGTCGATTTTGCTAACGGCAAAATCGACTTCCGACCGATAATAGCATAAAAACGACCGACCGACATCGGTTCGGTCAGTTTCGGTCGGCCGACTCGGTTTATTGGCCTGGTTTGCTCACCCCTAGCCCTCGTCATAATATTTGCCCCTTTCCTCTCCAGCATCGATATCACTTTAATCCTTCGTAAGACTGTCGACGGGACCGACAAGGTCCGCTATGACCAGTTCATTGTGTTTATGGGCATCACTTTGTCCACCACCGCCTTCCCTGTTTTCTCTCTCATTTTATAGTCGTTTTAAAACCCCTCACCACCGAAGTCAACAAAACTGACATGGTCATCTTTGCCTTCAATGATGTAATCGCCTGGATCTTCTTCACACTCGTCATTGCTGGTATCGACACCAAAGGCGAGGGGAACACAAAGAGTCCCTTTTTTTTCATGTGGGTCCTACTTTCGAGAGTCGAGTTCGTAGTTTTCATGATGGTGGCAACCCGATCTAGAATGGTTTAATTTTTTTTTTTATATATTTTTTAAAAAAATAACAAACATGTACATATCATAGAGCAACACGTGCCTTTGGGCATGTGTGAGGAACCTTTCTAACGGTAATTGAAACGGAAAGTTAATCGAGTGTGTAAATTGATACACTTATTCAAGTATGAGGTTTAAATTTATGAAATTGAAAATTTAGAGTTAAAATTGATACAATCTGCCAAGTTTGAGGTTTAAATTGATGAAATTCAAAGTTCAGGGTTAAAACTGATACAATCTGCCAAGTTTAAGGTTTAAATTGATGAAATTGAAAGTTCAAAGTTAAAATTGATACAACTTGCCAAGTTTATGGTCAAAATTAATTTTTTTTTCCCTTTTTTTTTTTAGAGTCCACAATTACATGTTGTGATAAATTGAAATAGAAGTCTTGATTGAGAATATATGTCTTAACCACATGACTTATGTGTAGTAACCCGACTTAATTGATGTTATTATCTATCCTCTAAAATTATTTGAAGCTAAATATATCATATAATCTCTAATTTTGATAATTTTTTTGAGGATGTTGGAACAATATTACCAACGATTTTGTACTATTAACTATAAATGGTTGTTTGGGGCGCTGAGTGAGTTATACTAGTCTGGGTTATAATAGTTTGTGGGTTATAATAGTATACAGAATTATATAATATGTGTTTAGGATGTAAGTTATTTAGTCTATTATAACTCACGCCCCAAACAGCCTCTAAGAGAGAAACTAAAAGTTACGGTTTAACCTTTCATTGATGTTACTATCTCCCCTCAAAAATTATTTGACTAAATATATCATACAATCTCTAATTTTGATAAATTATTTGATGATGTTTTTTTTTTTTGGGAAAGAAAATTATTTGAGAATGTTGGAACAATGTTGTCAACGATTTTATACTATTGACCGTAATAGAGAAACTAAAGGTTACTGTTTAACCTTTCATCTAAGAGTTTAGAGGGGCAGTAATAATGTAGCAGCTACATCAAACAATGTTTTCGTAATCTTTTAAGTAATTATCAATTTGGTCCTTGATGTTTTAAAATTTTCATTTTTACCCTTAATGCATCAAATTTTATCAATTAGATCATTCTATACACAAAAAAAAAAAAAAAAAAAAAAAAAAAAAAAAAAAAAGTTAAAATTTGTTAGCAAAAAATTTATATGTAATTGAATTATTGTTATAATAACATGCTTGGATGTCCTTGATGTTTTAAAATTTTCATTTTTACCCTTAATGCATCAAATTTTCTCAATTAGATCATTCTATACAAAAAAAAAAAATGTTTAAATTTGTTAGCAAAAAATTTATATGTAATTGAATTATTGTTACAATAACATGTTTGGATGCTTGAAAATGCACGCTACTTGACATACAAAATCCAACTAACTCATCAATTATCCAATCTATTCATTATTCATTAGCAAAATCTATTTTTCTCTTAAGTTGTATGTTTACATGTCTAAATATGTTAACAAAATAATTAATAATTAATGACACATCAACCTTTATTATTATTTTTGAAAGACAGACTTAATTGAGAATTTGTAATATATTAAAATAACAAATTTAGAAAAATCTAAAAGATATGATATCATTTGATATATACTTAGTCATTACTTTATTTTAGTTTATGTTAGCTTTAAATCTGATTTTTATAATTTTAATTTAAAAGCTATGATACACCATGATTAGATTGAATCTCTCAAAATATCAATTTTGTTACTAGTTTATACTAATTTTCTTACTGTTATATGTTTTTTAAACTCTATTTTATCATCTCTTCAAATAGACATATCCACTTCTCTATTATATGCCTTATATTCAAATCTCCAAAGAAGTCCATATATTACGTTTTTTATTAACTATTCAACTATACTTAGATTGATTTTCAATTCTAATGATTTAAAGCCATAACTAAGTGTTTATAAAATAAGACTAAGTAATTCACATGAAGTTTCCATTAGCTACCCAACGATTAGGGAAAAATAAATTTATGAAATTTTATTAAACAAATAATTGGGGTGAGCGAATCCGTAAATTGTATTATCTCATTCAAATTTTTTAGTATTAACTTGAAGTAACCTTTTAAAAAGTTTGCGGTTCAAATCTTTACCTAATTCTATATTTTTATTTTGTATATTTAATAAATGATTGACAATGAGGTAAAATTAAATTTATGAAATTGATTAAGCAAATAATTAGGAGGAATGAATTTGTAAATTGCATCATATCATTCAAATTTCGTAACGTTAGCGCGAAATAACCTTTCTGTCAAAAAAAAAAAAAAACTTGAAATAACTTTTTAAAAAGTTCGACGTTCAAATATTTTCCTCAATCTTTATTTTTATGTTGTATATTTCATAGATTATTGAGATAGGGAGAAATTAAATTTATGAAACTGATTAAGCAAATAATTAGGAGGAACGAAATTGTAAATTGCATCATCTCATCCAAATTTTGTAGTGTTAACTCGAAGTAACTTTCCTGTCAAAAAAAAAAAAAAAAAGGTAAAGAAAACTCAAAGTAACCTTTTAAAAAGGCTGTGGTTCAAATCTATACCTCATTTTATATTTTTATTGTGTATATTTCATAAATTATTGAGATGGTTAAAACTAATTTTAAAATTAGTAATATTTTTCTTACTGTCTGTCAAAAAAATTTAGTAATATTTTCCTTAAAAGTAAAAATTAGTAATGTGTATATTTCATAAATTATTGAGATGGTTAAAACTAATTTTAAAATTAGTAATATTTTTCTTACTGTCCGTCAAAAAAATTTAGTAATATTTTCCTTAAAAGTAAAAATTAGTAAGATGATGTGTAAAACCCAAAATCTTAATTTGAAAAAGAGATAGGATAGAGTATCAAAAAAGAAAATTGGAAAAAGAGAAACAGAAAAAATTTTAAAAAAATAAAAAGACAAAAAGGGCCCTACCGGGTTCGAACCGGTGACCTCTTGATCTGCAGTCAAATGCTCTACCACTGAGCTAAGGACCCTTTGTTAGTACATAGCGTCGCCTCATTTAATTATTCTATGTATAAAAATTTGTCTTTTTAAAAGTATGCATATAAATATATAGTTTTTCGATATTCGTACTGTAACAGAACTTTGTATGATTGGTCAATTTTGTAAAGTGCGAACTTTACTTATCCAATTATAAAGATAAAATGTCATCTAATATTCATTTTATTTTGAATAACAAAGCATTTTTTTTTCTTTTTTTTTTTTGAGGAATTGAATAACAGAACTCGATCCTTCACTGGAACCTTCACTAACGATAAATTTGCTTGAACATTGTTTGGAACCCATGAGATGACCCTCAAGTCGATAACTCCGAAGAATGGGCCAAGTAAGAGTTTGCCAGAGGAGAAAGTTTGTGCGATCCATTTTAACAGACGTGATTTAGTTAAGAAGCTGATTTAGGGGTGGTCCGGTTGGGTTTCCATTGCCAAAGCTTGAACCAAGGACAGAGGATTGGGTTTGATTGGCATTAGCCATTTCAAAAGCTCTAATACCAAGTAATTATTTTAAACAGAAGGGAAAAACCGATAAAGGAGAAGAAACTCAGAGCTGAAGGAAAAATCCCTTTCCTTTTGGGTATTCTATATTTCTTGAATTCAGTATTCACTGAATAGTAACAAACCCTATTCACATATATATATATACACTTAATAAAAAATAATGAATACAGACAAATGTCTAGAAAATAAGAAACTACCTCAATACGTGTAACAACTTTATTAGGCCAGCACATGCCACAAAATAGAGTAAAAAGAAAAATAAAAAATCCAGAACCTTATGTAGCCAGGCCTACACATCAACAGTCTTCATGATCCAATTCATCAAGTTGACTGCCACGATGGCTATTTCCTCCTTCCTTAATACTTTGTATAGCACGAGGAACCTAAATTTTGACATAAGAATAAATACAATTTTGTTTAACAAAAATTTACATTTTAAATTCAATTATCAAATAATTATATTTCAATTCGAGCATAGTTCAAGAATCAAAGGAAGCTCTACTTCATCTAATAAGTTGTACCTATTCGCGTGATGTAAGGTTTAAAAAAAAATAATTATTATGTTTTAATAAATGCAATATTAAATGTGTTTCTATTCAATGGTATTTCAATATAAATTTAATATGGTTAAATTATAAATATGGCTTATGTAGCTTGAGCACAATGCCTATGTAATTTTTGAACTTGAATAAGTTTCAATTATGTCTATATACTATATCATACTTATCTTTAGCATATGTTATTAATACTAATCAATATAATTTGTTTTAAAAAATACTAATAAGTATAATGCTATTTTAAAGTAATAATAAATATAATGTTGATATGACTCTTCATTGGATTTTAGGTCAGATACAAGCGAACATACTACAAATTTGGAAGAAAAAAACATGGACAGATAATTGTACTTTAGTCACAATTTTAACTCGCTTGACTTAACTGCCTTACTTGTAAAAAATTCAAATTTTAATTCAACTTTAATATGATCACTAGTTAGTAACTTTTTCACCTCACTACAAATCATGCTCCCACCATTGAAAATTGTATGTGGGGTGGAGATTTCGACTTATGATCTAGATTATAATGCATGAATCAATTGAGCAATATTTAGATTGACATAATACTTGATTCATAGTTTAGAGGTGTAATTCAACAATTTTAAATTGAATAAATTAATCACACATAATATCTAAAATCAAACAATTAAATTTGTTATTCAATTTGAGTATAATTCAACTGGTTAAAACATATATTTTCGATTTACAAGTTCAAATTCCCACCTCGACATATCGATGAACTCCAAAAAAAAAAAATAATAAAAATTAAAAATCAAATTGTAATTTAATAATTTGATGTGCTAAATGGCAAATAGATTAACCGCAAGGCCGTTTATGGCAATCCACCACCAAACACTCCCAAATGAGACCAGAAGAATAATTTAAAAAGGAAACACGAGAATTTCGAAAATGAGAGATCGAAGCGATAGTAGGGGGACAGAAATGGTGAATCCGCGAACAGATAAGTTGCTGAGAAGAACAACTATGGTGGCCACCGTCACTGCTTCATACTTTCTCTTAACCGCCGATTATGGCCCTCAACCAAATTTTCTCGATCCTGTGAGTCCTCTAAACTTCTCTCTGTGAAAATTTTTATTTTCTGTTTGGTCGATGAGAAAATCCTTGGAAAAAGCAGTAGGATCTTGGATTTTAAGTTGGCCAATTTGTTAGTTGATTGTCTTTTACTTTTTGGCAATCCAGGGATTGTTATTGTGCAATTTACTGCGTATTTGTTCTAGCATCTGTGTTTTTTCTAATGTAATTTTGTTTCTCTGTTATAGATTACTTCATCTAGTCATGGATTGACTTCATTTATTCTATAGCGAAAAAATGAATTGCGTTTGCTGTGGCTTCTTTTTAATCGATTTCATATTTTCTTTATGCAAGTTGTGCTGGTTTAGTTCAAGTTTTCTGGCACTTTGATTTCAATCGTATTTTACCGTCAGTTATCTTCTTAATTTGTGTTAACAGTGTCTAATCTAAGTCATTGTACATTTCGTCTTTTACTTGATTTTAGTGTGTAGAACGTAGGTTTTCTACATTCTTTAGTGGTCCTGTTTTCCTCCCTTAAAAACGGAATTGATCATTGGTTAACATGGTCTGTATTTAGGTTATGAAATTAACATCTATCGTGGTGTAAATTTGTTGAGGCCTTAACACTTCACTGCACTAAGCCTAAATTAGATGAAAAGTTTTCCTTCTAATACGTTGTCAAATTGCTCAGAGAGAAATGACGATCTGTAGTTTGTGGGTTCATATTGACTTCGGCTAATTACTGTTATTTGTTCTTGTGTTCAATTTTTGAGTCATCCCTTTCAATGAAGTTTATGTCTTGCTAGATTTGTCTGTCGCTCGTGATATCTTGCTATTGCAGTGAGATATGAGAACTAAGAGCAAATAGTGAAGTTTCCCTTTCTAATCAATTAGAAGCAAGAAGACTTTGCATTTAACAAATTAATAATATAAGTTTTAAGCAAGAAAACTTTTACTTCTACATCATAGTAAACAACTGGCAAGCTTTCTGACATTTCAGTTATTTACTACATTGGAAAGTCTTAGGCTGCTGTGAAGTGAATCTTCATACATTAAGTAATTTTAATTTAGTGAACTACCGGTTTTTATATGCTTGATTGGCGTTTGATCAAATTTCCAGCATTATAGAAGATGTACACATTGTTTTGAATTCTAATGGCATAATTTGGGATGGCAGATCAAAAAGTTTATACTGTCAGCCGAAAGTTCTATTAAGGGTTACATATTTGGATCGAATAATCAATCTCAAGAAAGTCAGAGAGAGAAGCTCGGCTCCAATGGTGGCAAGGACCATCCATAGTATGTAAACTCGAGGATTTAGTTACGGTTTTATGTGTATATATACCTTGAATCTGCAGTTTTTGCTTATACATTTCCTAAAGCTTAGGTTGAGATAAAGCATGAGTAGACCTTTTGGAGGAGTTAAATAGTGCAGTTTGTTAGATGCTGAGGTGTTTAATGAATTGGTTATTACCAAATTCATTTAGCATATTAACTACAGAGATTCGAATTACTTATCTATGGTATATTTCGGATTAGTTTTAGTTTCATTTTCTTCTTTTGATTACCTGGGAAGCCATCTGAAACTACTGGGAGTGTTTAATGAGAGATCATCTGTAGTTATTCTAAACTCCGGTAAAAAAATGAACATAGTTCTGATTTGGGAGTTTTACTCACATTTGAATATCTCCTAGCTGGTGCAACCTTTGCAAAAGTGTAGAGCGAAACTTTAGAACACTTATTTTCCGAATATAATTTTTCGCTGAAATTGTGGGTGACAATCCTATACATATTTAGAATTCAATGGTGCTTCACAAGAACAATCAAATAGACTATTTTTCAGACTTCGTGCAGGAATACTCCTAAAGTGATGAAGAAAATTGTTTGGAACAATGTTTCCTTTTGTGAAAAACTTTCCTTTAAAGAAGTAGACGAGATGGAGTTTTTTTTCTCTTTGGAGTACGATAATTGTGAGGGTGGGTATTGAACCATGACTTTTGAGATGATAATTGGTGTCTTATTCATTGAGCTATGCTTGAATTGGCAGAAGAGATGAAGTTCTATTGGTAACTTTTTTTAGTAATCACTCTTGGTTAGATGTTTGGTGCCCAATGGGGTGCGCTTTTATAGACCTCCTTGGCGTGCTTGAGGATGTCTCATTTTTTTTTTAAATAAAAAATAAAAAATTATTTATTCTTTCATTTAAATGCATACTTGGTTTCTTTCTACAAAAACTCTCGTGGGAACTTGTGGATGAACTTTGGTGGAATGCTTCACAGCGACTATTTGGATTCAGTGACATTTTTGGCATTGAATAAAAAGAACGAAATATTGGCCAAAAGAGAAGAGATTTACAACTTTTTACAATGTTTTTTTAGTACAAAAATGTGGGGTGATTTGAACCTTCAACCTTAAAGGAAAGAGTAAATGTCTTAATCTCTTGAACCATGTTGATGTTAGCTAATGTTTTTTTTTTTTTTTAAATAGATGTACAAGTCGATCCTCCTATCATTCTTGTATGAAGTTCTTGGTGAAATGGATAAATCCTAAATGAATTTCAAAGAATATATTTAAGCTACTTAAAATGAGTAGATCCTTCAATAGTGTACGAACCATTGAGAGACCATAACTAAAGTGAGTTTGGTATGATTTTTAAAATAGTAAAAAAATTAGTCTAAAAATTACCCTTTTTTTAGTGTCTAAAAATCACCCTTAATTTATGGTCAAAGTATTTTGACAAATTTTAAAGAAACTAAAAACCAATAATTTCTAAAAAAAATAATCTTCACATGTTACCGTCTAATTTTAGACAACTTGAACATAGTTCAATATTCAATTGGTTATGGCATATCGACCAAGAAGTCAGAGATTCGAGTTTCTCCACTCCCACATAAACTTTAAAAAAAAAGGTCTAATTTTAGGCATTTAGGGGCTGCTTGGAATGCTGAGTAAGTTATAATAACATGAGTTATAATAGTCTGGAGGTTATAATAGTTTGAGAAGTTATATAATATTATTTAAAATGCAGAGTTGTTTAGTCTGAGTTATAATAGTTTGTGTAGTACTCTTTACCCCAAACACACAAACTATTATAACTCATGTTATTATAACTCATACTCTAAATAGCCCCTTAATGAATATACAATTAAAAAAAATCAAAATACCTGTGAGCTGGGCTTATGATTGGGCCGACTGGGCCCAATGGGTTATGTTCAAGTTTCAAAATTTTAAGGCTTGGCGGGTGCCCAATCAGGCTTCAAGACCCGACTAGTCGGAGCGCGGGATGCGCACTTCTCTCTCTCTACTCTTCTAGTCGATTTCCCATTTCCATCCCACGTCGAACATTCAAATTTCGAAATCCATTGCCCTCCAAAATTCCAAGATTTGCATTTGATTCGAACACGCAACTGAAATTCGTTGCTCTGATCTTTCAATCCTAGTTCTGTAGAAACTGGCTGTGGATATAAACTCAAATATGTCCTTAGACAAATCCGGTGAAGACGCCGGGGTTTCTGGATTTGAATCCGAAGAAACGGAACCCGATTCTGAGCTTGAGGAGCTGGAACTTGAAGTAAAGCAAATGGCTCAAAGGATTCTTCACTACAGATCCACTCTCTCGGCTCAACTAAAGTCCTCCTTCATTTCGTTACTCGAGTCCTCGAGGCCCTCGGAGCCGGGAATATCTGTTCGTCCGGACCATGAAGGTGGGATTCCGGAGCTTTAATTTTAGTTGCTTCACGTTTTTTTTTGTTGTTGTTACGTTTGAGGTTTAATAGTGATTTGGGTGGGTTTTCTTTCTTGCTCTGAATTGGTAGATTTGCTGTCTGAAATGACGTTTCTTGTTTCTTTGCTTCCAGCCTTTAAGGTTTTTACTTCTTAGAAATGAATGAGTTTGCTTTCTGGGAATGATCTGGCAAGGGGCTGGTTTTTAAACGCATTTTTAAGTGTTCAATTAGGGCGAGTGGAATACAAGTTGCTCTGAACTTTTTGATCTGCAATTACTACTTGTTCTTCTCACTGATTTGACGTGCAATTCGGGTTCAGGATGAAGGATTAAGTTCAAATACTCCTATTTGTTGGCAATTTTGAGCCAGATAGAAGGTTTCTTTTAGCTATTGAACAAGACAATATAATGTAACCAATGATATTCTTTTAGCCTGCCTTTCTGGAGCATTCAGCTTAAGAAGCAGAATAACTATTTTAGGAATAGTGCAAGGTAGTTAACTGTTAGTCTACGGTCATGTTTGGAATGACTCTTTAAGTACTTAAAAATATATTTTTTTTCCTCTTAAAAATACCTTTTCTTACTTAGAAAGTCATTTCGAACAGACCTTACATCTCATATGAGAAGCTGGTTGATAATTCATATAATTATATTTCATCTTTTTCTTCGTTTTTTCTTGTTCTTTTCCTGTAGTGTTCCAACCGTTTTTCTGTTTCATTTCCTTCTGTCCTTCCTGTAAAGAGCACTGCGTGAAGGCTTCTGTCCTGTCCTTCTGTTGGTTGCAGTTTATTAAAGTATGACAATTGTGAAAAATGAGTTGATTGCATGTTCAAGTTCTGAAGAAATATTACATTCTATCTGTTTGATGATATTTTTATATGTTAAAATTTACAATCTATGTTCAAGTGAGCTTAGTTAGGCTGTAACTCATCACTACTTGTGGATCTTATTGGTCATTCGTAAAAGTACACCATTAAATTGAGCTAGTCTTTCACTGTGTAGGTTGTTCTTGCTGTTTGGGGGTGAGTGTATCAACTTCAGTGGGTATTCCTTTAAGTAGCAAATATTCTAATGCAGTTATTGTATCGCAAGTTCAAAAAGAGAGTCAAAGTTCTTGCTCTAAGCTTGTCCCATGAGAGCTCTGAGTTGAGAGAGGATTATTTTTTTGAGTTCAACAATTGTGGGAGGAGAATTGAACCATCAACCTCTAAGATGATAATTGATGTCTTATCCACTGAATTATACTCAAATTAGCAAGTTGAGAGACAATTATTGGACTTCTCAAGACTAGGATGTAGCTAGATAATTAGCTTTTTGGTGTACCCTTAATTTTATTTTTGTGACTATAATACCTACTTGTATTTTTGTTGATTGGGGGCCTTTTTCGTGTAATATCTTTTAGCTTTCGAGGTGGATTGCTTATTCCCCTGCTTCTGTGTTCCCTTTGATTCTTTAACCTAATGGTCTGTAGAAGTCTGCGCTCCAATCTCTACTTTAGATATTTCTTATCCCTTAAGTTATTTTGTTATTATATTTACAGTTCGTGAGTGCTTCGAATAATTCATGCATGTTTTGATTGATTATGCCAACCTATGATCCTTTTCTGTATATCAAAGTTCAAAAGCAAGTATTAACCATTTGGACTCGTTAGTGAGCTTATTCTAAGGATTTACTTGTGTGACAATATTGGTGTCTGATGGTAATGAAGAGTTATTTCCTTGATATTTGGATAAACTTTTATTCTGATGATTCATATCCTTATCTACACAGCTGTACGGTCTGATTGATAAATCACTTTGTTATGCAGATGATGAACAAACCACAAGAGGTGAAGGCACCGTCCTTCATGACGAGGCTTTAGAAACAGCAAAGAAGATACAATTGCTTAAAGATAAAATATCAAGTAATATCACTATGATCCCAACAGTTCTGAAGAGGATGAAAGACTGTATTTCAACAATTGACAATTTGGATTCTTATAATGGGGTCATTCATCCTGCATTCAAAAGGAAAAAAACTAGCTGAATTTAACTGGTATACCTGGTAGTTATTGTAGTGGCAATTTACTTTACAAGGGAGTCATGAGTGTAGTACAATTATTGAGTTAGATGTGTAGTATTGAGCTTTACATTCTGTTGGTGTTAAAAGGGCTTATTTCTCTACAATTGCAATCCTGATATGTAACATAACATTTTGTGTATAACGTTATTGCAGACATTAGTTTTGCATTTGTTGATGTATAAAATTCTTGACATATTGAACTAGGAGGTTTTACTCCTATTCCCTCAACTTCTCTGAATTGACCATTTTGTACCTTCCCTTTTTTTTTTCTCATCCCCTTGTATTCATTTCAGCCAACGCAGCTTGTTATTATCGATATCATTTACGAACAAAAAATATAACCTTCCTGCGATTATAATGATAATCTTGAACTTGTATATATTGATATTCAACGAGATCATTAACAAAGGGTCAATTCTCCTATAGGAGATTCAAATATTTCATTGAAACAGTATATACATTATGGTATTGCATGATGGCACCTTTCTCTATCTGGTGGTGGCATCTCAAATTGTTATACATTTACAGGCAAGTACATCAACATCAGAATCTAGTCTAGGTATAGAGGAACTCACCATCAACCCCTCCATAGTCCTTGCATTGCTAACATCAAAGATGACACTGCTGAGTCCCTTCCCTACAACGACGATTCTTCTGCCAACAGCAACGAGTTGACATGGTGGTCTCGTTAGAAGGGCAGAAAACCTCCCCACAGGAATCCATTCCTTGTCTTCATTGTTCCACATCATCAATCTGGTTCCAGAACTTTGATCCAAGACATAAAGGGTTTCGTCTACAATAACCGTGGGACCTCGCCATCCTGAAACCATTTTGGAGTCACTGTGCTGCCACATCCTGCTTGATGGGTCATAAACCAGAGCATAAGCTTGAGAATCCACAGAACGAAGACGAATATAAATCTTTCCATCCATCACCATAGAACCCTCAATTTCGTTCTGAATATTTGTAGTATCCAAGTGAGATTCCCATGTGTTGGTGCATGGGTCATATATGTCCCAAGAATGTCGATCACCTGAACTTGAACATAACCCCCCAATGGCATAAAGCTTTTCATTTAAGACTTCACATGCAAAGTAGCACCTGAATGCAAAAGAAATATGATGATGATAAAAGCATTTAAGGTAAACTGAAGAAAGTCGTGCATAGGCAAATATGTTGCAACTTCATTGTGAAGATTCAACTAATAAACCAAAAAATATCACAATAAGTAAACTGCCACATGGAAATTTCGGGGGCATCACAATTCTGAATGTATATCCTTTTTTGGTATGCGTATAGCTATTACCTTGCAGATGACAATGGTGCAGCTTTACTCCAACTGTTTTTCGAAGAATCGTAGCAATACACTTCATCAGTAGCATCTTCAGACCAACTGCAACCACCTAATATATAGAGCTTCCTTTCCATTGCTTCAAAACCCATACCCTTCCTCTTAAAGCTGAAGGTTGGTAAACTTTTCATCTGTTTCCAACACCTTTTTGATGAGTTAAGATCCAACACATAACATGAAACCTGTTCAGACTTGTCTCTACACAAGGCATAGATCCAAGTCTCAGCAAGATTATTCTTTTCACGGCATGAATACCACTCTTTGCTGCTCACCACATCCTTACATCTTTTTGAGACACATTTCAGATTATGATGGTATTTTCGAGGAACCCTTGAGAGGATGGAAAGAGCAATATCATCTGGCAGCCCAGGTATCAGAGATTGCCCTGGCGGTTGGATCAGTTCTTCAAGACTATTTGAACCTAAAGCACTGTCCATATGCCCGATCGAGATGTTTAAGCCATTAAACAACTCCTGAAAAGTCAAAAAGAGAATGTATTGCTCAGAAATGCTGCATCAAGTAAGTCTAAAGAACACAGAACAGTACTCTTTATATTCCTTGACTAAACAAGGCATCATAACCACCACAAGCTATTTCAATCCACAAAATTAGGAAGTCTATGAATCTGTCAAAAAAATCTGAAATCATAACCTTACCACCACCAAAGAGTTCAAAACATCCAGTAACAGTTTCACCTTTCAGAATTTGAAATCTAATCACCTATTAAGCCCCATGTTCTGATCACTTTTGCCAACTAGGCCTAGCTTATCTAATTGTTTTATCTATTCAATTCGTCAAGTAGAATGTTTCAGCCACAACTTTTCCAGCAGCAGCATGCGCTCTCAACCAGATCATTGAAGTGAGATCGATCATTTCAGTTAATAACATCATAAACTAAAGTTATCGTGCTAGCATCTTCGAGTATCCCTTTGAAGTTTATCAAATGCAACCAAATTGTTCAGAAACTACACCCACTGACCCTGTTCACTTACCTAGAAACCCATCTTGAACACGTTTCGGGAAAAAATAAATAAGTAAAAGAAACTCATCAAAATATTAAGCGATCGCTTGAGGAAACTTGATTTTAAGGACAGATGTTCAGTGAGTATAACTTTAAACATATTTACCCTTTTTTTAGTTTACTTTTATGGACAATTAAAGTGTACATTTACAAGCAAATTGAAACATAGTTCTTAAAACAATTTCGGAAGCAAGAACAAAACAGTCTTCCAGAAACAAGTAATTATAGTTCACTTTCCTAATTCTTCGTGAGGTCGGGTATTCCTGAACCTGAAGCTATCATAAATCCATCTAGAAATTAGTACTGGAAACCATTTGATCTTTAATTCCAACAAATCCATACCAACCAAATGGATCAAGCGGAATCGATTGAAACCGTAATCTGATCTCAAACACAACCAGCATTGTACATACAGAACGAGAGTTATCCGGCTCACCGAGATTAACAAACAAATCAAACACTGAAAGCATTAAAAGATAACAAACCAAGAAAATAGGTCGAATCAAAATCTTGAACGAAAACGAGCATATCGAACTCACCGGAGAAATTGATTTGAAAATTTCTGGGATGGATCTGATGGCAACAACGGAAGGAGCTCGGGAGAGGATATCAGACGGAAGCACGCAAAGGCAAGGCTATGTCTGGGGGTAGATTTGTCATTAACCCTTCTGTCGAGGCATCTTAATATGAGTTCGGGGAGAGAAGAATCGATAATTAAAAAAATTGGGTTAAATTATCAAAAATACTCCTCAACTATGAGATTAGTTTCAATTATACTCCTGAACTTTGAAAAGTTTCATTTTAACCTTTGAACTTTGAAGTTTGTTTTAAAACAACCCTTGAAGACTTTTGTTAAGGGCAAAATATTAGCCTTTGACTGGTTTTGGCCGACCCCTCAAGGGATCGGCCAAGAGGTCGGCCTGGACCGGCCTTGACCGACCCCTCAAGGGGTCAGCCAAGAAGCCATTTGGCCAACCCCTCAGGGGTCAACCCAGACCGGTGAGACCATTGGACCAACTCCTAGGAGTTGACCGAAGAGGCCACTTGGCCGAAGAGTTGATCGAAAGGCAACAAGGACAAAACCGTCAAGAGAGTAGCCTGGTCCAACTTCGCTTTATCCCGAACGGACAAGCAAGAGGCTTGGAGTGGGAAAATCTTTTGGGGTGCATTGAATGATCCATTAAGATTTGAAATAAACGAGTATTTGGAAGTAACGGTCAGAGCAATAAAAACAATCCATAATCGAGCTAAATTCTCGGAGATCGTAATAATACAGAAATGACCGTTACAATTGCATGAAAATATAAAATGCAAAGGGCAGCAATGTTGAGAGGTACGCAATCATCACTCAACTCTTACGGTCTAAACTTTCCAAGTTTAAACTCCAATTTCTAACTTGAGCGTCGGAGTTTAGGTGGCTTAGCACCACACCGGTGTTAGTTCTCTATTTTGCAGGCATTTTCAACTCTCGGTGATACAAATTTACCGTTGATTCGGCGATCCAAATTTTGGCATCAACAGCTTTTTTTCGTTAAATTCATGGACGAAAAATGATGTTTTTGTATTTATATTGTTGCTTATGTGGACATATTTGAACATATACGTTGAAAAAAAAATCAAAACATATGCAAAAACATCATTTTTCGTCCATAAATTTAATGGAAAACACCTTCAAGGGTTGTTTTGAAACAAACTTCAAAGTTCAAGGGTTAAAATGAAACTTTTCAAAGTTCAGGGGTATAATTGAAACCAACTCCATAGTTCAAGGGTATTTTTGATAATTTAACCAAAAAATTATAATAATAATAATAACAATTTTGTTAAATTACTTTTCTCAAAAAAAAAAAAAAAAAAAAAAATTTGTTACTGCAGTTTGAAAAGTGTGTTTAATAAGTTTTTTTTTTCTTTTTAGTACAAGTGTGTTTTTTAAGTTCTTGAACTTTTGTATTTAATAAGCTTCTGAACTTTATAAAGAGTATAATAAATCACTAAATTTTCAATTTTATGTCTTTTAAATCTTGAGCTTCCAATTTTGTGTGTTGACTTATTCTATAATTTTTAAAATTCACAAATCTATTAGACAAAAAATTAGAAATTTAATGTCCTATTAGCTACAAATTTCAATTTTATGTCTAATAGATTTGTTAATTTTGAAAATAGTGAATATGTCAGGAATCTATTAATCATTTTTTAAAGTTCAAGAACCTATTAAACAGAAGCCTAAAAGTTAATGTACTAAACTGATAATCTAATCTAATAATTTTGTTCTTTTCATTTCTCTCTAAAATTGAGAAAATCACTATCACTAATTCACTTTAAGAAAAAATCAATATTTAATTGAGTTAATCAATTTTAACTTAAAATTTTTTATTTTATTAAATTGTCTTAAACTTAAATAAGTGAGAATAAATTATTGTTACATAACTGACTAGGTTGATTCACCATACGTCACGATGATCGAAAATATGATGTAAATTATACATAGTTCGAGGGTACCTATAAAACCAAGAAGTATTAGATATCCATGTAAATTGTGATATTTATCAAACATCATTCGATGTTTAAGTTAGCTCCACGTCTTGAGCTTAACAAAGTTTTGGTATGATCATAAAGCTTCAACTATGATATGATTTGTTTACATTTGGTGTTGATTCTAGTTGGCCATCACAAGATTGTTGAAAGGTGTTTAAAGTGGTCTATCAAGCCTCATGTCATATTGAGTTTATTTTGGACCACAACTTTTCAATCTTACATAAGTTGGGCTACTACTCTATACTTTGATCCTCAAAACTTCATGTTAAAGTTGAGAATGCTTAAAAGTGGTAAGCTAAAGTATCAACTAATAGCTACCCATTGCTTTTAACAATGTTAGCATCTCTCTGGATTGATACTCACCTTTCAACTATAATAACTACTAAATCCAAGAAAAGGAGGGAAAAAAGCACTTCTCAATAATTTACTATTATTAATGAGTGATGCATTGAATCTAAATATTTATGAACTACTGTTACAACATACAGAGGTTTTTATGGTTTTTTCCCCCTTTTTGCCCAAAACATAACATCTCCAAACGTTTGTGCTTTAAATCTACCATTTCTTACCATCCAACACGAATCCATTCAACGTAAAAATTATAACAAATAAAAAAAGACATGAATAAACTAAGAGAAATTTGAGAGAGGAAAGACATCGCCACATTATCACATCATCACGTAAGCACAAAATACCATAGCTTTGATCTGTGTATATATTTCTGAATTATTAGAATCAAAAATCGATTCTATAAATACATATATTGGTAAAATTATTAAGAGAAAAAAATTATTGCTTCTACGAACACCTTTTATCTGCTGCCATTCATGGCTGAGCCACCTAGTTGGGACTTCAAAATTGATATGGATAGCAGTATAGTATATAAATTGAAGGCTACCACTTTACATGACACACTTCATAACTTTGAGGTTGGAGTGGGTTCTGACGCCCTGGCCTTCCGAAGTAGCCCTTCTTGAGTCAACGACACGATGAGCTGCTCATTATTTGCACAATTCAGTTCCTGACATAACATAGAGAAAGAGAGACAGAGAGAGGACATATGATAGTTAGTTTCGTTACCTCGCCCTTTTGGTTGAACATCTCGCCCGACACAAAACCGCGAGCGTTGTAGGCAGTAGGCGATTGTATCTGTTTATGTTTATGTTAGCATATTTGGAGCACATTCAAAACTGAATGGAATACTTCATTCATTATACTTACTACAAATAACAACCAGTCGTCAGCTCTTAAAGGTCGGTGAAACCACATCCTGAACAGAAATGAATACAATTGAGGCAAAAGAATGATAAAGGGATACATATATTAAGCTTATATTACACTAATCACCGAAGAGGCTTTACATATCCAAAAAACTAGCTCTAAAAGCCGATAAGGACTTTAAATTATTAAAGTCCCGTTTGATAACCATTTAGTTTTTTAAAATTAAGCTTATAAATAGTACTTCCACTTATGAATTTCTTTGTTTTGTTATCTACTTTCTAAACATATTTTCAAAATTCAAGCCAAGTTTTGAAAAAAAAAAAAAAAAAAAAAGTAGCTTTTGAAAACTTATTTTTGTTTTTAGAATTTGGCTAAGAATTTTGTAGGCCACCAATTACAACCTATTACCAAAGGAAGGGCAAGAAGGACAAAGTGCCAAAAGTTAGTTAGAAATCAAAGCGTGGGAGTGAGCATTTCGTTTGGTGAGGGGACCACTGGTTGGTAGGGAATGTTAGGGTCAGTTTGTTAGTGTGGGGAGTATTTAAGCTTGAGTTTTTCGTTGTTTTCATTTTTATGCTTTTTGTTAGTAATTTTGGCTTTGAGTGAGGAAAGGGAGAGATTACCAGCTACCTATCTAATTGGCTGGGAGGTTTGAGGTTTGTATCGCCTTGGGACAATCATTTTCCTCTGAATATCAATACATTGTAAGCAGATACCTAATATAATTTAAATGTTTCTTTTAAGGGGATCAAAACCATAGTAAAGAAATTATGAGGAAACAAACACAATTTTTAAAAACAGAAAACTAAAAACGAAATCATTGACAAACTGGACATAACTTTTTCACATGGGGATTCGAACCCAAGACCTTGGAGGGTATATCCAAACATTATAAGCCCTTACAACCAAAGAAAGAAATATATAGCATACCAGAGTTCCCCCTTACGTATAATGATAAAGCAAAAGAAAGCATACATAAATGGCTATGCACAACTGTAGATAGAATTTTCCATATTTAATGATGTTTGGGCTTTTGGAATTTAATCGAACACTGAAAACATATAGGCTAGTGTCGACTGTCAGCAACTGAAAGTAACAGAATATATATCATTGCAAATACTTACGAGTGATCCAAGCTCACGGAAGTTGTCCTCAAACCCTTCCGACGATGGGGATTCAAGCTTATTGAAAGAAATATCAGATCAGAAGCATATGCTACTACACACCTGCACGGAGCAATATATATCATACAATATCATTTTCTGCGTATACACAACGGGTTGTACGAAATCCTTTTCTTGTAATTTTTTCATTGCCATTCCAAGTAAGAATTTCCTGTCCTAGTAATTCTTTCAGTCTCACTTGAAATAACTCCTCATTTATAGAGAAAAGAAAGGTACATTCAATTATCGCAACTTCCCATCAACAAGGTTTTCAAAATTAAATGCATTCAGCTCCGACTTGCGAGGCTAGAATCACATTACCAAGCCAACTTATCAATAGGTATCTGCTCCACCAGTTCGAAAAAGCATAACTTATTTTACGCAATTAAGCTGCTTACCTGTGCAAAGCTTGATCATCTGATAGTTTTCCTCTTGCTCTAAACCAATACCTCAAACTGCAACATAGTTCAAGGCGTTTTTTATAAATGCATTGTACCGACAATACAAGAGAAAAATTCTATAGCTAAAGTATTAACTGAGATGAGAAGTGCAACCAGATTACCTGGGAGGAGACTTGGTCTGATTTGTCGAATTGTTTGGCTCACAAAACCGTATCTCAATTGGCCAAGGAATAAACGTCCTGGAAGCTACCTTGTTGCGGTAAGTCCTGATATAACCAATGGTTCTCATGAGCTGATTGAACTTAGGGATGATAGTTCTTGCAAGCCATTCTACGAGAGACAAGTTCTTATCCAAAAATAGCACTATCAGCAATTAAACACAAGATGACGCACCTGAGACAAACTGTTTATAATACATCTTTCTTTATTATTTTTGCATAATAAACATTTAATATAAGACTAGACCAAGTTAGCCTCAATATCCATCATGTAATCATCCTACCAGAAGAAATTCAAAACCCCTGCAATTGATTCTTTTCAATTACAAACTTCATATAAAATGGAACTTCCAAATGAATACCGTAGCTGGTTCTATTTATATGCTGGAACTCGGTCATAGAGATTTCAGCCATATTAAATGGCCGACCTTTTATTAACCTACACTCTGCTCAAAATAAAACCAACTAGACATAATTTGACCAAAATAAATGACTTATTATTTTCATATCCAGGGCACTGCGTGACCTAATATATTATCAAATATCAGAATAAAAGTTTCTGATATTGCAGCACAAGTTCAGAGGAAGAACAAGCATGAATGTACCAACTGACACCATCAGAAAGCCAATACAAAGAATTTCTGAAATGGACAACAGATAAATCTTACCTAGGAAGAGATGGATTTGTAAGGCGTCTCTCACGCAAGTCTTCCATTGATAGAAGCTATAATATAATCAATATTAATATCCAAATAGCAATTCTCTGATGGAAATTTTCATACATATAGATTGTAAAATTTTAGTCACCGTATCTGGGGATGGCACAGATGTCATTTTTGCTATCTGGTGGTCAAATCCTTCTTCTTCTTTCTGCAAATAAACCATTGTAGTCTTGGCAATCAAAGCATTGCAGTGAAAACTATAGAAAAGTCTAATGAAGTAGAAATTGTCTCTCATTACCTAGTTTCTTTAGATCTATCAAGTTCAAATTTTGGATGGAATTATTCCAGAATAGTTTTCATGCTATAGGAATTTGTAATATTGTTGGAAAGTATAATAAGCTCAGTTTCAGAAGAACGTTATGGAGCTTCGTTTGGAGTTCTTCGTCATTTTGACTTCTACAAAATCTCTTCCCAATTATTCTATAATATTTGTTATTTGCATAATTGATTTATCACCTAAAAGTCCTTCGCTTTCATTCAAAGTTAAGTGATAGAGAATTTCAAAGGTGTTTGGGAAATTGCCTAGCGTGGAAGATCATTCAAATAATTCTACCATACACATCTTCATCTTGCAGACCTATGACAAAAAGGTACTTTAAATATCAGGAAATTTTATTTTCAGATTCCTTAAATTAACTCTACATCTCTTGAATGGTCTTATTAAATGATGCATTAATCGGTGCTATTTATCTTCTCAAACTCATTTAGATGCTGTATCTCTTGTATGGTTTACTAGGGCAAGTAGTTTTTGTTCCTTTTTACATATTTTCATAGCATCTCAGATCTGAATTGGTATATCAGGAACAAAACTCTTGCTAGTATTAAGAACAATAAACATATTGCAAATTTTTCCTCCATATTCATAAGCCATAATTCTACAGTACACTGCTACCGTGTTCATAAGCATAGTCAGAGTTGCAATTAAACTAATGAAGCCAACAAAATCAAGTTAAGAGTAAAAATTGATATTTTCCCCCGCAAAAAAATACTGAACAGTTTTCATCCAAGATGAACGGAATGCTAATTACTTGAAATGAAGCAAGCAATGTAAAAATGATATTTCCTTTCTGTATTGCATCCACTCTCCGGGTAGCAAAGCTGTTTCCATCACGCATACGGTGAACTTGATATATAATTGGCACTACAAAAGCAAACAATGAATGGTTATCATATCCTTTTCAACTTCAAAGTTATATTTACAGTGGTCTAATTTAAGACCTCTATTTTTCTCACACCATCTGAAGTATGTCACATAGATACGGAAAATCATTGAACTTCAACAACAAAGCAGGCAGCTTCTACAACCAAGCAAACCCCATAGTTAATTTATTATTAAAAGTCATGCTCTCCAAATGTGGAAGATGTATAGGTGCTAACATCTTAATTTGTAGAAGCATATAAAACCAAGAGTTCAAGTCAATGTTGACAAATCCACAAGGTAAAAAGGAAGCCAGCTTGCACAACTTCGGATGAATCATTAAGGGGCTGTTTGGGGCGTGAGTTATAATAACCTGTGGAGTACTCTGCACCCCAAACACAGACTATTATAACCCCAAACTAAACAACTCTGCATTTTAAACAATATTATATAATTCCACAGACTATTATAACCCATGTTATTATAACTCACTCAGTGTCTCAAACAACCCCTAAGTGTGACAGGGAAACACATCCTTGGATGAATTAAACACTTATATCCTGAAAGCTCCCCATGCTACAATTTTATGAGAGGATAATTCATTCTCTCGCTAATCGCCACCACCATGCATTTTTTTTTATTTTTTATACACACCTTCTTCTCGCAAATTAATTCAATTGAAAGTGAATTATCATTGAAACGATAATGATGACAACAAGAAACAAGTATATGTGTAAGCGCACAAAGATATTACCATAGGTTAAGATAATACAGCTGGAAGTATGTTATCTGAGCAATAAAAGCATTAAGATTCAGCATAAATAATTGTACTTACTATCAAAATCCCCAACGAGAAGAAAATATACATGCAAACTATGGACAAACTTGAGACAATCAAGAGTTTTTGACGCTGCTGCCAGTGCCTGTAATATGTATGAATTAGAAGTGAATTTCTGTGTATCAAGAAGCATTAACAATATTGCTCTATTGTGTTTAAAGACTATATTTACCAAGTAACTTAATTAATGTGATAACACTTAAATATGAGCAACAGATCTTGAGACATGCATAAGTTGCTAAATCAGTAGAGAAGTAAAAAGGAAGATGGATGTTTCATGTTTCTCACAAACCTTTTATACTTAAAAATATGTTGTCATGACTGGCAAACATAAAAAAAAATAATAATAATAATAATAAAGTACAATATCAAGGGTATGTGATAAAGCACCAGGTTCAGAAAGGAAATTTTTGAACCGCACTTAAGATTAATTGAATCACATTTCGACAATGCAAAATCCCAAACTACCAATACTAGATTTAAGTAACAAAGATATCCAGCACCCTATATTTTGAATTCTATTATACAATGCCAATAAAAACATATAGATATTGCTTATTTGATATCTAGCACAATTGTGAAAGAAGAAATAAAAAGGATGGTAAATAGAATCCCCCCCGTCCAAAACCAAAAAAAAACATACCTGACCAACTAGCTGCCCACCAAAAACCTTTCCAAATTTTGGTGCATCGGGTAAAGTAATCCCCTTGAATATATTCGCCTCCAGAGAATCCACAAAAAAGAAGAAATAGAAGCAATAATTTTAGCAGCATTACGTAGAATCATGTCTGAAAGATAAAATCAACTTTATTGTAGTTCTATGTTTCAACGGGAACTAGTCAATCAGTTAATTTCTCTCAATTTTCCTTTCATTTAATGTAACTCTATGCTTCAAGAGAAACAATACAATTATCTCATTTTCAGTTTATTTAGGACGAGATAAGAGATTTATTGATGTCCTTGGAATATTCCTAAAAAGATAGATGATATATTAAAATAAAACCAGCTTTGATCTTTCAATAAAATTCAAAATAAAATGAAGTGATTTTAATTAAATATTATTTAAAGTTTAAAGAAATAAACTTTATTTTTCAAAAACAGAACAATAATTACAAAATCATTTAAGTCAAATTTTAAAACAGATAAAGAATTAGTTCCTATGTAGGATTAATTCCCACTAAGATTTTTAGAACTAATTAGTTATGAAATACCAAATTTATTTAAAAATAATTAAAAACCGAGAAATTGGTATTCAAAAACACCTTATCAAGTATATGATTGAATACAAAATTATTAAAGTAAATATGGATAAAAGAATTTGAGATATCTCTTATCGTAGAACATAAACAAACTATTTAATAAGAAGAGTTGTTTTTTGAGATAGAAGCAGAGAGATTTCATTGATAAATAAAATGATAATCCCACCAAAGGTGGGTTACAAGAAAGAATTCCAATTGTTTAAAAGAGCAAAAAGACTATAATCTTTAAAGGGGTGCGAACATTTACACCAATATAAAGCATTGAAAAGAACTAGATCAAATAAACCCCCCAAAAGAGCCACATTTATCATTGAAGAGCCGATCGTTCCTTTCGTGCCAAAGAGTCCAAAAAAAGGAGCGATTAAACGCCATCCAAAGAGTTTCTGCATCTCCTTTAAAAGGATGTCCCACAAAAATTAGAGAGAGAATGTCATAATGTGAGAGTACTAGTATGGTATAGTATGGATTATATGTGGGAGATTAGTAGTATATCAGTAAGGGGTATATTGGGAATTAGTTAAGGGTGTCTTGGTTATAAATAGGAGTCTTAGGGTCCTTAGTTTGGGGGGGTCATTTCAGTGGAGAGTCCATAGTAGGACTTGGGAGAGATAGCCCTCTCGAAAGGCTATTGGATATTGCCATTTTCTTCATTGATATTGCAATACAGTAGTTTCTTTGTGTTCTTCGTATTTTCTGTGTTTGGATACCTAACACATGAAGATGCCTGGGCAGTGCTATACCCCATCCAAAAGTTGACAAAATAAAATTCCAATAATGTATTGAAAAGGAGCAAGAACTAAAGAGATGACAAGGGGACTCTGAATCTGCACAACACATAATACACCAATATGGGAAAGTGTGAAATATGGCATCCTGCGTTGAAGGCGATCCATTGTATTGACACCACCATGACTAAGCTCCCAAAGGAAAATTTTAATTTTCCGTGGATATAAGCCTTTCCAAATAGCTGAATATAAAGGATTAGAGGAACGATCCCTTGGCTTTACTAAAAAATCCATCATAGAATGCACTGAAAAAAGTCCAGAGGAGCACAAGTTCCATTTCCACAAATCATTAATCGAAGATAAGGAGACTAAAGTAAGAAAATGAGAAATAGAAGCCATTCATCTATTTCATCATCTTTAAGATTCCTCCTAAGTTCCAAATCCCAAATTTCCAAATCAACATTCCAAACATCAGCACTGTAGCAGTAATACAGTTGGAAAGTTTATAAAGTCTCAAATATAAAGAAGCCAACATATAATCATATGCCCAAACATCATGCCAAAAAGACGTACAGGTACCATTACCTGACACTCTTTTAGTGTTCTGTTTAACAAAACTAGTCAACATAGCAATGGAAGTCCATAGAGCTTTTGAGGAACATTTGAACTAGATGGCCATGGTTGGTTGACAACCATAGGATAATATCTGGCTTTAATAATCTTACACCAAAAAGCAGTATCCTCACAAACAAATCTCCAAATCCATTTAGATAGATCTGCCACATTTCTTTGTTTAAGATTGCCAATACCCAATCCACCAAATTGGATAGGAAGTTGAGTTTTAACCCAATTTATGCAGTCCTCCATCTCCCTTTGTACCTTCCCAAAGAAAATCTCGAAAGAATCTTTCAATTGAGTTTGCAATTTTGTTAGGCAATTTGAATAATGATAAGAAATAGATGGGCAAATTTGAAAGAGTAGACTGTAATAAAGTATGTCTACCTCCCTTTGAGATAGAAGAGAACTTCCAATTGTGAAGTCTATGCTGTATTTTCTCCAAAACCGACTGCCAAAAACGAATACTGGAAAGATTGCCACCTAATGGAAGACCTAGGTAGACAGATGGCCAACCACCCAATTTACACCCAAAATTTTGAGCTATACATTCTAAATCCTCTTGAGGAACATGAATGCCAAGAAGCTCGTTTTGCCAAAATTTATACTCAGACTCGATGCTTTCTCAAAAACATGAATTAAATAAAAAAGATTCTGAATTGTTGTATCATCCATAGAAGATAATAATAAGGTATCATCTGCAAATTGAAGATAATTAACCATGACTAATGAAGAACCAATGGTATTGCTTGCAATATGTTGTAAATGAGCCCCATGATTTAGGAGATGACTTAGACAGTCCGAGACAAGTATAAAAAGAAATGGAGATAAAAGATCACCTTGTCTAATACCTCTCAGGCACCCATTAATAATAATAGAGAAATTAGCACTAGATATACATCCAGAAATCCATGTGCGCCAACGAGAACCGAAACCCGTGGCTTGAAGGATTGCCTCAAGAAAACCCCAATCAACCTTATTGAAGACCTTCTCTAAATCAAGTTTTAGGATTAGACCCACCTTCTTTCGAACATGCCAATCATCAATAATTTCATTCGCAATTAGAGAATCATCCAAAATCTACCCCCCCTCTACAATAGCCATATGATTTTCAGCAATTGTGAAAGGTAAGACATTTTTCAATCGATTAGATAAAATTCTAGCAATGATCTTGTAAAGACAAGGAATAAGGCTGATTGGCCTGTAAGCATGAACCGTACGCGCATCTTATCTCTTGGGGATTAGACAAATATAAGTTTAATTTAAGGAGGCGTTGATAATACCTGTTCTATAAAAATCCAGAAATAAAGCCATAATGTCTGATTTGATAATATGCCAAGACTTTTTAAAAAACTCAGCCGTAAAGCCATCCAAACCAGGAGTCTTGTTAGTACCCAAAGAATTCACTGCTATAAGAATCTCTTCTTCTGAAAAAGGAACCTCTAAGGAAAGTGCTTGCTCTGTAGTCAAAGGACTCCAATCCACATTTGTAGGAATAAAACGAAGATTGGTGTCCTTCATATATAAGCTGGTGTAGAAATCAAGAAATTCCTCTTCAATCTCCTTACATTTTGACTGGATAATAATTCAGAAATTGAATTTTTCCTTCGTCAAGCTGAAAGAAATCTATGAAAAAAACGCGAGTTTTCATCCCCCCATGGAGCCACAGTAATTTACAACGTTGTTTCCAATGAATATATTCTGAAACTGTAACATCCATTATTTGATTTTTTAGGTACAGTCTTTGATTTCTCTGAGACAAAGTCAACTAACTGGCCACAATCTTCAATATCATCCAGGGCTTTTAGTTGTGGAAGGAGATTATAAGTCATTGAAGCATTTGTTTCCAAATTGCGACTCTAAGCCTTGATGTCCCTCTGTAATAATTTCAACTTTTTCATAAAACCATGACCTGGCCAACCAATGATCTGATTTTGATTCCACCACTGTTCAACAAAAGGCAAGAAAGAGTTTTGAAGCAACCATGAATTTTCAAATCGAAAAGGCGTCAGTCCCCAAGTGAAATTACCAAAAGACAGAAGAATCGGAAAATGATCTGAAGTAGGTCACTCTAGTCAGGATAAACAAGCTGAACTACACTTCAAAAGACAATCGTTAGTGAGTAAAAAACGATCAATAAGGGTAAGAGAAGGTTATTCCCTGAAGCTCGACCAAGTGAATCTACCATTTTGAAGAGGGATGTCCATTAGATTGTGATCCGATATAGAACTATTGAAAGAACGCATGCTTCGAGTGGCAGGACCACCATTCAATTTCTCCCAAGACCATCTAGTAACGTTGAAGTCACCTCCTAAGACCCATCAATCACCACACAAACCAACTAAGTCATGAAGTTCATGCCAAAAAGCTTTACGTGGATGTCAAGGAGAGGGACCATAAATAGAAGAAAGCTAAAAAAATAGCCATCAGGAAGAGGAATATAAATTAAGATTGAATAATGTCCTTGTAAAATCTCCTCAACTTTGAAGTCGAGGTTGCTCCAAAGAATCAAAATGTCATCGGTCGAACCCTCAGCTCCTAATGTTGCCCAAGCAATATGTGCAAAACTCCAAATGGATTTAAGGGGTATATGTAATAGTATGGTATAGTATGGGTTATATGTGGGGGATTAGTAGTATATCGGGTATATTGGGAATTAGTTAAAGGTGTCTTGGTTATAAATAGGAGTGTTGGGGTCCTTAGTTTGGGGGGTCATTTTAGTGGAGTGTCCATGGTAGAACTTGGGAGAGAGATAGCCCTCTCGAAGGGCTATTGGATATTGTAATTTTCTTCATTGATATTGCAATATATTAGTTTCTTTGTGTTCTTCGTATTTTCTGTGTTTGGATACTATTAGGTATCTAACCCAACTAACATGTGAAACACTTAGAAAAATACACAACCACAGGTAGAAAATGGATAAAACACTGTTATATTGGGAGTTCTCCAATATACAATGTAATCTTCATTGAATAACCAAACTAAACAGCAAGAACAATATGGAAATATGAACAAGATAACTCCAGCACTAAGAGAAGTTGGGATTCTCCCTTGAGCCAAACAGACCACCAAAAATTCCTCCCCCTCCCCCACGACACTCCCTCCCTACATATATCTTTCTTACTCAGGTCGTACCCAACACAAACTCTCACGCACCCATTAATTCCCTCCCTTTGTACTATTTCCTATTTTACCCTTCCTTGCATAAGTATGTACAATTGGAGGTCTTACAGATACCTAACACCATGGTAGTGCAGGTCAAAGGCTATGGAGAAAGTCTTGCGGTCAATGGAGATGGCACATTTGGAGTAGTTACAACAGGATTTTGAAGGGAGTGGGGAGGCCATAGATGTGAGAACAAAGATTACCGGCAATGGGAGAGAGGGAGGGAGGGAGAGAGAGAGGGAGAGAGAGGGGGTCAATTTTTTTTCTAGAATAAGAAGAGTTGTGAAGTTCCTTCATCGCCTGTTCCAAGGAAAAGTGCTGGAGAAATGAGTTACTTTTTTGTAGAGAAAAAAAACTGTTGTCATAGAGAGAGAGAGAGAGAGAGAGAGAGAGAGAAATGAGGGAGAGAGATCATTAGCTTCATGGGAGTAGGAAATGTGGGCACTACTTGCGAAAAGTAAAATCATATTCAAGAAAAACTTACTTCCAGAGGCTCTAGGTGCAGTATTTTCTCAACAAGTGCACATGTATCAGGAGTTCCGTCAGCATTCCAGATTGACATTGGATTTAGCAATGGATAATGTTGCCGAGGTAGGAGCAAACATGTGAGCTGCCACAATAAGAAGCACATAGGTAGGTAAACCATGTAGATAACATTACCACAAGGAAAAGGCATTTTGCTTGTAAAAGAAAAAATGGAAGGCCTAAACAACCTACTTTAGACAAAGCAACTATATCAGCTTCTTGTACAGATGTTGAGGTTCCTGCAAAAGCAGTTTCATTTAATTTACAGAATCATCACCAGACTCGCATATAGCAGCAAAATCCACAAGTAGTTTCTCAGCTCAAGATGGCAATATTACATCGAACATATAAAGATGAAAGAGTATAACAGGGTAAACGAAATCTAGCACTCACTTGATATATCAAGATGAAAGAGTATTACATCGAACATATAAAGATGAAAGAGTATAACAGGGTAAACGAAATCTAGCACTCACTTGATATATCAAGATGAAAGAATGAAGACAAGGGAACAATCTAGTTGAAGCACCAAAAGGAGAAGTTTATGAAAATTATGAAATATTATAACAGAATCTTGATATGATCCAGTATTAGGTTGTAAATACTTTAAAGTTCAACAAATGATTCCTATACGGAAAGGGGTGGAAAATAAGATGAGTTCAACACGGAAATAGAAAGGAAACTTCATGTTTAACAAATTTGACATCAAGCCAGAAGTTGATCTGACATACTATACGTCAAAAATACTGAGAAAATATTTACCATAACCAAAATAGTCATAACGCTTCAATTGAAATTCTGGACGATTTTCTCCGTCTGCATCAACGGAACCATGTACTTCAGCCTGTAAACCATAAAATAAGCTTTTTCAAGACCAACTAAACTTCCAACAACTACAAATTTCCAAAATAGATTACCTCTCCCTCCCATATAAAATAGATTCCAGCTCCTGTTTCACCCTCACGAAGAACGTAATCTCCGCTCTCTGAAAAAAGCACGTCAAATCAAATATAACGACTACTACGCTAGCTAATAAATCTGAAGTTAAAATAGGCTCAACTCCAATTTCTTGTCTAATGTAATCGCCATAAACTCAAAAAAACCTCAAGTTTCAGTTAAAGATTAACTTCATCTTTTGAACTACTATCAACACTACTGTCAGTCAGTTCGATTGTTTCCCACAATTGTCATCACATGGGAAAGGAAATAAACACTGCAATATTAAATCGCACATCGGTCACTACATACTCATTCGATCGAGTGGAAGAACAGAATATTAATTGATCTCATCAGCTGATTACATATTACGATGGACCAAAAGTTATAAACAAATTAAGGAAAATGAAAGTTACCGTAGTGCTTAACGACAATCACTTCAGCCACTGCCCTTAGAGACGAGCTAGGCAGCCGCTGAAGCAGTGGAACACATCCAAGAAACTCAATCACTGCAAAATCAAATTCAGAACCATCGAAATTACGTGCGTGTGTACGAAATTGCAGTACCAGAACAAAATTGTAGAGAAAACAAAAAGAAAATGATTCTTGATTCTGATTACGATTCGGCGCACCTGATTCGAGGTCCATGATGATCCGAACAGAAGCGAATCTTAGAATCAGTTAGAACAATTAAAATAATATAATCGGATCAAGATGGCAACGAAATTACGTAAATTCCTCCGGCCATCTCATCACGGTTTTATTAATTTTTAAATTGATTTAAAGGCAAATTTGAAGTAGAACAAACAATTTCATCCTGTCGGTCGGTTCGGTCGAAGTCAACTATTCAAACCTCTCTTCTTTTCTTGTTAGTACATCAATTATTCAAACCTTGATGTTGAAATGTGAACCATTCAAATTCACAAAAATCTGATTTATATGAACTTTCAGGTCTGCCAAGTTTATATATATATATATATATATAATTAAATTCTGCGAATCCAAACTTAGCTCAATTGATTTAAACACATACCCTCAACCAAAAATATTAGAGGTTTGAATGTCTCACTCTCATATGTTTTTAAACTACCTATATATAACTTTTACGTATTCTATTCAATGGAGTGGACATTAGTAGCTTTTTCTTTTTATATAGTTCAACAATATATAGGAGTGGAGAGCTTTTTCTTTTTATCTAGTTCCAACAACATATAAGAGTGGAGAGATTCAAATATTTAGTCAAAGGTATATATCTTAACAAATTAAATTAGGTTAAATTACACATATAGTCCCTGTTTGTATCTATTTAATCCCTAAACTTTTAAAATTACAAATTTAGTCCTTGGACTTTCAAATTTTTTAAAATTTCAGGGGTCTAATAGACACAAAATTAAAATTTTAGAGTTCCATTAGACATAAAATTCAAATTTATATTTATTTGATCAATTAATTTTTAAAAATTTCAAATTTGACAGAGACTTATTAGATACAAAATTAAAAGTTCAATGACCTATTAGACACTTTTGAAAGTTTATGGACCAAATAGATACAAATCTCAAAGTTTAGGGACTAAACTTGTAATTGAACCATTAAATTATGTTTAGGTTAGCTTTAGTAACTTTTTTGGTAGATAAAATATTTGAAGCTTCAATTCTATACTTGTAACGACCCAACTTTTTCTTATTAGACTTTCTAGGGACGTTACTACATGCATGCTGAAGAAATTTAAAATTCTTTAATAACAGACAAAAAGAATTAAACTTTTTGTTA
Organism: Trichosanthes truncata; assembly: GCA_033996785.1. Lineage (NCBI taxonomy): Eukaryota > Viridiplantae > Streptophyta > Magnoliopsida > Cucurbitales > Cucurbitaceae > Trichosanthes > Trichosanthes truncata. The sequence continues at coordinate 2,136,471 of JAWPNB010000003.1, forward strand.
AACAATCAAAACTTTTAGTTCGGGATCCCTTTAAAAATCATTTTAAAACACAATATGAATTAAAACGTTCAATCATTTGAAATAGTTTCATAACACATTGTTTACTAAACGAAGTATGTTTTAACTAACACACTATCTAAATGCGGAAGTCATGATCTTCGAAGTCACCCATGACCCTTTCAGCAAACTGCCTTGTCAATCGCCTATGATATGTCTTTGTATTTGCCTGAAAAGAAAAACATTTTTGAAAAGGGTGAGTATTTTACAATACTCAGTAAGTGACCTCACTACCGGGTCAGGATATGCATACACATACATAATGAGTTTTCAAAACATTTTCTTTCTTTTCTTTGATGGGACCTAAATTCCTTTCATAGCGGGAACGTTCCTCTTTCAACTTTTCTCTTCGGCTTAATGTGGACAATTAACCCTACCTAACCTTTCCTTTTCATTTAACCTTTTCAGGTTCCTTTTCATCTAACCTTTTCAGGTTCCTTTTCATATAGCCTCGTAAGGCTCCTTTTCATATAGATGTACATCAATAATGTTAGGGGGTAATTGCCACAACCTTCGAAATCATTTTATCATGAAAACACATGTATGCATGAGGTCCCAAAACATCTTTCATTTTCATTCAATGATGCAACATATAGAAACATTCTCACATTAATCATCATAAATCACAAATCATGCATCACATTTGTAAGAGCATTTGGCATACATGTGAGAATTATTTTTCATACATAGCATTTTAAAATTCATCAACAATCATAGTTAAAACATTTATGAAATTCTTTTTATTTCAAAAATAATTTTTCAATTCAGTTCCCGATTTGCATTTAAGCATACCGGCATAAAGTCCCTTACCTTGGCTAAGCTCAAGAATCCAATCACCCAATTGCTCACCAATATTCCTTCGCCTTGAACCTCAACCAAATAATTTGGAGCCTAAATCAAACCATCCCTAAGGTTAGAAACAATTCCTAAAATCCATAATTAAATTCCAAAGTTCCTTCCACCAACTAAAGTTCCAAAATTTAGAATAAATTCCTTAACATTTAACTTAATCTCAAATTGGTGGTTAAACTCAATTCAAAACACAAGGTTCTTGATTTAATTGAACTCTCAAATTTAATCTACCAAAAATCCAAAACTCCAAGGATTTGCTTGATTTTAGGATGGAAAATTTACCTCCGTTCTTTCTCCAAACCGACCCAAGCTTTACTAAATAAATGGTGGTTTGATTCGATCTTGTCACACCAACCTCCACCTACAATGGGTATTCCAAAATAGAGCCCAAAAATCAATGGGTAAATCTCCAAACTTCCATATCAATGCCCAAAACTACACCTATTATTTGAAAACCGTAAGATTATAGCGAAAATAAGTTTACCCAGGTGCAAAAGGAGTCGAAACAGCGCTGTGCAGTACCAAAAACCCGCCAGAAAAATCAAACTACAGCAGATCGGCGTCGTGAACAGTACCTGCGGTATGAACAGTACTCGCGGTATGAACAGTACTAGCGGTATGAACAGTACCGCGCGTGAACAGTACCCAATGAACAGTACGCCCCCCAGTGAACAGTATCGCCATGAACAGTATCGCGGTCGTGAACAGTACCCTCACGTGAAGAACAAATCCGGCGATGGATGTTTGTTGAAGGAGAAGAAACTTTCGAATGGATGGGTCTTTTGGTGGTGAAAGAGAGAGAGAGGGATTGATGGTGGAGACTGTTTTTTCATGGAGGAAGAGGAGAAGGTTGGAGAAGATGATGGCTTGGCTTGACCTAGGGCTAGTATACAAATAATAGAGAGGAACATTTGGGCTTGACTTCTCCTTGGGCTTGGGCTTGGCTTAAATGTCCCTTGATTTACAAGAATGCCCCCAAATTAAATAAATCCCATTTTTCCCTCGATTCTTCTCAAATTACCCTCAAATTTTCCAATTTAAATTTTGCTAAACCTCAAAATTAAATTCAATACAACCTTAAGCATGAAATTAACCTTACTATAAATTTTAAATTCCACAATTAAAGCCTTAAGTAATACCTAAAAGTGCCGGTCGTTACAATACTTATAATTTTTTATTTTTTAACAAAATCTACTCTCTAATTTATTCTAATTCACCATAGTTCAATTAGTTTTTATATTGTAATATCAATTAATTTTTAGAATGTAATATTACAATAATGGGTGAAAATTCAAGTCTTCTAGTAGAGATTACGTATGTCTTAATTAATTGAGTTATGTTCAAATTTAGGTATTTGTAACATTCCTTAAAAAGCATAGATTTAAATTTCCACCCTTTATTAAATTGTAATATTTCGAAAAAAGAAATAGTCTCTAATCGAATTAATAAAAATAAATGATGAGGTATTATATTTTTATTTCTAAGCTTTATTTCTAAACTATTTAACAAAATCTTAACACGTCTTTTACTCATTTATTTGATTATTTGATAAATAAAAATATCTATATAAACAAGTTTTTGAAGACATAAAAATGATTTACATAAATTTAACGAGTTTGACCCACTTCAAATAATATTAGTCCTTTCTTTTTCACACCGCGGATTTTAATCAAATAATAGAGGTGATAATAAAATTTGTTAACAACATAGAAATTAAATTAAGATTATAATATAAAGACTAAGAACATAACCTTTTATTATCTCAAAAAAAAAAAAAAAAAGAACATAACCTTTTACTACATTGAAATTGTATCAATGTTGAAAACTTTAAAAGGAGGGAATCACACGTAAATTGTGTGGTTTTATTTATTTGTTCACATTATTAAAACCACAAGGAATCTTTGATTTTACTTTGTCTTGATATATTCACATCACTCTCTAAATTTGTATTTTTATCTCCTTATTGCATAAAATTCAATCTGTTTGGATTTCAAATATTGTCTCTGGGCATTTAGTCCTTTTTCTGAGATCATCGATGATTTATATAGATAGAAATGTTTGGAAGAAAAATTATTAATATCTCCATTAATTTAATAATAGGTTTTAAATTGACATTTCTCCGATCAATCATTTACCCTTGTCATTCTTCACTCATAACTGACTCTTTTTTTGTGCTTACTATATGTTTTAGTCTCTAATGTTTGAGTATTTTTCTAATTTAATTCTTGTTATTTAAAAATTCTAATGTAGTTCCTTATGCATTAAGTATTAACACTTTTTAATTTAGTACTTCAATGTTTGTAAATATTACTCTTCAAGAAAAAAAAACGTTGGTGAATATTACTCTTCAAGAAAAAAAAGCGTTGGTGAATATTAAAATTAATTGATGATAAACTTTTATAACATAATACTTTGTGCATTGGCGAAAACTTAAAGGAGAAAATGTCATTAAGAGAAGAAAATTCGAAATTTCTATCGATTATTTTAGAAATTTAGAAGAATTAGAAATTTTTCTAAAAAAATTAGGGTTATGTTAGGTGAGATTATCATAAATCAAATTTAACATTCACCTACCTGACTAAATTGAAAATTTATCAATCAAATTTAACATTTACCTACCTGACTAATTTGAAAGTTTTTAAAACAGGAGAGACTAAATTGAAACATAGATTAGATTGTTAAAAGACCCAAAAAAATCTATTAAAAAAAAAGACCAAAAAATAAAAAAAAAACATATTTAGCTATTCTTATTAAGTTAAAATATTACTCTGGTCTTTATACTTGGAGCCTCATTCTATTGTAGTTCCTTCATTCTCAAATGTTTAAATTTAGTTCTTATTGTTAGTTTGAAGTTAATTTTTATCACACTTAATAAAATAATAATAATTTTCATTTAAGAAAAGACATAGCATGATTATATTTTCAAAATTTATAGAGGAAAGGCAAATAGGAGCTAATTTATTTTTGGAAAAGTCAACAATAAATTATACAGACTAATTTTAAAATCTATTGAGAGTATGGAGACTAAATTTGGATAATTGAAAGTACAAAAACTAAAAGGTTAAATTACAAGTTTAATCCATGAATTTGAGAGTTGTGTCTATTTGGTTCTTGAACTTTCAAAAGTGTCTAATAAATCCCTAAACTTTCAATTTTGTGTTTAATAGGTCTTGAAAAAATCGAAATTTTTAAAAATGAATTGATATATTATATATAAATTTGAATTTTATGTCTAATAAAACTCTAAAATTTTAATTTTGTGTCCAGTAGATCCATAAATTTTTAAAAATTCAAAAGTTTAGAAACTAAATTTATAATTGTGAAAATTTAGGGACCAAATAAACACAAATATAAAAGTTCAGGGACTAAATTTGTAATTTAGTCAAAACTAAAATAGTTATTTAACGGTTTTTTTAATAACGTCGTCACGTTGATTTTTCATCCAACATTCTAATGAATTTATCCTTCAAGAATAATTTTGAAATATTTATAAAATATTAAGAATAGTATTATAACTTTTGAAACAACATGTTATTTTTTAAACAAATGTCAAGAAGTTGAAGGGTATTTTTTATGATTTAGCATTATGAAAAATAGAAGAAGCTGCAGAAATTGTGCGAGTGCGACGTGAGTCTCCTCTCTTCTTCTCACTTTCTGGGATTCCGCTGATCTGCCTTTCATTCCGCCAGCAGGAATCCTCAATCCGTTGTTAACAGAACAGATATCTCGAACTGTCCCTCTTCCCATCTAATATATGTTGTGCTTTTCGAGATGTGCACGCAACCTGTTTGTCATAAGTCCCCAAAGAAAAAATTATACGATAGGTCCTATGATCTATGCTACTTCAACCAAAAAACAAGCATATTTCGAAGACCCAGTTGGATTCTATGCTCAACAAGAGGATGTAATGTCTTGGACGTCTAGAATCACCAATTTGGTAAGAACGGGCCAGCCAGACTCTGCTTTTGGCTTCTTCAAGACGATGTTCGCAAATGGGCACAGGCCAAATTCTGTGACAATACTGAGCGTAATACGAGCTATTGACGCACTAAGCTGGGAATCAACGATCGAGGTGATGCATGGAGGAGTGATCAAAATGGGTTTTGAATCAGAAGTGGCAGTTTCAACAGCTCTTCTTGGGTTTTATTCAATGCGTGATATTGGGATCGTTTGGAAGTTGTTTTATCAGATACTTTATAAGGACGTTGTTTTGTGGAGTGCCATGATCTCGGCATGCGTGAAAAATGGTCAGTATATTGAAGCATTGGATCTTTTCAGAGAGATGCAATATCAAGGTGTTCAACCAAACCATGTAAGCATTGTAAGCATTCTACCTGCTTGTGCTGATTTTGGTGTTCTATCTTTGGGTAAAGAGATACATGCGTTTTCAATGAGAAGGGATTTTTATTCTTTGGTTAACATTCAGAACTCACTCATGGATATGTATTCAAAATGTAGAAATCTTGAGGCAACAATTAGAGTTTTGAAGATGATGAGGAAAAAGGACATGGTATCATGGAGAACTGTAACTCATGCATGTATCCAAAACAATTTTCCTAGTAAAGCGTTTAAAATTTTCTCAAGGATGCGGTCTTATGGAATTGAATTAGGCGAAACGATGATGCTGGACACTATAGCTGCAGTATTATTAGTTGATGAACTTTTGCTTGGCTTGGCTGTTCATTGTTATGCACTGAAAGGTGGTTTTCTCTGTTTTATTTCAGTTGGAACTGAACTTCTCCAAATGTATGCTAAATTTGGTGATTTGGGGTTGGCCAAACTTATATTTGACGAGCTTCTTGAAAAAGATATCATTGCCTGGAGCGCAATGATCTCAGCACACTCTCATGGTGAAGATCCACTTAGTGCCATCCATACATATAAAATGATGCAATCGACTATCGAAAAGCCTAATGAGATAACTTTTGTAAGTCTAGTGAATGCTTGTTCTTCATTGGGTGCTCAAGAACTGGGAGAAAGCATACAAGCTCATATAACAAAATCTGGGTACTCATCTAATACACATTTGATGTCAGCTTTGGTTGATTTTTACTGCACACTTGGAAGGGTAAAGCTAGGAAAACATGTTTTTGATGAGATTTCGACAAAGGATTTAATTTGTTGGAGTGCGATGATTAAAGGGTATGGAATGAATGGCTGTGGGAATGAGGCACTCAATACGTTTTCAGACATGTTAAGTTATGGTTTGAAGCCCAATGGGATTCTCTTCTTCTCTCTTTTATCTTCTTGTGCTCAGTGTAGATTGGAAAAGGAAGGTTGGATGTGGTTTCATTCAATGATTGACAAGTATAACATTACTCCATCGGTGGCACATTATGCTTGTATGGTGGACTTGCTCGCTAGGCAAGGAAAAATTAGAGAAGCTGTTGAATTTATGAAGAAAATGCCAGTAGAACCTGATACAAGAATCTGGGGTGCTCTTTTTGCTGGTTGTAAATTAACTCATAGGTTATCTGACATTGCAGATTCGATTGTTGAACAGCTCACTTCTTTGAAACCAGACAATTCTGACTTTTATGGAATGTTGCTGAACTTTTGTGTTGAGGAAAACAGATGGGAAGATGCGGACCAGGTGAGAAAATTGATAGATGAAAGGGGATTAAGGAAGATGTAATAACTAGATCGCAGCAAATTTGATCAGGGAGAAGTTGTATCTTCCCATATGTCTTAGAGACCAGTTAATCCCCTCCTCTTGACGTATGAACTTCTTTACACTGAAATTTAAATTGATTACTTTTATAAGATCAAAATCTGAAGGACCGAAAAACCTCTTTTATATTATGTCAAGAGTTTGGATTGCTCCACCCTGCTTCACTTTATTAAAAGCAAGGATCACTTGGGAGGTCAAAGTCTCATCCTTGCACGATGCCAGCGGCTTACATAGTGGTTGGCTGGCAGAAAGCTCGCTAAGCTTCGTTTCCCTCTCCCCTTCCCTTTTTCAATGAAGTGGAAAGTCTTCCAGGAAACGCAAAGGTTGCAACAATGAAACCTAGTCAGTTTTGAACAATACCACTGATTGGTTTTTCTTTTCCATATCAAAGCTCCTACTGAAACCATTGGAAAATTGATAGATGCAGGCAAATTTGTCAGGTAACTCACACAGTTGATTTAGTAACTTCAACGTATCCATGTTATTGATGATCATTGAATTCCATTAAATGTTCTGAGTTTGTCTTGAATTTGAAAGGAAGTAATGGTCTTGGTAGTTTTTATTTACTTGAAACATCTCCATGCCATAACCTATCTATTTATGGCGGATGAAAAATGGTAGAGGATGTAGAGGAACGTCAACATATTTGGCCTTCTGCTTGAAGGTTCAAACTTTCCATACGTAATTCATGAAGGGTGGAATTCTTGAAGTGCTTCTTGTCAATGCCAAAGACATCAAACACACCAATCTACTTAGTACTCTCCTCTTATAGGCTTGTTATCATTTGAAGCTTCTGCCTTTCACTCGGATTTTTATTGTTAAAATTCGAAATCTCCCATTTTTTTTTATGTTAACTCTGTTGAGGAAGCAACTAGAGAAGTAGTTCTAATTTACTTGATTGTTTTTTTTTTAGAGCTTGTTTGCTTGAAAATATCAATTAATGACAACCTTATTTGAACTGGTTCTATTCTATAGTTGTAAAACTATGTCCTTGAGTTTTAAAAAAATATCAATTAATGTTTTAGGTTCCCCGGCATATTACGTGGTGGTAGAATGTGGAAATCATGAACATAGAACAAAAGTATCATCAGGTTGACTTCTCTTTGCCCTTTTCTCCTATGGTAATTTCTAATGCTTTGAGGTCAGGGCTTTCATTATGTTTTGTGGACACAGGTAAACATGAAAATGCTTGTTGGAATGAGAAATTTTCATTTGAACTCCCTTCATCTGATTGGAAGAACATAACTCATATCAAATTCAGAATCATGGAAACAAAATTTCTGAACAGTGAATCCGTCGGTGCAACCGTGTATGAATCTTCTTTTTCTCAATAAACGTTTCATATTTCTGCTTATTTCTTTTAATGAAAATTCCTTGTAAACTTTAGTTTCGATGTTTTACATGTTTCAACTTGAACATAGCAGAATCCATCTTGGTGGAATAATTTCAGAGGGATACGAAAGAGGATTCATAGAAGTTAGGCCGGCTCCATACAATGTGGTGCTCGAGGACGATACTTACAAAGGAGAAATAAAGATAGGATTCAAATTCTTCACCAAAGTAAGATGCCTACAGAAAGTTTCCTTAAATCCATTACAATGGTTATTCTTGTAAGTAACTGCATTCTCTTCACTTTTTCAGGAAGAAATAGTACTAAAGGAAGCAAGAGAATGCATTATAGACGAGAAGCAGCCAAGAAAATCGATCTGTGGCAATGTTATGAACTTGTGGAGGATTGTATGGTTAAAGTTGTTGTGCTTCTTTGTTCACAAGAATTCTTCCAGTGAACGAAAGCAAAAGTGAAGTGATAATTATGTAATGGAAAATGCATCGGTTTAGATTGTTTATTTTCATTTTCCATATGATTTTCCTTCCTGTTATTTTTCTTAAAGAAAAAACAGATCTTTATTTTCATTTATTATGTAACGGATCGGACATTTGATGCATCATATTGAATTCAAAAACTATCAACAAATTTTTTTTATTAGTTATGGTTCTGCTGTCAACGTCGAAGCTTTAAACTATTCATTTTAATAGACAATCAATATTGTTGCAATGAATTCAATAGTAAATAGTACTTGTACAGCCAGGCACTGATATTTGATCATTTTGGTCCTTTGACGATTGATAATTTCCATCACTTTTTCCTTTCAACAGATAAATTTACATTAGTTCATAAAATGCCGAAGAAAATATCGAAGTCTCAATGTTAAGAAAATGTCAATATATTTTTATGACATCTATATATATAGTTGAGAATATATATTTTTATGATTTTTAAATATAAGTTCTAATATTTATTATTATTATTATACCCACACTAGTGACATTTGTTACATTTTTTTTATGTTTCATCAATTTTTTTTATAACAACAGAAATGTAATATCATACTCTCATCATTCAAATAATATCATTTTTATAAAGAATATTCACCATTCACTCTTTAATATAATATAATCAACGAATAATCAGGACACAAACAAAGTGGTAAAAATAAATTAGTTATATAGAAGCAAAAATACAGCCATTAACAACCATTAGACTGTTGTTTTATTTCCATCATTTAACCCCTTCCATGTACAATGAGCATAGTTTAAATAGTTAGATATCTATATTTCATTTACTGAGTATAGTTAAAATAGTTAGACATCTGTACTTCTCCATGGAATAAAAGCTAAAATCTCCACTCCTCTTAAAAAAAGATGCAAACAATAAATCACCTGATATACCACAAGCAATTTAAACCGCACTTATATTTTTGAATTTGTATCTATAGAATTAAAAGACCAAAATAACTAATAGTTGATCTTACTAGCAGCCAATACTCAATCAAGTGAAAAAGAAGACTGTTTCAGCAGTTCTGTAAATGGAATTGGAGCTGATATCTAATCATTAGAAAGACAACTCTCAAAGGTTCACTGAACAACAATTTAGACAAAATAAGAAGACACAAAATTACTTTGGCCTACAGCCTATAAATACATATACACAGAAGCAAGCGCATAAGCCAAACAGCAATTTTCTGATTGATTTTTTTTTTTATTTCTAAGCCCTCAAAGAACTCAACAGAGCAGATGCATAAACGCAAACTGAAAAAATGTTGTCGAAATCCCGGGGCGTTGTGGTATTGCTAATCTGCCTTCAGAAGCATATGACAGTAGGAAGTATCTCTCAATTCCAACAGTTAAGATAACCAAGTAAAGAATGGCTGTCTAGTTCACAAAATGCTAGAAATGAAATCCAAACATACCTCTACAAAATAAACAGCTGCAAAGCTTATCTGGAGAGAGGGAGAATAATGGGCATGCAACTAACAGATCATATTATGATTTTTTTTTTTTCCATTTGGATAAATCAGTGAAGTGAAACAATTAATCTCTATATATACAACAAGCCTCCGAACCGCACCCTGCAGTTCCGAATGGAGGACAATTGAAGGGTTAGAATCCAAGCTAGGCTGACACCCTGTAGGATGGATGGTGTGGGAACATCATTTTTCAGATTACCTCCACGACGGTCCCCTACCCCATAAAAAAATTTCCCCGTCCCAACAGATATCTTTTTCATCTTGAAATGAGCACAATATTACCATCTTGATACCATTTGTGGGCAATAAAAGGAAGCAAGAATTTACCTGCTGAGGGGATTGCTAGCTCCAGATAAATTAAAAAGATCAGTAAATAAACGATCAGCTATCATCATCCATTGTGCCAATATACGTCAAATCTGTCCGTCTTACCCGCACAGCCCCTTTAAGCCAGTAAGATGCTCGGAAATTTGCATGTTCTCCACCACCAATTACAGCAGCATTGCTGGAAGATTGACTTGATCCAGCACCATCTTCTAGAAGCAACCAAGGGTCAATTTCTGTATCATAATCCTGCTGTGGTGGCAAAGGTTTTGACTTTCCAGGTGCGTTAGGCACAACTCTTGGTGACGATATTTTGCTCCCTTGAGGCATGCTACTATTTCCAGAACCAAGCCCAGGTGTGGAACTGCTGGATTGAAATGAAGAAAGGGCAGAAGGAGGTATTGTTGGTGGCTGGTAAGATAAAAAGCACCGACCAGAAGGAAGTGGAATTGGCATTGCAGCTTGGATGCGCCATCTAATCATATCAGGTAGTTGCATGCAGTGCAATTCATTCTGTGTCAACAAATTAATTCAAAACAACTCATAAGTACGATATTAGATTTCCTTCAAGTACCAAGTGAGTGAAATCAGTCACTGAAATGAAAGGATCCATATAATATTTTGCTTTGGTACAGGCTCAGTATTACTCTCTTAGAATCCCAAAAAGATTGGAATATGCACTATTACTGTCTATAATTTATCAATATGACTTTTAATCCATATTAAGATGAATTATTGGTGTGCACATCTAGTTTGAAACAGCTAATGCTTGTTATCAATATTGTGGGCTAGTAGACAACTATGATATAATGCTATTTTTTTCCCTCTATCAACAGAAACAAAATTCAAGAGATTCTTCAATAATAGAAATATGTCGGTCCATGTTCCATTCCAACGGTCAAAAGATTGATCTAGCATGTTGATACAGCAACCTACTAAGCTGACAATATTCTCACATGGCGACTCAAACAAATATCTGAACCCACTTCCAAAAGAAATGTTAGAGATATTGGAAGAAAAAACAAGAGGTTCAATATAGTGAATAAAAAAATTAGACTAGAAACATTTGAGTATTTGAAGAGCCTATTATGTATATATTGCCATCTTTCACCCTATTCTTTTTTCTGTTTGTGTTATGGAGGGTAAAATTTTATTTGTGAAAATGTGAAGATTGGAGAATAAGGTTACTTGATGGCCAACCTGTAAACTTTCAGCCAGTTCACGAACAAGAGCAGTAGAGTCCTTGCTTGTTTCATTGGTCGACTTCGCAGCAGTCCTCAAACCTAGCCAACTTGGCTGGCAACTGCTCAAAAGCCCATGTAGAATCAATAACATCCTACCAAAAAGACTTTCACCTGGTAAATCTGCAAATACAGCAAATGAAGCTTCGGAAGGTGACTCTACTTCCTTCTTTACCATCGAACAATGGGTGGGACAAAAGGTAAGATTTGCATCCTCATGAACTATTCGATTGCCAAGAAGACGAAGGATAACAGAGGCAAGCACATGCCTCATGTTCCGTCCTGATGGCTCCCTGAAAAAGGAAAATTTTTAGAGAAAAACTAAAACGTAACTTGGCTGCTGGAAAATTCAGAATGTAATCAGTGCTGCAGACTCTAGTAAACCTTGAAGAACCACAATGAAGCAGCAGGCAAGAAAATCATTTTAAAAAACACAACTATGAGTTGAGAAATGTAAACAATATTTAATGTTAACAAATCAGGCATAAAAAAGAATTGGCATTATCAAAGATAGTTATTAGTATAGCAGGGAGTCATCTCAATATTAATTATAAATTTACCTATCTTCGAGGATGACAGGAAGTAATCTCAATATTAATTGTAAACGCAACGACATTGATGCTCGCAAAGCTGCGGGGGAAGGTAGAGGAGAATCTGTTGAGCCTGTTGATCGTCTAGCTAATCCAGGACTGCCACCTTTCATTTTACGACTACTTCCTTTGCTTGTAGGGCCCTCTATCCCTGAGGGAACAGGTCCTGTTTGTTTACTTGACCCTGAAGTAACTGCATTTATTTGTTGCTCAATATTATTCAACTGCTTGATTAAATCATTAGCAAAGGTGTTGCGTGATTCTTCAGAACTCTGATCTATGCATGGAAGAACTAATTCAATAAGAGCCCTCTCAGTCACATGTTGCTGACTGGAATGCAAGACTTCGTTGTCAAGCATCTGAACAGACTTTTGGCTATACTTTCTAGAACCTGTGCCTTCTTCCACAACCTCTCCTTCTTCAAGATAAGAACTATCCGAGCCAGAAATACACCAACCCCAAGGCTTCCAAAACATGGTTTTAGTCGATAGACCTTTACTCTCAGCAATATTAGTTAGCCTCTGTTGTATTGATTTCCTTCCAAATAGGACATCTTGACCTCCAAGAAACCATTTGGCTTGCAACAACATTGAATCTTCAAGAGACCGGCCAAAAAGATGAATCACGTCCGAGAAAAGAGGAGCAGCATCAGGCCTGACCAACAACCTTGTAAGAATAATCTCAATAAAATTCTTCTCATTATCAGAAGCAGCAACTTTTTCAGGACTTGGTGACGGCAAACGAACAGCATCAGCTAAGGACATATCTCGTGTCTCAAGTGTCTCAAGTTTCTCAATAAGGGCTTGTTCATTCAAAAGAAGCCTAAGTTCCACCCACTGCCAATGAAATTTCGCAGGTTGTAAGGTATCCAAAACATGTACAAGCCTGTCCAGCAGCTTCATTTTCCTCCCAGAATACTGACCTTTACCATCACCAACTCCCGAAATCCTACTCACATCATCTTGATTGTACATAGAACTTGGCAACTTACAATCAATAATAGCATTCAAGAATAGCCTTGCACGTAGAGGAACAAAGGCCATGGACTTCAAGGGAATATCAGAACCATTCAACTCCAGTATAGCAGCAAATTCAACATCGCTGGTATCTGTCATCAAATGGTTATAGAAACCCTGACTATCCCTTAAACAGACATCCCGAAAAGGCAAATGTCTTACAATATCACCAATTGCGATTGTTAAAGATTGACACAGTTGACTCACATCTTCACGAGCTGTAACAGCAGAATTCTGGAAAAAAGGGCGCCATACTACAAATGAAAATATAGAATAGGCAGGAGGTAGGACCAAGCTAAGTGGAAGCAACCGTTGCATTCTAAAAAGTGCCACAATAGATGGCTCACCTAGTAGCTCCACAATCAACCCATCAAACACAGTTCTGCAATTTCCAACAAGCAACCTAAACCAATGTACATAATCCTCTATGGAACTTTCAATCTTATGCATTCCAATTGTACGAGTGTTGCCATTTGCATTTGACCTAGTAGTTCTAACAAACTGAATAAAATCTAATCCTTCTTTTAACCTAAAGAGTGTTACCAGCCGTTCCAGACTACAAACCCCTTGAATAACTGCCCCAATGACAAGTGCAGAAATAGCTGCTGCAATTTTTGTGGCTCTACCAACTATGACTTTGGTGTTATCACCAAAGACATGAGCGTTAGAATCATGGGAATCAGCTAATGATTGAAACTGAGACCTTGATGTCTTCCCAGGAGGATATACTCCAGCGAGTGCAGAAAAGGCTTCTGTTGCAAGAGCAATCTCAAATACACGGCTTTGACGCTCTCCTAGAGCTTCTTTGAGTAGGCATAGGCAGGTAATATGAATGCATAAAATGCGCCTAGCAAAGTCCAATGAACCAGAAGCAGATGGAAAATTTGAGCTTCCTCCAGCTATAAAATCAGCCGTCTTAGACACAGTTGAACCCAGATTACCAACAATAGCTGAAACAGCAGAAGACACCAAGGATGGATCACCTTCCTGAGCAGCACCACCTGTCTGCCTGATGCATTCCATCAATCCTGTAATTATTTTTTGAGCTATCTGGTATCCCTCATCGGATTTCTCTGTGGCAAGAACCTTCGGCGCACCACCACTAAAGACTTTCCTATCTTTTCCAAACAAATAGTGGAAGGCATCATCAACTTGTCGCTGAACCAATTCTCGCATATTCATTCCAACCCTAGAGAGTCGTCCACCCCCAATCTTTTGCCTAAAAAAATCATCAAGATCCTCCACACCTGCAGGAACTCCAAGTGGAAGCCCCAACTCTCCATCCAATGAACTCCCAGGATCAAGTTCAGCAATAAGTCTCTTGTCACATGTTGTCTTAAAACTTTTCTCCCATTCAACGACGCTAGGCATGCTGCTGTACTTTTTCAATAGATACCGAGCATAAACTACCGCTGCAGAGCCTGAAATACGGCCATTTGAAGCCATAATAGCCATAGCACGATGGACTATGGATGACAATGCTTCTGAAATAAGATCAGCTGCAACAAGTATATTCTCGTACCTGCAAGTACAATGGTAAGAGACATTGAGATAAACAGAAAGTCATAATATCTGATAAAGTACCTCCATGACAATATATTACACGGGTGCACACAAAAAAGTAATAGAGAGAGAGAGATTCATTTAAACAAGCCAAAAGTCTAAAGAAAACATGAATAGCTCATATATTACTTAACAGAGGGGAAAACTAGACGACCTAAACTTTTATAGAAAATTGCAGACGTATAGATATTCAAAATGACAAAGAATTGCTGCAGAAGTAGGTGATGAAATAAGAAAACTCAATAGAATATCTACGGGTGTTTATTAATCTAAAAGAATGACAGAACAAAAATTCACATAAATTCCTTCTAAATTACACACTTTGTCAGCAAAACAGAGGTATTTGCAGGTAGGAAACATGACTCTCAAAATTAAATAACAGAAATAACTTTACCTTCATTCGGTTTTTCATTTCCTATGGTAGACATATCTACATGATGTATAATGATCAATAAAAGAAAGAAAGAAGTCTAAAAAAAATAGGTTTCCAGAAGTCACAGGAAGAAAAGGCAGAGAAAAGATGACTGAAGAGATCAAGAAAAATACAGTCAGATCAAAGAAAATTAAGAAATATATGGAATAATGCAACGGGACGATAATAATTATTTTAGCCAAATTCACCAAAAAATCCATCGTCATTGAAAGTATAATGGAAAATCATTACTCAATAGGCAAAAAGAAAGTGCACCTTCGAAGAGACGATAATAGATATGTCTCGCCCACTTCACACACTTGATTTTCTACATTCTTCGGTAAAAGTAGAATGCTCCTCCGGCTGTTCATTGTAGAATTTGAACTAATAAGGACTTTCGGCAGCAACCAGAGGAGAAATTTGACCCCTGAAACAAAATCATTACATACATCTGTTAAATACAATATGGATGAAAGCTGATCCTCTCCAAGCTTCCAACGTATAGTATTCCTATCATCAACAGCTGTTAAAGACCGACCAAATTGGCCAGCTTTTGAGATAGTCTTCTCAGTCTCTTCGAGAACCTGCTTAACAGCAGTCATCAACCAACTTGAAATTGCTCGCTTCTCTGTAAGTCGAAGTCGTTTTAAACTTTTTCCAATAGAAACAATATCACC
Source organism: Trichosanthes truncata (assembly GCA_033996785.1). NCBI lineage: Eukaryota > Viridiplantae > Streptophyta > Magnoliopsida > Cucurbitales > Cucurbitaceae > Trichosanthes > Trichosanthes truncata. Next base: position 2,152,182 of record JAWPNB010000003.1, read on the forward strand.
ACCATGGTTTATTTTGCTACCATCTATTGGTCTGGTAGCATCACCTTCCATTCCAGATCTATGGTGAGGACAGGTTACCCTACTATCACATACATGACTCGTTGATGCACCCTGACTACCTTCAATCCTAGACGCAGCTAGATGAGCAAGACTTTGTGTCTTGCGTCTCCCCTTTGAAACTGGTTTTGTTGTCTTTATCGGTGGATCAACCTTCAATGTTTCAGAGGATTTAGGCCCCTTCTTCACCCACCACATATCTTCGTCATCTGATGGAATTGGTGAAGAAGATCCATGAAGGTACAAGTTCCTTTCATCACTTACTTTCTGTTTTTTGGCTCTTCTACAATCTTCACACCCAGGTGTTGCTTCTGCAATATCTATTTTTCCATATACTGACGCAAAAGATTTCTTAACAGTCCCTGTAGTATCATCTAGACCAGTGTCTGTGGGAATTAAAGAACTGTTTGGAAACCGTAAAAGCAATGAGATGGCTTCCTTCAGCTCTTCAATGTCAACTTCACTTTTGAGACTTTTAGCAGAGCTCATGTTGGACAATGACTTAATTGATTTCAATTGATTAACAGAAGTTACAGAACTAGAAACCTTGTCAGAGGTTGGACACATCTTTCGCTTTTGATTGGATGATATATGTGCACAACTAATATCACAATGTTGTTCACATACGAGCCCTTGAAGTACCAGGCGACGTTCTTTGGAGTAAACATTTATAACCTCTACAAGTTGTGCTCCTTGTGCAATTTTCCCATCATCCAGAGTGGCATGCATAAAACTTCCAGGTAAATGCTTCAAGATTTGTTGGTGTCTCCTCCTTCTATCTGGATCAACTGCTGGCCCATTGGAGTCCATAATTCCACTAACTATTAGCTGCCTTACATATGAATGAGGATAAAATATACCAGCACGTATAAGTTCCACTATGAGAAGCTGAACACGCTTAAAACCTTCTCCTTTTTGCACTTCATGTTGATCAATCCAACAAACCAGAATATCATGTAATGGACCTGGACTTTCAAACAAGTCTAAAGAACCAGTACCTCCCAACTTTTTCAACCTACTTTTCGGTTCAAATAAATTCCCAACTGGTTTCCTACCAAACAAACTGTTCTGATGGCTAGAACCCTTTACAATGGTGCAATCGAGTCCATTTGAGCTTTCATATTTACGTCCAGATAAACTTTGTAGATCTCTGGCTTTCATTTTCAGAAGTCTAGTGGCGATATAAACCTGAGAAAAATCTTTCCCACCAGTGAACTTTAGCTCTCGAGGGGCAGCACTCCAAAAATCCCTGTAGTCACATGTTGCCCACTCACAAAGAAAAAATACCGAACAAGCAAATGCCACATTGACAGTCTGGACCCATTTCAATGACATTCTTAAACAAGGGCTTACTTCTTCAAACCAACCTTCATATATGGATCCGTTACAGCAGTCTTCAAAAAGATATTTATAAGCTACTCCAATATCTCCACGTAGTAGAGACTTATCCAATGCGTGCATAGCTTTAGCCACACTGCAAACTGGGAATTCAGGGTTTACTGCCTTTGCAAGATTGTCTGCACATTTCCGTATTGATGAAACAACATTATCAAAAGCTGAGGATTGATACTGAAAATCAATACTCTTACTTCTGAATGGACTGGCAACTTCTGCTGAAGTATATCTCAGTTTTGTTGCATCTTCAGGCACCTTTGACCCAAAATTCCCATCGTTAACTGTATGTGATACAACACAAGGTGGAAATGGGAAGCAATCCAAAGCAACAAATGTGTCAGGCACAGCCAGAACTAAATAGCGAAGCATCTCCACCAAAGCAGATGTTGTGTATGCTCTCCTTGAATTATCTACTAGATCTGACCCACCAGGAAAAGAATCTCGGATAAACCGAACAGAAATTCTGACAAGAGTGCGTACATAGGTCTGAGATAGGACAATTGTATCTAAAACACCATATATAATGGGCAGCAGCAACTCCAAAATCTCGAGAACATCATTTTCCTGAGAAAACAAACAGGAAAATGAAATCATTGAGAGATGAAATTAAATACAAAAGATATGTCCAAATTCTTCTCTAATAATTTTAGGAGTTAACACCTCTAATTGTCCCAGCACCCAATCGACAATGAGAGAAGGAAGCAGAAGTCCTTCAGCTTGATGCCATAGCAAAAGCCTGACCACATACCACCATTTGAAATGTAATGAGGGCTCTTCACCATCAAAGATTGCTGAAGGAGGATCGCCCTTTGTATGTGAGAACCCAACAGAAAACATTTGCAGAGACCGGTCTTTGTTTGGTGGAGTCAAATGAGAATTGCCTCTTGAAAAAAATTCCTCCACAAGGCATTCCAAATAGTCAACCACATCTTTGGTCCAAAATTCTGTGCGGGATAACTGAGCTTTGTCGAATGCTCCACATGAAATACTAGCAGAATTAGGGCGCACCTGTAATGTACAACCATAAACTGCTACATTCAAAATTGTCAACCTGGTTTTTAGTAACCATAACAAAGTTTAAGCACATTCACCTGATTAAGATAAGTAATTTTAACGAACCAAGTTGCTCTCAGCAATGGGACATTATTCCTAATGAGAACTTCAAAAAGAGCCCTTTTCCTATACCCATGAGGAACATTATCCGCCAAAGATCGCAAACGTTTATGCTGTTGTGATAAACCCTGCACCAAGAGGAGGTAATGTATCAAAATAAGAGAGAAGTGGTTGAACTTGAGGAATGTTAAAACACCACTCAACCCAAAAGCTTTAGTGATTACGATAAATTTAATTTCTTAACTCCCCTTGCCACATGGGCCAACAATCTTTTATATTTTTCCTGTAGTAATTCTCGTCGATACCTAGTAGCAGCCAAAAAAATTTCACAATATTATGCATGGATCACTTAATGAATGTTTCCTTTTATGGTCCATATTTTGGAGAATGTTTGGCTGATGATAACTCACTTCTTAGTTGCCAAACCCCCTCAATCAGTGCAATAGGATGCATCTATTTATATATCTCTTGACTTGAAATGGGAGCAGGTTTGGAAAAGGATCTTTTACGAGTGTCTAGGGTTGGGCCAAGAGGGTGTATAGAGAGATTAAATCAAGAAAAAGAATGAAGAATTTAATGAATGGAAGGCGATCATATTTGAATTGAGGTAGTTGATACTTTGTAATTCAGTAGTTACTCTTTGTTCTATTAATCAACCTTCAATTAAACTAAACTAAACTAGGCCTAATGGCTTGGAAATTAGCACCAAGTCCTACAAGTAACTATCAATTCAATTGGAGAGGAAAATGACGTTACAAGGGTTTGGACACAACGTCCTATCCTAATACCCTGTTAAAATACCACTCAACCTAAAAGCTGAAACAGATGAAATGGTAAATTTAATTTCTTAACAAAGAATGTGGTCGATTGAAGTATACCAAATGAGAAAATGGAAATTCCCTTTTACTTTCAGACCCCCCCCCCCACTTGTCACGTTAATTTATATGTGTGTATATATATATTCTTGCCAAAGAACCACGCACGTGAAAATACTCCGTTCCTACATGCTATCAAGTGGTTACTCATACAACTATACATCACCCAGCAATCATGATTTGACCCTCACCTATGCACAAATCAGAAAAGAACTACCTCTCTGCTATTCAATGTATAGCAATTGAAGACATAAAAAAGACACTTATCAAAAAAGGTGAACTAAGTCATAACATGAAATTTATAAAATTGTTACTCTAGAGTCCTAGACATTAGAAAAGTATAGGTAGCTAAAATCAATTTTCAATATTCCTTTATTTTCTCCTCTATGCAGAAGGAAGGAGTACCTCAATCCACTTTTTCCTAAAATCTTCACTACAAGGTCTTTGTTCGGGAAAGATGCCAGGCTTTGTTAACAAAGAAACAGAGAGGGGAACACCATAAACTTGACCAGCCTGTCATATAATAACAAAAGGAAAAAATTAGAAAGAGACTAGGAAATGGATGGTTTGAAAATCATTGCTACATCTTGAAGGAAGAAAGTTTCACCTTCCGCTTCTGAGCACGTGAATCATTTATGGCCCTCAGACGTTTTCTTATAGCCTGCAAAGAAAGAGAAATAAGTTTCTTATCACACAACTAACCAATTGATCACCTTAAAAGGCATATAGATTAAAATGATTAGCAGTAATAAAATTTTAAAAGTATACAATACGAGGGGGAATTTGGGAGCTATTGATTCGAGTAACATACATCTTTGCACTTGATGACAAGATGCTTAGAAAAGGCTTGAACTTGAGTCAATAAGATCTCTCTGGCCTCCTGACACACTCAACAAAGACAAATAAATTGCATAATCTTTTTTGACGAGAAACAAAATCTATTACAAACAAAAAGGTTTTGATGAATTGGATAACAAAATAGGGAGAAAGCTAAATTGCTCATACTCTTATAAACATAAGTCAAACTAGCACTTAATATAATGAAGAGGGGTAATTAGTTAGAATAGTCAATATCTGTTCATCCAATGGTAATTACAAAATTAATCAAGTTGGTCAAGCTGTAAACTCAAATATTTGTATTACAAACATATGAAAACAACCTAGATACAAATTAAAATTTTCATCCATGAAGAAAGATTTTTGTCAAGTGAAGCAAGCACAAGAATGAGTGAAAGGAAAGCAAATGGGAAGAGGAGAAAACATCTCGAAGTGCATTGTTAGAACCTCCAAAATGTGTGTTTAATTGAATTGCTTATATTCGTTAAGTTAATTCATTAAACTTAACCAAACCAGAAAAAGATTATGAATACACAAACTCAATCTAAAGCTGCTGATAATAAAGATGCACCTCAAGCCCTTCAACAGTCTCTCTGTATCCGGACTGCACATACTCTCTGGTGAGGTTCTCCTCGGGACAGTTAGGAGTTTGAGGGTGATAGTCGGGAGGCCCTAGCCTAAGATTTAAAGAGAACAAAGCATTGTGTGAGAAAAAGAAAATACTACCCAGGAAAAAATAGCAAATCCAAATAGATGCAATCAATCCAGCACTCCAAACTTTCTATAAAATTTAAAAAAAAGCAATTAAATTGCATTCAACCAATGATGTAAATCAGATCACACAAATATTCAAAAAATGAACTTCCAAAAATATTGGCATGAAAAAAAACAAGAAGATGATTAAAAAAAAAAAAAGAAATTGCAAACCAATACCGATTATTTAAAGCCTCCTTCTCGCACTTCAACTTGTACGGTGCAGGTGGAGCTGGCCGCCTGCAAATCAAGAACTATTCATTTGATTTCGGGAGAGATAAATTCAGGGTGAGAAAGGAGTACAGAAGAATAGGTAAATCTACATATCCTCCCAGAAATACAAAAACTGAACGGCAAGCAAGGCATACCATTAATCCCCATGGTTCCTCGTAATCTTGTAAGCAACAAACAAGGAACCACCTTTCACTATTGCACCATGATTTTGCAATAGTGGAAATATATCCAACAATAAATTGCTCCCATAAATAAAATAAGGGAGAATTTCAAATGGAACCCAAAAACTATTAGGGAAGTTACTATATACTCCTTTTAGTTTGATCAACTATACCATTAAACATCAAGAGCTAACCTTTATCATTGTCTTTTACCAAAAAAAAAATTGAATAAATATACAAGCCAACAACAAGAATAATAATAATAATAATAATAAAACAGCCCAAAACAAAAGGCAAAGGCATGATTCAAAAAAAAAAATTTTAAAGGCTGTCCTCATCTCACTTCTTTTTATTTCCTTAATTTTCTTAAACCACCAAATTTCCTCAAATCTCTACATCAAACCATTCTCTATTTCTTTTCTTTTTCTGGTGCTTCAATTTTATCTCAGCATTTCAAAGTTTATAGTTCTAAAAGCATTGCATAACTTATGACAACTACAGAGGCTTAAAGCCTTAAAGGTACATCTGATCAAATTAGAAAAGATTTCAGGACAGCATTGGAAAAAGCTTAATAGCTGAACTTGAAATGGATAGTTTGCAGTTTTCCCTAAAGAAAACGTACATATTTCAAACCACAATACTGCAGTTAACAAAGTTGCAAACTGATAAAGTAAAAACTCTTAACTAGCAAATGCATTCAAAAAAATATGTAATCAAACCGTGCAGAGAACAAAAAAGGAAAAGTTACAGGAAGAACATATAAAAAAGGGCTATGAAATCATTATTGCCAAAAAAAAAAAAAAAGAAGAATCCCCAGTTTCACAGTATCTATAAACCTCTTTACCTGGAATTTAAGGGAAAATTGGCTGGCAATGAAGAAGAATCGGGTCGGACAGTATCCCTTGCTGATGGCCCACCTATTGCACTATTATTAACTGCACTAGTGCAGCTGGCAGGATGATACCTTTGCATTTCTCCCAACCATCAACTATCAACTGCATACTTCCGTCAGCATCGGTCGGCTATATAAAGCTGTGCCAAACAGACCACATTCAAATTGCGTGCTTGTAACTTAGTTCCATCGGGTGAATAACAAGTGTAGGATCCTGTTGCAAATTCTTCAGCCATACAAGTCCAACCGAGCAATTCAAAAGCTAGTCAAGTTCAATCAATAACAAAAAAACATAAACTGAAGATACATTTTCCAGGATAATAACTTAGTTCTATTGAAATTCAAAAAAGGGCAAAGAAAGAAGTGTAGGGTTCAGCCATACAGGTTGAGCCGAGTAATTCAAATGCAAGTCAAATTCAATCAATAGCAAAAAACTTAAGATCCATGTTCAAGGATTTAAGATCTTATCCACTGTGTATGAAGTTGAGTCCAAGGAATCAGATATGAATTGCATACAAATTTAGGAATAAAAGTTTTGTGGTGATAAAATATTGTTGAAATATACAGCGGCAGTGTGAAATAAACAACACGAGTCACAAACTCTGCTTGATGATTGCACATTTCAATGTGCTACAAACCCAGTTCCAGAATTCAACATATCTTGTCAAAGACTATCACAATGAAATTCAAGTTTACACAGCTCAATTACGTTTAACATATCTTGTCAAAGTTTACAACCTACATCGCATCTGTCTAAATTTGCAGTCCATGAGTTTGCAGTTTAAATTTTAATCCTCCTGTGACCTGAAGATTATTCTAATTTATAACAGGCATGGAGTGACAATGCTGATATAACACACGTGCACCAGGACTGGATAGAGTAAACTACGGTCAGCATAACGCATTAAGGTAGAAGAGGAACACCCTATCTCTTAAAGTACGAGCCAAGATGATGCCTATACTTTGAAGTTTGTTGGCAAAGCCATACTACATATAAACCCCAAAAAGCTCTAATCAGCTCGTAGAGCCCTCGTAATGATAAATATAGAAGACTTCGCTCAAATAGATGAAACAAAACTAAGCTCACAAACAGTGCAGAACAAACTACTATAAACCCTAAATTTCAAGGGAAATAATACGTGATCTGAACTAAATTTCAAAAACATATAAAATACATAGGGTACGCAACCGCATCAAATCAAATAACACAATTTCGAAATAAATACGCCCAAACGGAAACTAGGGTTTAGGGAAAAACCTGATCCCGAGTTCGACAGAGCAAGCCGGTTCCTCTGGGAGTGAATAATTGGGTATAAGTACGCAATGGAGCAAGGGTTTTCTGCGCGATTCAGAAGATGCAAACGAAGAAGGAGACTTGGAGAAACCAGAATGGAAAAAATACAATATTGGGATTTCACTTGGAGGGCGCAACTGTGCGAGATTTGGAAGCCGTGAATGGATGCGAAAAGGATAAAAAAAAAAAAGCTTGCGTGCAGTTTCTAGAGCAAAGAAATGGAGGAATTTGTGAAGGGAGAAGAAGGGTCTCGGGCCTTGAGGGCTTTGACTCTTCAGCTTAATGCTGATGACGACGACGACGACGATGCCTCTGTTACTCCCTGTGTTGGAATAATGAAAAGAGTGGGGGTGATCTCGTAATTAATAAGAAATAAATTTATTTTTATTTATTTAGTCTATATCCACTTTTGTTAAATCTTCAAATCTTCATGCTAAAATGCCCACTTTCAAAGTTATTCAAACATGGGGACTGGGGCTGTTTTGCAAAAATCCCAAAATATTGTGTCACAAGATTCAATCTTTTGACATTTTATTATTTTATGCAATAGTCTGATCTAAAATTTTGAGCTTTAGAGTAGATGTGTTTGGTATGAGAAAAAAAAATTTGGCGGAGTTTCTTTTTAGAGTAAAATAATTACGATTCTTAGTTCGACATGTTGTTTGAACGATACAAATACGAAAACAATAGAATTATTAAATGAAACTTTTACACATAATAGTATACATAAATGATAATAAGAAAAGTTTGGATATCTTTGTGAAGTTTGTATTGAATGACTTAAATACTCATGAGAAGTAATAATGCATTCTATACTTTATTTGAACGAGGAATTAAATTTACATTGGTTCATTGAGACATTTCTAGCAAATTTTTTTATGAAATGAGACATTTAATAGTTGACGAGTTATTTTATTTTTTTTACTTCAACGATATTTGGAATGGGATATTCAAACATCTAACCTCTTAGTCGATAGTACATGACAATTATCAATGAGATACTCACTTTGGCTTGACTAATTATCTAATCATAACTTAAATACATAATGTGTTTGTTCGAGCTAATAGTAATAATATGTGCATTAATATATATTCTCTACTTGCAAGACTATGTCGACAAAAATTATATGACAACGCAATAAAGGTACGTGAGATGTCTATTACCAGACAAAGTAGGTTAATTATGTTAAAACAATTTTGATATTGTTGATGTTGACCAAAACATTCCATATAATTACAGCGTAAATTTAATATTTAGAGAGAAGAAATGGATTTATATATAAAATTACAATGATAGAGGATACTTGTAATTTTCGTATAGTTTGATTAATCTTTAGCTCCATGATAGTTGGCATATACTCTCAATCAAGAGATAAAAGATTGGAATCCCCCCAATGTTATTTGAACTCGAAAAAAAAATCAAATGGATTAAATGTTCGTATTGGAAATGAAACAACATACATGCATTATTTACCTCATTACCCTTCAAAATTAAAATCACATTAAAAAAAATAACAAACGAGTTGCCTAAAATATTTTAGACAAAAAAAAATAGTCCTTGAACTTTCATAGAAGTAACAATTTAGGCCCCGTTTGACAACATTCTCGTTTCTCGTTTCTTGTTTATGTTTCTTAAAAACTAAAAACAGAAACATGTTTGATAACTATTTTTGTTTATTGTTTATTATTTTTTGGTAAAAATAAAATTTAGTACATATATTATAATAAAACATATAACATGCATTAAAATAAATATAAAACAATTATAAAAAGGTTATAGTATTTTATTAAGGCCCAACACCTAATTAATAATAATAATAATAAATTTTATCCTTCAAATGTTGTTCAAATTTGATTTGCAATGTTATTTCTTACTTCAATCAATTCACCTTGAACGATTTTGGCTTACAAAAGATAGTTTAATTAGACAAATTTGTAAATTGTCTAAGGTCAGACAATCGAACATACCCACATTTCTTTAATTTAATAATAAACTTTATTTTTATTTTTTTTAAATGCATTAGCCAATAATACACGCAAGTAAAATCAGAAAGAGAGAGAATGTATATATATTTTTTACATTTAGTGGTAAACATGAAATACATTATTAGTTTATTTATGTAATAAAAAAATAAAATCGTACCAAAAGGAAAAATAATAGAGAATTAAATAGAAAATAATAACTATAGGCTCGTTAATGTAAAGTAAAAGAAAATAAGAAAATAAGAGAGAAGAGAAAAACATAAACGAAAAGAGAAAAGAAAAAAGGAAAAAAGAAAAAAAAAAGATAATGAACTATTAAAAGAAAAAAGATTAGGATGAAAGAGAGAGAACGAATAGAAAGAAATAAATCAAAAAATTAAAAATTAAAAAGAAGAACAAACAAAAATATTAAAAAGTATTAAAAGGAAAAAAATAGAATGGAAGAGAGAGAAAGAAGAGAGAGAGATGAGAGATTGGTAAAAAGATAAATAGGAATACATGCATGAAACCTGAAAAAAAAAACAGAAACATAATTTGAGAAACTACTTTTTGAAGTTTCTCAAAATCTACCATTTTTTTAGAAACGTTTCTAAAAAATTTAGAAACAAAAAACAGGATGGTTTATCAAACATGGTTGTTTCTTGAAAAGTGAGAAATAGGAACGAGAAATGGGAAACATGAACGTTATCAAACGAGCCCTTAGTTATTCAACAATAGTTCATAACGATTTAGTCAGTGTTCTTTAAACCTTGTAACAATTTAGTCATTGAACAAATGTGTGAGAATTTACTTTATGTACTTTAAATTTTGTAATAATTTAGTCTATACGGTAAAAAAATATTATTAAGATTTAATGAGATTTGTTACATAGGTAGATTGATAAATTGATTAGGAACTCAATATGTTTATAAACTACGAACACTAAGTCGTTTCATTATAAAAATTGATACTTAATTTTGACAAACATTCTCATAGTAGGGACTAAATTGTCACATACTAAATTTCAAGAAAAAAATGGTTACAAGTATGAGAGTACATGGTCTTAGTTGTTACAAATCAAAGTTCAGGGACTAAATTGTTACTTTCATAAAAGTTTGGGGACCCAAAGTGTTTTTTAACCCATATTTTAATATATGCAAGTCACTTGATTAAATTTTTAAAGATTACAAATTTTCTGAGCTTGTTTTCATGTTTTGCATATAGAGAAACAAAAGATGACATCAAAATGGAAAAAAATTAAGACAACTAATGAATAAGCTAACTTCCAGATTTGGAAGAGCAGAGAAAACAGCAAGCCATTCGCAAACCTAAATCAAATAGAGGTACAAACCAATAAATTTGGGTAGATTTTGGTCAGCACCAAACAGATATATCAGTTAAAAAAATGAATAGAAAAATTTGAACTAACCAAAACTAACAAAATCAACCACCAAATCGACTAAAACGGACAAAATCTTATTAAACTGAACCAATCTAACCATTTATTAGGTTCAAAACAACCAAAGTACATATTAGTTTTTTAAAAAAAAAAAAAGAAAAAAAAAAGAAAAAAGATCTCATTGTACAGTAACGGCAACTTAACTCAACTAGTTAAAGGTTCGAATCCCTACTCGTTAGCCATTCGAATGCCCCACCCAAATGCTGTCGAACTAAAAAAAAAGCACATAGTTAAGGAAAGGAAAAGCCAAAGCATTAAATTTCTTCTTCAGTGCACGAGAAGGTCAATAGGGAACGCCCTTTATTACATATTTATAAGGAAAAAAAAAAGAAGCAATTCTCACAACCAAAATTCACAGTTTGTCATGAACTTTGCAAATACAGCAGCAAAGCGCAGGTAAAAGACACTAACAAATGACCAGAAAAGAAAAGAAAAAAAATCAATGAATCAAACCACACAATATCGATTTCCTCGACTAATATAACACACCAAACTCTACAAGATCTACAAAGGAGGGTGCCACCTCCAATATCACAACTATACGAACCTCGCACTTGATCCCGAAGATGAAATATGTCAGCTGTAAAAGACAGATGTGAAGGACCAGACTCTGTGTTTTCATGACGACCGAACTCTTAAACCCTCTCCGCCGAACGCATTAGTTTGACGACTACAACGAGCAGGGAGGGACAGAAAGGCCATGGTTATGGAACTAGTAAGATTGTGGTTGATATCTACACAGATCTCAGGAGACCAAGTTAGCAAAAGCTCAGTCATATTATAGTTCATCAAAAAAGGGTTCCTCCCAAGTTGATTATTTTACCAGATGTGGACTGACTGCAATTCTTTACAAGTCATCACTCACATTTTCATTCTCCGTGCGAAATCCGTCATCGAATTCTGAACTATCATATATGCAGCTTAATATCGTATCGTCCACCAAATCTTCGAATATGGCTTCACATGTCTCAGTAACAATGGTTTCAGCATCAGAATGAAGGTTCATCCATGTTCTGGTTCTGCTCATGTCCTTCCTGACAAGGTGATCCAATGTAAGAGGCTGTGGCAATGGAAAAAGATGCCAACATACTCCTTCACAAATCTCAACCAGATATTCCGACCGTAGACAAGGTTTTACGAACGAGAACCATGGGGGATAGCTTTGACAGAAGTCAGTAAGTACTTCATTAATACAGTCAAAGAGGAGCTTCTGGTCAGAGCACAGCCGGTTTGGTAAAAGCTCTACCTCGTCGATTAGTAACAAGTCAAGAAGCTGTTCTGAAGAAAGCCACTTTCCACAGATTTGGTTCCAGCTAAGTCCAGATGCCAACAACACTGCCTTTACATAGTCAAAAATCACTTCCTTATCTTTCTTTAACGATTTCGAGACGTTAGCCTTATCAGTTTCCGCAGGTTCGCGATCTTCAAATTCAATATGCACTGGTTGTACTGGTAACCCTGCTGATAGAATACACTGATATTAGCCAGGGTAACTACTATCATTAATACCTTTATTTACTACTGGAATAGATAAAAGTGAAACACAAAAAACACGGATATACTCCGTGGCTGTTCTTAATGCCTACCAGGTAGAGACATGGCATGCACAGGGCTCAGGTTATCATCTACAAATAGTGGCTCAAGAACTGAAACAGGGCTCGGCCGCTCTGGAACATCAGAAACATCCTCTAAATCTCCAACAGCCTTTCCAGGTGTAGACGAGCTAGAAGGGGATGCCGAGGGAGATGGAGACAATTGATTTTCTTCTGACAAATCCTACATAGAATAAACAATTTAAGCAAAACGCTTCAATAAACACAGAATGCATATATTCAGTACCGTAGGAAAGTACATTTCACAAGATATCGAGCAGTACTACTACTTACTACTTGAACATTTATAAGCATCAAATTTTGGAAAAACTTGCCCTTTAACATTTCCACTCGATGGGAAGTTAATTTATCACAGATTTGTAAACCAGAAGCAGGCTTATCATTACACCTTGAATATTTTGCAGATGGAATTTCATCATCATGAGATGTATCATAAGCTAATTCACCTTATAGTTATAGGTTATAGACTTATAGTAAGAGAGAACATGAGAGATATAAACACAAAAATTAAATGATATATTACTTGAGGCAAGCTTATTGAAGGTTTATCATCGCCCACATCTGGCATGTCATCTTTATGATTTTCTCTGATAGGGGAAGAAGCAACCAGGTCAGAGGGAACATCAGAAACGCTTCTCTCATCACATGCGCCGGGCATTTCACCATTCTGATCTTCTCTGAAAAGAGAAGATTCACTTGAGTCAGAGGGAGCTTCCAAAATACTTCTCTCCTCATGGACTGCAATTTCATTTACCTTCAGAATCTCAATACCACCTACAAGTTTATTATTGAAAATGAATGATTAATAAATAAAACTAAAAGATTAGCCAAACCAATTAATAACTAGGCCAATCCCACTAATTGGACTATTCAGAGATACATACCTTCAGAAATCTTCCCATTAGTACTAGAACTCACAGTTTCTTCCCTTATACTTTGATCGACTATATCACTGTTCATATTGTGATTATCATCAATTGGAGGCCGCACAGTGTTTGGGGTATCATCAGAAATGCACAATGGAGATTTTCCTGGACTGATTGGGGTATCATTATTTTCACCCTTGGACGATGGCATAATTTCATTAACGTTTAAAAGTCTGCTACCAGCAGAAATTCTCTTCTCTGAAGTTACTGAACTGAGCTTGCAGTCCCTTTTAGGACTGTTAATGGGAGAAAAACTATACTCAGGAAGAGAGAGAATCCGTCCGAGGGTCTTAGGCACGTGTCCCCTTAAAAAGTCTACACTTTCGTCCCCACTGCTAAGCATCTCCGAAAGATGTTTCTTCGCCTCGACATAAATATTAGAAGGGCTTCTCCTATTGTTATAAATATTTCCCAAATCTTGATTAATTTCCAAGCTTTTGAGTTTGCCACCCTTCTCCCCTCTCTTGCCATCAGTGGAAGGTCTGGCAATTCTTTCAATAAAAAAGTGGTCCTTAGTAGTAGAGTTTCTTGCACCATCTTCCTTAACAACACCCTTTTCACTCTCCCTTAAACTGTGATGATCACAAGAAAATCTATCTGAACCATTAGCAGAGAGTCCATGGTGATCTTTTCCCATAGCATATTTAAACTTCCTCTTGATTTCAGAAAGAAAAAAGTTAGAACCAACCCTCTCATTCAGCACTTTCCTTTTATCATTAGCAGTAGAATTTTGGGCTGATGGATGAATGCTGTCAGCCTCAGAATTCACCAAACCTTTTGGCCCTGGCTTCAGGATTACAATTTTACTCAACGCGTCAGAATTTTCATTCCCTTTTGATACGTTCCTTCCCCGATGCTTGACCTTTCTCCGGAAAAATAAACGTTGCTTATGATCAACAAGCTCCTCAGACTGCCTAACTTCACTGAACTCGTGTGACTTGGGTTCCTCAACTTTTTCTATCGACACATCATGCAAATTTCTAATGTACTTAAGCAACACAGAGTTCGGGTTTTGTGCGAGTTCTAGAAACAGCTCGTCATCGGAATGGGGAATCTGAAGTGCATCCATGATCTCTCTTGAGTGTTGAACTTTCTGAATTTCAGCAAAATCTTTCCCAATATTGAACTTCTGACCTAAATATTCCTTAATTGCATCAACCATTTTTTGTTCTAAATCAGCAAGGTAATCACTTGATTGCATATCTGCTTTGTTGTCCGGGTCAAACTTCATTTCACCCATGCTCTTCCGATGGATCTGACTGTAGATCTCCTTTAGCATCACATCAACAGGAAGATTATTAGCACTTTGTTCCTTCAAATACTCAGGAGCATTGAAGGAATCAGCATCTATATCACGGCTTTGCTTGCGACTCTTCTTCATTTTCTTCGGGTCAGTTGACTTTAAGTGACCTGAGTGTTCGCACTCGATCCTCTTTGCATCCAGCTCGTTGAACATCTCTTCTTCTATGAGTTTCTTCACACTGGGCTTTTCAATGTCCAATGTCTTACGTTCTTCGCTGTTCTGAAATATACACAACATCTAATCAATTAGAACATAAACCATACATCCACTCTGCGAGAAAATGTTCTAAATAGGAAAAACTTACCAAAGTAACACTGCAATCTTCATCCAAATTAGCCAAAATCTCAAACTTATTTCTTGAATTTCCAGTACCTGCAGAAGAAAGAGAAGATTCAGCACCAAGTGACACTGCATTTCCAACAAAATACCATGCACATTGTTTATGAAAGAGGAAAATGCAAAAACCAATCACAAACTATAAAAGGTTGTTACAATCACAACTTCAAATCTTCTATTGAAGCAATTAACCTAAACTTATGATTACAATTAAACTCTATCGTTATAACTCAATTACTTGCAATTTGAAAAATGCACAAATCACCCTTGAACTATAAAGGTAAGTTGTTACAATTATTAAACCCTAAATCACCCTCAACTTATGAAATCATAGCAATTAAAAACAGCCACTAACAAAATTATAATAACAGGGTTTAATTGCAACAATTTCATAACTCTAATGGTAGTTGTTCAAATTGAAAGTTCATGGTGCTTCCAACGACCCTGTTCAAGGGTGAATTTTGCAATTTTTCGCAAATACACAAAGATTCTAGGCAGCAGGAAAAAACAGGGGAAAAAGAAAGCTAAAACTGCCCAAGAACTGAAACTCAAGATATAGTGATTCTCCAAAGAACCATCGGTAAAAAAATTTGATCGACAAGAACTCGCAGGTCAAAAGTTGGGGAAATTCAACTCAAACAAAGCCAGAAAATCTTTCGATCTACGAAAAATCTGAATAAAAAAAAAATAGCATTCTTACCAACAGTTTGCCTGCCAGGACGCTTCTTGTCTGCTAATAACTTCCTGGAGGCGCGGCCATGGCGGAAATCAAATAAACTAATCAAACCCCACATACAGCCTGACTGATCCTTCTCATAACGCACCGTAATTCTTTTGGACTTCTTCGCCATTTTCTTCAAAAATTCCGTCCAAATTTTTCTTCTCTAATTTGGCTGCATGAACTCTGATAACAGAAAAGAAGAAGAAAACAACTTAGAAACGATTACAAACAGAATTTCTGGCTTTTTTTTCCCCCGGAGAATTCACCGACAAGCTAACCTCGACGGCTGACCCTTAGAAATCCAGTGTGACGAAGAACAGGCATGGAATCTAGATGATCAATCGGGTGAAACACGGAAAAATTCAATCACAACTTCTCGAAATGGAAAGGTATCGAATCAGAGCGTTGTTAACGTGCTCAGAAATTCAGCAAAATCTTAAAATATCGAGAGATTCGGAGTTAACTTGAAAGAAATGACAACTGAGGGACCATTATCTCCAAAAAGAAAATTCATGATCGCAAATGGTTCATAATTGCTCTTCCTCAATTTCTTCTTATCAGAGGTTGATCGAAAGTATTAAAACCCAAATTCTTGTATCTTCTAATTCAGTACAATTTCACGATCTCTGGTTCAGTTCGATCAAACTCGCCACAATTCACAAAGCATCCTCTATCTCGAACCGGTTCAAAGGCCTTAAAAAAAATTTCTGAGATGCGATTAAACTCTCCAAATCGAACTGAAATCGATCAAAATTTAACTAAATTCACTCCAGACCAAAATTCACACCAAATCCACCACAGAAAGTCCAAAACATCACGCTCCACTTTAGAACGAACACCCCCACCCCCCACCCCCTTTCTCCATGTCCAAATTTTCAGCAATTCCACCGACCGCACGAAGAACAAAAACAACAACAACAACGAGAAGACTTTTAAAATGTAGGCATCTCTCTTGACAACCAATCAAAAAGAGGACCAGATGCTAATCCAGCACCGACCCTTTATCTTTCCGCGTAGAATTCGCATATTGGCCGCCATTAAAGACATGGAAGAAAAAGAGAAAAAAAAGAGCAAAGAAGAAGAAGAAGCAGAATAGGAGAAATATTTGACAATGGTGAGAGAAAGAGAGAGAGAAAGGGAAAGGGGAAGAGAGAGAGAGAAAAAAAAATGGTGATGGTGTTGGGTGAAAGTGGAAAGAATAGGTGACAGTTGTGGTTGGGGAAGAAGGGCCCACCACCCACAGCAAGCGAGCTTTCTATGGAAGAAAAGTTAGGGCTGCCATTGCCATTGCACTCTGTTTTTCTTCTTGGCAATTGCAATTGCCACGTTCAATCAAGCTCATCGCCATAGCCATTTCTCTCTTTTCTCTCTCTTTCTTTGAGAAGCAATTGCAGGGGAGCTCTGGACAAATGGATAACTTGAGCATTTGAGTTGACAAATTACAGTCTAATTCCTTTTTTCTTTTTCTTTTTTCTTTTTCTGTTGATTATGGATTCATGAGATTATGATCTTCTTCTCCCCTTTTTCTTAAGTTTATTATTAATATTTCCACGATTTTAGATTTTCTCTATTTCTTTAATGAGAATGGAATTTTAGCATATCATATTTTTATTAACTGGGTTTTTCTTTTTTTTGACTTGTACTTTTCTAATTTTGTATTTTTTAATTCAAAGTATTCTGCATTTTCTAATATTATTTTGAATTGATAGTTGTGCAATGTAGAAATACTTGAAAGGGGCTATTTGGAGCTGATGATAGATAAATTTCAGTCAATTCATAATTGTCACATTCTTTATGTCAAATTAATGATAAAATTATAAATAATTAAGTTTGGGATTAATTATAAATTGGTATGTATCCCAAATTTAATTTGAAGACAAAAATTGACAAATTCTAAAATTAAAAAGTCACATGTCTTCATTTGACCAAAAAATTAAATTTAATTTGGTCAAAATGGGGTCATATGGAATTTGGGTCAAAGTTAAACAAAATATAAATGGTTAAGCCTAAAGCCAATAAAGCCCAAGTCCAATGGTTTGGTCTGAAAGCCATTATGACCCAAATTCACATGCCCATGGAAAGCTCTATAAATAGATGAGCTCTCCTTCATTTGAGGGTTCAAAAATTTTATAGTCCTTAGCTATTTAACGCTTCAAGACAAGTCCTTAAGTGATGAACCCTAGAGACGGGGCGGGGAATCCCCGATTACATGGGGAATGGGGGAGGGCGCGGGGAGATTTTTCTCCCCGTTGGCTAAACGGGGACAGAGAAGGGGAATATATTCCCTGTCCCTAACCTCGACCCCGCCCCGATTAGTAATATATATATATATATATATATATATATATATATATTACCTATAAATAGAAATTAAAAAAAAAAACTATAGTAGAAATTAGTTTAAGACTATTTCGTTATTAAAAAAAAAATTAAAAACTATGTTGTAATATTGAAATTTAAATTTTTAGAAATTAAGTTGTTTCGACATTATAATATTTTTACTTGTGGTATATTATTGTTTTTATTAGGAAATTTTATAACATTTTATTTAAATATAATTATATTGAAAGTTATTCATTTAGAAATAATTTATATTATGGTTGATAATAAATTAAAAAAAATAAAAATTAAAAATTAAAAAAAAAGGGGGGAAATTCCCTGCGAGGAATCCTCTCCCCGATCCCCGAGAAATTGGCGGGGATGGGGACAGGAAATCCATTTATCGGGCCCGCCCTGTCCCGTGGACATCTCTAATGAACCCTCCTTAAAAACCAAAGACTAGTCTTTAGGTGCTGAACACTCTTTGAAGTGCTTAACACTCTTGGAATACCAAAGACTCTCCAAGACAAGTCTTTAGGTGCTAAACGTTCCTTGAAAACTGAATACTCTTCGAAGACCAGAGACGCTTTAAAGACCATGGGACTTGAAGACTTTAAATACCAAAATATATTTGAAGACAAGTCGAAGGCATTTGAAGTGTACAAGACTCAAATACTTTGATCGTCCAAGAAGATCAACAAGTAGAAAGTCGATCCAAATATCAACAAGCCAAAGGCCGATCCAAATATCAACAAGCCAAGGGCCGATCCAACGATCAACAAGCCAAAGGCCGATCCAAAGATCAACAAGCCAAAGGTCAATCAGAAAATACCAACAAGCGCGCTCGAGAACAATCTTTCAACCCTCAAGACATTTGTATACGAGAGATAAATAATCAAATGAACAAATTAGAGATGATACTCTACTAAACTCAAATAATACAAATTCAAGTTCATTACACATGTCTCATTTTTCTTTATTTGTTGAAATCACGTGTGACCAGAAGCGCTGAGTGGGTTATAATAGTATGTGGAGTTATATAATTTGTATTTAAGATGTAGAGTTATAACCCACGTCCCAAACAACATCGAAAATGTTATATCAGTTGAAAATTGTTCGGCCTATTATTAATGGGATACAAATTTAATTGGTTTTTTTTTTCTTGTATGTATTTTTATGGGAAATTGGATAGATACATTTTGTTTGGACTAAAATATTAATCTGAACATAATTTAGAAGGTCAGGGTCATAAATTAATAACTGCCTCTCGTTTAATAAAATAAATCCATAAAAACTAGTTACCATATTTACAAATTTATTTTAAAAAAATATTTATAAATATGACAAATTTTCTCTTATATTTGTATACCAATTATATATAATTGAACATTAATTCGTTACACCAAAGTGAGCATAGTTCAATGATAATTAGCATGTACCCTCAATCAAGAGATTAGAGGTTCGAATCCTCCGACTTCAAATGTGTAGTCAAGTATTGTTCTACATAATTTATGTCCTCTTATATTTAATATAATATATATTGTTGATATATCATTTTGTATCATTGATAAATTATATTACTGGTATATTGATATAAAGTATATTATAATATACTGCTTTTATATCATTGGTAGAATATACCATTGATATTCTTAATATATAGTATATTGCTTTATTTTCTTTTATTTTTTTTAATAATAATATAACTATATAAGGTATATTGATATATCTAATAATAAATTGACAAATTTACTACTATTTATGTCGTATATGATATTACCAGAAAAACTTCATTTTTTATTAATTTATTTTTATAGATTGATTGTCTTAGATTAAGTGTATCGACGAACCTAAATATAAGTCAAATGGTTAAGGCATGTATTGTCACATAGAATTAAAAGTTCGAATAATTACCATTGTTCAACTTTAAAAAATAAATAAATAAAAAGTTAACATTAATTTCAAAATTATTGACTACCAAATAATGACTTCAATTGCACTGACTATTCTAATTCTTACAAACTACAACATCACAAAATCGTTTTAATACTATAAAACATTGAACCATTTTGATAATAGGCTATAGAATGTGTTTAGAAATACTAAAACTCTTCAAAACTCTATGTCAAGAAAAAAAAATTAAAACTCAAAACAGGTGTGCTTGAAAGTGATATTTTGTTATGAAAAACAAATAAAGAGTGAAAAGAAAGAAAATGAAAGTGATGTTTTGTTCATACATACAAATTGGGGGTAAAAAAGGCATACAAAATATATATTTTTAACCCAATTTTTTAATTCTAAAGAAAAAATTGAATAATTTTTTTAAAACATTATAGTATGCCATAGAATATTTGAAATCGCATCTAAACCGCCTGAAAATTACAATTTTGTTTTTGTTTGAAAAAATTCAATTTTTCATCGTAAATTTGTCCAGTCGCATCAATTTGTATCACAAACTTTCAATCTTATCAAATTAGACCACAGACTTATATAAGTGTTGCTATTTTTAATTTCTATTCAAACTTCACTAATTCACCCACTAATTTTAACCAAAAAAAAAAAAGTCAATTTCTATATTAACTCACTCGTTTCAATAAATATCAAGTTTTACACAAATTTAAGTTTGATCAATGTACAAATTAACCATTGATAACACAGTCAAAACTCACAAATTTTAACAAAAACGTGGCTTTGATGTCATTATCTTTGAACTTTTATCAATTTTGCATTGTCCTTATAGTTCATTGAAAACACACAATAATTCATTTTTAATGATTTTTCAAACGAAAACTTATAAGAGGATAAAAATTACAACATTTTTTTTAAAGTTTAAAGTTAAAATGAATGAAATTGGAAGTTGAGGGCAATAATTAATATCTTAACAAGTTTAGAGGTATAAATTTAATTTCTCCTTGGTTTAAAACGTCCGTTCATTTTTTCATTTTATATTATTATTGTTATTTTTTTAACAATTACTAGAAAAAAAATCATTTTTGACCATAAACTTGTTATGTTGTATCAATTTTTACCATCAACTTATAATTTCATCAAATTATATCCCAAACTTAGATAAGCGTTGAAATCTTAACTCTAAACTTTAAAAAGTGTTACAATTTTAACCACCTGATAAGTTTTCGTTTGAAAGATAATTAAAAAATATATTATCATATCCATTCAATGAATTCTAAAACATATGTATGGTACAAAATTGATAATATCTCAAAGAAAAACAACATCATAACTAAATTTTTGTTGAAATTTATGAATTTTGGCAAGGTTATTCAATGTTAATGTGTGCATTGATCAAATATAATTTTGTGCAAAACTCGATTTTATTGAAATTAATGAATTTATGAAGATTTTTACATTGTTTTTTTTTGTTTTGTTAAAATTAGTAGGTGAATTAGCAAAAATTGGATAGACGATAAAAATTACAATACTTATTTAATTTTAGAGTCCAATTTGATGAAATTGAAAATTTAGGATGAAAATTGATAGTGAAATTCAACACTCACTAATTATTATTAGGTTAAAATACAATTTTGGTCTCTGTACTTTCAGTTTTATTCCATTTTGGTCCCTATACTTTCAAATATCCAATTTTAGTCCATGTACTTTTAATAAATCTTAAAGTTGGTCTCTACTATTAGTTTATGGTTAATTTTTCTTAAAAAAAGTTAGTATCTATTAGCTTTTCTTTTATAAATTTTTGAAGTATGTTCACATAGTGTATTTTCTTGTATTAAAATTATTATTGTTACTTAACCAATTTTGATAAAAATTAACTCCAAACTTGTCATAAGGACCAATTTTAAGCTTTATTGAAAGTACAGAGACTAAAATTAGACATTTAAAATTATATGTATCAAAATGGAACAAAACCCAAAATACAAGGATAAAATGGTATTTTAACCTTATTATTATTTGGGAGAGGATGGGGAATTGTGATAGATTCAAACTGCAGAAAGTCATTCCAGAACTTTTCAAAAAAAAAAAAAATCAAATTTTTATTTTTTGGGTAATATATATTAAAATAATTTCTTCAACTATATTTTTGAATGCATCAAGAATATTAATTGGCATACCATACGGTAAAACAATAAAAGGAAAAAAATAATGTTATTCAAAAAACAAAGGAAAAAATAATGAGTACGACCACATGGTGACGTGGCATGATCTGGTGCCGCATTGCACTGGATTTGCCAAAAAAATGTCATACAGATGAGATGTACTTTGTTGATATAATATATGCAGCAAAATTAATGAGCAATGTAAACTGTTAAAAATAAAAGAAATCAAATTTTACCTTGTCCCATTTTTATCTTAAATTCTCAAATTTATCAAATTGCATCTTATGAGTGTTGCCATTTTAAACTAAACTTTAAAAAAATGTTGCAGTTTAACTCTCTGATAAGATTGTTGAAAAAATTATTCTTAAAGCGTTAAATAAATTAAAAAAATATATATATATAATACAAAGTTAATATGATTTCAAAGCAAAACAACATTAGACCAAAATTTGTGTTTAAATTTGTAAATTCTTTTAAAGTTATTAAGTAGTTAATTTGTGTATTAATCAAGCTTAATTTTGTGCCAAATTTGATTTTATTCAAACTAGTAAGTTATGGAATTTTTTTACATTGGGTTTTCTTTTTTCTTTTTGGTTAAAGTTAGCTATTTAGTGGATGAATTAATAAAAATTGAATATGGGGTAAAAATTGTAACGGTTTGTATAAGTTTGAAATTGAAAGTTTATGATAAAAATTGCCAACTTGGCAAGTTTAGAGACAAAATTTGATTTTTTTTCCAAATAAATTACAAATTTATCCCATAAAATGTATGAGTTGTGTCTAGTATGTCTTTGAACTTCAAAAACAATCTAATAAGTCTATTCACTTTTGGTTGTGTGTCTAATATGTGATTGAAGTTTTAATGTGCTATAGGCTCTTGGATTTTTAATTATGTGTCGGATAGATTTCTATCGTATTGGACATTTTAAAAAATTCATCGACCTATTAGAAATAAAATTGAACGATCGTGGTCTTACAATACACAAAATTCAATTTTATGTTTAATGGATCCGCAAATTTTTTTTAACACAAAATTCAATTTTATGTTTACAATACACAAAATTGAATTTTTAGACACCAAATTGAAGATTAACAAATTTATTAGACACTTTTAAACTTTAGAGACCTATTATACAAAATTAAAATTCATAGACATATTAGACACAACTTTAAAAGTTCAAAACTAAAATTGTAGTTCAATTATATTAAAAGACAAATTAATAACAAATACAATAATCGTTTTAAAAAATAATAATAACAACAACAATAATGTGATAGATAGAGTTTGTCATCATTGATATTTAAACAAATAATAATTTTTTTTAGTTATGTTATAATTAATACTTAAATGTTGATAATTAAATTGAGTTATACTCAATGGTAAAAGAAAATGTCAAATGTTATTGTGTTGGGAAGGTCAAATGAATTTATATTTTTTGATTATAAATAAATAAAATTTTAAAATCAAATAATATACTTTAGATTTTTTTTAAAGTTGATATTTATATTATTGACTTTCTTTTTATTTTCTTTAAAAACGTGTGGAAAAATCATTATTATAATGAACATGCCAAGGGACTCCAGACCATATTGCCCCTTTTTAAATGTAAAAACCATCCGTTTACTAAAAATGTTGAAATATTGATAGAAATTATACACGCCTTTTTTTTTTTCTTTGAGGAAAATTATATACGTCTTATTTCCTTTCAATAATCATGATCAAGTATTTTCCAACTAAATTACCTTTTTTTTTTAATACAATAGGGGTTGGGGGGATTCGAACCACAGACCTCGTGGTCGTTAACACATTCAATATGCCAGTTGAGCTATGCTTTCTTTGGCTTCCAACTAAATTACCTAAAATTAGAGGCAACTTACCAAATGCACTAATAATTTAGATGTTTGATTAATGAAACAAGACAAAACATAATGCTGTCTCTTGTTAGAGTTCACATTTTTTAAAAATATATATTGTAGATTTCAAGTCTTATATAGAATTTATAACTATTCATAAACTAATTAAAAAGAAGAAAAATCATAAACATATTACGTAGTACAATAATTTGTATGAACACAAATGAAAAAAATTAGAAATATATTGGGCCAAAAATTGATGTGTTCTGCTTACAAGATGCATTGGCATTAATTAAACATGGCTCTTTAAAAGTAGTGTTTTTCACTCCCCCTCTAAGAAACTAATAAATTTGAAATTTTACTAACTTCATATGAACTCGAACTTACTTGACTCAAAATAGTTTTTTTTATCTATTTAATTAAACTATATATATATATATATATATATATATATATATATCAACATGTGTGGTGGAGAGATTCGAATCTCTGACTTTTTTTATCGAGGATACATGTTTTAGCCAGTTGAGTTGTGTTCATGTTAGCAATACATTACCATATTGATAATTGTTGGAATTTAATGAATGATAAATAAATAAATAAATATATATATATATATATATATATATATATACACACACAGCGTGATGGGCTAGTAATATGGATGGGAAAAAAGTGATGATTGAAAAAGCAAAAAAGTAAGGATGGAATTTTACTTTTATATTATTGATTTTTTGAACTTTAGTGAAGAGGAAGCAATGGTGTGGTTGAATCTGAAGGCAGATTTGGATTAGGGTTAATTTTTTAGGACATGGATTAAGACAAATTGTCCTCTTTCTTTCACGTTCATTATTCATAATAATGTGAGTTGTAATTTTTGAATTCAAGACCATCTTTTCTTGGTCAGTAAATCCCCTAATTTAAGGAGGGCGGTTCCCTTGTGCTTGAAAAAAAAAACATTTGAAAGTTTAAGAAACCAAACTAAATCAGTATTGAAGTTGAATGCTTAAAATAAATTGAAAATATTCTTTTATTTAAAACTGGCAAGATTTTTTGCTTTTAAATGAGACAAAAAAAAAAAAAACCCCAAAATCAAGAAGAATCCCAAAAATACAAGTGAATAAACAAATCTACCTCTATTATAATGTTTTCGTAATAAAACATCATATTATAAATATAAGAGCATTATTTGAACTTATGACCTTTTAAAAGAGATAAAGATGATGGGTGAAACAATAACTTATTTTATTATAATGCAAAATAGTGACTCAAGCACCATTTGGTTTTTTATTTTTGATTTTTAATTTTTAAAAATTAAACTTGTTTTCTCATGATTTTTCTACCATTATTTTCATATTTCTTAAATAAACATTTGAATTCTTAATTATATTCCAAAAAACAAAAAAAAAAAGTTTTTAAAAATTACGTTTTTTAGTTTTCAAAATTTGACTTGATTTTGAAAAATATCGTTAAAAAGTAGATAACAAAACAAAAAAATTTATAGGTATGCGTAGTATTTATAAACTTAATTTTTAAAAATTAAATAGTTATCAAACTATCTTAATTAATAATTTTAGACATTAGTAATATTCGGCATGCTGTCATATTTTCTCTCAATATTCAAAATATTACATCAATAAAAAAGAAAATCCAGGAGAAATAATTAGTGAGAAAATGGAAGTAAAAGACAAGAAAGACCTTAGTGCTTTTCACACACACACAACCTCGGTGAAATTCAGTTGGAAGAAAATTTATTCAGTGCAAACCATCACATTATAAATAATTGGCTATCCAATCATCATTAAATATATCATATTATTGTACTAAAAAAAAAGGGCTAATGTATAAAAAATACCTCTAAATTTTGTCATTTGTTTAAAAAATACTTCTATTTTTTAAAAAGTTACAACATTACATTTTAACTTTTATAAACGTTTCAAAACTATCCTTAGAGTAAAAAAACCGTTAAAATGTTGGACGAAAAGTTGACATATTTGAATGTCATTCTTTCAAGCTTAATTCAAGTAAGTGTTATAGTCATTGCCACGTCGATTTTTTGTCCAATATTTTTACTAATTTTTAATCCAAGGATTGTTTTGAAATATTTATGAAATGTCAAGGGTGATATTGTAATTTTTAAAATAATAGGAATATTTTTTAAACAGTTTGTAAAGTTTATTGGTATTTTTTATAATTTAACCCAAAAAAAAGATCATACCATTATTATTGTATTGTTTTTTGCTTATTTTTATGGAGCGTACATCAAAGGATGATGAAAGAATTAGATAATAAGAATGGTATAAATGTACACATTAAATAATTTCTCGAAATTCTTCTCAAAAAAAAAAAATAATAATAATTTCTCGAAATTGGAGCAGTGAGGTGCATGTGAGGAGCGGTTGGGCCTATGCGGACTAAATGGGGCACCCCTACTTAGCCAGTGGGCTCCACTCCGTTTTACCATATTTTACTCTTTGATTTGGTCCATTGGGCTACTTTTTCCTTCTCTGGAACTTTGAAGAAAAATTTGTTGATCGGATTATTTTTTAGTACAACAAATGGAGTGTGAGGATTTGAATATCCAACGTTAAGAGAAATAGTAGATATTGTTGTTGCCAAAATTTAGATAGGGTAATGCACTTGACCTTTATGTGATAGCAACGTAATATTTGGAGGTAGAACGTGACTTGCAAAGATAAGTAAAACCAGGATACCGGTGTGATACTTGTCACACATGCTTCGATGCTTAAGTTAGCTATGAATTCGACGAGTATAACAAGAGTTTCAGGGGTTATTTGGGACGTGAGTTATAATAGTATGTGGGATATTCTACACCCCAAACACAGACTATTATAACTCATATTAAATAACTATATATACCAAACACATATTATATAACTCAACAGATTATTATAACCCATATTATTATAATCCACTTAGCGCCCAAAACAGTCCCTTAGGGTTAGAAAGAGATTACACCCTTCAGGGTTTAAGAATGATATTTATATGACCCCTTGTTAGGATTTTTTGTATGTTCCTTCACGGATTGGAAAGAGGGCCAACCGAATAAGGTTGAACTTGGGAATCATGCGTCGAGGGTGTGCTGGTCGCGTGCCCTGATGGAGGTCGATCATTTTTTGGCCCTATTTGTCTGTGTTAACCCATTTTCACTCTTCATTGGGCTTCTCCCTATTGATTTAGCCTCTGACTTACTTAGTATTTTGAATTTATTCCCTTAGTCCAATTTCACCCATAACTGATGTTAACGACTGGTGAGTTATACTCATGTTGGTGAATAAAACACTTATTATAATCTTAAAATTCGACGTTTCAATCTTCCACATCCATCGTAGAGCTCGAAATTTAATAATATAATAAGAATAAGAATAAGAATAATGAGGACATTGAAAGGAGTATATGTGTCTTTTTTGTTTTTATAAAATAAACTATAAATATATTATTTTAATAAAACAATTAATTGTTTAAATTGGCAAATTATCAATTGACTTAAATGATAGTTGTAAGTGATTAACCAACATTGATTTAACTCTAATTTTTAGTATATTACTGATTAAGCTATACATACTGACTAAATAGTGTCGGTAACTGATTGATGTGTACTTCGAGTTTGGTTTTCTTACATGCATTATAATTTTTTAAACTGCCACTTTTGGTAATATTTTATCTAAATTGTGTTTGAATTTCAATTACCCATAATTTGAATTAGTTATAAATATAGTGTTTTTAAAAAGATAATTGTAAATAAAATATTTTTATAAAATATATTAATTACTAACTGGCTTTGATAAGACTAATCAAAATGTTTTGTTATGTGATAACTATTAATTTATATGATTGATCATTGACCTATATAGTGATTAACTATAATGAGAAATTAATAATTAAACTTAGACATTGGTTGTTTACAATCATCGAGGATTTCTTGACACAAGTTCAATTTTTTTGCTAGATACGTAACCATTGTTTCTTGTTATTGTTTTTGCAATATTGTATCTAAATTATGTTCAATTCAAAACCACTCCCTAATTGTTTTTTAAAACATAAGTTTAGTTTGATTAATAAATTTTTAAACCTATAAATGTCATATTTTAGTTTTTTAACTTTATACAAATACTTGTTTTGATTATTGCCTTTTTTTTTTTAATTCAACAACATATGGAAGTGGAGATTCGAACCTCTACCTTTTTGATAAAAGATATAATGTTTTTATCCAGTTATACAATACTTAGGTTAGTTGAATATTGCTATTTAAAGTTTGCATCAAACCATCATAGTTTGGCCTAATGGTCAACAAGAGCTACGAGAATAATAAAGAGTTTAGAGGGAATGAATTCAAGTCATAGTGGCCACCTACAAAGTATTTAATATCATACCTAGTTTTTTTGGCAACTAATCAAAGTTAGGCATTTCGTTGTCTCATGAGATCAATCAAGGTGTATGCAAGCTAGTTTAGACACTCACATAAATATATATAAAACAACAAAGAATTTGTAGTGTATTTCAAAGAATTTATTTGTTGTATTGGCAAGACGTAAACATAGTCTTTGTCTCTTGAGATTAATTATTAAAAGTCAAATATCCTCTTTCTAGGTCATTTACACTTGCCGACGTCTATTTTGTTCATTATAATAAATTGACAACTCTCTCTCTCTATTATATGTATAGTATCAAGAAAGTTGATGATTCCACTTAATAAAAAAGTTTATAACTATTTGCCAATAAAATCGTATGCTGGTGGGAAGCCAAAATATAAGACATAAATGTTGTAAATTCCAATTCCAATAACAATGCAATAATTACAAAGAAAAAAAAGTGTAGTTATGCCATAAGAATATATTATAGATAAATACTTGGATGCAGTCGTTGAAATACACAACAGTAAAAAAAAAAAAAAAAGAAAGAAAAATAAATTTTTTTTACTGTATAGAAAAAATGGGCTGCATGGATATAAGTGCAGTTCGAGCTGCACCCAAGTATTTTTCTATATTATATCGTTAAAAAAATAGTTATGAATATATATAGGTTAAATTACACATTTAGTCTCTAAACTTTGAGGTTTGTATCTATTTAGTCAATGACTTTCAAATTACAAATTCAATCCTTAGACTTTCGAATTTTTTAAAATTCATAGATCTAATAGACACAAAATTAAAATTTCAAGGTTCTATTAGACACAAAATTCAAATTTATATCTAATAGATCAATTAATTTTTAAAATTTTTTAATTTGACAAGAACCTATTAGACAAAAAATTAAAAGTTTAGGGACTTATTAGACACAAAATTTAAAATTTATAAATCTATTAGATATTTTTGAAAATTTAGAGATCAAATAAATACAAAATTTAAAATTTAGAGACTAAATTTATAATTGAACCATATATATTATTGCGGAGGAAATGCAAAAGTCATGTCCAACTGGATTGTCCGAGTCCCAAAAAACCTAATCGGTGTAATCAGACATGACCCTTTTTTTTCTGTTGAGATTAGGTTTTATGCAGAATATCGAAAAGTCATATTTCATAAACATAATTTAATTGACAAAAATGAATGGATATAAATAGGGATGACAAAAATCCGAGTCCTTACTGGATTCTACTCATAAATAACGAATCAGAGTTGAAAATAGCAGAGAATGTTTCTCTTAAAATATATATATATATATATATATATATAATAGAATGAAGACCTATACCTTGCCTCCATCCTCAATTTATTTATTTATTGAACTAAAAAAAGGTTATTTATTTATTTAAAAATATTATTAATATCACGCGCTTGACCTTTTAAATTAATTTATATTAAACTTTTAAATTTAATTGTTTTATCAAATTAAAAAAGAAAAAGAAAAACAAAATGATACTCTTACCTTTTACTCGTAGAGATTCCCAAAACTAAAGAAATCGAATGAAGAGGATCACTTTCAAAAAAAAAAAAAAAGATCATTTTTTACTAATGAACTTTGCCAAGTGTAACACTTTTCACCCAACATGTCAAAACAACCGCTCAATAACTTTCTCCAAACTCACATATTTAACAAAAGCTCTCTATTATCGTTTTTTTACTGTTAATTTCATATATTTTATAATTCACAAAATGCACATTATAATATATTTTTTTAATGGTTCTTCAAACAAAAATTTATAAGAAGATAAAAGTTGCAACACTTAGAGCATATTTGAGAGTGATTTTAGAATGACTAAAATCGCTAAAACATACTCTCAAAAGTAATTTTGGAACCAAACCTGCCCTTTAAGTCAAACATTGCAACACTTATCTAAATTTAAAGTACACTTTGATTAAATTGAAAGTTTAAGATAAAAATTGATACACCTTGTCAAGTTCAAAGTAAAATGGAGCTTCCCTAAAAATTTTCATGAAGTTGAACACTTAAATCCCGTCCTATCCTAAAACATCATAACTAGGTAAGTAGCTTATCAAGATTTAAATCCCTTCACTTCAATGACCTTGATAAAGAACCAAAAAAAAAAAAAAAAAAAAAAAAACCCAAGAGGGAACCCTAAACACCAACTAGAGAGAGAAAGAGAGAAGTATAATCTCCCTTCAATTGCTTGGGTAAAATAAAAAACAAAAAGACAAGAGGGACCCCAAGCCCCAAATACCAACATGAGAGGGTAGTTTGCATGCCAACAAAGGGGCAAGGTTGCTCTTTACTTGTTGCTTGACCTGGAAGATATGCAATTTGTAAATGCAAGACCAATAAAGGAAGAGGGGGAAAATAGAAAAATTATGACCCCGTTTGATAATTATTTGGTTCTTTCACTTATGCATTTCTTTATTATGTTCTTTACTTTTTACACATGTTTTCAAAATTCAAATCAAGTTTTGAAAACTAAAAAAAATTGTTTTAAAAACTTATTTTTGTTTTTGAAATTTGGCTAAAAATTAATTTTTTTTTAAATAATAAAAATTATTGTAAACAAATTGTGAAAAAACAAACACAATTTTTAAAAATTAAAAACTAAAAATCAAATGATTATCAACTAGCCTATATTATTTACGTTGCATAACCTAACAATGATCACGAAAAATGCCATTAATTCCAATATTCAATCATTTTCCCAACAATTCTTTTTATCTCCATGTCGATGGGGACAATCAAAAAAAGACAATTCATAATTGTTTCATCTCGTCCATTATAATTAATTATATAAATATAATAAGCCAAGGAAGAAAATGATTAGCCATCCAAACCAAAGCATACGTCTCCAGCCTTTGATTAGTTTGTTGGTTGGGATTAGATTGTCATGTTAGGTAAATTGGAAGCATCAGCCAGAGTTTCTTTCTTATTTTTTTGAAAATAAATAAATTATTTTGGTGTTTAGTTTTTAATGCTAAGCAAGACCACAATTATGTCACTCCAGCCGACACTCCGGCTTCAATTAATTCACATTAAATAACACTGTTGAACGTTATTGCCCTCCACTAAAAAAAAAAAAAAAGAGAAAAAGAAAAGAAATGGAAAAAAAAAAAGGAACGTTATGTGGCCTTTTCTTCACCAATAGAGTTTGAGATTTTGTTTTATCTTATGAGATTCTTCTGGTAACTATTTTGCAAGGAGTTTAAATTTAGGATTCTTTATTTTCATACCCTACTAAATTAACGTTACACCAAAAATTCTAAAGACAGAATAAAGTATGTCTACCCTTTTTCAGTATATTTTTAATAATTATCTTTAAAAAACTTTTTTTTATATAATTATATTAGATTATAGATTTGGTTATTAAAAATTAAAAATTGTCTATTTTGGATAAATTTTTTAGTTCACACTACCTTTATGAATATCTTTTTAATGCTGGCGAACCCCATCTCATTTTTAAAAGGATGCTGACGTGGAAAACAATAAATGGAAGAAGTATCCATACTCCCTTAGGGGCTGTTTGGGGCAAGGGTTATAATAACCTGTGGAATACTCTGCACCCCAAACACAGACTATTATAACCCCAAACTAAACAACTCTGCATTTTAAATAATATTATATTATTTCACAGACTATTATAACCCCCTGTTATTATAACCCACTCAGTACCCCAAACAGCCCCTTAGGGGCTATTTGGGCAAAGGTTATAATAACCTGTGGAGTATTCTGCACCCTAAACACAGACTATTATAACCCCAGACTAAACAACTTTGCATTTTAAACAATATTATATTATTTCACAGACTATTATAACCCATGTTATTATAACCCACTCAGTACCCCAAACAGCCCTTTAGTACATAAACTTTCAAGGTTGTGTCTATCTATGTCGTACTTAAAAAAAATTATAATAAGTCTTGAATTTTCAATTTTTTGTGTGATAGATTCATCTTGTTAGTTCTAATGGTTTAACATTGACACCACATACTAACTCTATTAAGTAGAAAATTAATTTTATGAAAGTTAGTGCTAAACTTGTAAAGTTACAAGCCAAAACCTATTTGATGTAAAATTGAAAATCAAAGGGCTCAATATAATCTTTTAAATATAAAAACAAACAAAATAGACCATTTTAAAACTTCCAAAACGTGTTTGAAACTTTTTAAATACAAAAACTAAGTAGAGACATCTTTAAAATTTTAAAGAACCAAAACTTATCCAGTATGTTTCTTTATTTTGCGATCTACACAAATTTGAAAAGAGGGTGGAAAATACAGAAACAAAAACTATATTTCAAAAACAAATTCCATATAAATTTCTAAAATATTCCACTGAGAAAATGCAGACAGAAGTGAAAAATAATGATGAAGCTTATCTCATAAGTCCAACCAAAGGGAGCCTAACCTTTTTTTTTTTTTTTTGACAGTGGATGTGGGGTGGTTGGGTAGGCACTTGCGTCAAGGCATTGGGTTCCCCGGTGGGGCTTTGGATCTTTCCCCATTAGTGAAGGTTTTGATATTATGAATGGAACTTTCAAACCACAGCCTATCAATAGAGAGAAGACAATAAGAGATTACTTATAAGAAAAAGAAAATGAAAAACAGGCCTCTGCTTTATTATTTAGTGATGATTGTGGGTTTGGTCAACAAAAGGAAGACTTTCTGTCTAATGTTAAATTTCCTTATCATACGTTATGGATACATATTAACCCCACAAATTGATGGCTCACTAATTTTTGTTCTCTTTATTATAACTAGTACCTTACCAATCCATCCTACTTTGGGAAAACATGCATCATTTTTTGGCTTATTTTGCAGATGGTTTTTTTTTTTTTTTTTTTTTTTTTTAAAATCTCTTACTAGTTAATTTAACTAATGAAGGAAGATTTAATCCTTATGCAAGGTTTATTAAAATTATCCGATCAGTTAGGCAGACAAACTTTTCAGCCCGAATAAACCATCTCAACTCCCCTTCCAAAGCTTCAAATCTAACAAAATATTTGAACTAAAAAAAACTCTAACATCAATATCTTATTTGTCTAACTTTTGTTTGAATTATTTGAAACAAGACTCTAAAGTATTTGTCAATTCCTCCCTCAATTAATATTGGTTTTCACTTGTTGGGTCTTTCTACAGATTTCTAAGTCCACGAGTAAAGGAGAGTGTTGATATAATTAAATTTATCATAATCCATCAGCTTATGCTTTTGGGTTGATTGGTGATTTAACATATTCTAAGTGACAAGTATTTACAAAATATTTATGATGCATAAAGAAATTGTATCTCACATTGGTAAGGTGCAAACCTTACAAATATATGAGAGTCACACAAGTTCAATGGGCTAGAATCTGTTACTTAAACGAAATTAAATCTTGTTGAATCGTATTGAATATTTGACAAGTTTATTCCAGACCTTGCTAAAAAATCGATTTCAAACAACAACATATTATTTTTAACAATAACTAGTTTAATACTAAAATTTATAATTGGTTTCAAATTAAATTGTAATTTTGTGGGTACATTTCTCTATATAATAAATGAAATAATTATGAGTTATATAAATTTAATAATTTTTATACTATTTATTTATTAAAGTCAACTTAACCTTATTTATATTTTAAGTTATAGGCATGCTACAAACCACTAATAAAAAATTTCAATAAAAAATTGAATAACACTTTCAATTTTGCAAAAAACAACACAAAAATACAATTCAATTTATTATCTCTTTTGCTACTTGAAAAAGATTTCTTTCATTTTAATATTTAGAAAGAAAAAGGTTTCTCTCTCTTTTTCTTTTCTGGAGGTAGCTTTCAGGTTTCATCATTAGAAAATTACAAGGTGGCTAATGAGTAGGCATCGGATTGGCTAGATGTTTCATGGTAGGCATCACCTAATAAAGAAAATTAAGAATGTGAAAGAAGTTTGTCCAATAATCTCTTTCGTACTTTCGGAGAATTCCCCTAATAAGACAACATATGTATCAAGAAAAATAATAAATAAAAAACAAACACAGAAGGAAAAAAAAAAATCAGAATCAGTCCTACTTACAAAATATTCTACTAAGATAATCATTTGTCCCAGGATATAAATTTATGAAGAATCTTCTATAAACGGTTTCAAGTGGAGTTGGATTCGTGGTCTATCCATTTCATTAAAAAAAAAAATGTATGCTAATAGTTTGGGTTTTTATGGAAGAAAATGGAGGATCAAGAGATAACTATGTTGCCAAGCCGGCCTAGTTTACAGTTTTCTGTTGCATTAAGTTATTTTTTCCTTCCTTTGATTAAACACACATAGATATCTGTGATATACTATATACTATGATTGTGCAGAGAAAAAAATTTCATGTCATGCAAATTCTAAATTCATAGGTCATAAAATACAACAAAGTGGTCAACATTAACATAACTCAACAGTTAAAACAACTACTCATCCCTAGAAGATCGGAGGTTCAAATTCTTACCCACATTTGTTGTTTTAAAAATCTGATTAGGGTTTGTGCATTTTTCTCCATTTTTTTACTGCAAAAGTGAAGCTAAAAACTGAAAAAGTCAACGAGGAGCCTGGTGTGAGAAATGGCTTTAGGCCATTTCTTCAATCCACGCCCCATTCGCAATTTTTCCTCTTGAACTATATTCTAACATAAACATTCTAAAATTCTAAAATCTAGAACACCATCAAAATTAACACACTTTTGAACTACCAAAAAGAAAAAATCATGAAAAAATTCAATCATTTACTAATTTATCTAAAAAAAGTTCTAGCCCACTCAAATTAAGACCCCCTCCATCTTTATTTATATTTTTGCCAATTTTTTAAGAAAATCTATGATTAACTTTTGTTTGTACTTGTAAAGTTCTTTTAATTGAATTCTAAAATTTAAAAAGTTCACAAAATACGCATCTTCTTCTTCTTTTTTGAGTAAAAATACACATCTTTTGAGTACTTCAATAAGAGAGTGTTAATTACTTATTTATCAATTATCATAGAATCTACTATTGTGCAATTAATAAGCATGAGTCACATTATACAACCTCATACAATAATTTATTCTTAAGATAGCATAAAATTAAATGCTATCGACATGTGAAAGGAAATTAAACTTCCTCCCTCAACCCATCTAAATAATAAAATTTCATCATTTCACTACAAAACAACTAAAATTTTTAAATACAATTAGAAGTGTATTATTTTCTACACAAGTATATAGTTAGACCTAAAAAGGTTTTTTTTTTTTTAATTCCATCCTAAACGGCGTTAATATTATCTGTTAAAATTATCAATGATTTGATAAATATATTATTAGTCTTGTACTATAAACTTGATCTTCATATTTTGAGAATTGTGTTTATTAAATTCTTGAATTATAAAAATTTAAATTGTACCTCTATTTACTCCATGTCATTAATAGCATTATCAAAAAGTTGATGTGGTATGTATTAAATAAACTTTAACAAAATTTTCATGATCCAAAAAATAGTTAAGATTAATGGGCATATCAAATAGTGTATTATTAATAGTATTAACAACAAAGCCACCTTCTAAATTTTCAAAAGAAAAAAAAATCATTCTAAATATAATTTAGTTGTTAAGATATTAGTGACCTTCCCTACAGTTAAAAAAATTCAAATACCCATCCCTAGAATTGCAATAGTATATTCTTTATATATATATAGAAAAAAAAACCAAGACTAGATAAAAACATAATATAAGGCTTATAGATGTTATGTAAAAAAAAATATTTAACTTAATTGAATTTTTTTCGAATCCAAGCATAACTCATCGAATAAGACACCAATTACTATCTCAAAGGTTGATAACTTGATCCCCACCTCACAATTGTTGAACTAAAAAAAGAAAACCTAATTAATTTTTTTAGGTTAAATTATACAAAATACTTCTAATCTTTAGGGTAGATTTCAATTATGCCTCTAGACTTTAAAACATTTTATTTTAATATTCTATATAGCTGTAAATAATATCATGTACACCTAATTTTTACATACTAATTGCTATGTCAATTTTCATCATGTATTTTAACATAAAAGATATTTTCTTTTTTTTTTACCAATTTTAACAAAGTTTAAGGGTAAAAATAAAACTTTTCAAAGTTTAAGGATATAATTGAAACTAACCTAAAGTTTATGAGTATTTTATATAATTTAATCTTTTTTAAATTAATAACTAAATAGACATAATAATACCGAAAGGTATGGAATCTATGGAAGGTTTGGACTTTGAAGGAAGGGGAAAAAAGAGGTTCACTCGTTTTTGACTAGAAAAATTGGAGTACAACGCTCATGCCGCTCCCCGACTTTATTTTATATCACGTGGCCCACATCATTTTCACAGTGCTTACTGCATATATTCAATGCTCTACACTTTTCTCCAAAAAAAAAAAAAAAAAGTTCTACATTTTTCTCAACCATATACTATTAGAATCACAATTTCTAATTCTACCAACTAAAATTTGAATATGGACAAAAATCGGAAGTTTTATGAGTTGTAAAATGACCCATGAGTTTCAAATCATAGACCATTATGGTCCAGAAAACAGAGTATTGATAAACCCGAACATCCATGTGGGACTTAGTTGGACTGGCAGACAACAATATCTAGTTTGTGGGCTTTGTTTAATTCAGTGAAACGACTCAGTAGTGGACACCTCTACTGTTAATAGGGCATGGACTTCCCACCCCCTCAAAAAAAAAAAGTTGGTAATGGGCTTCATCATTCAAACCCCACCATCCCCAAACCCACAACAAAAGGGGACATTGCCAAAGAGGAACAAATGTCTACAGCTTTGCTTCGTTTCAAAGAAAAGCTAAAAATGGGCATGGCTCAAGCTTATTTTAATGTCCTACAAAAGAGCCTTCCCCAACACAAAAAAAGTTTTATGTCGAGAGCAAGTTATAGTTGTGCTCATTTTTTGTGTGGAAGTGGTGTGTTAGTGGTCCAGATTCCAAAGTGGGAGGAGGAAGGGAAAAGAAGAAAAGATTTCTGGAGGATATATTTGAGCAGTGGAAAGGAAAAAGAAGGATGTACGAAAAGCAATGAGGCTCTGATAATCATAATGGGCAGCATGTAAAAGTGGGCATTCAACAGCAAGATAAGGTTCCACTTACCTAGAAGAAAGGCTCTTTTCCATCCCGATCGTGCTCGGACATCTTGCACCTGCAAAAAAAGGGTAGGAAAACGAAAAAGAAAAAGTACAGCTGTTCAATGATCTTGCATTTACTTTCTTGGATTTGATTAAATGATTCGTTGTAATTCTAAAACTTGGTTACTAAATAGAATTTTTTTTCGAGAGAGATTCGAATCTTTGATCTTTTAGTTGACGACATACGTCTTGACCAACTGAACTACGTTTAGATTGACTTCTTTACTTAATAGAAGTTATGAACTTAGGACTTATGATATATATATAAAAAGGGGTAGTTGATTATGATACACATTTTGGCATGAGATAAGATCATATAGGCACATATAGTATGAGATAAAAACTCTTTTAACCATGAACTGGTGAAATAAAAGGAATATTCCTTCCCCAGGCGATTCTATAACAAAAACACTTTAATCATTTCTCACCATGGCAGTGTCTAATTTCAAGATATTGTCTGGAATCAAAGATCGTTATAATAAGATCTGGAGTGCAGAATAAAGGTTTGTTTGAGCCTTCATTCATGATAGGGTCTTTTTGTATTGAAAAATTAAGACTAATACTATCTTTTTCCTGCAAGTTATCTTGGTAGAGTGGTTTTCGAATGTAACAAATTGTAAATTACTCAAGTACGACAAGAAGACCGAATCCTAATAAAGTTGATACTTATTGTTCCATTATAAACAGTAATAGGCTTATAAATCTATACTGAAGAACAAGATCTGGACTTGAAATTTTGAGATGATATTTTCTTCCTTAGACTTACAAGTCTTGGGCAAGGTAAGACTGCATGAGTTTAGAATTTAGTTTAACTTTGAATGCTGTAAGTATAGGATAATCTAATTTATTTCAACCAGACAAAAAGTGCACATAATTTTAAGTAGGCTGAAATGCACTTCTAGAGGTCAATCTCTTTCGAAAGGTTGTAAGGGCAGAGTACGGCCTGCATTGATGCAGTTTGAAGTACCAGAGAATATTTCTACACATATGAGATAGATGACTACAAGACAAATTTTCCAGTTGCGGACCAAAAAGTAAGCTTACAAGCCACAAATATATTATCTATCAATATCTCCATGATACAAATAGAAAAATAGGAATAATGAAAGTTTCCTCCTCCATCATCAATAAAAGAATGTGGCGTAACTATCGAGTAAATCCTACTCATGCAAGTCTCATTTTTAGCATCTTGAATCTATTCTTTCAACTTCCTCCATTCACCCTGCTCACTTTATATGAAGGCTTACATTCTAAATTTAGATTTCTTTTTGGGGACCTTGATTTGGGAAAGAAAAAACAAAAAAAAATGTTACATCGTTCCCTTTCTCCATCGTTTTTTCCAGGACATGGGTTAGTTGACTACCCTTTTCTATATTGCATTTTCACTCTTAAACTATGGTTCTGGTTATTCAATTTAATATATGTCAGGATTCCCAAATGATGCTAATCAGTAGTTTTGATGAGACATTATTTGGCGCTTTCGCTTCCAAAAGAATGTATGCTTTTTGGAAATGAGCAATTTCAAGTCTCTTCAATATTTAGATGAAACGAGGAAGCACATTGATTTAGACAAGTATCATGATTGGGTGCTTTTTCACATCTTTTTGGAGCAAAGAATGTGAACTTCTTAGATTTTGGGATTACCCTTGCTTCATTGCATACTTATTGTCTTATGTTATACTGAGAATATACGAATGAACCATATTTATTAAAATGCTTACTTCTACAAATTTTAGAACGTTTCATTCATGATAATTTCATATTATATTATTCCTAATTTCCCCACAAGTTGCTGGTTGTCCTATTTCCCTTCGCCTCTTTCCTCCTTTCTCTAGTTTTATTTTCTGTTCTCCTGCATCGCTCAAATAGAACAAAGGATTGTGAGAAATCTTTATTTCTCAGTGATCTCTCGAGTCTTGGAATCTTTAATTCTCTACTATGCATGAGAATGTTGGATTACTTAGGTTTGTATTGCCTATTAGTTTTCAGGAAGCCAATTAACATATGTGAAGTAAAATATATAGAATTACATAACTATGCAAGAGAATGTTGGATTACTTAAGTGTGTATTGCCTCGCAGTAAATTCACTAAACATTCCCTACACTGTGCCCACGAATCAATGATTTTAGGAACATAAAATAAGTGACCAGAACTGGATAGATTCAAAGTCATTGGTCAATGTAAGGAGCAGAAGTGTACCTTCAATTAATAATTATAGGATTGCAGTATTTTCTTTTCTGCCTTCTTGCTTTCCGCAAAATTCTTTCAGTTTCTTCCTTGGCGTCTTCTATGGAATAGAAACGTACATCTTCTCCTAGCATTTGTCATGCATGTTAATATAAATAACATTTAAAAAAAAATACTAATATTCAGTTTATAATCTAGCATAGAGAGATATTAACACTGATTGATCTGAAAGTCAAATGAGGCACGTCGAATTGTGCCAGCAAACCGAAATATTAAAAATAAAATTCCTTTAGAAAGGGTTCCCTAATTTTTTTTTTTCTTTATATTACTATTAAAGGACCACAATGTTTCATATTCTTTTAGTATGGCTCGTTGCTTTTGCTCACTGAAATAAGTTTTTTCGACACCACACCACTGAGTCTTATGAAGCGAGAATGCTGTTCCAAAGCTAACAGAATCAGTGTCCAATATCTATGGCAGACTGCCTCGCCTTGAACTGTGTCCAACACATCTAAAAATACCCAGAAACATCTTAACCACGTCTGACTGCCTAAATAAATGGCCAATCTCCTCCTCTTTTTTTTGGCAGTTAGACGCTGCAGAGCACTTTGGATCAGTTTTATAGAATTCTAAAAATGAAGTCGTTATTGTAGGTTAGATCAATTTGGGATTGGCTGAAATCTCATGTCAACTACTCTAACCAAAATCTGAATCTTGTCCTGCTAATGAAAAGATTCTGAGCACTTGAAATGAATAGAAATATATAAAATACCAAATATCTATATTTTATGTATCTCAGCAGGGGTCCATGCCTTAAAGAAAATTTTAATAGCAACATGTCATTATTTCTTTGTTCCGTCCTGTCCATGTCTCATATTATTACATGCTACTCTATTTCCATGCGACGAAGATACGATTGGCAATATTTAAATTTACGCTATTTATATTCTCTAGAAGTTTTTTCTTTATTATTTCCAGGAATCACCTGTTTTCTTCTCCTCAATTAAGCAGGAGAAACTTCTTTCAATCTCCTCATCGGAATCCACAATAACTCTGTATTCTCTTTCCAGCACCAAGCACTGCTAATATTCAAGGTGAAATCTTTACTTGCTTCGTTGAATAATAAGCTCAAATTTCGGATTCAATAATCAGGGAATAAGTTAATAATGGCTTTCAAAAATACAATGACAATTTCCGCAATAAATGGTAATGAGATGGTAGAAAAAATAATGAAATTCGACTCACTACCTGTTCAGAAAATGGAATTCCTTTTGTTGCATCTTCCTTTTTCACCACACTACTAGTGCAAAAAGCCTTTCCCACTTTTACTGATTTCCACCTTCCCACTTCCTCGTTTTGTACTGCAGTTGCTCGAATGCAAACATTTGGAGACGCAGATTGGCTGATATTAAGTGGAAAAAGTAAGCTCTCTTATTAAAGAGTATGATTTTTCATGCCACAACATTACTGAAAAATGTGGAAACTTCTTTTCCTCCTCGCATATACTCCACAAGCCAAGTGATAGAATTTAATAGAATATAACACAGTAATTCCTTTGAGAACTTCCAGACTGCAGTATATTAAAACCATAAAATATACAGGAATGAAAGAAACCATTGAGCTATTATAGGTCACTAAATGTCAAAGACTGCATGAAATTCTACATTTTGTTCATTAGAAGGGAAAGATCAACTCCCGTATTAGTATACATCAATTCAATCACTAAATCCATTGACCATTATCAGTAATTCATTCATTTAAGATAGAATGATAACTTTCTGAATATGAAATGCATGAAAATACCAGGAATCAAGCCAGTTACTATGAAAACTAAGATTCATACATTTTACATCGATGTCGCTTTTGCTGTGGGACATCCAAACAAGCGGTACTCTGACATTTGCAATTAAAGACTTCCATGAGGAACAGCTCAGAATGAAACAAATGCTTAAAATATATGACCGATATTTAATAAGAAACCGAACCTTGGGAGATTGAATAGGGTGGTGTGGAAATTTCTGCAAGGGATTCTTCAGGGTACAGACCATTGCCTACAAGTTATTGAAGAATAACCAGTAAGTTACGTGACTGCAAAGTGGCATTTACTTGAGATATTAAAACAATCTAAGAACAAAAATTTGGGTGGGGTACTTTTGAGAATATATATATAATTTATAAACATCACATCTCATCGAAATAGAGTTAGGAGGAAAATCCTTTTTATCGTGCATTTATAGCAATACTTGATACAACATGCACTTACCTTCATTTCTTGGGTGAATGTGCTGATGAAGTCATTTTTTAATTTCAGTTGAGATGCTTGTATTTGCTTTTCCAATGCAGAAAGAACATCAGAAATCTCATGTAGCCTTTCTTGGTATGCATCCTTCTTAAGTTGATCGGATATCAGTT
The DNA here is from genome assembly GCA_033996785.1 of Trichosanthes truncata. NCBI lineage: Eukaryota > Viridiplantae > Streptophyta > Magnoliopsida > Cucurbitales > Cucurbitaceae > Trichosanthes > Trichosanthes truncata. Next base: position 2,194,519 of record JAWPNB010000003.1, read on the forward strand.
TGAAGCCTCCATCGAGGGTAGCTTTCATGTCATCGTGCTCTTTGTTCTGACATTGAACTTTGCACTCATTAGTTGAATGGAAAATTTAGACATTGTGATTAAAATTAAACAAACTTAATGGTACAATCAGATATTGAATTGATCTATTTACCATGGATTGCAGCGAGCTACTGTTAACAATCATCTTTTGCCATATGCCTTCCACTGCAATTTAAAAAATAAATCAGCATATTATTTGAATAAGCTTTTGGCCTTGAAGCAATAACTTTGAGGTCAGAATTACTTATTGATTTGGGCACTTTCCCTTCTATTCATAACATAGCAATCTTAATCCAACTTTATGAGGGAATTGAAATTCAAGTAAAGCATATTCATCACCTTATTCCTACTTGAGAAACAAACACATCATGTTTCAAGGCAGAAAGTGTTTTCCAAGCAGTAATACTATTACATAGTTTCTCTTCGGATTTTGCTTTTCAGCTTTAGGGATTACAAAGCTCACCATCCAGAGAAACCTGCTCCATTCCTTTGTTTAGTTGCAGAATATCACTGTAAAGAGAATCCAAGATCTTTCCAAACTTGTTTAATGAGTTTTCTATAATTCCAAGGCGGCGGTCAAGTTCTTCACCAACTTGACCTGAAAAAGAAAGCTAAAATTATCAGAAATTAAGTCACAATAATATAAAGGTTGTAAGAAATGACAGCTGATCAACCTGTCTACTCATACAGTTATACCACATGCAAAATCAAGCTTATTGAAATCGTTCGTGTCCGTAATATGAGTCCAAGAGAGTGAACTTACACTTAGAGTCCGGAAGAGGAGTTGATTTCCATCTTTGTGTTAAACTGGTTGAAGATTTAGCGAGTGGCAATTGGCAATCTTCTCTGGAATAACTTAGAGGAGGAAAAAAGGAATTCTTCTTAATTGAGTTTTCTCGGTCTTGAGAGCTAAATCTCTGCCAAACAGAATGATACGTCAAAGTTAAGTCAAAAGATGAGATGAAAACAGAAAGAACACCACTCTAATCATAAAACTTTATTTCAAGTTAATACGATGGCATAGTCAAATCCTGATTGCATGAGAAACTAAGAGCATTCATCATGATGCTCTTATATCTAATAATACGATAATATATATATATATATATATATATATATATAAGCATTTTGTAGAACTACAGGTACATTTTGAGGTATTTGAGCTTCCAAATTCTAGATATGACGTGGATGTGATGAGTGTTTTAAGTAGTCCTATTATGTAACTGTTTGTAGAAAACTAGTTAGTATAACATTGCAAAATGAACGTAAGCTTAGGTGTCACTGAGTAACCGAAAACCTGCCAGCTCACTGAGTTCATCATGTCAGCCGATTTTTTGTTTCTGTTATGGCTGGTAAAAAATCAGGTACAGTGGTTTTGTGGTCAATCATTTTGCAAGTTGAGTAGGGTATGAGAAGTTATTATAGCTATGGTGTTCCAAGGGGGAGATTTCTTTCTGGGTTGGACAATTCTTTTTTCCTTCATAATAGAGAATTCCTCTTAGCTCTGTAATCACATAAAAGGCTAGACTTGTAGCAAAAAGGTTTTAACAAAGGGATAGGAGGGAGTAGACGAAGTTATCTCCTGAAATGGAACACAAAGTTCCATAAGGCTCCTATTTGCAATTGTAATGCCATGTGATTTGAAGCTAGAACAACATGAAGTGAAGATGGAATTTCATCATGGAAACGGAGATAATACAAATACCTTCATGCATATGAATATATTCTGCACAATGAAGAATTAAATGAATGATCTATTATGGGGAAAACTTTTTTTTCAAAGATAATGATCACCATGATAGATGCATGTTCAAGTTGTATCAGGTACTATTTTGAAGAGATTAGATATGAGAATGACATCCAAGAAAACCACCAGTCAATACAACATATATATGGATGATTTATATATCAGTAACACACCTAAAGAGTTTGCAAGCTTAACAGTAATTACTAAAGTATTCTCTCCAGACAAACAAATAGAAGAAAAGAAAAATACTCACTCTTTCTCGTTAAAACATCAGAAGCAACAACAACTTTATTACACAAAAAATGAAAAGCTCAAACTAAACTTAAAAACTCAAGAGATAATTTCCACTTTTTTTTTTTTGTAGATTAGTTTAAATTATAGATGAGTTACATCAGAAAATAAATAATAAAATAAAATTCATAAATAGTTCCTAAAAAATGAAAATAGCCATCTCCAAGTTTTGTCTTCAGTGCTAATACTTTCAAGATTTGTGATAATAGAACATTTTTAAAGATGAAAAATTTGGAGCTTCAATTAAACAAAAGGTGTCAAGTCATGTCAATTACTAATTGAACAAAAGGATGAGTTCGTGCTTGTGAAATTTTCTATTGTTAGAACGAGGAACTGAAAAAAGAAAAAAATGAAATAAGGATGGTTATTCCAGATGGACAAAATACTCCACCGACTTTCATTTGCAGAGAGATGCAAGCAAATATAATCACAGATATACGAGTATAACATAAAAATTCTAGGCAGACTTACAAGATTATTAAGACAAAAAGAACTTCATAGTTCTAATTATTTTTGCAAATGCATAAACACATCGACTATTGCGTTAGCCAATGCATGTCCATAAAAGAAAATTTTAGAATACGTAAATAAAAGTCCTCCTTCCCCGGCAATTTAAATCACCGTGTAACCCCTGAAATATGTAGACACAGAATGACAAAGAGCCATAATACTTTAGTGTCATTTCCTCCATTTCTTAATGGACAAACAAGTCTTTAAACCTAAAAATCCAGAGAAGAACCGAGATTGACCTGTTCATTTGTCACAACTTCGTCAAAAGAGTTCTGAGAGAGTTGAGAATACATGCCGTGCTGAGATGACAGTCCCTGAGAAAAGGATTGTTGCGAAGGTTGTGATCGCAACTGTGGTGCTTGCTGCCCAGTGGTTAACGCATTTGACCTCCTGAAGATCATCAAAACAATTCATATTTTCATTTTAGAATACATTAAGAGAAATTTTCATATTTTCCTTTAACATTTTTGCGTTTCCTCTGGAACAGATTCGAAAATAATGACGTGAAACTGAAGAGATTGGATCGAGTTTGCAGCCAACTCAACTTGCAATTTCATGACAACATTATAGTCTGAAAACTCCAAATTCTTAGTCATCTGTTTTTTTTTTTTTTGAATCCAAGCTTAAAGTAACTGAATCTTGTATCAATAAAAATGAAGTCAATTCAATCAAAGAACGAATCGAATTAAGCTGTGTAAGTAAAAATTCCGATATCTGCAGTAGAATGTATTGAAAATGTCAATCTCTTAAAAGCTCCGACACAATAAATTCCTTCTGAAACATCAAGAACATAGCTAGGATCAAAACGAAATCCATATCTTTCAGAACTCGGAGCACTATAAACGTCTAGAAGCACGGGAAATAAAGAAAACAAAATATCGAGCTACTGAATATGAACAACATTGCAATCTAAACTTCTTCGCGCACTGTTTTCCATGAATTCTTGCAACTCAAACAAAAGATAAATCTGAAAAGAAATAAGAAGAGATGCATACCTGGATTGAGGAGGAAGAACGGAGATGGAACTGAGATCACAGGCCTTGTTTATCTTCAGCCGCATTTGATTGAAACACACTCCGCGCGAAGACAGAGAAGCCAAAAACTCTTCAACTGTTCGATCAGAACTGCAGGCGTAGTTGAGCTAGAAGAACGATCGCGAATCGCAACCAACAATCGGTTTGCTTGCAGTACAGAGATGAGAATGATTTCCAAACTTGAAGTTGTTAAGCTCCAAATGACAAATATGACAATAAAAACAATGGCGGGAAACGCCGCACGTGATTCCGATTGTGGGCCGAATTAACGGCCCATTTCAAATTGTATAACCTAGTGTGGTCTACTAAAGGAAACCTTGGAAAATTAATACTAAAATGTTTGCAAATAATGAATGGAGGTAATATTAAAAAAAAAAAAAATCATACCATGTAGTACTATAAATTTTTCATTATTAATTTGTGTGATATTTTTATTGATCTAAATCTATTGTATTTAAATGATAAGTGAATTCGCCAATTTGGGCATAATTAAACTATTTTAAGGCATTACATCCTTGATTAAAATGTCAAAAGATCAAATCTCCATTCTCACATGTTGTTGAACTCAAATATATATATTAGAAAGTTTTAACCTTTTATATTTGTAAATTGTTTCATGAGAAGGTTAATAGTTTTTTAAAATATATAAATTTGTCCTTTTTTCAGGAGTCTAACAAAATTTAAATAGGTTAACTTCATTTTTTTTTTAATATAGGTTAAATTACAAACTTTAGTCCTTTAACTTTTAGAGTTGTATCTACTAGGTTTCTAACTTTTTAATTGTGTCTAATAGATGCCTAAACTTTAAAAATATCTAAGATGTCTTTAAATTTTTAAATTTTTTGTCCCATAAATCTATGACTTATCAAGATTTTTATAATTCTACAATACTATAATAAGACATTAACATTTTAATTTTGTGTCTAATAAGAAACGACTTTTCAATTTTATGTTTAGAAAGACCACAACTTTTTAATTCCGTGTCTAATGAGATCTTAAAGTTTACAAATTTTCTAATAGGTTAAAGGCATATTAGACACAAAATTGAATGTTCATAAACCTATCAAATATTTTAGGGACTGTTTGGGACACTGAGTGAGTTATAATGACATGGATTATAATAGTCTATTGAATTATATAATATTGTTTAAAATGTAGAGTTGTTTAGTTTGAAATTATAATAGTATGTGTTTGGGGTGCAGAGTACTCAACAAACAACCCCTTAAAATTTAAAGACCTACTAGATACCATTCTAGTTTAGGAACTAAACTTGCAATTTAACATTTTAACACATTTATAAATATGTGAGTTTTATTATAAGTAATTACAAATATAACATATTTTAGAAAAGTAATTAGGAATATAATACATTGTTTTTTAATTTATAAATAATTGGTTAACTTAAACAATGACAACTAAATAAAATTTGATGATAGAGTGTCATGAATTAATGATTAATTTAGATATTCATTGAATACATAATTATAATAGTTATTGTGAAAAAACAATAATAATTGGATGTACGTATTATAATTGTACTATGGTTTTTTTAATTATTTTTAGTTGTTATCTTCTTAATATTTAGTTTATTTATTTTTTTCTAAATTTGCAATTGCTCATAATTTTTTTAGAGTTTATATGATAAAGCAGTGTTTTTTTATTTCAACAACGAGATTCAATTACCAATAATTTTGATATATTTTTACAACAAATTTTTTAACTTAAAATATGTTATTTAAGTCCAGCCCCCTTAAAATATATTTTATGAATTCGCTCATGAGAAATACTATTTATAGACTTAATTTTCTAAAAAAAAAAAATCAAATAGTCATCCGTTTGGACCTAAACATTTTATCAAATCAAATATCTCGATAATTTATATTTTTTTATTTGGGTGTTAACTAATTGTTGCTTTTGTATATGGTTTTCGTTTTCTATTATTCTATTCGACTCTGTAATATTTGAACACAATTATTCTCTTGTGGAGGCCATGTGAGATTTTTCATGTCCAAAATTTGACAACAACAAAAATAATTATTTCATTAGTTTTTTCTGTTAAAATGAAAACGAAACTATGATGTAAAGATGAAGGAGGCACAAAGGAGATCAATAACCGAGAACAAGGGAGTTCGGTGATGCAAGATGGGGTGTGCCTATGATGTGGTTGTGAGGGAAGAACGAGAGTTCCCTCATAAGAAAATAAAATAAACAAAAAAAAACACTAATTTTCAAACTTTAATAGCTTCAATGACCATTTTGAAATTTCATATAACTAAATAGATACTAAACTAAAACATTTGAGCCCAAAAGTATATATTACTACATATTTAAATATTATTTTGATTTTTTTATTTTAAAATTGAGCTTGTTTTGGTCTCTAAACTTTTAAAACGTCTATTTTTGTCTTTAAATTTTTAAAGTTGATTGTTTTGGTTATTTCATTTTTTTATGTAATTTTTGTTATCACAATTTCAACATGACATTATACTGTTGTGCATATGTAAATTAAAATTTTACAAATGACTAAAATTGTCACTTTTTAAAGGAGTTTTTTTTTTTAAAAAAAAATTATTAATATTGCAGTTTTTGGAAGTTATTATAAAAATATTGTTGTTTTGAAACTATTTATATGAATATTATTGTTTTAATTAGCTGGCAGGTGATCGTCTCTTTAAGAGACGACCATGTATACGCGTTTGAGATGGTCGTCTCTTCAAGAGACGACGAAGTGTATGCGGCAGATGGTCATCTCTCTAACTCCCGCCTTTTCATTAAAAAAAAACGCGTAGATGGTCGTCTCTTGAGAGACGATCATCTGATGGATTAGATAAGAGACGACCATCTGAAGGATTAGACATGTCTAATCCATAAATGATCGTCTCTTCAAGAGACGAAGAGACGACCATCTCTTGCATATTAAAACAAAAAAAAAAAAAAACAACTCGTAGATCTCTTCAAGAGACGACCATCTGATGGATTAGACATGTCGTCGTCTTCCATCATGCGCATCCAAAACCCATTTAAAGATGGTCGTCTCTTCAAGAGACGACCATAACAGAGAACAAATACACCCATGCTTCTTCAAAATAAACATAACGCCCCACATTCGACTTTTCAAAGCCAAAAACTAGCCCCACACCTCCACAGCCCCATATTTCTCTCATTTTCTACTCATTCTCGACCCCACTTGAAATTTTTGTCGCCATCTCAGTAAACAAAGTTGATCTTTGTCGGCATTGGAGTAAAGATGAGCATTTTGTGGGTATTGAAAGGTCTAAAGAACAAAAACGTCCACCATTTCGAAGGAGTACAAAATATGTTTGATTCATGAGTTTTATTAAATCTTTCTCACTATTTTGTTATACTTTCACTTATTTTTATTGTAGATATGTTGAATGAATATGAATTTGGTTAGAATTGTTGAATTTGATCATTGTTGTATATATATATATATTTATTTATTTATATATAAGATTTGTTAGTTTTACATATTTTTTTAAGATATATTGGATTTAATTTTTTTAAAACGGTAGGATTGAGTTTTGTTTTAATAATTCGTTAGATTTAATTTTTTTCAAATATGTATGTTATTTTTAGGGTTTAGGGTTTATAAATTGAGTAGTTAAATTTTAGAAATTGAATTTATTATAGAAATATATTTTTTTTAACTGGAAATTAAGTTAGATAATTTTTTGTTTGATTATAAAATGTTGTAAATTTAATAAATTTTAGAAATTGAATTTAATATAGGAAGAAATTAGTTTTCTTTTGGTTTTTAAACTATAAATTGAGTTAGATAATTTTTAATTAATATTCGAAAATATTATAGATTTTGATTTAATTTTAGAAATTGAACTTAATATAGGAAGAAATTATTTATCTTGTGCTTTTTAAACTATAAATTGAGTTAGATAATTTTTTGTAACTAATTATTAGAAAATGTTCTAGACTTTGATTAAAATTAGAAAACTATTGAAACATATATTAGTTAGATTAGTTCTAATTGATATCTTGTTTACTTCCTTATAGAAGATGGAAGACAACTGTTTGAGATTTGTTTTGCATACAAATGGATCTATGATTGATGGGGTAGATGGAGTTGATTATGACCAACCGGCATGTGGATGTTTTTCTATAAATGTGAATAGTGGGGTCATCTTTGAACAATTTGTTGAAATGGTAGTATTATCACTTGATGTAGATGTGAGGACAAATCAATTAGAGATAGTATATAGACACCCTTAGTTAACACTATCTGGATCGGTAAGATATACACTAATACCAATTCCTAACCAACAAGCAATGAACTTAATGTTTTCAATTGCGATGCCAGTTCTGACTTAGTGCATTTTATACATCAATGTGAGAATGGTCAACATGAATGTACAAAACTTGGGAGAAACCTCTAGCCAATGTATTGACCCCGAGCCTGAATCAGTTGCCCCACCATGTGATGGTGAAGATATGGTGGTGGATAATACGTATAAGAATTTCATAACTAAAACAGATGATGAGTTTGAAGAACTAGACTTTGGTGGTAATAAACATGTTATCCTTTCAAATACATTCACTGAGTTGGATAACAATGTAATAAATAACACTATGGAACATGATCTCATCCAAGAACCAGTGGTTGTTGAAGGGAACCAATTATATAAGGGGTTAATTTGTAACAACAAATAGATTATTCAACATTTGATAAATGCTTTGCTGTTATGAGTCACGCAACATATGAGGTTGTGGAGTCAACACCTGCGATATGGACAATACGGTGTCAAAAATGGGAAGTGGTTGTAGATGGCGGCTTCGTGCCATAAAAAAAATCACATGGCTTTTTCGAGATAACTTATTATGGTGAGCAACATATATGTTTTTTTTTTCATAATTGAAATAAAAGAAAAGTATGGGTACCACGTTCCCTATCAGAGGGTGTGGGAAGGGAAAAAGAAGGCTTTGATCAGAGTGTTTGGTGATTGGGATGATTCATATAAGCTTTTGCCTAAGTGGATGTACATGGTGAAGCAAACCAGTCCCGACACACGTGTAGAGTGGAAAGTAAAATATTTTGGTGAAAGTGCAGGTCATGTCATCCTTACTTCGGTGTTTTGGGATTTTGGTCCTTTCATTGAGACTTTAAAAAAATGTCAACCCATAATTCAAATTGATGGTATGCACCTGTACGGAAAATATAGAGGGAATGTATTAATTGCAACAGTAGTTGACTCTAATGGAAAATTACTTCCACTTGCATTTGTTGTTGTAGACGAGGAGTGTCGCGAAAATTGGGGCTGGTTTTTGAAACACCTCAGACAAATTGTTACGCAGAAAGATGTATGTTTGATTTCAGACCGACATGGTGATATAATTTCTGCTGTTAATACTCCACAAAATGGTTGGACATATGGTAGCTCTCATCACCGATTTTTCTTACGACACATTGCCAACAACTTCAATTCAAAATATAAGTGTTGAAAGTTGAGAAACTTGGTTTATCGTGTTGGTTGTCAGCATCAAGTCCGTAAGTACAACAAAGTTGTTGAAGATATTAAATTAATGAACAGCTCTTGTATGAGCTATTTCAACAACATTAGTATTGAGAAATGGACGCAATCGCACGATAGAGGGTTTAGATATGGGTGGATGACCATTAACTTGGCAGAGAGCGTAAATGGAGTTCTCAAGGGAGGTCGGATGTTGTCAATCATTGCACTTGCTCAACTTACATTCTATAAGTGCGTAGCGTATTTTGATAATAGAAGAGCCGAAAGAAGAACAACTTCTGAGCAAGGAGATAAATATACCATGTAATTACACTACGTATTTTCATATTAGTCAAATTATTTTATTTCAATATAATCATACTAAATGAAATATATATCAGGTATGCTCTTGATAAGATTGTGAAGTGGGCATCACGATCTAGTGAGCATGAAGTGGTATCCTATGATCGAGAAACTGGTGTATTTCATGTAAAAACTAGACTCTATTACTTCAATGCTAAATGAGATAATATTCAATCTTTGAGGTTAATTAGAGGATAAAATGGTTCAATCCATTATTGTTCTTGCAATAAGTGGCAATCCTATGACATTCCATGCTCACATTTCATGGCTATTTGCCCGCACTTGAAGTTGAACTTTGAAAATTTCATTGAGGACATTTATAAGCTTTTAACATACACTGCATGCTATTCTCCTCAATTTCAACCGATCCCTCATGAATACTATTGGATCACACCTCCTAACATGCATGTTCTATATGTTGACCCAAAGTTGTTGAGAGAACATAGTAGACCAAAGAGTTCTTGCTATCATAATGAAATGGATTGGAGAGAGCCAAGTACTCAACAACGTTTTGAGATGTGCAATCAATTGGGTCACAATCGAAGGAGTTGTCCTTCGAGACAAAGAGATTTGCCGTTGTAGTATTTTTTTGTTGTCTTTTATTGTCTTTTGTTGTAATTTTGGTTCGTAATGACATAAGTTATATTTCTTTGTTGACTTTTGTTATCATTTGGTACTTAATGGCATTGTTTAAATTCAATTTCATGTTTTTTATTTCTTTTTTTTTTTTTTTTTTTTTTTTTTTGTGTTTTGTTCATTCATTTTAAGATAATAGTGATTCTCTATTTTCTAATCACCTTAATTTCTTTTTCAGAATATGAATTTTTTTCGTTTTTAATTTTAAACAAAAATAATCTAATTGTTAAGTAGTGAAATAGTAGATAAAATATTAACCACAAAGTGAATGTTCACTTTACATATAAGAAAGAAAAAAAAAAAAAAAACCCATAGTGTGTGCCATATGGTGGAGGTCGTCAATTAATTTGATTATTATTCTTCTTCTTCTTGTGCTCCAGTATGGTACAAATAGGCATCATGTTCTCCACATCCACGTCAGCGTCCCCGAGCTTGTGATGATGATGATGGACCAGCCTCAGAAGCATAATGTGGTGGTATATAGTGCAGTGAACCAGGAGTCAGTATCATCATCATCGGAGTGGAAGAACCAGCACCATCTTGCATCTCAGTGATGGGAGGCACGTCGTCCGCATCATGGTGAACCTCGTCATGACCAACCTTCTCTATTGCAACATCTTGCTGCTGAGCATTGTTTTGCCGTTGAGCATGCCTTCTTTGTATACGACCCGATGAAGGAGGAATATAGATGCTATACAAATATTGTAAGTGCTCCATATTTAGGTTCCCACTGTCGTACAAATTCATAATCTCCAAATTTTGTGAAAGTTTTCGAATTTGTCTGAAACAGGACCTCTGCGAATGATAAGAAAAATTAGATAATACTGATAAATGAATTTATAATTAAAGTAAATATAACTTTAGAATTTAATGAAAACTTATACCACTTGATCATAGGACGCTCCCTCGCGAGTGATGAAGCGCCAAGTAATATTCATATACCAATCAATGTAATATGGAGTGGTATGGCCATATGCATCAACTGGATGAGCTTCGGCCACAAACTCTCAATGTCTATGCCATCTATCTACATATGGTGCCAGCGCAATCGACCAATCTTGTTGTCGAAGGTCTATGTCATGCAGCTTTGGCTCCGTCTGACACACTTCTAGGATAGTTTGTTTCATCACAAATTGTCTCACCACTCTATTCGGCAGATGCCACTCAATAATATGAAAACATACAAGTGGACTTTGAAGGGAATAATAGAATTAAACCCATAGCGGAAGCATAGGAATCGTCTTTGATTTATTTAGAATTAAACTAAAATACAAGGGTTAAGCAATAAATACCTTGAAAATAATATTATGGAGAATATTATGGCGGATCTTTATCTCTTCCACAAAGTCTTCCTGGCTATGACTCGAACACAGGACCAAGGCTTGTGGGAGCCTTTTGAAATAAAATCCACAAGGGATTGAAGAGGAATAGGTCTAGAGAAAATTCTCTAATTCTCTCTATTGAGGAGATGTGTGTTGTGAAGAATGGCTCAACCCAAGGGTCCTATTTATAGTGACCAAGAGAAAATCTTTGCCATAATTAAAATATTATATTTTAATATCTAATATATTAAAATATATCTTGTATTTATTTGAATCTCATTCAAATCTCCTACGATATTTATTTATTTGAATCTTATTCAAATTCTATAAATATCTTTTATTAATATATCAAATATACATTAATTATTTTAATATTTAATGTATCAAATACAATAAATATATTTTCCTCTTTTATATTTAATATATCTAATATATTAAATATTAATTTGAACACTTCAAATTAAATATTAAATTTGAACATTTCAACTTTTAATATTTAATGTATCAAATACAATAAATATATTTTCCTCTTTTATATTAAATATTAATTTGAACATTTCAAAATTTTCTTTCAACTAAATTGATCTTTTAGTGTTACTATGAGCTAGCAAGGGGACCTTATGGACCTACAGATTATAAGCTCCAATGATACAAAATTAATTAATTAAACTCTTTAATTAATTAATTTTCATTCATTAACTATAGGTCACTCCACTATAGACCTAGAGTTGCACTCTTATGCACTGTAGGACAAGTTGTGTCCATAGATATAATCATTACATGCAAGTCGATCCTTCACGAGTTGTTCGTAATTACAGCTGGGTCAAAAGTCCGTTTTACCCCTATAATTACATCTTGCACCTTAAGTACCACTGATCCTCTAATGAACAATATGTTTATAATCTAATTATAAACTAAGTCCCTCTCGGGCCAATGAGAGGGTGGGGCCCCATTGTTCAAGTCCCAAAATCAGCACTTAAGGGAACTACTCATCTACTTACCCTATATGGGAATGAGTGAATTCCATCTTGTGAGATTATGTTCCCAGCTCCCTATTTGGTCAAGTCCCCAAAATGGTAGGCATATTGAATCGGCTACAAAAGCCACTCTCACCCATGCAAATCAAAGGACAAGCCCTCACAGGCAGGAGTTCATAACTCACTCAAGATTAAGATTGAGTCACATATGATCATCCTGATGAAATATTAATCTTCTCAATTAACGGATTTATAAAGAGAGATTAAATATTTCGTGGTCCAGTCTTATACAAACTCATTGTATAAGATACCCCCACTCACATGTCTCCACATGAATGATTTGGATCAAATCATTTGTAACTATTACAAAGTGAGCCGTATCAATAGTGTTACCAGGATAAGGCACCCAACCTTATCCATATACTATGACCCTTTAGGTTATTTCTTGAACATGATCCTTTTGTATGTCACCACATACTGTTCAATATTACACTAATAACCTTGGATTTTTCATATAATGGATAATATTATATTGCAAATAAAATAATCAAAATTATTATTAATTATTAAATAAATTATTAATTACGAGGCTTTAGGGCATAAATCCCAACAGACTTATCGTACGCCAAATATCTTGACCATTTCTACAAGTGTCAGGCAATGTGGCCATGACATTTGTGTACGGCTCCTAAATCATCTAAAATTCCAAAATATATACGATTAGTGCTTGTAAAACAAATCAAAAAGTATATAAGTTCTTTTAGTAAGCACGTACCAAGTCCGGTTTAAGGAGGTCAAACATATATATGTACTGGACAAGTACATGAGTAACTGACCCAGTGACACAAATTTGGTCTCTCTATCTACATTAATATTAAATTTTAAATTTCAACAAAAGTTATTCACAAAAAAATATAATAAATTAAATTTGAAATTTGTTGACATACCGAGAACCAAGTGCACGCCCAACTAATTTTGCATCGTTGATGTGGCGACGTTGAGGAGTCATCGTTGGGAATCGTTTCCAACCCTAGAGTTGTAGAAGAATCACAGGGCCATCAATCTCACAAGTATCTAATCGACTCACCTTACAAAGCTGCCTATATAACCAAGCTAGGCAAGCTCCACCCCAAGCATATCTTCATGCAACCCCAAAGTCGAACAGAAGTGGCAAGAACATGAGGTGCACTTTGTCCCCAGATTTGTTGCATAATAAGCTCCCACCAATTCATATTCAATATAAATAACCAAAATTTAACATAAACTTATAAATTAAAGAAATAAAAAACATGAAATTGAATTTAAACAAAGCCGTTGAGTACCAACTGACAACAAAAACTCAATTTCTAGTCTAAAAAACAAAAAACTAATTTCTTTTTATATTACTCCCAATTTCTAACATTCATTAAATGTAGAACATTTTCTAATTCAACAAAAAATTATCTAACTTAATTTCTAGTTTAAAAAGAAAAAAACTAATTTCTTTCTAGAACATTTTCTAATCCAACAAAAAATTATCTAACTTAATTTCTAGTTTAAAAAACGAAAAACTAATTTCTTTTTATATTATTCCCAGCTTCTAACATTTATTAAATCTGGAACATTTTCTACTTCAACAAAAAATTATCTAACCTAATTTCTAGTTTAAAAGGCAAAAAACTAATTTCTTTTTATATTACATTCAATTTCTAAAATTTATTAAGTCTAGAACATTTTTTAATAATCAATTACAAAAAATTATCTAACTCAATTTCTAGTTTAAAAACCAAAAGAAAACTAATTTCTTCCTATATTAAATTCAATTTCTAAAATTTATTAAATCTACAACATTTTATAGTCAAACAAAAAATTATCTAACTTAATTTCTAGTTTAAAAAAAATAATTTCTTTCTATATTAAATTTAATTTCTAAAATTTAACCACCTAATTTCTAAACCCTAAACCATAAAAATAACATAAGTCCAATAAATATTTGAAAAAAAAATTAAATCCAATGAATTATTAAAACAAAACTCAATCCTACCATGTTTAAAAAATTAAATCTAATATATCTTTAAAAAATATGTAAAACTAACATATCTTATAAAAAATAAAAAATATATATCCAACAATGATCAAATTCAACAATTCTAACAACTTCATTCAACGGGTCTACAATAAAAATAAGTGAAAGTATAACAAAATAGTGAGAAAGATTTAATAAAACTCACGAATCAGAAAAATTTTATACTCTCCTTCAAAATGGTGGACGTTTTTGCTTTTTAGATCTTTCAATATCCACGAAATGCTCATCTTTACTACAATGCTGACAAATATCAACTTTGTTTATTGAGATGACGACAAAAATTTCAGGTGGGGTTGAGAATGAGTAGAAAACAATAGAAGAAAGTGGGGCTGGTTTTTATTTTGAAGACGAAAGGGATGAAAAGTCGAATGGTGGGGCTAGTTTTTATTTTGAAGACGAAAGGGAAAGGGTTGTCTTGGTTATGGTCGTCTCTTGAGAGACGACCATCTTTAAATCATTAAGTGATGAGAGACGACGACCATGTATCGATTCGCGCAACGTGGCAAACATGCAAGGAGATGGTCGTCTCTTAAAAAAAATCCATCAGATGGTCGTCTCTTCAAGAGACGACTATCTGAGTTGGTCATCTCTTGAAGATACGACCATCTGCCGCGTACACTTCGTCGTCTCTTCAATAGACGACCATCTGCCAACTAATTAAAACAACAATATTCATATAAATAGTTTCAAAATAACAATATTTTTATAATAACTTTCAGAAACTACAATATTAATTTTTTTTTTTTTTTTTTAAAACTCCCTTTTTAAAAGCTTGTGGACATTTTTTTTAATACATGGATTAAAATAGACCCATGTTATGATGCTAAACAGCTCCAACAAATTAGATTGTGGAAGTTTTCGTATTTAAAACTTTATTATTTATTTCAAACAAGTTGAAATTCACAATTCCGCGTTGTATTTGTAAAACGGGCGGTGAAATAAAGGTAGTGACGTGGACAGAGGGGTTCAATTCCCGAATATTCCGCGGCCCGCAATTTCATAATGAAATGCCACGCGGGCGCTAACAAATGTTCTGTTTCCTAATTAAAAACATAATCACATGCTTAAGTCAAATTATTAAATATAATTTAAAACATAATCCAATTTGAATATTGTATTAAAAAAAATCCAATTTGAATATATGAGGTGGCTAATTATTTCTAATTTCTCTGAGAGCAGGAATATTCAATTTATAAATTCATTCTCATTATTTAAACTTTCTTCACGCCTAAGCAAATTGCACGGATTCCTTTTAAACGATTGTTAAGCACAATTTGAAAATGTAAACTTTTATGTAAATAAACAAATAGAAGGCAAACTTTTCAATTGCACTACCTTTAATGAAATGATTGCATTTTTCTGTACTCCCCATAAAGAATAGATGTTAACAGAAATGAAGGTAATAAGTAGTGAGCGTTAATTTTTGTTCTCTCTCTTCACAACCAAGTAATGATTTTTCTTGAGAAAAATACAAGTTTGGTCTTAAAATTTGATTTAAGTCTCTCTTTAGTCTCCGATATCTTAAAAAAGAACTTCGAAATTTGGAGACCTAAAATATTTTTTTTAAAACATAAAAGATCAAATAGCCATCTAATTCAAACTTCAGGAATCAAAAGAGTATTTTGCCATTTTTTCTTTATACCATCATGCAAACATCTAAAAAAATATCGAACTAAAAAAACTACTAGACTCTGCTGTGGATACTTGAACTAAAGGTGAGTCAATTCCTACATGCCACATTCTTCTACTAATTTATAAAAATATAATGTAAAATTTGCACAAAATTTATATTAGTTTCAATAAAAATCAAGCTCTAATCAAATAAGTTACAAAATCATTGAATTATATCCTAACACTCACGAACTTTAAAGAGAGATAAAAAGAAGCCTTTTTGATGCCCCCACCAAAATTAAAAGTCAAAATGTTTTGGGAAGTGAGTATATTTTAGCAATAATTGATATGTACTTTTTTTTTTTTTTAAGGTTAGAGCGTCAAATCTTCATACTTTACATTTGTTGTGCTAAAAAAATGTTAAAATATTTTTTTCTTCGATTCAAGCAACGATTAAAGTCTCTACCTACATGCGGCTAGAAATGAGTTAAAAAAAATTTGCAGTGTTTAGTTGAATTTTAGAATGTAATTTTACCAATTAAAAGCACGGATTAAAATTTGTTATAATCAAAACTGGTCCGAGAAATTATAAAAATAGACGGAAAAACACCGACATTAAAAATGTTTTCAAAAGAAGCCCTAAGCTATTATTTTGTTAAAGTTGCTTAGATTCACTTTTTTTTAAAAAAACCAAACATAATAAGTGCATCAATTAATTTGTAGAAAAATACTTTACTTTTGGCAAGCCAAAAGTTAGCTCAACGTTCGAATCTCAAATCCCTAAAAGTTGTTGAACTCAAAAGAAAAAAAAATCTCAAAATGTTCGTTTAAAAAAAATAAAAAATAAATGAAGAGTAGGATATATGAATTTGAACTTTTTTTTCCAACAACATACTTTTTTTTTCTTAATTCAATATGGTCTATTTTTTTTTTGTTTACAACATGTAAGGTAAAAGATTCAAACCTCTAACCTCTTGGTCGAGAATATACATTTTATGTCAGTTGAGTTATGCTCATGTTGACTTTCAACAACATACTACATCTTAGAGAAATAAAGATTTGTTAATATTCACCTTATGCATCTTAGAGAAATAGAGACTTGTTGATTTAAGAGTAGAATATGGATTCCATTCTAGTACTTCTAAGAGAAGTAGAGATTTGTTAATATTGATATTTATTTTTGAAGTTAAATGGATCACATAAAGTAACTCTAAAAAAAGAACTAAATTATAAAAAATACTCTCAAACTTTGCCTGTTTGTAAATACTACCTTGACCTCTTATATATGGTTTCAAAACTACATTTAGAGTAAAAAAATCGTTAGAATATTGGACGAAAAATCGATATGCCTACCTAAATATTTTTTCAAACTTAACTCAGACAAATGTTTTAGTCACTGTGATGTTGACTTTTCAACTAACATTCTAAAAAATTTATATCCCAACGTGTGTAAAGTGCAAAGTTGAGGGTTATTTTTTATAATCTTGCCAAAAAAAATATATATATTCATGCAGAATTATATGAAATGACGCGTATTTTTTATCCCCTAATCCGTCTGCATTCGGACTTCGTGCAGTTTCTCGCAAATTTCCACAAAGAATGATGTTGAAAAATGAGAGATTGCTTCCAAAATCAATCCTGTCTGAACTTCAAACAAAATTTGGAGGAGCTCGCTCCTTCAGCTCCACTAAGTTTCTCCTTCGAGGAATCGGCGAATCGCGACAAGCGGCAAAACAGAGAGCTCAATTTAGGTTGAGAGAACGGTGGAGTAAGAAAATGGATGAATAGTTGAGGCGATTTGTTGATTAGATATTGTATTTTTGCTTTCGCTTTCTGTTATTTTACATTGTAAATACGAGAGCACCATTCTCTTTGTTCTCATCGCTGATTCATTGGCGCCAAAGACAAACGACCCCCCTTTTTTTTTACCAAAGTAACTGCTATTAGGATAAATCAGGATTGTCAGCACTTGTCTGAAAGGGGTTTTCCCCTTTTCTTATTCACCATGTTCTTCAGTTCTCTTCGTGTTTTGGTTTTTGAGTCATTTTTTTGGGTTAATTTCTTGGTTTTCTAGTCTCACTGAGCTTGTTTTCTGCAATTGTACTCGTTTTGCTGTACTGGGTCACTTGATTTATGATGGTTGAGTTCATATTGTTCACGAGCATCGTGAAATTGGTGAGAGAGAGAGATAGAGAGAGCCAGAGACGGAGAGAGGGAGGGGGTTGAAAAAAAGGGTTTCATATTTTGGTAGAAAAGCAAAAGTAGTTTTGTTGTATGTAACTTTATCTGATTAGGATTCCCCACTTTTTTCTACCCTTTTTTTTCAACTGAGGCATTTGGGTGTGGGGATCCATTGCATTAGTTCACTATACCAAATGGTAATTTACTAGTTGAACCAAAATAGTGTTTTAGAGAGGCAAAACGTTGGAGAAATATACTTGGGTTTAGTTGGTATGGAGTTTTGATGATACAGTTTCCTAGAGTTTCTTTTCATGGCGGTTGTGAGTTCTATGCAAGCAACTACACCTCGATCTGGTCCAACTAATTATGCTGAAGCTTCACCAATTATGATAAACTCAAGCAGAGAGATTGTAGAAGAGCCAGTGGGAGCTATTAGTGATGATATAATTTGTGTTGCTGTTGGGAAAGACGTGAAAGAGTGCTTATCAGTCCTGAGGTATGCACTAAAATCCTCACGTGGGAAGAAGATTTGCCTCTTCCACGTTCATGTCTCCGCACAGATGATTCCATTAAGTAAGTCGACATTTACACAGAGGACTGTGCATGAATTTTCCTGATTCTCTGTAGTTATGTGATGAAACTAGATATACTGTGATTAATCTATCATGTTGATTTGACTTGTTCCATGTTGATTAGTTTTATGCTCAAGTCCAATGGACGAGCTTATGCATCAGGAGTATGATCTCAATAGTATTCAGTGAATACGATATGAATTATGTGAAGGAACTTGGACTTGTATGTTTGCGTCAACTGTTGGCTTTGGAATTAAACTTGTTTTCCTTGTCCAGTGGGAACCAAATTTCCAGCAAACTCATTGCAGAAAGAGGAAGTGAGAGCATATCATGAGTTTGAGAAGCAAAATTTGCCGAGGGTCATGAATGAGTATATTCTATACTGTCTTCAAGAAGGGGTATGCATCCTTCAGTCTAATTTCTTATTGGCCTATTTTTATATATTTAGTTAGATTTTCTTTAGTTTTACATAATGGGTTATTAAAAATGAAATTCAACCTCATGTTTCATCACTGGCTTGTTGTGCAGGCCTTGTCATTAATTTGTTTTATTTCTATAGCTCCTTTATGTTCCTAATGTAAAATTATACAGGTTCAAGCTGAGAGATTATGTGCTGAAACTGAGAGTATTGAAAAGGGAATAGTTGATATGATTTCCCTGCATGGGATTAAAAAGCTTGTTATGGGAGCAGCTGCAGATAAGTGCTATTCGAGGTGCAAACCAATTCATAGCCATTTTCAGATTGATATACATCCATCTAGATCTCCAACTGTATCCTTTTTTTGTTGTTGGAGGTTTTTAATTGTAACATGAGTACCAAATTACGGCCCTCGATTTGCCTTATGTTATGTGAGTTTTACTGTTTTTGTTCATTTAACGAACATGGGTATGTTCAGTCAAAATAGTTAATTTTTTTTAATGCAAAGAATGCATTGAGAAGAGTCTTTCATATCACGTATGTAAAGAGAGTTTCACCAACATACGTTGAAGAATTTATTAATATTTTTATGCAAAGAAGGGCATGTATAACAAACGATGTAGAAATTATAAAGAGTGTTTCAACAACATACGTTGAAGAATTTTAGGCATGTGTGTATATATATATATGTATTTATGTGAAGAGTGTTTCACCAGCATTGTGATCATTGTTCAGGTTGGCAGGTGATGGCTTTGATTGATTAATAGAAATGAGAGCTTCTTAACTGCAATTCTTCTGAAGACTTGATTTTTGGGTGTTTTGGTTGCTATTGTTAATGTTTTGAAACTGAGTCACTTCCTTATTCCTGGTTGGTGTGACATTCTTATGTATATGTATCGTGGGGGTTTAACTTTCATCATTCTCTTCTGACATTTTGTTGTTGAGCTGAAATCAGCAAAGGAAGAGGTTTATTGGTTCAGAACTTTATGAACATTTAACTAGTATTGCTAACATAGTGATGAATATTGTAGGAGAATGGTGGATCTGAAGTCTAAGAAAGCCATTTATGTGCGTTCACAGGCACCGGCTTTCTGTCACATTGAGTTTATTTGCAAGGGAAACCTCATCTGCACCAGGTTAATTTCTGCTTGGTGCCTTGCGGATTTATTTAGATATTTGGACATATTAATATGCATGTTTCTACCCATGTTTCTACCCATTATTACATTGATCATCTTTATTCCAAAGAAAAAGTTTCAACTTCTATTTCACTGCTAAAAGTTGATGTTTTTATCAAAAGATTTTGCATGAAATTGCTTGGGAGCTTCAAATAGTCTGTCTTGAGGCTTGTTAAAATCTTAGAATTGGTAATCTGATTGATGCAAGTACCAGGGAGGGTAGATCAGATGGAGCTCAAGTAGAAGCCGCTGTCTCATCACCACAAACAAGTCCAGACGCTGAAGCCTCAGAAATTGCCCACCGAAGATCTCAGTCACTGCCACTGGGGCAGGTTAATAGCAGGGAAGTTGGAAGTCCATCTTCAAATTTACGTCCTAGAGGGAGATCATTGCTTGTTGACCATTTTAGAGGGAGCATACTAGATCTTTCTCCTTCTCCAGATATTATGAATGGGGTTCGCACTGCAAGAAACTTGGGTGTTAACGAGGCTTTTGACGAATGGGGTTTATTAGCAAGGAGAAGTCCTTCTGAAAGGTCAGACAATTCCTTACGCTCTCCTCGTGGTGTAATTGACATGGCTCCTTCTCCACTTTCCAGGGTTGAGTTATGTGAAAATGGGCTGGAGGTAACTATATTTCTTGAACTTTACGTATACATGTAATTTAATTCTTCTCAATGCAATGTGCTGGCAAGAATTACTAGTCGTCATATATCTTCATGATGAAAACTGAAAAGCAATCTGAGTTTGACTTCTCTATTGGGCGATGCATTCTATTTTTTTTTAGTCTTCTACAATCCACCCTCTTTAAGCCTCAGTAAAACAGCCAACAAAGTTTACTCCAATTTTAGCAGGATGGGAAAACCAGTGATTGCCTTTACAATCAATGTGAACGGGTGATGATGGAGGCTGCAAATGCGAGGCGTGATGCATTTTTAGAGGCAATTGCACGTAGAAAATCTGAGAAAGAGACCGTTCATGCTCTACGCAGGGTGAGGTTTATACATTGAATAAAAACATTTATCGTTTTAAGTTGATTTACGATTACAATTTCTTAACATCGTTGATACTTAATAGAAGAAAATGATTTTGTTTTTGAAATATTAGATCCATTTCTGCCAAGTATTCTCCATCATGTTATCAAATACATTTGAGATGTGGGCTTGGGATATTTGGAGTTCGTCCTGCAAACTTAATAATTTAAATTTTTTGTTCATCCCAGAGATTACGAGCATAATGCAAGGAGTGGGGCCTACCGATATCCTCCTCAATTTTTTTTTTTTTTTTTTTTACATTATTGGTAGATGCTGTTATCCGTTGGAAGTGTATTTTATCATTTCTAATGTGTTACGCCAGTCTACTGAATCAGTATAATCCTAACATATTCAGCTTTTGCATTGTTGAACATACAGGTTAAAGCTGCAGAAGAGTTATATGCTGAAGAACTGAAACAAAGGAAGGAGGTTGAACAAGAACTAGCAAGGGAAAAGGCAAAACTTGAAAGCATAAAGAAGCAACTAAATGAAGAGATGGAAGAGCTCCGAGTAGCCCAAGATCAGAAGGCAAGTCTCGAGAGAGAACTTATAGAATCTGATCTAACGGCGAAGGAGTTGGAGCAAAGGATTCTTTCTGCTGTTGAATTGTTACAGAGTTACAAAACAGAGCGAGAGGAGTTGCAGATTCAACGCGACAATGCGCTTATAGAAGCAGAGGAGCTTAGAAAAAATCAATCTGCAAGCGGATACCTTCCACAGTTCTTTACCGAGTTTCCATTTCGGGAGATTGAGGAAGCAACTAGAAACTTCGATCCCTCCCTGAAGATTGGAGAAGGGGGCTATGGGAGTATATTTAAAGGTTTCTTGCGTCATACTATGGTGGCTATAAAAATCCTACATTCTGATAGCTCTCAAGGCCCCTCTGAATTTCAACAAGAGGTGAACCTTTTCTGTTAAATCTATCTTCATTTTTTGTTTAAGTGTTATAAATCATTTGTATTAATGTTATTTTTGGGAGAGGAGGAATTTATTTATTTATTCATATTTGATTTTGGTGTTCGTCTCTCGGTATTATCCGATTTATCAGGTTAATGTTTTGAGTAAGATGAGACATCCCAATCTTGTCACGCTCATTGGAGCCTGTCCTGAAGCTTGGGTTCTCATCTACGAATACCTCTGTAACGGAAGTCTCGAAGATAGGCTCAGCTGCAAGGACAATACTCCGCCTTTATCTTGGCAAATGCGAATACGCATAGCCACTGAGTTATGCTCGGCCCTTATGTTTCTTCACTCAAGTAAGCCCCACAGCATCATTCATGGTGACTTGAAACCTGCAAATGTATTACTTGATGCAAACTTTGTATGCAAGCTTGGTGACTTCGGAATTTGTCGCTTATTGTCTCGGGATGAAATGGTAAACAACAATGAAACACTTGTTTGGAGAACTGACAACCCCAAGGGAACTTTTGCGTACATGGATCCTGAATTCCTTTCATCTGGAGAGCTAACAACAAAGTCAGATGTATATTCGTTCGGGATAATACTGTTACGATTATTGACCGGTAGATCTGCACTAGGGATATCAAAGGAAGTCCAATATGCAATGGGAAATGGAAAATTGAAATCCATTTTGGATCCTTTAGCGGGAGATTGGCCATTCGTGCAGGCCGAACAGCTCACTCGATTGGCATTGAGGTGTTGTGAAATGAACCGAAAGAGCCGCCCTGATCTCATTACTGATGTCTGGAGGGTGCTTGGACCAATGAGAGCTTCCTGCGGGGGCTTATTGTCCGTCCAGCTCGGTTCTGCCAAACACTTGCAACCTCCCCCTTATTTTATCTGTCCCATCTTTCAGGTAAATCATTCCACACCCTTGTGTGTTCGAGTTTCGATCTTTTACTCGTTCTTTCAGCGTTTTCGTTTAACTTTACTGCCCTTTAGTAATGAACTGGAAGTCTCTAATCTCAAGGCTTGATTTGTTTTTCCCACATTCAAATCCACAGGAAGTCATGCAGGATCCGCATGTGGCTGGAGATGGTTTTACATATGAAGCAGAGGCCGTGAGAGGATGGCTAGACAGTGGACATGATACTTCGCCAATGACGAATCTTAGGCTCGAGCACCGCAACCTTGTCCCAAACCGCGCTCTTCGTTCGGCTATCCAGGAGTGGCTCCAAAGGAACTGAAACACTCCCATTTTTCAGTCGCCATTATATGAAGAATGTTAAGAAAGGAAAACAAAAGAGGGGTAGGCAATCGCAGTATCTGCAACTATTCTCTTCTTTCATTTTCCTCCTCTTCTGTTTTCCTCAAGTATTGAGTAAATATTTTGGGTTTTCAATAGCTTATACAGTTATGCAGATACGTACAAAATGCCATCTGTTTGCATATTTGTGATAAAGAAAACATGAAGCTGCGTGCCATTTGTATATAACAATGCATTGATTTTGCCTCTTGTGCTTCCTTCTTCATGCATGCTTTACTGAATGAGGTACTAAGTTTCAATCTTACTTTGGTACTTTTCCTTTTTGTTCATTTTAGCATCTGTACTCCTAGCTTTTGTCGATTTTCATTCTTGTATTTTTGAAACATTCATTTTGGTCCGTATATTTTTAAAACATGATCGTTTTGGTATTTTATTTTATTTTAATTTCATTTTCTTTTCAATTCCAATTTCAGTGACATTGTATTTAATAAAAAATTTAAACTATTTTTAAATCTTTGTTCGTTGTTTATAAAATTTTGCAAATAGAGACCAAAATGATTCCTCAAACAAGGAATATGGATCAATATATATTTGGATAGTAGGAAATTAAAATGGACAAAAGTTGAAAGTATAAGGACTAACATTTATATTTTAAAAATATCAGAACTATAATTAAAAGCGAAAGAACAATATCTAAATAAGACCTAAACAAAAATTTTAAAATCTTGTGCTATGCATTAACTTTCTCGCACTAAGTTTAAATTCATAAATTAGACCTGTGTTACAAATTAGAGGACAAGACTCTCCCAAGACCTGACCTTTTGTTAAGCAACAAAATAATAATAATAATAATAAATAAATAAATACATTTCACAAAAACTCTAGGTCTGGTAGTTTTTAAAACATACGGTAGGAATAAAACTAATTAGGACATTAAAATATTTTTTGTCCAAATCATAATTTATTACTTGTTATAGAGATGTTGTCACATGAGTCAAGTTGTTTGGACATTTCAAATCATAACTCGTTACATGGAAAGACAAGTTGAATGAGTCATGCATGAGAGTGATGCGTTTACATTTTTCAAATTGTTTGCTTTACAATATTTATTTATTTTTTCTTCTTTTTTTCCTTTTTCCATTTCTAGATTTTTTTTACATTAATATTGTATATTTTAATAATAAAAAATCATATAAAATATATTTTTACTGAGAATGAGGATCTCAATAACAAAATTGGTTTGCACACGTGGGTCTTCTATTAAAAGTAGAAGTTCTAGCTTTAACGTTAGTTACAGTGAGTCCTAGAGATAATAGTGACGGGAAGAACACTGTAGTTGATAATTCTGTACTTTTTTTTTTTCTTTTGAGCTTGACAGTTTGGTACTAAAACTACCAAACTCTAATTTGACCATACATTTAATAATGGTTAAATTACCAAAAAACTCATAAATTATGGTGTTGGTATCAATTATACCCATAAACTTTGAAAAGTTTCATTTTAACCATTGAACTTTGAAGTTTGTTTCAAAACAACCATTGAAGGTTTTTTTCCTTAAATTTATGGACGATAATGACGTATTTGCATATGTTTGGATTTTTTTTTCAACGTATATGTTTAAATATGTTCACATAAGCAATAATACAAATGCAAAAACATCATTTTCCGACCATAAATTTAATGAAAAAAAATCTTCAAGGGTATTTTTGAAACAAATATCAAAATTCAAGGGTTAAAATGAAACTTTTCAAAGTTTTGGAGTATAATTGAAACCAACCTCATAGTTCAGGGGTATTTTTGATAATTTAACCTTTAATAATTAATAAAAAGTTGTCATTATTAGATGAATTAAATTCAAAATCTTTATTAATTCGAGCATCGCTCATTAGATAAGATATCAATTTATTATCTTAAAGGTCGATTGTTCAACTCTACCTCATAATTATTGAACTAAAAATAAATAGAAATCTTTACATTCATTTTGACGTCTCCCATGGAAAATAGAATACTAAAAAAATTCCAAGAACTAATTTATTTGAAAGTTTCACTAATTTTGATTTTCTGATACATAAATTATAGAAAAAAACGAAAAATATAAAATTTGTGAACCCGTTGAATTGAAACCTTTTGTCACATCAAGAAAGGTAAAATATTTTTTAAATCGGATTGCAAATTAAAATATTTTCAAAACAAAACAAAAAAAAGTGGCAATTGACAAATGAGTCGTGGTAGAAGAGAACTCGTGTTAGAGTCAAAATTCAAATAGGATTGAGTGCCTATAGCGAAACCTGCCTTTAAGGGCATTTTCGTCTTTTAAATCTGTCTTGTACAGCCCTTCCATAACGCGGAGGGTGATCTGCCACGTGTCCATCTCTCAATCCCTTAATTTTGTCACTTCACAACAAATTTCTTCCCGCTTGTTGAGAGAGAGAGAAAAGGAGAGACAAATAGAAACGGAAGGATCAAAGGAATACTATGAATCTCTAAATCAGAAACCACTGCTTATCTTCTACAGTTCGAAGAACGTCAGAAAAACTTGCAGGCTACAGGCTGAGGGACGGATATACCGATAAACTTTTGCCATAGCTCAACCATGCGCTTTGTTCTTCATCATCAACAGTGTTTTTCTTGAGTTTGAGTTGCTTAGTGGAGCTTTTCTCGGTTGAAAATGGCCATCGGCAGTTTGGTTTCTAATCGGAACTTCGGTTCCTTCGTCGGCTCAGGTGTTTCTCTGTTATTCTCGTCTTATTTTGGATGCTTCTTATTCGAAATTGAATTTCTAGTGTTGGTGTTACTGTTATCTTCTTCCCGCTTGAGGCGTCCTGTGTATACTCTGTAATGAAAACTTGTTTGCTCTTGTACCTGCATTTCGGTTATTCGAGGTTTAATTTCGAGTCAGTGACTTTAGGAAGTGATTCTCATGTAGTGGAATGGAACGAGGCTTAATTTAGGCGCAATTTTTCTGTTAGCTGAGGATATTTTCTGCGACGATTGGTTTTCTGTTGGTTTTTCTTTCAGATAGTTGTTCTTAAGTCAGTCATTTTTATCTTCTGCATTACTGTTACATGAATTTCAGAGGTAACGTGCTTCATGGTATGTGAGGATCATCTATGGCTAATTTTGTTGTAAATGATAATAAAGGAGTACTGGATGTTTTCTTGGACAAAATGTTACTATTTATTCGCACTTTCTGATTGTCTATCGCTAATTTGGTTGCATCAACCTTGTTTTTGAGGTTTCCAATTTAATTGATTATTTATGGAGAAAAGGTTCTGACGGCATTCATTACTTTTCCGAAAATGGTGTCTGTTAAATCTTCGCGTTAAAGTCTGATTATGCTCTACTTTTCTGTTCTTAACATTTTTTAAACCAATCACCACTAGTCCTGTTAGTTATTTAGTTCTCTCTCTTTAAAATTTTAGTTTGAAACTTTGAATTCAATGGCCGTTATGAAAACTCATTTCATTGTCCGCTCTTCTGTTTGCAGGAAAAGTGTGCAAGACAGAGAAAGCATTTTCTCACCCCGCAGTAGAACGTTCAGTTATTTTTGCAGCTCAAGATGGAAAACCGAACTTGTTTTTTAGGAAGTCACTTGGTTTGAGATTAAGTAGTTCTTCTCCTAAGATCTCATGTTCCACATTTCTTCATGCAATGACCCGAGATGGGAAAATTTTGAAGCCACCGGGAGTTTGTACAGATGAAACTGCTGGACCAAGATTGCCATTTGTCCAAAGCACCATCAGTTGGCCAAGAAGAAAATGCAGATGTTATCCTCACTGTACTGCTGCTTGCATTCTAACGAGTGGACCTAGTTGGCTGCAATGCCAAAAGTCTCGGCATGTTAAGGTCAACCGAATTTCTGCTCATTACAAGTCAAATGACTTTGATATAACAAAAGGAGATGTGGATGCGTTGGCATGGGCAGAGGGGTCAGGTGATGCACTTTTTATCGAAGGCAATGAGCAGATGGTATCTCCTTGGTGGGAGCGTTTTCCCAAACGCTGGGTGATTGTATTGCTTTGTTTTTTCTCCTTTCTACTGTGCAATATGGATCGTGTGAGTACTATGCCTTTCCCTTCCTATTGACACTTATCTTGAATCAAAGTCATTTGTTTTTAGCCTGAAGAACATGGAAATATTGGATAGTCTTTCAGTTGCTTTGTCATTATTTCCATCAGGATTGGTGGTCCATGTCCAATCAGTGAGTGTGTTCTACGTTAAGATATCCAAATTCAGGATAGAAAATATAACGGCAGTGCACAGGAATCTCTTGTAATAAAACCCGTTTCAAAAAATGAGCCAATGTAGAATTATTTTTAGTGGTGGTCAATGGTCCAGCAATAATCTACCGGTAATAACATTAATTGTCATTGATAACTTTAGTGTTTTAAGGCTTGATCAATATGTATTTTCTGTTTATATAGTGACTAATGATCAACTATAGTAGTCAGTCAATTAACACACATGCATACATATCTGTTTTCAGAAAAAATGGTATCCTCGTAAAGGAGCAATTTTACAATTGCTCTTTAATATGTCAATAACACGGTTCTACTATCTGTCTTCAATATGCACTTGTGAGCTAATGTATAAACAAATTTCTGTAGGTGAACATGAGTATTGCCATACTCCCAATGTCAAAAGAATTTAATTGGAACAGTGCAACAGTTGGCTTGATCCAATCATCCTTTTTCTGGGGCTACCTTCTAACACAGGTTTGATTAGATTTGATCAACCCAAAATTTCTCCTGACATAACTTATTTTGTTGCTTTAGTTCATTGGACTTAGAGATAGAGCAAAGTGTATCAAATATAACGTATTTATTTTTGACTGGTTAGATTGTTGGGGGGATATGGGCGGACAAAATTGGTGGGAAGCTTGTGTTGGGTTTTGGAGTAGTATGGTGGTCAATTGCAACTATATTGACACCAATTGCTGCAAGAATTGGGCTTCCTTTCCTGCTTATGATGCGTGCTTTCATGGGAATTGGCGAGGTAGGCTTTTTGTACTTCTCTACTTTTGTCCACATGTTCAACTAATATATCACGATCATCATGAGTATCACTGAGTGTCTTTGTTATTTTTTTTCCTTTTTGTTTCCAAACTAGTTTTGGCGCAGCTGAATCACATTATCTCAGAATTAATCTTAACTCAGACTGTTTTTGAGTTTACACCTGATAAAACTCTTTATTTGTGTTATGTGCCTTCTTTGCAGGGTGTTGCTATGCCTGCAATGAACAATATTATATCAAAGTGGATTCCCGTATCAGAGAGAAGCAGATCGCTTGCACTAGTGTACAGTGGCATGTATCTGGGTTCTGTAACGGGATTGGCTTTCTCACCTGTGCTAATTCAGAAATTTGGATGGCCATCTGTGTTTTACTCATTTGGATCTCTCGGAAGTATATGGTTTGCACTGTGGCTGACAAAAGTAATTCACTTCTTCTGCGTGTAAATTATAATTTTAACCTTGTGTATTAAAATAGAAGATTTTAAACATGCAAGTCATTCTCCACTCCACTAGAGAAAATCGAATTTATGCAGCCATCATGAAGAAAAGATCTAGGCAGTGAGAAAAGAAATATCCTGAGTTATCATTGTATTTATGGCCAATAAACTCTTCCTGTTATTTTGGGCATAATGAATAGTTGAAAGGAATTAGCCTATAGCAAAAAAAAGAAACGTTGAGTTGCACTTGCTCTTTTCATATCATTTTGTTGAATCGAAAGTAACCTTTTGGCTTATCATTCTCTTTTGTAGTCTTTTCAATGAAAAGTTTCTATTTCTCCCCCCCCCCCCCCCCCCCCCCCCCCCCCCCCCCACCAAGAAAAAAATGATAGTAATAAAAGAAAAAAAGCACTCCGACCTTCTCATTCTGGTTCATTGTCAGGCATATAGCTCGCCAAAAGAAGATCCAGGTCTCAGTGCAAAGGAAAAAAAGATTATCTTTGATGGAAGCATTTCGAAGGAACCAGTGAAAGTTATTCCGTGGAAATTAATTTTATCAAAAGCACCTGTGTGGGCGCTTATAATCTCCCATTTCTGCCATAATTGGGGAACCTTCATTCTGTTGACGTGGATGCCTACATACTATAATCAGGTAATTCAGGGTTCAGCATTTAGCTCTAGTTGATGATACACTTGCATCTAGACATAGCAGAAAATAGCTTTAGAAGTGAATAATCAAATCGTAAAAGAGTTCGCTCATAGTTCTGGTGCATCTGTTGTGTACCAAGTTAAATAGTTTTACCACACGTGCCTATAATCAATTGGCTCTACTAACAAAGTCACAAAAGCTGCTTGGCTTAAGCAAAGTGCACTTTCAGACTCCAGTTTATTGTACAATTGAAGGTTTGCCATTGTTATGATAATTATGTTGACGACGATTGTAATATCAGCATTGAGAAACAGACATTTTTAACGTTTCTATCGAACTGTTGGTTGCTGTCTCAGGTTTTGAAGTTCAACCTCACTGAATCTGGACTCCTATGTGTTCTGCCATGGTTGACCATGGCTGTTTTTGCAAATATAGGAGGATGGATTGCAGACACGCTAATCAGCAGAGGTTTTTCCATCACTACTGTTCGAAAGGCAAGATTCTTTCCAACTTAACTATGTCTCAAGTAATTGCATGATTGTAGGAATTATGCTCTGGTTCTCAATTTTATGTCTTATTACTTCGGAAAGCTTTACACATTTAATTTGCCCTGTTATCTGCTAGACGTTAATTTCGTTTGTAAAAGTATCATCCCAAGTTTATTTCCATAGCCATACCGTAATTAACTTGACTATCTATTCTACATAAATCTCACAGGGTAATTTGTTTCAAATAGACGAATATAGTACAAGAATGCACTTCATTTTGCCCAGTCTACAGCTGCATGAACTATATTTTCTCCTTGTAGAATTAAATTGGTTTCCTACTGGAGTTATAGGTTGTATTTCTGCTCCATAAAATACAGGGATTCTAGCCTACTTCACTCAGGTTTATTAATGAACTTTCTACTTTATCCTTATGGTAAATAATTACAGTGGAGAATGTTTTTTGATGCAGATCATGCAATCTATTGGATTTCTGGGCCCAGCTTTCTTCCTTACTCAGCTGAGCCATGTTAGGACACCTGCTATGGCAGTGTTATGCATGGCATGCAGTCAGGTATTCACATTTTCTTATGTAAAAAATAAATTTTCTTAAACTTAGATAAATTATATACATATATATATGTAAATACAATCATGTAAACGGTCAGAATTAGTTGACCAAGAAGATAACATGAAAAGGACAAGATCCCACACCTTCACATGCCCCTAGGTCTACCATAAAAAATTCTGACATTCCTCTGTCTCCAAATCCACCAAAAGAAGGATAAGGATAGTAGCTCTTTTAAGTTTTGGCCTTTTTCCTGAAGGGATAACGAACAGCAAGTTCAAGAAGTCCCAAGAACTCATGGTGCACACCAAGAGAAATTAATGGTAGAAGAAAATTGCTTTATATATAGAGAATAAGAGAGCGAAAGGCCCTCAGATGAAGATATGCCATTGCCAACCATTTTTTTTAAAACAAGAAATAACTTTTCATTGATAGATGAAATGCCAACAATCTTGAAATCTATCATGCGAAATACACACCGAATAAGTTTGAGATAAGACTACGAATCGTCCCTTTTGGATCCTAAGGTTTATCTTTCCATGACTAGGGCCCCTAGCTCCTAGGAACTGTGCGAATATCAGAATTTTCTATACAATTGATTATATGTGTTTAGAATGTAGAGTTATTTAGTTTGGGTTATAATAGTCTGTGTTTGGAGTGTAGAGTACTCCACAAACTATTATAACCTAGATTATTATAACTCACGTCCCAAACAGCCCCTAACATTTTATAATTTCGTTGTAATTATGTGGGCGAAATCGTATCAGAAAGATGAAAATATACTGGAAAGGCTTTGTTTGATTTGATTAATAAACTTTTCTTGACAGGGATCCGATGCATTTTCACAATCTGGTCTCTACTCCAATCACCAAGACATTGGACCACGATATGCTGTGAGTTAACAAACTGCCGCTAAATCCGAATTATTTTAATTTTTACCACGTTCTTGTGCAATATTATTGCCCCTGAATTTTAATACATGCGGCGAGATGCATGTTGGATAAGTAATCATGAAATTTCACAATTACCATCATGCCCTTTAAGAAAACGTTTGCTTTCATATACAGGGAGTATTGTTAGGATTATCAAACACCGCAGGCGTGCTCGCCGGTGTCTTCGGTACGGCTGCAACCGGATACATACTCCAACGAGGTTAGTTGGAAAACTTTCTACTCCTTTTATTCTTCTAGTTACTTTTTATATAATTTTTGTCATGGATATCAATAAACTAAATGAAGACATGACATGTCTTCTAGATGAAAACATGTCTTGTAATCATTTAGGTTCGTTTGATAACCATTTGGTTTTTAGTTTTTGAATGTTGTGCTTGTTTTTTCATTATTTCTATATCTTTCTTTAGAAAACATTTGAATTTTTAGTCAAATTCTAAAAATAAAAAACAAATTTTTGAAAACTACTTTTTTTAGTTTTCAAAATTTAGCTTAGTTTTTTAAAACATATGTAAAAAGTAAATAACAAAATAAGGAAACCTATAGATAGAAGTAATATTCATAAACTTAATTTTCAAAAACCAAATGGTTATTAAACATGACCTTATATTAACCACGAATTATGTGAAATCATAATTCCAAAACTCAAGAATGTAACTGAAACTTGTTAAAAGATTTTTTTTTTTTTTTAAACGTGAAAATCTCCTTATAAAAGGACTTTTTAAAAGAAAATTAGTTAAATACTTTCTAAAAAAAAGCATTGAATTTCTCAAACCACTTTCAATTTTAAAAAAATAATAAATAGTGCTTGGTCAAAATCATTTTTTTACCACTTGTTAACATAACTAAAAACGACCAATTTTTCAAAAGAGCGCAACCATTCAAGTAGTTAGAGACTAAATTTGTAATTTGACTCAACTTTAATTTAAGCTCGAGAGTTTAAATTCGAATTATTCAATTTTGAATCACACGCTTTTGGCTGGTGCAGGTTCATGGGACGATGTATTCAAGGTGGCAGTTGCATTGTATATCATAGGCACATTAGTCTGGAATATCTTTGCAACGGGAGAAAAAGTTTTTGATTAAAACTAACAGGGTGGATCTATTACAAGGGAGAAGAAGAATGCTTTTTACACTAATAAACAGAACCGGTCTGTGGCTAAATTTTATGGAGAAAAATAACAGGCAAGTTTGAGCAACAAGAAAACCCCACCCTGAACACCATATCAAATTTTCTTTTGGCCATAGCGACAGCTTTATTGGTTGGCTCCAAAAAAGGGGGAAAAAAAAAGAAACCACATGCAAATTATCCCACTCTTCGATTTTTGTACTCTCTCCTTATATAATGAAGTTGTTTGTTCCCCTTTATAGTGTTGGCATAAAAATACACGAGCAGTAGAATGTGCCAATTCTAATCACTAATTCAATTATTATTTGTCATATCTTGCTCTTGTTATTGTTATTAGGAGCTTTTCATCTTTTGTTATTACCATAGAACTATCATATTGGTTTATGAAAAATATAGAAAAATATCAATGACAAAATCCTTCCTAGCAAAACTAACCTTTTTTTTAGGAAAAAAAAGGCTAAATTATAAAAATATCCTTGATTTTTGCCCATTTTTTCAAAAATACTTCTATTCTTTCCAAAGTTGTAATATTATCTTTAACATTTCATAAATGTTTCAAAACTACAATTGGAGTAGAAAAATTGTCAGAATGTTGGACAAAAAGTCGATGTGTCTGAATGTCGTTCTTTTAGACTTAATCTAAATGCTAAGCATCCTAGACACCGCCACAGATTTTCCGTCCAATATTCTAACAAATTTCTACTCCAAAGGTAGTTTGAAATGTTTATAAAATGTCAAGGATAATATTGCAACTTTTGAAAGAATATGAGTATTTTTGAAACAAGAAACAAAGTTGAGAGGTATTTGTTATAATTTAGCCAAAAGAAAAATACTTTAAGAAAATGAACCAATCGACTAGTTCAAACCGACCAAACCAATTAGATTAGATTGGTTTAATCAGTTTCTTTGGATTTCAGCTTGCACTCCTAACTATTAGACTCAAACAAATGCAAATTAAAATAAGATGAACAAGATGATGCAGTGAGCTATAAACGTGTCATTAAATCTAATTTGCAGGGTAGTTCTCGACAAAGTCGAAATAAAATGAGCCTAAATGAACCCCCCTCGGGGTATATGGACAACGACTTTCGAAACTTACATTTCATCCAATTGATTAAGCTAATGTACAATGCAATATGCTATACCACCAAGATAAGATATAATTTAAACAATCAAACTCCAACATGTTCCCCAAAGTAATTGTGTAAATTTTGGCAAGACGGCTAAAGACACTCAGGCATTCAACTACTAAACAAACCTCTTTCTTTCATTCTGTTTCTTCCTTTTCTACACTTATCGTCATCATCTTATAACTCACTGGGGCTGAACTTGATAGACGAACTGCGGCGTTGGCCACCCACGATCACATCTTTAAGCCGAGTTATTGGTCCCAGCACTCGGTTTGTCTTCTGCAATTGTAGCAGTATAATGAAAATTAAGGCCAGTGGAAAGCAACAAGAAAATGGAAGCAAACATCTCTCTAAAATAGGCATAGCCATGAGAGAGTAAACCGGTGTGTAGCCATGTAATGTTCATTGCAAATAATAATGTTATGTAGGTAGCAAACAAGTAGCTTTTGAACTACTATCTCAAAAATTGAATCAGAAAATTTATTGCATTGCTACGAACACAAGAGAAGAATGGAAGCAAGTTGTTAATAAACGTGTAAATGTGTAATTGATGGCACGGCCGTGTGTGGTTGTCAAGTCAAAGAAGCCAATAAGCAGACCGACCCAATAACTTTGACCGACAGTCTGACACCACTTGAAAAATGACTTGCAACAGATGGCTACCGTTCTGATATCAATTTTAAATTCTCTAAAAGCCAAACCTAAGAACTAGAAACTTCAACCTGGATTTGTGCATATATATTTCCTAAACGACTGCAAAGACGAGGCTTGGAAAATAGTGGGCATGATAAAAAGTCGGCTTTATAACCATATAATGAGTACCCTTAATCAGAACTAGAATTTACTATTCAAAACGGTTAGTATCCAACAAAACTGGATTCCTTGTTGGAAGGTCCCCGAATTTCTGCCACCAACTAGCTCATTCATATTGTTTCTACTTGTAAAATTTAAGCCTGGCAGTTCAACATCAAGTCAAAACACAAGATGCATCTTCTAAGAAATAATAAGCTAGCAGGGTAAGTAGCAAATCTCAGAATTTGGCTGACGGATGTAAACAAAGATAAATCATCCTACACGAGTAAACTATTTGCACTTAACACGTACATGTTACTATTTTAAGATCTTAGTGGTCAGCACCATGGCTTTTGTTGGGTTTGAACTTGAATCTCCTAGTCTTAATCTATTCTAGAGACTGAAATCTGAAACTTAAAGTTCAGTGCACATAACCGAATAGATGCATACAGAATGCTACCAAACGGAGGCAACATACCTGATCATTCACACTAATGTGCCACTTCAGCTGCAGAGTCTGCCAACTCTCCTGCTGCCAACGCTGCCCAAGTATTACAAGTCCCATAACAGCTGCTGCAATGAAAATGGACCAAAATGCATTCGCTTCTTTTGCATGAGAGTATAAACTAGCAGCTCTTCTCTTCCACCAAGCACCACAAGGAAGACTGGACTTATTGCTTTTACTATCGAGTCTAGGAGTTTCTGAGATTTCTGGAGTTGAGAGTTGATCAGTAGGTTCCAGTGAAGGGATTTCATCAAATGTCGTTGAACTGAGATCGCTTTCACCATGAAAAGAACTATATGTAGGAGCACCAAAGGGATCCTGCTCCTTGTCAACCAGATTCAAATCTTGTAAGGTTGTATTTTCACCAAAATCATCACCATGGAAAGACAACTTGCTGCCTTTCTCTGTAGTTTTATCAATCCCCGAAAACTCATCCGTCTCACCCAACCCTTCTAAATTCAAGCTATCTTCAGTCTTTCCACTAGATTTCCCGCCATCTACAGCAGCAGAATTAGACACCACATTCTCCTTCACTCCTTGATCATCGTGAATCTCACTCTTATCAGGTGCCAATGGCAAATTCTCGTGCTGACTTGGTGGAAATACAAAGTGGCGAGACATAAAAAGAGCATGGGAAGTTTCTGCTTCGTACAAATTGCTTTTATTTTCATCAGTCGATTCATCTTCCTTCACACTAGGAGCAGCTTCATATGCTGAAGCAGTGAGTGAAACAACTTCCCATTCATTTCCACGAGAGGTAGTATCTTCTCCATCATTATCCGCCATCCTAAGGGAATCCTCGTGTATTCGAACTTCACAGAATCTGGCAAAGGAAAACATATATTCTTAACAGCTCGATTAAAAAGAAGAAGAAAGAAAGAAAAAAACAACAACAGATGCAATTTCAACTGTGTGACAATCTTTCTTCCGGAAATTTTTAGACTTAAGCAATAAGTCGTATTCGTGACGCCAACTCCATAAACGGAAACTGAACAACAAAACAAACAAGAAGACAACTCCCTCGTGCCACATCAATTCGACGAGTCGTCAACACATCCCGCTTATCACTCTAATTTACAACAGGATTTCACAATTCAATCTAATCAAGAGAAATTAAACCTGCAAAAGTATAAATTACAAATCTAATCGCAATTGCACATACGCACACACAATCATATATCTAGGTCGAATAAGCATCCATTCAATATCCATTCAATAATTCAAAATCAAACATCAAACGGATCTAACCCCGTACCAATAGGCAACAAAGAACACCACCGATCAAACCACAAGGCACAGCGGATCATCCATCAAACCAATCAAAAATCGACAATCAACTACACAACTTCTCGATCCGACAAGAAAACAGACAAATAATAATAATAAATCAAAAGTTGCAGAGAACAGTAGCAGAAGAGACGTACCGGACGAGAGAGCGCCGATGGGAGATTTGCGACGAACGGCGACGACGTGACGATAAGGATGAAAGTTGATTCGGGAAACGGAGAAGGGATTGGGGCTGGGACGTGAATGTGTGGGGTAAAGTAATAATCTCCGCCAAGCAATGATGGAAACCGGCGGTTACCGGTGAGTCGGTGACAATAGATTTTCAAAACTGATAGCGTAACCGCTATAGCAGGTTGAATTTGTCGCCTAGGGGATATTTTCTTTGCTTATTATTTTTATTGTTTCGATTTATTGGATAAATTACAAGTTTACCGAAATTTTTGTGATTAAGGGATATATATATATATTTCATCAAAAAAAAAAGGGATATATATAATTAATTAATAAGCTTCTAAATTTTAACTTTTGTCTGATTAAATTCTTAAGCTTTAAAGGGGCATTTGGCCCACCGTTTCAGAATCAAAACTCTGTAGGATTTATTATGAGGATTTGAAAGTCTGAAAATTAAAAAATAGTGTTTAGATTGTACCATTCAAAACCATTGGAATGTATTTAAAAATCCGTGAGTTTTGAACACAGTGGCCCAAATATTGTTGGATTCCAAATCGAGCTAAATCCAAAATGATGGACCAAACACCCCATAAATGTGTCTTTTAGTTTCTAAATTTTTAAGTTAATGTGCAATATGTTCTTAACTTATTATACATTTTTTAAATTCATTCACCTGTTAAATACAAATTTAAAAAGTCAGGGTTTTAATTGACATAAAATTAAATTTTGTGACTAATTGATTTTTAAACTTTTAAAAATATTAAATAAGTCAAATATTTATTAGACATGAAATTGAAAATTTAAAATTAATTTCACATTTTCTAAGTTCATGAATCTATAAGACGCGACCCTAAAATTCATAGACGGAAGTTTTCCTTTCAACTTATTTTTTATTTGTGTTTCAAATATGTTTTTTTTTCCTGATTTTAATTATATTTTGAAGAAGTTTTAGGTATTGCAAAGTCCTTTTTTTTTCTTTTGAGTGCCACGAAGTCGATCTATGTGGTTATAAAATACAAGTTTTTTTGTACAAAAAAAACGTCTCATATAAAATACAAGTTGATGTGATAGTACACCAATCTTTTTTTTTTCTAATTAAATATAGTTTGATTCATTGGGTTTACAAAGTTATATTTTAATCATTTAGTATATAATAAGTTTTTAAAAAAATTATAATAGGTGTCAAAATTAGTTATTATATTTACAAATATGTCACATAAATAAATATTTTACAAATATTATAATTTTTTTTTAAAAAAATTCATGTGCCTATTTAAATATTTTTCATAATTGACATATATGCAATTGCTCCTAAGTTTCAAATCCATTCCTTACTATTAAATTTTGAGTAATATGATGCAATAGATTTTTAGATGCATAAGACGTAATAAGTTCTACATTAGGTCATTTTTTGAAACGATCTAATGTAGAACTACAATTGTGAAACTTTAATAGTTGTAATTGTGAAACGACTATATATATTCGACTAAGAGATTCGAATTCTCATCCCACATATTGTGAGCATAAATCAACTTGATATTCGACTAGTAGATTTAAATCATCGTCCTACATATTGTTGAATTAAAAGAGAAAGATAATTAATGACAACATGTCATTATTCATTAATATGCATTTTCTTCCCCTTATAATCATTAATATGTTTAGTTGTCTCCTATACCATGCTAGTTTATCAATGAATAATTGTCAACGAGCATAATTTATTGGTTAAAATTCTCTATTCTTTCTAAATAATGACATATATGAATCCCCAATTTACTATTTGAGTCTAGATGAAATAGATATAAACAATTCGTTTTATATTTTAAATTAACTTTTTTGTCAAAATGAGTATAACTTTATAGTGATTGACATGTACTCGTTGCTATGAAATTGAATGTTCAAATCTCCATTCCTCACATTTGTACTTAAAAAAAATAATAACAAAAACGAGAGCAAATAATAATAATAATAATAATAATAATAATAATAATAACAGAATGGTAATAATTTCATTGTTTATATATTCCGACCAACAAAAGAACTCGGTCATTCACCAAAACAACGAAATTTTAAAATAAAAACTGCCCTCTCCCAAAGAATTATAAAAATAAAATACTTTCCAAAATGTTTTGAAGGTTAACTCTAATTTTGATTTGGTTCCTTTCGCTTTCAATTTGCTCATAATTTGCCAACAAAATTTAATTTTTCCCTTTCTGACTTCTTTCCTCTTTCTGACTATCCTTCCTCAACAATTTCTAAGTGAACAATATATTATAAGTTCTAATCAACAATAAAATAAGTCTGTCATTTTTATTTGTCTTTGTTAATAAACTTACTATAATATTGAATGTCTAATACAGATATTTTTGTTTTTAAAATTTTAGGAACCAGAATTATATTTTAATTTATTTAAAAACAATATGGTACTTTTTATGGATATGACAAGTCAATCAATAAGTTAAACCTACAGACATACGATTTTATTTATTAATTATTACCAAAAGAGGAAAAACAAAAACACAAAAACAAACGCTCGTACCTGAAATCGTCAGCTCAACATATGCTTTCAACATCATTCATTTGACATGGTAAAACTACCATGGTTTTCAAACTGCCCTACATTTCTAATTTAATATCATTCTGGACCATTTATTTTGAGACTTATATTTTAAAATATCAAAATTTAGCCGATATATTTTCCATAAATCTTAAAATTGGTCTCTATTGGTAGTTTATTGTTATTTTTTAAAAAAAAAGTGTTAAAAATCTTACATCGAAAATATGAAAATATCTCACAATTTTTATAACATGTATGAGTTACTCCTCTCAACTCAAAAAATATGAAAATACCTCACAATCTTTATAACATGCACGAGTTACTCCTCTCAACTCAAAGTATACGGATCAAAATAATATTTTAACTAAAAAAAAATTCAAAGTACCCACCCAAAAAGAGCAAATTCCTAGAGACCAAGGGGCAAGAGATGATTTCCATCGGCTACAACAAGATTCACGAGCTAAACAAATTAACAAATCCAAAAATCTCAGTTTCAAAGTTGAAGATTGATACCATATTAGTTCTACAATTCTTCATGCAATGGCTCGGAATTTTTGGAAGGATTGGTGTCATCAGCTTTGTTCTTATCTTTTTGGAGCATCTCAATGACTTGCTGAACAGGAGGATCTCCAGGTCTTCGAAATGCTTGCTCCCCAATTTTGATCTCGTATGACTCTGGTTGACTCAACACAAACTCCTTCAACTGTGAAGCAAAAGAACATTAAAAACAAAAAAAGTACTGATTTCAAAAGCTATTCTCCCGTGATTGAAGGTTGTTAAGGAACTCCCTCCCATTTTTACAAAGAATGAACTGTTTTTTCTACTCAGAGAGTTTTGTTTGATGCGTTACTTTCTGAAAGTGAAAACAGAGGAACAGCTCAGAACAAATTTGATCAAAACTAGGTGTGAGGAATGATGTTTTCATTTTTGTTAGTTTGTTGTACCATAAATTTGAGTCATAAACATTGAGAAACACTATAGCTTTGCATATGAAGAGTAATTTTAGGAGAAAAAACATGTAAGAACAAAAACAAAAGGCGTTTCCACACTTCCAAAAAGAGTTTTCTTGTTAAAAAGATTGTTCTATCCAACAAGTTTTCTGAATAAAGATAATTTTTTAGAAGTAAGTCCTCGACAAACAACCTAATTTTGATTACAACATAATTTCACTATCGAGCTCTTTCTGGCTTCCTTATATGGTCGATTTTTATACTTTATTTATTAAAATGGATTATAAACCTTCTAAAAACCACCAAAAATAGTTGAACATAATTACTTGCTGTGGTAGAGGCAAAATTGAGCTATACTTATATTCTAATGTGATTTTTTCTTATGGGATAAAAATACATTTCTAGACTCTACTTATTTATGAAATATGATATCATATCAACAAAATATTTTTAAAGAGACCCAGTAAATGGACAATTTGATAATACAGAATCTACTTAACTGTGACAGTTTGATAATACAGAAAATGTATCAGACGTTCACAAAATTTAAGTTCGAATTTCATTGACAAAATTAAAATGGTCCAAAACTGTTCAACTTGAACTACGGGATCGGAATTGGGTTTAGGCTTTTGAATTGGATCCCAAAGACCAAAACTGGGTGTAAGAACTATTTCTCAGACAAATTGGAGAACAATTGAGGAGTCTCAGTTCCAGATTCTGGTAATTAAAGCGTACCTCATCCAAGTCTTGTCCTCTGTCCATTGTGAACATGAGTGTATTAAGGTCTACCGCCATAAATTTTGCCTCGACTGATCCAGTTTTCAGAACTCTCGTCCATTGCATAGCAATCTCAGCCACCATGTCCTGAAATCAATCAAGAGCAATAAATGCTGGTAAAACGTGATCATGTAAAGACGTGTTAGACGACGAATTTTTCAATTAGAAGCCCTATACACGTCCAATTAACCGAAAACACACAGGTTAATCGAGATTTTCAAGGTTTTTTGTTTCAACTTTAGCATCCGTTTGCACAAATTCCCTGTCGCAAAATCCAGATTCGACTTGCATTCGAATTCAGAAACCATTTCAGTAAAGAAACCGAAACCGATTTGACCAGCAGCAATTAGATTGTTCATCACTTTACGGAATTAAATTAACATCTCAGTAAGGGAGATTAGCGACATTTCTTACCGGAGTCCGCCGAACACCGAGCCGAAGCTTCACAAATCCCATAGTTGGACCAGAATGCCGCTTCATCATCTCGGCCTGAATCTCCGGAAGCTCCATCTTCGATAAATCGGCCGGCGGGAGGTCGAAATCGCTAGAGACAGACTTTTTCTTGCCCCATTCCTTCCAAGTTTCGTCCTCCTCATCGTCAACCACGTCGTCGAGATCATCTGTAATGTGGATTCTTCGTTGTCCACCTTCGGCAAAGCGATTTAATCCGGCGTCCCTGATAATGCCGGCGGCGAGGACGATCAGAAAGAAGACTGGTAAAAGAGAAGAACGTGAGAAACAAATTCTCATGGTTTTTGAGAAATGGTGAAGGCGACGATCGCGGGTCTGAAAAAAAAAACAGAAAATAAATTAAAAAATCAAATGGATTTAATTTAACCGAAATAGTAGTGCCGCGCAGGAGCTTTTGCGTGGACTAATTGATTAAAGATGACATAAAGATTGTTGTGACTTATGATGAAACTGCCCTATGATTTATATTTTCATTTATTTATGGTTAAATTCCAAATTTATGAGAATTTTATCTAGGGACTGTTTTTGAGTTTTTATCAAACCTATACGAAATTCCATCTTTTAAAATTACAAGAACTAAATTTCAAATATCTCCAAATCATAGGAACTAAATTTGTAATTTAACTTTTATTTATTTATTTATTTTTAATTCAACAAAAAACTTCTAACATGCTTGAATATTCAATTGGAAGATCTTCACCCCTTGATCGTTGAATCAGACACTTTGGAAGTTATTTGCACTCTGAATCATGAATCTTGATGGAGTTGATCTTTCTTAAACAAAGAATGTGTTGGAAGAAATCGAAGAGCTTGCTCAGTTGGTAGGAGTTCTTTCTTTCTCTAAGTGTCCAAGATCTTACAACACATTAGCCCACAAACTTGCGTGTGTCGTTGTTGATCCCATTTTGTACCACCATTCGGATCCTTCTAAGGTGGATTTTTTTGGTTTATATTCATCTTATAGGCTGGAAGATTGGGGTATTTGTTGGGATTCTGGATTCTCGGCTCTCTTTTGCCTTCAATGAGGAGTTCTGATAAAGGAACTATCTCAATTACTCTTGATAACTCCCCTTATTCAAGGTGAACCCCCACAACAATAATAAGAAAACCCCATTAACAAGATGATAAACAACCCCAAGAAAGTTAAACAGATTTTTACTTGGAAAAAAAAAATGTGATGGATGATCAAGAAGAAAGGAGAACTTGTTCCTATCTTCAAGATTTCGAACTCTCCACAATCTAATGAATCAGACTAGATTGAAAGTTCTAAACACAAGAATACAAAGAAAGCATAAAGCTCGAGAGATACTAAACTTAAATATGAGATTTCATTCAACTTCAACTTGTTATCAAATGACAAAATTACAACCCTATTTATACTAATTGAATAGACACCATGAAAGGATACAACCCTTCACCTATGTAGTCTAAATTCAGCCCCCAA
Organism: Trichosanthes truncata; assembly: GCA_033996785.1. Taxonomy (NCBI): domain Eukaryota; kingdom Viridiplantae; phylum Streptophyta; class Magnoliopsida; order Cucurbitales; family Cucurbitaceae; genus Trichosanthes; species Trichosanthes truncata. The sequence goes on from JAWPNB010000003.1 coordinate 2,237,457, forward strand.
CCTTGAAATCCATACATGAACCATATTAAATGTAAATACATGAATTAAATAGGTACATGATGTATTAAATATGTGAATGAATCTGAATTTTTAGATTCATTATGCCTCTTGGTTGAATAGGTGCCTCTTCAAGCTTGAAAGGATGCAACTCTTCATAATGTGGACATCTTAGCTTGGAAGTAAGAATTAAAGTCTTCTTGTAGTCTTTCAACTCCAATGACTGGACTTTGTGGCATAATAATTGCCTCATGATTGAATTGAATTTGGTGTTGACTTCCATTGATTTTGAATATGAGCTTCATTGAGCTGGTTAAGTTGGTTGAGCTGGTATTCTTCGTGTAGACTTCTCTCATGGTCTCCTTGGTCATTTATTTTCTTATCATTCGTCCTCGAATCTGAATCACCTACATCAAAAAGAGATAAGTCAGCAACATTAAAGGTAGCACTCACATTGTACTTACCAGAAAGATCAATTTTATATGCATTGTCATTGATCTTTTCTAAAACTTGGAATGGCCCATCTCCCCTTGGATGTAACTATAATTTGTACCTAATTTGGTTGTTGGTTTAATGCAGTATGTTTCTGACAAAAAAAAAAACACACAAAAAATATATTAAACCTCTAACTTCTTGATCGATGATATAGTGCCTTAAATAATTTTTTTTAGTTCAATAACATATGGTGGGATGAGGGATCGAACATATGACCTCTTGGTCGAGGGGATATGTCTTAGCCAGACAAGCATACATTTGACCTCTTAGTTGAGGGTATAAGTCTTATGCTTAGGTTGACTTATAATGTTTTAAACAGTTCAATATGCTCGTATTGACATATATTTTTTAGGAAAAATACCTCTGAACTTTTGAGATGTAACCATTAAAACTCCAAACTAATAATTATATCAGTTTAAACCATAAATTTTCATAGGTGAACCAATTTAGACCATCTATTAGTGATTTATAATTATTTTCACTTGATTTCATTTAAAATCAACTCAAAACCAACTAACTATAGTCATATTTCTCCCAAAATCCTACCAAAGTGGAAGAAAGAATTATGTTACAACATGATTCTTTCTAAAATAGAAAGAATGAGGAGATATGAGAATATGAAAAATACTCATATTAGTGAAAAGTCGTCATTATTCATTTGATTATAGCATACATCTCTAATATTATGTTAATATATGCATTTAAATCATTCTTATACACGTGGAAAAGTTATGTATTGACAATTTTAAAATGAAATTATAAAAAGTAGTATAAATTGATTCACTTGTAAAAATTTATGAGCTTAATCGATACAATTACTTGTTTCAGATTTTCCCTCATGTTCTTTATTATCAAATTGAGTGGCTTAGGGCCTTTGTAGGCAGCTAGGATTATGCTTTATGTTTTCGTATTCACTTAGTTAAGTGAATATATGTTGCCATATGTGTTTTTTAAAATTGTTTTAGGGCTACGTGATCCATATAGTGAAATTATGAAAATAATGTTTTTATGTTTTATGTTTATCCAAGTTTTGAATTTAAAATTTTAAAATGCAAAATTATATTGAAAAACAATAAATACTTTAATCAATATAATATCTCATGCTATAAATTCAATCCAGTTTTATTAAATTAAAAAATATATAATATATTATATTATAAAATAAGAATTATACAAATTTTATGACATAAAATATGTTTATAAATTAATTAATAATAACTTATATTAACTTAATATGTACTTAGTAACTATTACTAGTTTTACGGTTTATAAATATATTATCAAACACATTTTAAACTATTATTTAAATTATAATCCAATATTTAAATACGTTACCAAATACATATTTAAAACACACCCTTGTTTTTTATTTTTAGAAGCGTTCAAATCCGTTAAATTTTTTGATGTAATGTTTTTTAAAATTTTGAAAAGCGTCTTTTTTTTTTTTTTCTCTTTTTTGTTTGTTTGTTCTCTAAAAGACTGTTTGCCCTTACAAAAAGTTTCATTTGATTGGTAAGAAGCAGAGGAGGAAGTCCCAAAAAAAATAAAATATCACGAGAAAAGTGAGTTCCATACTATATATATATATATACCCCAATTAAAAGAAAGTCAACTTATGAGTCTTTGATGGAGATGTTAGGTATTTAATGATTTATATTGCACTTGCATTTTAAATATAGTTTATTGGATTAAAAAGTATCAGTGATACTTCATTGATTTACTTGTTGGTAAATTTGTTTGTATATATATATATATAAAAGAAAACTTTGGTCTTATATTTACATTGCATAAATGTCGATTCAATATATTATTTTGTATATTGACTTCAAATTTATTGCTTAAAAGCTTAAAAGCTTCAAATTTTGATTTTGTTTTGAGCTATCTTTATATGGTGTAACAATTATTCAAATTTTTGATTAGGTAACTTTTATTGTTAAAATAATTATTCATTCCTATGTTATTTGAAATATATTGTATATTAAAAACCATAAAAGATAATAATTAAAAAAAAAATCATTATCACACATTTTTTGAAATTTAGTTTCAATAATAAGATATTATCTGCCTATATATGCCTTTTTAACAATACAATATTATTTATTTAGAAAAAACCATACAATTCTATAGATTGATATTCAAATTCTGTTATAAAAAAAAAAAAAAAATTCAAATTCCACATTTTTTAATATATTTAAATACACAACATTATATTTTAAATAAGTAAGAGTTACATGTAGTAGTTGGTGGATGAGTTTAGATTTAGATATTTTGTTTGTTTGTTTTTTTTTGTTTTGAGTTCAACACCAATTGGTGTAGATGGACTCGAATCTCTGTCTTTTTATGTCAATTATTGTTGAGCTAATCTTCTTTTAGTTAAATGATTGATACGTAGCAAGTGAGAGAGTCTAAAATATTTTTTTTAAGAAACTTCCTAAAACAAAACAAAATATTTAAATGTCAAAAGATTAAATAAAACATTAAAAGTTAAAAATTAAATGCAAAAAAATATTGTATTATTTTAGTTCAATAAACCTGAACACAAAGATCAAAATTTCAATTTTAGAGAAGATAATATTTATCTTATATTCCCGCTCATATCCTAATGGACCTAAAACGGAAGGAAATATTTAAATTAAAGGATTAAATAAAATTTAAATCTAAATTTTATTTGTTTAAAAGAAAATAAATCTAAATTCATTTTATTATTTTAAAAATTATTTGATTTATGAAATGGCTGACGAATTTAATATTTGCGATAAATAGAGACAGCGAGAGAATAAATAATAAATAATAAAATAACAATGCCTTTGTCAAAAAAAAAAAAAAGGAAAAAAAGCCTAAAAAAATGCACCATGGGGCCACCGGCTATGAAGCGTACAAAACAAAACAAAACATTTATAGGGACACTATCGTAAATACGAGAAGTCGAAGGGGCAAAGTTGCAATAAAAATAAAATTAATCGAACTGTGAAAATGTAACTGGAGCGACTGGCCCCAGACTCAAAACCTCATTCTTCGCATAAAGCCATAAGACTCCGTTACCGTCCGAGAGAGAGAGAGAGAGAGAGAGAGAGAGATTGAAAATAGGAAAAAAGAAAAGAATTTTTAACGCTTGGGGAAAATTGCAAAATTGCGTGCAATCACTGATTGCGTCAACTGAGCTTCACTGGTTGAGCCCTAAGTCCGATCCGGTTGGCCGTTTTCCAAAAATCTCGCTTGAGAGAGAGAGAGAGAGAGAGAGATTTTTCTTTCATTTTTTCTGATTTTTTGTTGTGATGAAGGGTTTTGAACATTGGGATCGGAGGGTATATATAGGGTTTCGGTTGAATTTTCTAGGGATTTTGATTTATTAAACTTTCCCGTTTTATTTTAATTTTGTCTGTTCTTTACCGGAGTGAGAGGAGGGGGGTTTGTTTCGTGTTTGGGCTTGTTCGTAATAGAAGTAGAAAGAAGTGTTGTTGATAGTTTAGTTTTGGTTTAATTTTGCATGCAATCGGGTGGGGGTGGGCCCCTCCGGAATCCGGGGTTTCCGGCCGGACGGGCGGCATCGACATCATCGGCGGCGTCGCCGTCGTCATCGTCGTCGGCGGTGTCAACGCCGCATTTGGGCTTTGATTCAATGCAGCAGCAGCAGCAGCAGCAGTTGGCGTCTAGGCAGGTAAAGTGGTTCAATTTCTGTTTTGCTCTTATCGTGTTCGACGAATTGTCAGTTGGGTTCTGGAATTTGAGTTTAGTTGGCTCTTTTGATGTCATGGCTTGGCCACCGTTTGCCAGCGTCTTAGTGGTGTATGTTTCTATTTTGTGGGTTGTGCCCGTGTTGATATAGTATCTAAACTAAGCTGGAGTTTTATGTTTTTATTATTATTTACTGAAATTTGATGTGTTGGACAATTTTGATTCATGTCATTCAGTCGCTACAACATCAATTACTCAGAAAATCTGATGGAAATGAAGCCCTTCTATCATATCAAGCTGGTGGTCTCCAAGGAGTTCTAGTTGGGAACAATTTTCCTCAGTCACCTGGTTCCTCACATTTGCCTCAGCAAGCAAGAAAATTCATTGATCTGGCTCAACAGCACCATAGTTCTTCTCAGGAGGGCCAAAACAGGAGCCAAGGTCTCGAGCAGCAAACACTAAATCATCCCGTGCATCAAGCTTATCTGCAATATGCCTTGGCTGCTCAGCAGAAGTCAGCTATGGCAATGCAATCACAGCATCAGGCTAAAATGGGAATTTTGAGCCCTCACTCTATTAAGGATCATGAGATGCGAATGGGAAATCAGAAAATTCAGGAACTTATTCCAGCTCAGATCTCTAATCAAGCATCAACATCTTTATCTAAGAACTCATCAGATCATTTTGTACGTGGTGAAAAACAAATGGAGCAGGGACAACCATCAACTTCTGATCAGAGAGCTGATCCAAAATCTTCTAGCCAGCTACCTGCCATGAGCAATTTGATGCCTGTGAATATGACAAGGCCTATGCAGGCACCACAAGCTCAGCAGGGAATCCCTAACATGGCAAACAACCAGCTTGCCATGGCTCAGTTGCAGGCGATGCAAGCATGGGCTCTAGAACGCAATATTGATCTTTCACAACCTGCAAATGCAACCTTGATGGCACAACTTATTCCACTGATGCAGACTAGAATGGTTGCTCAACAAAAGGCAAACGAAAACAATATGGGATCACAGTCATCACCTGCTTCTGTCTCCAAGCAGCAGATTAATTCTCCTTTTCCTGGGAAAGAGGCTTCTGCCCATGCTAATTTATTGAACGATGTACCTGGACAGTCTAGCAGCACAAAACCTAGGCAGATAGCTTCACCGAGCCCTTTTGGTCAAAACATGAATTCCAGTGTTGTTAATAACACTAGCCATGCCAGCATGCAGCAGTTCATCATTCCTGGCATGGAAAACCAGTTATCTTCCAGATTACCAGTTTCTGGAAATACAATACCTCCAGTGCATCCTTCTGAATCATCTGGGAATGTGAACCAAAGTGTTGAACATTCCCTTCAAGCAAAAACATCGTTAAGTAGCCCAGAGAATTTGCAAACGCAGTATGTCAGGCAGGTGAATCGATCATCTCCGCAGGCTACTCTTCCTACTAGTGATGGAGGTCCTAGCAATTCAGCCTTATCACAAAGTGGGTACTCTAATCAGACAGCACAACAACGATTTGGGTTCTCCAAACATCAATTGCATGTCTTAAAAGCTCAAATTTTAGCATTTAGGCGGCTAAAGGTATTCTCTCTTCTTCCCTTTCTGTTTATTTTCCATTGCTAGCTTAATAACAGATCCTTTTGGTTCATCTTTGGATGCATGGTGTTCTTTATGTTCTTTTCATTTCTGTTTCGTGACAGAAAGGAGAAGGTACACTGCCACAAGAACTTCTAAGGGCTATTGCTCCTCCACCCCTGGATGTGCAGCTGCAGCAGCAATTTCTACCTCCTGGAAGTAGTAGTCAAGATAAACCATCTGGAAAGATTGTGGAAGATACTAGGAATGTGGAGGCTAGTGAGAAGGAATCCCTGTCTCTTGCATCGAGCAATGGACATAGATTTCCAAGAGAAGAAGTCTCAACTGGAGACGAAAAATCAAAGATGTCAACTTCGGATTTGCAACCTCCTATGCCCCTTGCGATGAAGGAAACAGTACCTTTGGGATCTACTGGAAAAGAAGAGCAACAGGCAACAGTCTCTGTTAAATCAGATCAGGAAATTGATCGTGGTGGCCAAAAGCCTCCTGGTAAAAGTGATTTTCCAGTAGAAAGGGGAAAGGCTATTGCAAACCAAGCTGCTGTACCAGATGTTACACAAGTTAAAAAACCTGCACCACCTAGTGCTACACCCCAGTCAAAAGACGTTGGTGCTGCTAGGAAGTATCATGGACCCCTCTTTGACTTCCCATACTTCACTAGGAAACACGACTCATTTGGTTCAACAATGGCAGTTAATAACAATAACAATTTAACGTTGGCATATGATGTAAAAGATCTTCTTTTTGAGGAAGGTCTGGAAGTTATTAATAAGAAAAGGACAGAAAACTTAAAGAAGATTGGTGGTTTGCTGGCTGTCAACCTAGAGCGGAAAAGAATCAGACCTGATTTGGTAGTACGCTTGCAAATTGAAGAAAAGAAGCTTCGACTTCTAGATCTACAGGCACGTCTAAGGGATGAAATTGATCAACAGCAGCAAGAGATAATGGCAATGCCTGATAGGCCCTATAGGAAGTTTGTGCGTTTATGTGAGCGACAGCGTATGGAGCTAACTCGACAAGTACAAGCCTCTCAGAAAGCCATGAGAGAAAAGCAACTGAAATCTGTTTTTTTGTGGCGTAAAAAACTTCTAGAGGCTCACTGGGCCATCCGTGATGCTCGGACTGCACGTAACAGAGGAGTTGCGAAATATCATGAGAGAATGCTGAGGGAGTTCTCCAAAAGGAAAGATGATGATAGGAACAGAAGGATGGAAGCTTTAAAGAATAATGATGTTGAAAGATATAGAGAAATGTTGTTGGAGCAGCAGACGAGCATGCCTGGTGATGCTGCTGAGAGATATTCTGTTCTCTCATCATTTTTGACTCAGACTGAAGAATACCTTCATAAGCTAGGAAGCAAAATAACTGCTGCTAAGAGTCAGCAGGAAGTGGCAGAGGCTGCAAATATTGCTGCAGCTGCTGCCCGATTGCAGGCAAGTACTTAGTGCCTATAACTTTTGAGAAACTATGTTACGTTTGTTCTATACGACCTGCTGATTTGGTAGTTTTCTCTCAAGTGTGCGTTCTTGTTTGTTGAATTAGGGTCTTTCAGAAGAAGAAGTTAGGGCGGCAGCTGCTTGTGCAGGAGAAGAGGTTATGATTAGAAACCGTTTTATGGAAATGAATGCTCCCAAGGATAGTTCATATGTGAACAAGTAAGTTTAATATATTATGTTAGTATGGTTCACAATGTGACTAATGCCTAATGCTTGGTTGGCTGCTGAGGTTCTGTGCTTCAGCTTTGTATCAAGTTCAGCGTTTTCTCTGCTCTTTTTCTAGATCTAGAGGGGTCCCTTTTCTTTTGAATGTTATCATACTAAAGATTTTTTATCTCATTGGATCTGGATGAAGAGCACTTACTGTTTCTGGACTGTTTTTGTCAATTATTTTCATCTGTCTTTTACTTTTTGTCAGGTACTATAACCTTGCTCATGCTGTGAATGAGAGAATTGCGAGACAACCGTCAATGTTACGGGCTGGAACCTTAAGAGACTATCAGCTTGTAGGTCACTATAATTAGAATTGTACTTTCTAGGATTTCAGTGTACCTTTTCTCTTTCTGGATTAGTCTTATTAATTTTTATTTATGTTGTAGGTTGGATTGCAATGGATGCTTTCACTATATAACAATAAATTAAATGGAATCTTGGCAGATGAGATGGGTCTTGGGAAGACAGTGCAGGTACTTTCCATTTGTTAGGCGCTTGTAACCCGTTTCCAATTTTTGAAATATGTTACTGTGGAAGTGATAACAAATTAGCTCCTTTGTAGTTTGGGGTAACTTTATGTATGCCGGATAATGCTTAATAAGACCTTTTTCTGGTACTTTATTCTGTCTTTTTTCTGCAGGTAATGGCATTGGTTGCTTATTTGATGGAATTTAAGGGGAACTATGGCCCTCATCTTATAATTGTCCCCAATGCTGTTTTGGTCAATTGGAAGGTCAGTACAATTATTTTGACCATTTGGCAACTACAAGTAAGAGCTTACTTATAACATGGAATTGGAAAATGAAAATCTTGCAGAGTGAACTCCATACTTGGCTACCATCCGTGTCATGCATTTTTTATGTTGGTGGGAAGGATGAACGGTCAAAATTATTTTCACAAGTAAGAGATTCCTTCCCCCCCCCCCCCCCCCCCCCCCCCCCCCCCCCCCCTTATTTGTTTATAATTGAGGTGTCACGCTACTGAGATTTCTTCACTGGATTATGTTGTACAGGAGGTTTGTGCCTTGAAATTTAATGTTCTCGTGACAACTTATGAGTTTATCATGTACGATCGCTCAAAGCTTTCAAAAATTGATTGGAAGTATATTATAATTGATGAAGCACAAAGAATGAAGGATAGGGAATCAGTTCTAGCTCGTGACCTTGATAGGTACAGATGCCAGAGGCGCCTGCTCCTAACTGGGACACCATTACAGGTTTGTCAAGACATTAGTCTTCCTGGCAGCTTGTTATCAGTAGTAGCCTTTTCTAGTATGCCTAGAGTCAATAATGTTTAATTATTAAATTATTTGGATCTGTTGGGTGTATGGCTATATTGCTTCTTTATACTATAAATGACTTCCATGTGGCCTAGAAAATATGATAGGGAGAACAAACATGCTTTGGATATAGTTTGATGCTGATATAGTTGATGATTGAACCGGTTGTGTACCACATCATCTCCGAAAGAAAATTTTCTGTTCAGATAAGGCATTACATTGTGATTATTTTACCTTCCACAACATTGTTTAATTGTCCAGCCATTGATGATAGTACTGTACTTGAACCGGTGGCTTGCCTTACATTTTGGTCTGATTTAAAAATAAATCTCTGTTCCTCCCTCAACTGTTAGAAAAAGCATGCAAAACAAAAATGAAAAAAGGTGGCATAGTATCAAATGGGTGTATATGAATTGAGCTAATTAGTATTACAAAACCAATATGCATCTAAGTTTTAGTTTTGTAATTTAGAAAAGATTGTAAGTCAATTTAACTTGACGGAGAAGTAGGCTTTGAACTTGGGTATTTAGGGTACTATCTTGACTCATTCAGCCACTTTTAAAATAAGCTTTAATGAGCGAACATTTCACAAATCTTCTTTTGCAGAATGATTTGAAGGAACTTTGGTCGCTGCTTAATCTGCTTCTTCCAGAAGTGTTTGATAATCGAAAAGCTTTTCATGATTGGTTCTCGAAACCCTTTCAGAAGGAAGGCCCCACGCAGAATGCTGAAGATGATTGGCTTGAGACTGAGAAAAAAATTATTATTATCCACCGACTTCACCAAATTCTTGAGCCTTTTATGCTCCGTCGTCGTGTTGAAGACGTTGAAGGATCACTTCCGCCAAAGGTACGACTTTGTTGCACCTGCTGTTCACATTTCTTTTCATTTGGTCAACTAATGACATCAGTGTTGAAATTCAGGTTTCCATAGTGTTGAGGTGTAGGATGTCAGCCATTCAGAGTGCCATATATGACTGGATTAAGTCCACTGGTACTCTTCGTGTTGATCCAGAAGATGAGAAACTCAGGGTTCAAAAAAATCCGAATTACCAACCTAAGGTGTATAAAACATTAAATAACAGATGTATGGAACTAAGGAAAACTTGTAACCACCCTTTGCTTAACTATCCATATTATGGTGACTTCTCCAAGGACTTCCTGGTAAGATCATGTGGAAAATTGTGGATCCTGGATAGGATCCTTATAAAACTTCAGAAGACAGGGCATAGAGTACTGCTTTTTAGTACAATGACAAAACTACTTGATATATTAGAGGAATATTTGCAATGGCGGCGACTCATATATAGAAGAATTGATGGAACAACTAGTTTGGAGGATCGCGAATCTGCCATAGTGGACTTCAATAGTCCTGGCTCAGACTGCTTTATATTCCTGCTGAGTATACGTGCTGCAGGTCGTGGTCTTAATCTTCAGTCTGCTGACACAGTTATTATTTATGACCCTGATCCCAACCCAAAAAATGAGGAGCAAGCTGTTGCTAGAGCCCACCGTATTGGACAAACAAGAGAAGTCAAAGTCATCTACATGGAAGCAGTGGTTGACAAAATTTCTAGTCATCAGAAAGAAGATGAGGTAAGAAGTGGTGGGTCAGGTGATTTAGAAGATGATTTTGCTGGTAAGGATCGATATATGGGATCTATTGAGAGTCTTATAAGAAATAACATTCAGCAATATAAGATAGATATGGCAGATGAGGTCATCAATGCTGGGCGTTTTGACCAGAGAACAACGCACGAAGAGAGGCGCCTGACTTTAGAGACATTGTTGCATGACGAAGAGCGATATCAAGAAACTCTCCATGATGTACCTTCACTTCAGGAGGTGAATCGAATGATTGCTAGAAGTGAAGATGAGGTCGAACTGTTTGATCAAATGGATGAAGAACTTGATTGGACGGAGGAAATGACAAGGTATGACCAGGTACCTAAGTGGCTTCGAGCGAGTACAAGAGAAGTGAATAATGCTATTGCTAATTTATCAAAAAGACCCTCAAAAAATATTTTGTTTGGTGGTGGTTATGGCTTGGAATCCAGTGAACTTGGCTCTGATTCATCCCTCAGAACTGAAAGAAAAAGAGGCCGACCAAAGGGTAAAAAGATTCCCAATTACAAGGAAATGGATGATGATAATGGAGAGTTTTCAGAAGCAAGTTCCGATGAGAGAAATGGGTACTCTGTCCAGGAAGAAGAGGGAGAAATTGCAGAGTTTGAAGATGATGAATTTAGTAGAGCTATTGAGGCAACACAACTTAACAAGGATCAGATAGAAGATGGTCCAGCTTGTGATGCTATATATGATTATCCTCGGGCTTCAGAAAGCACTAGAAATAATCATTTGCTCGAAGAAGCTGGCTCTTCAGGCTCCTCTTCCAGCAGTCGAAGATTGACTCAGTTGGTGTCTCCTGTTTCTTCTCAGAAATTTGGCTTCTTGTCTGCCTTAGATGCCAGGCCTAGTTCCCTTTCAAAGAGACTGGTAAATTATTCTCTTTTATAATTGTGGTTTGATGTTGGAATGTTGGCCTATGTCATATATATGTATTTATGCCTTTTCTTTTTCTTTTTAACCTTTTTCAGCCAGATGACTTAGAAGAAGGGGAAATTGCAATATCTGGCGACTCTCACGTGGAGAATCAACAATCAGAAAGTTGGATTCATGATCGTGATGATGGGGAAGAGGAACAGGTACTGCAACCCAAGATAAAACGAAAAAGGAGTCTTAGGCTTAGGCCACGTCCTCCTGCAGAAAGGCGAGAGGAGAAGGTATATGGTGAAACACAATCTCTTCAATACGGAGATTCTTCATCTCCTTCTCCGTTTCTAGCAGACCATAAATTTACCAAATATAAGAATGATCCCGAGGCTAAACCATATGGAGATTCTAATTCTTTGAAGCATGAACAAAGTGAATCATCTTCAAAAACTCGGCGTAATTTGTCTGCTAGAAGGATGGCTCCTACATCAAAATTGCACTCCTCTCCTAAATCTAGCAGATTGAATTCTTTGACTGGATCCGCAGAAGATGCTGTTGAACACTCTAGAGAAAGCTGGGATGGTAAACCATTGAATGCCGGTGGAAATTCAGCTTTTGGTTCTAAGATGCCTGACATAATCCAGAGGAGGGTACGTACAAAAAATTTAAATACACATCCTCTTTGAAGGATGTGATTGTTTGTTTATATTCTCCCTTTACTTCTTTCATGCCGACTTTCAGCAACCGTACCGTGTGCAGTATTTTATTCTTAGACAACTTACTTGCACTATTAGATTTAATCCTTTTTTTTAAAATTGAAGTTTACACTCATGCTGTCCCTGTTCTCTTCTCTCAGTTATATCATTGTAACATAATTTACTTCTACCTTGGTTCTCCTAGGCCTTTGGGTTCCTCATAAATCTTCATTTTTTGGGTGGATAATGAAGAGCAGTCTAGTAGAGATGTGAGATTGTATTGTTATTTGTTCTCATTTGTATATTTTTGTTTTGTGTTTTTGGTGCATCAGAATTTTAACAAAGTGTTCAACTTGGCTGGAAAAATACTTGATAATGCTTAGAAGAATCTTTCTTGATGAAAGTTTCCTCTTAGTAATAGAACGACTGCCTCTTCCAATAATATAGTGCCGTCTTTGAGAAAACTTAGTTTAATGGGTTTTATTATTTTATTGCAACATTTAAATACGAAATTGTTCCATCCTATGTTGAACTTGACGCTGTTTTATGTTTTTATCGTTGTAAATTTTAATTTGAGCTTATCTGAATTTTTTAAATAATTTTTCAGTGCAAGAATGTTATTAGCAAGCTTCAGAGTAGAATAGACAAAGAAGGGCATCAAATTGTGCCGTTGTTAACAGATTTGTGGAAACGGATCGAGAACTCTAGTTTACCAAGTGGAGTTAGTAATAATATTTTGGATCTTCGGAAGATTGATCAACGGATAGACAGATTAGAGTACAACGGAGTTATGGAGTTGGTGTTTGATGTTCAGTTTATGTTGAAGGGTGCTATGCAGTTTCATGGGTTCTCATATGAGGTATGATTTTAATTGTTTAGTTTTGCTTCTATGGTTATTAAATGGACAAGATCTAAATAAACTATGTAAAACATCATTAGTTTTCCCGCTCTCTATTGAATTCCCCAACTGTAGTTTGCAGCTATTCCTTTGTTCCCCTTATTTGTAGCTATTGGACTGTCTTTTTCTATCTCCTTTAGCATTTTATTTAGATTGCACATTTAATCCTCGTAATCTTGTTCATATATATATATATTAATGCAGCTTTCTGAAAATAATAATAGCAACTAATACTGGAGAGTGGGTTTGTGGTTTTTTTTTTATTTGGTTTTGATCTGGATGAATGTCATTCTTAGCTACTGGCTACTAATCCACTGTTTTCAAAGTTCACGAGCTTTGGTATGCTTTGTGTTTAGTAACACCGTAAACTAAAAGAAATATGGTAGATTTGCTGATCTATCAAACCCCGTACCGCAATATCTTGATCAATATTGCAAAGACTTGAAAATTCTGCTGTTCGGCCTTGACATAAGTTATCATTGGATCTCATTTTGGCATTGATTTCATACTTGTGTTGTTTTTGTTGAGTTGCGTTGTTTGATTCATCATAAGATGTACCTCCATCCAGTCAACTGATTGTACATCAACAGAAAAGAAACATTGACATGCTACATAAACAACTAAGAAGCACTAATACTTTAGCTTGGTTACATCATAACGTGTCCAGTTCCGACACATGTTGTACACTTAGACGCTCTGCACTTTTTAGATACATATCACACACTTGGTAGCACAATAGACATGTGTTAAACACTAGTTGTACAAAGAGAATAAGGACTAAACATTTGTTAGACATGTATAGGATACTGTTTAAGCATAATAAATAGATACAAATAGTAATATAGGACAAAAATATAGTTTTTGAGGGTGAAATATATCAAACTCATTTGTTAAGCATATAAATTGCATAAATTTATTGACTTTAAATTTCCTTCTATTCTTTTAAAAAAAATATTTTAATAAATGTGTACTTGTGTCCGTGTCCTAGATTTTTAAAAAATGGCGTGGCACTGTCTCTGTCGTATTTATGTCTGTATCCGTGCATCTTAGATAAACAGTGTGTTCTGTATGTTTATACCGTTGAGGCTAAATACATGCTGGTATTGGGTATAATCTTATCACACCAGCATTTTTTTTAATCAAAACTTGACTAGTATCTTTTTGCGTAGGCTTATATGTCTCTACATTGACTTTCAGTTCTTTTATTCTCCTGCAAGTAAAATTTGAAATTGTGTCCCTTCGATGTGCAGGTAAGATTTGAGGCCAAAAAAGTACATGACCTCTTCTTTGATATTTTGAAGATTGCATTTCCAGACACAGATTTCCGAGAAGCTCGGAATGCTCTATCTTTCTCTAGCCCGGGATCTTCCGCTTCTGCTTCTTTGAGGGAGAGACCTGTTAGCCAAACCAAAAGACAGAAGATGATAAATGATATGGACACCGACTCGGGCCCGCCGCAGAAATCACTGCAGCGTGGACCTATGTCTGGGGAAGAAACAAGGGCCGTCAGAGGTCACTTGTTAACACAGAAGGAATCAAGATTTGGTAGTGGGAGTGGAAGTAAGGATCAATATCAGATGGAAGAAGCCCCCCTTCTTACTCATCCTGGGGAACTGGTTATCTGCAAGAAGAAAAGAAAAGACAGGGAAAAATCAATAGTCAAGCCAAGGACTGGATCTGGTGGCCCGGTCTCGCCGCCTAGCGTTGCTCGTGGCATTAGAAGTCCAGGTCCAGGGTCAGTTTCCAAAGACATCAAACAATCTCAACCCTCTGCTCATTCCCAAGGATGGCCCAACCAGCCTCAATCTGCCAACGGCGGTGGCGGACCTGTTAGTTGGGCAAATCCTGTGAAGAGATTAAGAACAGATTCTGGAAAGAGGAGGCCCAGCCATATCTGACTCTATAGGTTAGTATATGAAATAGAGATTTAATATCGAGCTCAAGCGATGAGGATATCGGTGACCCCTATCGTTTTGTAAAGGTGCAGATAGCTCGTGCTGTTAATAGTGTAGGTCTTTGTTCTTCAATGCCCTGATATAGATCTTCCATGTTTTATATTATTGAAATACATCTTTACATCTTATAGTTAGATCTCTGTACTCTATGGCTATATCCTTCAAAGTTACTGTTGTATTCAATTATGCCGATTGATAGCAACTCTGTTTCTTTGGCTCAAATATTGAAAAAAAAAGTTGTATTGGCAATACACGCTCCTGGCCCTGTAGTTTGGAGTTAGATTTTATCTTCTCTCTATAGTTTAACCAAATGTAGGTTAATGAATATGTACTTTTAGTTGAAGTGCCTTTAGCGTTATTTTTTTTAGATTTCCTTTTATCATTATTTGATCGAACCCATAGATAAAAAACAAAAATAGTGCATACTAGTACCAAATCTATAGCAAATCCAAAACTATACATTAAATCAAAAAGGTCAATCATGAACACTAAAATACCTTTTTTGGGCTTTCTAATTAGTGATAAAGGAATGGTAGTGGATTCTAGGAAATTAAAGCTATCCAAGATTGCCCCCCCTCCTAAGACTAGGGATATACAATGATTTTTAGGCCTTGCATCTTTTTTCAAAAAGTTTATTAAAAATTATAGCCACATAGTATATCCCAACTCAATGACCTCATATATCTAAAATTACTCCAAAATTTTTTATCTCTCAAATAATTTTTCATAGGAACAAGATTTTAAATGTCAATGTCGATGAAAATGTCAAAGTTTCAATTTGGTAGAAATATCAATGAAATATCAATAAAACATCAATGTTGATGGATATCTCTAAAAAAGGTATAATAAATACTTTAAATTAACAAATAATAATTTTATCATTTTTAAATAAGTTAAACTTTCTTATTATTATATTATACAAGTTAAATTGTCCTAAACTTTAAGTTTGTGTCAAATGGGTCCTGTTCACATGAGATTTCAACAAAGAGATGAAATGAGACACGTGTACATGAATTTGAATTTAGTGGAGTACAAGCTCTAGAATTTATCCTCTGATCCTTTCTCTCTCTCAAGTGTAATTTGTCAGAGGGTTTTGTAGCTTGTTCTCAGACGTAGATTTGATTTGAGGGCTTTGTAGCTTGTGTCTCGAATTTGGATTTATTTCAAGGGCTTTACAGCTTGTTCTCGAATGTGAATTTGTTTCGAGGGCTTCACAGCTTGTCTCAAATGTGGATTTATTTCGAGGGCTTTTGCAACTTGTGTTTTGAATGTGGATTTGTCTTGAGGGCTAGACAGCTTGTTCTTAAGCGCGCTTGTTGGCCTTTTCTGATCGGTCTTTGGCTTGTTGATCTTTGGATCGAACCTTGGCTTATTGATCATTGGATCGACCATTGGCTTACTGATCTTGTTAGATTGGCCTTTGGCTTGCTGATCTTTGGATCGGCACTTGGCTAATCGACCCTTGGCTTGTTGATGTTGTTGGATCAGCCTTTGGCTTGTTAATCATTGGATCGACTCTTGGCTTGTTGATCTTGTTGGATCAGTCCTTGGCTTGCTGATTCTCTTCAAGAGACAATTGAAGTCTTGTATGCTTCAAATGCCTTCGACTTGTCTTCAAATATATTTTGATCTTTAAAGTCTTCAAATCTTCTGATCTTCAAAGTGTCTTTGGTCTCCGAGACTTGTCTTGGAGAGTTTTCATCACTTCAAGGAGTGTTCAACACTTAAGAACTTGTCTTGAAGCGTTCAGTACCTAAGGATTCCAGGGAGCATTTAGCACCTAAGGACTTTGGTATTATTTACTCTCAATTCTCTCTGAGTTCTTTAGAGAATAAGATTTCCGAACCCTTCAAATGAATGAGAACTCTTATTTATAGAGCTTTTCATAGGTATGTGGGCTTGGGCCATAATGACTTTTTTGGGCCCAACCATTGAACTTGGGCTTTGTTGGTTTTGGGCCTGACGATTTGAATTTGAATTTTGTTTACCTTGACCCAAATTTCACATGACCCAATTTGACCAAATTAACTTTAATTATTTGGTTGGTCAAATGAAGACATGTGACATTTTAATTTAGAATTTGCCAATTTTTGTCTTCAAATTAAATTTGTGACACATGCCAGTTTATAATTAGTCCAAAATTTAATTATTTGTAGTTTCGTCATTAATTTGGAATAATGACGTGACAATTGGAGATTGGCCGAAATTTCTATGTCAACAGGTCCCTAAACTTTAAGAAATGTCCAACAAGTTTTTGAACTTTCAATATTTTGGTCTAATAGTTCCTTGAACTTAAAAAAGTGTAATAAATTTCTAAACTTTTGATTTTGAGTTAATACGTTCCTAAACTTTTAATTTTGTATCTAATAGGTCATTGACCGTTGTTCGACATTTTTAAAATTTATAAATCTTGATGAATGAGAAATTTTGGCCAATCGTAAATTGTCACGTCATTATTTATAAATTAATAACAATATCACATATTATTAAATTTGGGCGAAAGGAAGGCTTAAATCCTGATTGTATTAATGGGCAAGCCCAAGTTTTTCATTGATGGAGCCCACATGCGTATTTTTATTTTATTTATTTTTTTTTTGAGAAAGTGGAACCTCCACATTTAGGTGAACTAAACTGCTTTACTCACATTTACCGATTTTCATTTTAATTTGTAAGGGGGTGTTTGGGGCTCCAATATTGGTGGGTTTGAGTGGGCTATTTTAGCCCATTCCTTGTTTGGGCCAACGCTTAAAATAAGAGGGGGTAATAGTTTTGATTACCCCCGTTTTTCTATAGTGCACGACATTATGGTACCCCCGTTTTGATTACCCTTTTCACTTCCCGAAAACTTAATTCCATCTTCCTTTATCTCTCTTCTTTTCCTCTTCCTCTACTGCATTTTCATTTCTATGATTTCGTCTTCTCTCTCATGCGTTCGCCTTCACCGTTTTGCTCTGTCCCTCATCCCAAACCTGCCAAGCGTTGTATCGTTTCTCCAGTTTCATCTTCTTCCTCGTGCTTTCCTCTCATTTGCGTAAGTCGCTCAATGGTTTTCGTCCCATCCCTTTTGCTCTCTAGATCTAGGGTTTCGAAAGTTTCCAGATTTAATTTTTTTTAACATATCTGAAGGCTTCTCCCTTCCATAATTCCATCAAACGATTTCTAGATCTAGGGCTTTTAGGTTTCCAAATATGGATTTTTTACTAGATCTGAAACCCCTTGGACTCCTTTTTTCCCCTTGCCGCTTCAAAAAACAGTATTCCCTCTTTGCCGCTTCCTTTCGATTCCATGCATGTTTGATTCCACGATGGAGGTTGGGAGAAAGCTAGGTAGGGGACGAACGGAACGCTGTTTTGGAGCTTGGTGGGGGGAGCCAAAACTTCAAAGGTATGTTTTTTTTTTGGTCGGCTGATGATGAGTCCAACTTGCAGCTCATCTCTGATTTTTTATCTCTTCCGCATATATGATTTATTGTTTTTCAGCTCTTTGACTACTAATTTTTTATCTCCTCCTCATCTCTGATTTATTGTTGTTCGGCTCTTTGACTACTGATTTTTTATCTCTTCCTCATCTCTAATTTATTGATTTTCAACTCTTTGACTACTGATTTTTTATCTCCTCCTCATCTCTGATTTATTGTTGTTCGGCTCTTTGACTATTGATTTTTTATCTCCTCATCATCTCTGATTTATTGTTGTTCTGCTCTTTGACTACTAATTTTTTATCTCTTCCTCATCTCTAATTTATTGATTTTCAACTCTTTGACTACTGATTTTTTATCTCCTTCTCATCTCTGATTTATTGTTGTTCGGCTCTTTGACTACTGATTTTTTATCTCCTTCCCATATCTGATTTATTGTTGTTCGGCTCTTTGACTACTGATTTTTTTATCTCCTTCCCATCTCTGATTTATTGTTGTTTGGCTCTTTGACAACTGATTTTACTATGTTATTTTTTGTGAGCAATTTGATCTCTGTTGCATTAAACATGGCCTATGTTCCACAGATCATTTTTTGTATGACTTCGTTCAATTGGTTTACTCCTAATTCGCACTAATTCCTATCTCTGATTTAGCTCCCGTGGTGTTATCCATTTTTGTATGTTTTATTATTCCTACTCATGTTATTAATTTTAGTTTCTGTTCTGTTATAACTTTGGTACTATTTTTTTTTTCGTATGGCAAAAACAAAATTCCCCATGAATAATTTCATATCTCTGTGGGCTTCTTGTCTATGTTTTTTTTTTGGCTCAATACTCGTGTTGTTGGTTTAAATTTCTCAATATTTTGTATGAGGATTGAGTTTCTGCTTTTCTATTTTTTTTTTAATATTACATTGTTGGGTTTTTCTATCTCTGTTTTTAATTTGTTGGGTTTCTTGTTAGATCCGACCATGATTTGTTTCAAATTGAGTATGTTGGATTTTATGTCCTAAAACTCGTGGTTTTGTAAACTGAATGTATATTCTATTTTGCAATAAAGTTGTTATTGAGGTTTATATAGTAAAGTTGTTATTGAATAAAGTGAATTGTGTATTCCATAACTCAAATCCAATGAACTAAGAACCATTGACTATAAGATGTAAACTTGAACTTTATGTATGACATAAAAGTGGATTAAGTTCGAGTAATAGTCAGAACGGTCTATAGTATAGGGATAGGGCTGCGTACCTTATCCTGGGGACACTATGGACGCGGCCCACTTTGTATAGTACTAACGATGTGATCCTGAATCGTTCATGTGGAGACATGAAAGTGGGGGCGTCCTATGCAATGAGTTTGCATAAGATTGGACCGCGAAATAGTCACTTAGACTTTTTAACTTCGTTTACTGTTTTAACTGACTATTTTCATACGATGACCTAGGTAACTCGATCTTAATCCTGAGTGTGCTATGAACTCTTGTTTATTCGGGATTATCCTTAGATTTGCATGGATGAGAGTGGCCCGAGATCGCCGACTCAATAAGCCTCCCATTTTGGGGATAAGACTGGGTAGATAGTTGGGAACATTTTCATGCGAGATGGAATTCACTCCTACCTGCTTTAGGGTTTAGTAGAGAGGTTGTTCCCTTAAGTGCTGACTCCAGGTCTTGAACAATGGGCCCACCCTCTCATTGGCCCAAGAGGGATTCGGTTTGTTGGTCGGACCACAAACCAATTGTTCATTAGAGGATCAATGGGACTTAAGGAACAATAAGTAATTACAGGGGTAAAACGGTTTATTTGACCTAGCTGTAATTACGAACGACCTGTGAAGGATCGACTTACTAATCATGGTTATATCGAGTGGACAAAAATATATCTACAGTGAGAAGAGTGCAGCCACTGGGCTTTAGTGGAGTGTCTCGGTGGTTAACGAATGTTGATTAGCTAGGCTAAAGAGTTTGGCCGGTTAATCTCGTATCGTTGGAGCTCATGATCTGTAGGTCCATTAGGTTCCCCTTACTAGCTCGGATTAAGCCTTGTAACAATTTGAGAGAAAAGAATTTGAATTGTTCAAATTTGGTTTTGGGAGAAAACGTTAATTATATGCGATATACTTAACGTTTCATAGCTTAATTATGAATTAAACTATGATAAAGAAGAGGTGGACATATTTAAATTTGATTTAAATATTGGTTCGGTTTAAAACATGAATAAGGATTCATGTTCGAATGTTCGATTTGAGAAATCGGGATTGGTCCAATTATTTAATTTGATATTTGATATTAAATTGTTTAATTAATTAAAAATTGATTTTAATTTAAAATTAATTTAAAATTAATTTTGAATTAAAATTAAAGAAGAATTCAAATTCATTTAGGAATGAATTTTTGACCAAATTCACAATTTGATGAATAAGCTCCTTGTTTTTTTCAAATTCATCAAAATTGGCTACCTCCTTCTTGAATTATCCTCATCACTTGTGTGTTGGCATCTTCACAAAGCTTAAAGAAGCTTATGATTTGTTTTAAATAAGAAGAAACACCATGGGTGAAGAGAATTTTGCAGAAAATTGGAGAAATTCTCCGTTTTAGACCTTTGCTCTCTCTCTCAAAAATTCTCTCAATTAAGGATCCCACAATCCGTTACAAGGCCTGAGGATAGTAGGGAAGACTCTAGAGGAGGTCCACAAAGTGTTTGTGTTCAAATAAAGCCCACGGATTAAGAGAATTTTGAGCTACAAAGGTATGTGTTCTTATTATCTGCTTTTCCAGTTTTGAGCATGTTTTTTGTATGATAAAATTGATCAAATTAGAGTGCTTAAGATCCAAAATTGCTTCCGCTTTCTTAATATGTACTCTTTCAGAGTATACTTTTCGAATAAAATGTATTTTTTTTTGTTAGTTCTTGGTTTCTTTTTTTTTTTTTTCATTTTACTTTGCTTTGTTTGTTGTTGTTTCTGATAAAACAATATTCAGTGAAATTCAAAATTAAAATGATGAATTTCTTATCTCTGAGGCCGGTTAATCCTTTCCTTTTTTCTGTGTTCTTTGTTTCTACATCTGCCCATGAAGATTTCCTATCTCTGAGTTTCTGCTTTTTTGTGTTATTTGTGAAATTTACTTTGATTGTGTTGTTATAAGTGGGGTGGTTAGGCCTATGTGTTCATTGAAGTGGGTTAGTATTTGAATGACATGTATTAATGAGTGTGTATTTAAAAAACTCCATTTTTGTAATAAAAATTTGTATTAAAGTGTACTTGTCCAACCCTTGTGATAAATATAATGGTTAGGTGCACTTATGATAATAAGTACACCAATGTGTTTTTGCCAACCACCCCCCTCCCTCCCCTCTTTAAATAAGTTCTTA
Organism: Trichosanthes truncata; assembly: GCA_033996785.1. Lineage (NCBI taxonomy): Eukaryota > Viridiplantae > Streptophyta > Magnoliopsida > Cucurbitales > Cucurbitaceae > Trichosanthes > Trichosanthes truncata. The sequence goes on from JAWPNB010000003.1 coordinate 2,259,029, forward strand.
TTTCATTGAAAATCTTGAGGACAGCCCCACTCTCCACACTACTTTTGTATAAGGCAACTGGTGAGTCTCCTTTACTCATACCTTTCCTTCTTTCATTCTCTTTTTTCAAGTCTACGAATGCATCCTTCTTCCATTCTCTTTTTTTCACTTACAAATGCATCATATGTCACGGTTATAGGGTTGGTCTCCTTTCAAATCCTTCACGTTCTCGTCATTGTTGATCGACCATTACCTTCCAAGGTGACGTGTCTTCTTCCTGTATTACATTCATTATAGTCAAGTTAAGTACTGATTTCTATTTTTGGTTTCTTCACAGGTTCAAACTTAGAACGTTGGTCGACATTAGTTCGAGGTTTGTTTATTTTAATGCACGAAAATATTCTCTTGTATATTTTATTTGTTCACGAGACTATGGACATTTGTCTATGTATTTGTTTGTATGTGAACACTCTATTTATTTTTGTATGTATTTCTTTACTATTTATTATGTATTTGTTGGACAGTTTTGTTATTTGTGGAGGAATATTTTTTTTAATTTTCTTTGTTAAAAAAACTTCCTCATATATTCTTTGGACATATTTTTTTTTGTAAGTCGATTGTAATTTAATCGTATTCATCTTTTTTTTTTTTTCAATTAGAATGAAAAAAAAAACTTTCTTGAAATATAATTTGAAGTTAACCAAGAAGGGTCTGTTTGAATAAAATATTTTTATATCATTTACCATGATTAGTTAATCACTCTTATTCACATAACATTTTAAGCAAACAACTTTGAAGCATATAATTTGATGTTTTCTTTCAATGAAGCATATTTTGGATGATGACTTTTTAATGAAAACCAAAATATATATATATATATATATATATATATATATATATATATGCACCCCTATTTTGGATTTTAAATAAATGATGTTTGAAAGAGAAATATCATGATCGAACTTGATGTGTTAATCACCCCAACTAGATAAATAGAATGTCAAATCAAAAGGAAACGAAGGTAACTTTTTTAACACAAACAATATTATGTTTTTTTAAAGTAATATCTTGGAGCAGTAAGCAATATATATATATATATATATATATATGGTTCATTGGTGCAATAAATTTTTCTTAAACAAAACAACAGTAATCAAACAAAAAAATATGGTTCATTAGTGCAATTAATTGTTCCTAAACGAAGCAACAATAACCAAAAAATAAAATATGGCAATTGGTACAATCAATTTTTCATAATATAACCATATTTTTTTCTTCTTTGAAACTATGTTCTCAATTTTCTTTTTTGAATGAATATTCTATTTGTTCAAGTATGTTTTCTAACTATCGAAATCAGTTTCAAGTGTGGAGTTGTTTATACTTTTTAAACAAGAGGGGTTTTTTTCAAGTCTAAGGATGATTTGAAGTATGTTTTTTCAAGTACAAATCATAGTCATAGTTTGCTCTATTTCACTCACTTTTTGAATAATAGTATATTCTTGATTTATTTTAAACCCAACCCACAAACCCCAAAACTAACCCACAAGCCAACCTAATCCACAAAGTCAAGACTTAACCCTAAACCCAAAACTTCAAAATCAAAATTCAAAAATCGAAACTCCAAACCCTTTACATAAAACTTAAAAACTCAAACCATAGACCCTTTACATAAAACTTTTAGACCCTAACTCCATACCCTTTACATAAAACTTATAAACCCTAAACATAATACTTAAGACCATAACATAAAACTTAAAATCCATAAATGCAAAACTAAAAAACCCTAACCATAGACTTGTACTAGAATGGAATTTGACTCACTGATTGTAACTTCAATCTTAAGGGTATGGGGAAATCCAAGTTCTATGTCGTCTTCATTGGACGTAACCTAGTGATTTACATATCGTGGGTTGAATGCCACCAAGAGGTGAACGGATTTAGTGGAGTGGTCCACAAGTCATATGTAAGCTTTGCGGAAGCACAGTACGCATTTATGCAGTATACGGTGGCGTGAGATGCTAAGTACTCTACAATGGAGTCTGCAGAAGTTGCATGTCGTACACCACACCCGAGTACGGGTTGGGAATCAAGATCACATAGTAACGTGTTACTACTAGTAGGGTTCATTATTGGAATAGTCGTAATGTATAGTTTAGGAATTATGTTCACTAGCAAGTGATTCTCATGTGACCTACAATTTTTTAGGGTAGTAAATAATGTATCAGTCTTTTGTCTTTCAGGAGCAAAGGTAAATTCTTTATTATATTATGGACCCACGGGAACTAGTTGCCATATTGGCAGCCTTCAATTCAACACAACATCAATTACTTCTGATCTTAGACATGTATATGAACGATCATAGGAGAATAGAACACCAATCACCCTTACTCAGGCATCACATTAGGCAACTAGCATTCTTCCGACTCATCCACGAATTTGACTTATGTTTTCGTGAGAGTACAAGGATGGACAGGAGATGTTTCTCCATACTCTGTACCTTACTCAAGACTGCAGGCAGTTTAGTCGGTACATAAATCATAGATGTGGAGGAAATGGTAGCCATGTTCTTGCACATCTTAGCCCACGACGTTAAGAATTGTGTAGTTCGTAGGCAATTTGCACGGTCTGGTGAGACCGTTTCTAGGCATTTCAAATCTGTCGTTAACGCAGTGTTGCTGTACATGATGTACTGCTAAAGAAATCGGAACCAATCACTAACATCTGTACGGATGAGAAATGAAAATGGTTTGAGGTACTTTTTCATTCACCGATTGTAATCATGATGTGGGGAGTTCTCCACGTAAATGAATATTCCATTCCTTGTGTGACCGCAGAATTGTCTAGGTGCATTAGATGGTACGTACATTAAGGTCAATGTCAGTGCCACTGATCGACCAAGGTATAGGTCGAGGAAAGGTGACATTGCAACCAATGTGCTTGCTGTGTGCGATACTACTGGAGACTTCGTATTCGTCTTACCTAGGTGGGAAGGGTCTGCAGCTGATTCTCGAGTGCTTAGAGATGTGATATCACGAACGATTGGACTGAAAGTTCCAAAGGGTAAATGAGCACTTTCTTAGTTAACCTTCATAATCCTAGACAATGGATTAAACGTATAGAGGTGATTCTTGAGTGCTTACAGATGCAATATCTCGAGTGCTTAGATATTATTATCTATGCGATGCTGGGTACCCTAATGCAGAGGGTTTTTTGGCATCGTATAGAGGTGAACGATACCATCTGTCTGAATGGCGTGGAGGAGGGAATGCATCGACTACTCCAAGAGAATTTTTTAACATGAAACATTCTTCTGCAAGGAATGTGATTGAGCGGGCATTCAGACTGCTAAAGGGTAGATGGGCCATTCTTCAAGGAAAATCATACTATCCGGTACAAATCCAATGTCAAACTATCACGACGTGTTGCATCCTTCACAACCTTATTAACCGAGAGATGAGAGAAAGTGAGATGAACGATGACTTGGATGAGGTTGACTCAGATTCAACTACGATTGGGAGAGACCGCATCAATTTCATCGAGACATCTAATGAATGGAGCCAGTGGAGAGATGATTTAGGCCAACAAATATTTTCTGAATGGGAGTTACGTAATAATTGATGGTTTTTTCTTCTTATTGTTTTGTTGTATTAGGACTTTTTCTTTTATGTTGTTGGATGTAATTGAACTAATTGTTTCTTTGGAATCACAATGTTGGACTATAATTAAGTATGATATGAATTTTAATTAAACAAGCAAACAAACAATCGTCTTACGTTCTAATTAACTCTATAATAATAAACGTATACATATAGCATAATGTCAGGTGCACCGAGAGCACCTAAGCACTCATGGACAAAGCATGAGGATGCAAAGTTGGTGGAGTGCCTTCTATACTTGGTCCAGTCTGGCGGGTGGAGGTCAGACAATGGGACATTCCGACCTGAGTACTTGATGCAATTGCAACGTATGATGAGGGAGAGGATACAAGGCACTGAAATTCAATCAACCACCATCGATTGCAGGATTCGAACCCTAAAAAAACAATATCATGCGATTACAGAAATGCTAGGGGCAGGTTGTAGTGGATTTGGTTGGAATGACGAATTTAAATGCGTGGAGGTGGAGAAAGAGACTTTCGATGGATGAGTGAAGGTAAGGTTACATAGTCCCCTTATATATAATTGTTACGTGACATTGTATAACATATCAATTTATTTTTATGCAGGTCATCCGGCTGCAAAAGGGGTTGCGCAATAAGCCGTTTCCCCACTTTGATGATTTAGCCATTGTCTTTGGCAAAGATCGTGCTACAGGAGCAGCTGCAGAGACCCCTACGGATATGGCATCAAATGTATGAGAGCATATGGACGAAGATATTCACTTGGACGGCTCCCATGAATACTATGCCCAATTCCCTCAGTTTCAACCCAAAGAATGGACATGTCTCAAGATGAGATGCATGGAACACCCACGAGTCGAAATAATGCAGTAGGTGCTTCAGCATCCAGGGGCAGCAAGAGGAAGCGATCTCATTATCACTTTGAGATGGTTGATGTGGTACGAGATGCTATGGATGTCAATTCGTCCCATTTAAAGATGATTGCATAGTGGCCCAAAGAGAAGCGTGTAGTGGAGGTCGAAGTACGCTAAAAAATTGTGGCCCACATGTACAATATCCCAAAGTTGGATAATTGGGCCAAAGCGCAGGTTATGAATATCCTCTTCCGTGATATCCAAGCGTCAGAGAGCTTCTTGTCTGTTCCTCCAGAGTTGCAACTAGAATACTGTCGAATCCTAATTGAGAAAAACATCTGATCAACCCTTCTTTAGAAAAATTATCTTATTTTAGTTTGACGTATGTGTGTAGTATCTTATTCTTTTGTGTCATCCTGGTGGTGGCTCGTGATTGACAATTTTCACATGTAGAAAAACCTTTTTTGTGTGTACCTAGGGAGATAGATATCATGTTGCAGTTGTACAATTCCAAACATGGAGATTATGTAAGGAATGGTAACAATTCTTTTGTGCAACTCAAATTTCAAACTAGTCAAAGTATGGAACAAATTTTGTATTTAAATTTTGAAAAACTGAAATTTTAATATAACATTACTTGGGCAATCCAGAAAATGTTGAAAAAAAAAAACTGTCAGCCTAAACCCAACATTCAGAACTCCATGTTATAATAATCTACACCCCAAACACAGACTATTATAACCCAGACTAAAATAATCTGCACCCAAACACAGACTATTATAACCCACAGACTATAATAACTGATCGGTGTTCACGCAAGCGCACGCGATCGAAGTAATATAAAATGGTATCTGAGTACCAAGTATCGAATCCCACAGGGAACGGAGTAACAAATATTTTGTTTTGCAAAAGTGTAAGGAAAATTGCAAGTTTGAAAAGTAAAAATGCAAAAATCAAGTTGTTGGTGAAAAATCGAAATTGCTAATTCAATTGCTAATCCAGAATGGCAATGTTGGAAAATAACAGAAATTGCTACTCCAATTGCTAATTCGGAATGACAATGTGCGAAAAGACTAAAATTGCAGAATTAAATTGCTAATCTAAATTGGCAATATGAAATGGCAATTTGAATGAACTTAAGAATGAAATGATAAAGGATGAGGCTCAAGAATGTCATTGCCCTAAGTCGTAATTGCAAACCAAAATTGCAATTCCAACCTACTCCACATTCAATTGTAGACCAAAATTGCATCTCCTATTACCTCAAAATTGGGTTTTTTAGGAGGCTAAGTGGGGGCTCTATATGTCTATAGTCCCTCCATCATAGATGATTTTGGCTCACAATTTTATGGGTCTTGGAGTCCTTAATCCTTATGTCTAGGGTAAGGAATGACTTATGTCTAAGCTCTTTTACTCCATTACTTGTGTGAAATCCGCTTGTCACTAACCCTGTCGGTATTAGATCTAAGCTTGAGTTGAAACCCTAGTTGATCAATCTAGGATCTCAATGGAAATTAAATCAACACAAGCAAACAATTGAGATGTAGGCTTGGTTTTTGTTGAAATTTTGGCTACAATTACTTCTTAGGGAATTCACATCATTGAACCCCCTAAGAAGGTTTAGCTCATATTTTTAATGAAAAACATAAAACTAATTTTAAAGAAAGATTTCATAATGAAATTGAATAAAATACTAACTTATGAAATGTAACTTGGATTTTCCTAGAAATTCAAACACAAGTGCATAATTGAAATTAAATCAAAGTGGCAAGGGTATTTAAGTATTTTTGTTTTGTCTTCTCCCTTTTTGCCTTGACTTTCTACCAACTTAAAATAAAACATGCTTACAGTAGCTAAAAATGAAGAAGAGAAAAAAAAAAAAAACAGAAAAAAGAAAAACAGAGGAAGGAAACTATATAAAAAAAAACCATGAAATTAATTCAAGAAAATGCCTAAAAAAACTGAATTAAAACTTTAACTTCTTCACTTGAATTGGATGGGATAAATTGAAGGAAAACACAACTACATTGCAGCAATAACAACACAAAAACAGAAACGAAAAAGTGCATAAAAGTGCAGAAAACAGAACGAAAACGGGCTCCAAAACGTCCTCCAATTCGCCTCCAAATTTACTCTTTTTCACTTGAATTGGACTAGAAGGATTGAAGGACAATTGGAGCTACATTGCATCAGAATTTTGGTAAAAAAAAATAGCAGAAAAATGTAGAAAACAGAGGCCAAACTGTGACAAAAACCCACGAGCAAAACTCCCAAAAACGCCTCCCAAATTTTCTTCCCTTGCTCCTCCTCTTCTTCCCTATTTATAGGACTTCATTAGGGTTGAAGAGTGCCCAAAAATCGTGCTTAATTTCCTCCAAATTGGGCTTTAATTGAAGAATCTCAAAATGGGTTTAATGCAAAATTCTTTCCTTTTTTAAAACTCAAAAACCCACGAAAATTGGTCCTTCAAATCGCCCTCAAAATCCAATTAATGGCTCCTCTTCTTCTTCCTTATTTGTAGGCATTCATTAGGGTTGAAGATTGCCCAAAAATCGTGCTTCAATTCCCTTGATTCGTGCAAAATCTTTGCTTCGTTCGCGCTTAACATTTCTGCCCAGAAAACAGATTGCCAGTCAGATTGCTAAACCGGCGAATTGGCAATTGGTTTGGCAATTCCATTAACATTTCTGCCCAGAAAACAGATTGCCAGTCAGATTGCTAAACCGGCGAATTGGCAATTAGTTTGGCAATTCCTGCAAAATAATCACAATTTTTAGAAATCTTTTCCAATTGCTACCATATTTCATTATTTCCTTCTTTCAACAATTTTTCACCATTTTTCCATTAATATTAGGACAAACAAGCGTTCTTTCGAGCAATTTAGGATTTAAATAAGCCTTAATTTCACGGCTTATCAATAACCCACAAACTATTATAACCAACTCTGTGCCCCAAACAGCCCCTAATTTTTTTTTAAAATTTAATTGTACAACTCTAAAATCTGTCCGTTTGAATGGTTTTGAACTGGACCGTTGGATTAAAAAAATTCAACTGTTGACTGGATATACACCCGACACGTGGTGATTATATTTATTCACAGCGAAACACAGAGTTCGCAGTACATACGTTGAGTCTCTGTCCAGAGTTCATCCCTTCCCGCTTCGTGCCGATTCCCGCTTTCAATTCACCTCACAACTTCCCAATTCCTCTCTCTTTCTCACTCTTCAAATATTCTTCTTCTTCTTCTTCAGTAGCCATGGCCGTTGCAGTCACGGTTGCAATTTCTTTCCCCTCTGCCTCCAAATCCACTGCCCTTATGTCCAAAACGTCCCTAATCGCCCCCGAAGGAATCGCCCTTGAGAAGGCAAGATTCAAACAATCGCTATGCCTTAATTCTGCATTTCCCTCACATTGGGCGTTTTTCAAATTTGTCCGATTTTTTTAGGTTTTCTTTTTGATCGATTGATTTGATTTTCAAGTTTCGATGTTCTACCACGGCGGAATCCAGAACTTCCCTAATCGCCCCCGATAGAATCGCCCTCGAGAAGGCAAGATTCCAACAATCGCTATGCCCTAATTTTGCATGTCCCTCACATTGGGCGTTTTTCAAATTCGTTCGATTTTTTTAGGTTTTCTTTTTGATAGATTGATTTATTGATTTGATTTTCAGGTTCCGGTGTTCTACCATGGCGGAAGAGTGGCGGTGGCTCCGATCAGATCTCAGGATCAAGATATGCCTTGTACTTGCAAATATACACTATAATACCTCATTTGAGGAAATGTCAAATTCTCTTTTCATAATCAGGGGATTGAAAACTTTTTTGGTAGATCGGAGATTTTTCCATCTACTTTAGGAAGCTGTGCCTGATTTTTTTTTTTGGTTTTCACATTTTCAGGTATGAAAAAGAAGGGAAACATTCTGAATCAGCCAGTGTGGACGTATTTGTCAGTATTGTTGATCCAATGAAAGAACCTTTGCTTATCACTACCAACACAGTACTTTCCATCCTTGCAGTCGACCATCCAGTCGATAAAGTTGCATGCTATGTCTCAGATGATGGTGTAGATCCATGCATTAGAGAATATTAAAAAAAAAATTCAAGGTAACGAATCATTTCGGCAATGTTTATCATATTATATTTTTGTGATTTTAGGGGAAAATGAATATGTCTCAAATAAAGTTGGCGTCAGTTGTGGTTATGAAGATAAAACATAATGAAGAAAGAGGTAAGTAACAAATGAAAAATTAACTTGTTTAAAGGAATACAAGTTTGAATTTTGCAAAGTTTGAATTTTGCATTATTTGAGATTTAGTCACTGAAATCTTTCTACATGATTTCAGGTTGGGTGGATTTACGGTTCTGTGACTGATCATATCTCGACTGATTTTTAAATGCACCGTCACGATTGGCGATCTGTGTATTGTATACCCAAGAGAAGACTTAGACCTTCTTTTGAAGGATCGACTCCTACTAACCTCTCTGATTTGTGGGGAAAAAAAGAAAAAAAAAAGGAAAAAGAAAAGAAAAGAAAAAGAATAGGAAAAGAAAAAAGGAAGAAAATAAAAGAAAAAGAAAAAGGAGGGGGGGGGGGGGGGAGGAGAAGACTTAGACCTGCTTTTGAAGGGTCGACTCCTACTAACCTCTCTGATTTGTGGGGGAAAAAACAGAAAAAGAAAAGAAAAGAAAAAGAGTAGGAAAAGAAAAAAGAAGAAAATAAAAGAAAAAGAAAAAAGAAAAAAGAAATTAATCTCTCTGATCGTCTGCCCCAAGTTTTGCGGTATGCACGTATACATATACATATATAGATGTACACACGTACATATACATATATAGATGTACACACGTACATACATATATATAAACACACACATATATATGTGTGTATACATACATACGTATGTCTGTATATTAGTTTTCTAATGTCTAGGGTTTCCTTCTTTTTCTACCCCATTTATAGTATCACTTGTCTTCCTCTCTCTCTTGCTAGAACATAACTTCTTTGGTCTCTCTCTATCTTGCTTCGATAATAAAACGTCTTAGGTCTCTCTTCGTCTCTTGTTTAGCGTCCATCTTCAAGTGCCAACATACGATAGCCTGACAGCGTCCATCTCCGTCTCTCGTTCAGTGTCTTTCAATGCCAGCTCGTTGTTTTGTGCAATACAGTAATCTCCCAACTTTACCATTTCAGATTGTTTCTCAAGGTAACATAGAGGAGCAGGTGGATGACACTTAATGATTCTTGGATAACACATTTTCATTATGGTTGGATTTCTTGCAGAATCAATTTTGCAATTTTCTTCTTCTAGTAGCATGTTCTTTATTCTTCTGAAATCAAACAATTTTCTTGTTGTACATGCCGATTGTGAAAGAAAATAATAGATCTTCAACTCAAGCAAAGGCCTCTACCGAACCCGAATGGACTGATCCAAACCAACCAGAAAATATGAGGGTTGGGTAGGGTTAGGTTGTCCACTGTAGTTGGGTTGGTCGGGTTGGTGAACTAAACAACCCAAAAATTTGGGTTGGTCCAAAAATTACCCCAACCCAACTCATGTACACCCCTAGCTCCAAAGGTCCTCGAGGATGGTTGAATAATGTAATATGGTACTCCATGGCTTGGAATAATGTTCGATACCACCTTGGCATGATTCGGGTAACATATATGCCTTTCGACTCTATCCAACGTTTTTTCCATACGACTTGCTATTTCTCGTTGTTATTGTGTGAAACAACTCACTTCTATCTTTACGCATTATATCTGATTATTCATGTTTGTACAAACTAAATGTATTGTGCATTTATGTCTTTACACGTCTTTCTTGGCCAGAGTGGAGTTTGCGATGTTGAAGGAAATGAGCTACCATGTCTGATTTATGTCTCTAGTTAAAAGCGGCTAGGGTTCAAACATTACAAGAAGGTCAGGGCCATGAATGCACTAGTATGTATTAACTTAAATCTTCATCCCCTCAATTTTTAGACGATCGATATTTAGGGAAAGCTCTTATATGTTATTTGTTTTTATGCCCATTTGATTACATTTTTGCTTCCCTAAAACCTCACCCTTCTTTCCATCTTTTTCTTTAACGGTTTAGGTTTAGGCAGTTCTGTCAAATGCTCCTCATCTTCTTAATGTTGACAGTGATCACTACAATAACAATAACAAGGCACTTAAAGAAGCTATGTGTTTCATGATGGATCCTACATCAGGGAAGAAAGTTTGTTATGTGTAGTTTCCTCAAAGATTTGATGGGATTGATCGACATGATCAATATTCAAATCGGAATGTTGTTTTGTTTGATGTATGTATATGCTCCATTTGTTGGACGGTGATGAACTGGCTATGCAAAGTGCAAGTGCACGCTGTCAAACAAGTAACATATGGAGTATTCAAAGTATCGAACCCAAGAGAACGGTTAACAAACTTTTTTCAATTAAATCAATAAAGACCTCCTTAAAACTTGCAACCAAAATTAACCAAAAACAATAATTTTATGAGGTGAGCGAAAAAGTAAAAAACACTGAATTGATAAAAAGATAATGAAAACACTGATGAAAAATAGAGGATTCAATTCTGGTTCAACCCCAAGGAATATGCGCCCACCATGCGCCCACAACTTGCCCAACTAGGCTTTGGCTTGTCCAAAGATTGCTGCCTATATGCACCCGCATCAGTCTCTTTCAAGCTCAGTATGGTTAAGACATAATGCTATTGAATTGCGCCCGTAACCTACCCTAATCGACACTTAGCATAGTGAATCAACACATTTTCAGCTCTTTTCCAAAAGCTTTTAGGAGACTAAGTAACTCAAGCATATATGTCTATAGCTGAATTGACTTAGGTGAATCATGAACACAACTTTAAGACTCTAAGGATTTTTTTCCCTATGTCTAGGTACAAAAAGCAAAGTTCTATTTCTAGACTCTTTTTCTAGATTAATTTTATGAAAACGTGTGTTTAATCCAACCTTTTCAGTATTCAACCCCACAGAACCTATGCTAACTCAAATGACCAGTTTAAGCTAACAATGAAACTTAAACTTCAATAAAAAAAAAAAGTAAACTATGTTAAATGTTGAGCAAAACTACTTAAGCTTACAGTGGGGCTTTCATTCCTTTAGGGTATCCACATCATTGAATCCCTTCCAAGGAGTTTAGCTCATAGTGATAGAGAAACAAAAAGTAGAAAAGAAAGAAACGAAACTTGAAAGTAAATGACAACACTTCATTGAATTTAAAGAATGAGACAACTTAATATTTGTAAATGAAAAGTAAAACTCTATTAGAGAACATAAACAAAACTACAACTTAACCTTGAATTCGAAGACTTAAAACAGAAACTAGAACTTGAATGACAAATAAAAACCAACAACTAAAAACTATAACAAAATAGAAAATACAAAAATTGAAAGGCAAAGAATCGTAGACTCATTCCTCTTTTCTATCTTATTCAACCTTTTTCAAGGAGAACAAGACTTTACACCTCCTTCTTTTAAAGTTAGTGTCTGAATGGAGTATGAACAAGACCTAGGAGGAACTCAGAGTGGCAGCTGTAAAATAAAATAAAGAGGTGGCAGAATGTTTAAGAATCTAAGCTCTCTAAAAAATGAAGCTTGAGCCGCATTTTATAAACTTCAAGGTCTAGGGTTTGTTGCTGAGATCAGTGTGATAAGGCTTGGACGACAAGATTCCTTGATTTGAGGAGATTTGATTGAAGATCTTCTGAAAATCTATCAATCCCGCAAATCTAGGAGATTCTGTCGAGTTAGGTCGAGTTGCGGCCACAAGGCTGGCGCAATCTTGCTGCTTCAACAATTAGAAAATTTTCTAAAGTTGTTTTCAGATTGCGGTTGCAAGCCTGGCGCAATTTTGCCCATTTCCAGCCTCTACACAAAAACAACAAAAATTAACACTTTCGTAACAAAATTTATTCTATTTACACCTAATTATTTTTCACAAATCATGTCTTCAAGATGATGCAAAACTTGTTTTTACTCAAAATCACTATATTTAGCATCAAATATAATAATAAGTACTTGCTTTCTTAAAAATAAGTTTAGTTTTTAGAGCTAAATAGCACTCATTCACTCATAAATGAGTGTTATCATATTGCGTGCTTTAAATTTGTATATATTATGCCTAGTTGAAAGCCTAATGTAAAAAATTTAAAGCAAATTAACATGAAAGAATTAGATGGAATACAAGGATCGATATATGTTGGTACGAGATGTGTTTTCCAGAGGGTTGCCCTTTATGGATATGACACTCCGGCCAAGAAGAAACCCCCAAGCAAAACATGCAACTACTTGCCACAATGGTGTTGTCTGTGTTATGGGCCTAGAAGGAACAAGAAAGTAAAGACCAAGAACGAGAAAAAGGAAAAGACAGCACAGAGAAGGATCAAGGAAGATTCATGCACTTGAGAATATTAAGGAGGGAATTGAAGGTAATGAACCATTTCGCCAATTCTTATCATATTATATTTTTGTGATTGTAGGAAAAAATAAGAAATCCAACGTGACTTACCATATGTTTATTGTAGATCTGTATATTGTATTCCTAAGAGACTTGCTTTTAAAGGTTTGACTCCTATTAACCTTACTGATTTTTGAAAAAAATAGAAAGAAATTAAAAAGAAAGGGAAAAAAAAAAAAAGAAAATGAAAGAAAAGAAAAAGAAAAAGAAAAGCAAAAGACAAAGAAAAGAAAAGAAAAAGAAAAGCAAAAGACAAAGCAGAGAGAAGCATCAAAGCAGATCGATGTGCTTGAGAATATTAAAGAGAGAATTGAAGGTAACAAATCATTTTGGCAATTGTTATCATATTATATTTTTGTGATTTTAGGAAAAAAGGAGAAATCCAACGTGACTTGCCATATGTTTATTGAAGATCTGTATACTGTATTCCCAAGTGACCTGCTTTTAAAAGGTCGATCCTATTAACCTCTCCAATTTGTGGGAAAAAAATAAAAATTGAAATGAATTTTTTTTTTTTAAAAAAACTTTTTATTTGCTAGGATTATGCAATTTCTTATTTTTGATACGTGTGGTTATACATCCATTATGGCTAACATTTTGGTTGTCATACCATAGCTCGATCTAGACCAATGGTTCCCCAAAAAGATATTGCGGTGTATGGTTATGGGAGTGTGGCATGGAAGGACAGAATGGAGGATTGGAAGAAGAAATGATAAACTTCACGTGGTGAAGCACCAATGGGTCGATAATCACTATCGATGATCCTGATTTGCCCATGTAAACCACTATTAGAAGTGTTTAGTGATTGTTTGTTACACTAAGTATGAATTTTCATTTTCTGTTGTCCTAAACTCAACGCTATAGCATTTATGTGTTGTTGGATGGTGACCATTTGACATGCAATACAACTAATTTCATGGGGTCTTTCACTTTTGTTCTACCTGTATTTCTTATTTTCTTCTTTAATCCATGTAATAACTGACCATCTATTTGTGTCTTATTCAACAGGATGGATGAAGCTAGACATCCATTATCAAGGAAATTGCCCATTTCTTCAAGCAAGATAAATCCATACAGATTAATCATCTTGCTTCGTCTTGTTATTCTCAGCCTATTTTTCCATTAAAGAATTCTTTCATCTAGTTAAAGATGTCTATGGCCTGAGGTTGACTTCAAGAATATAGAAAATATTATTTACTGCGGCGTGGATTCTGGTTAGTTCCCAAAATGGTACCCAGTTAAAGGGAAACTTATCTTGATAGACTGTCACTGAGGTGATGTGAACACATTCTTTTTAATACCTCATTTGAGCACTTTTCAATTTCTCTTTTCATTATCAGATGATTGAAAAGTTCCTTGCTTTAATATATGCAAGTCATATAACCTCATTTACAATTGTGGTTGAAGTTAGGATGCGAATCTTATATCCTTTTGGTTTGTTGCAATAAAATTACTGACTTTCTTTTCATTTACTTTGCTTTGAACAAAGAGAATACGAAAAAATGTAAGGTTAGTATAAATGTTTTGGTCTCAATGGCTCAAAAGGTCCTCAAGGACGGCTGGACAATGCAAGATGGTACTTCATGGCCTAGGAACAATGTTCGAGGCCACCCTGACATGATTCGAGTAATATATATGTTGTTCGAATCTGTCCAAAGTTTTTTCCATACGACTTGCGATTTCTCATTGTTATTGTGTGAAACAACTCACTTCTGTCTTTACATATCATATCTAATTGTTCATGTTTGGACAAAATAAATGTATTGTGCATTTGTGTCTTTATAGGTCTTCCTTGGCCAAAGTGGAGTTTGCAATGTTGAAGGAAATGAGCTACCATATCTGATTTATGTCTCGTTAAGAGCAGTCAGGGTTCAAACATCACAAGAAGGTCGAGGCAATGAATGCACTGGTATGTATTAAGCTTAACTTAAATCTTCATCCCCTCAATTTTTAGACAATCGGCATTCGAGGAAAGCTCTTATATGTTATTTATTTTTGTGCCCATTTGATTACATTTTTGCTTCCCTTAAACCTTACCCTTCTTTCCATCTTTTTCTTTAAAGGTTTGGATCTCGGCAGTTCTATCAAATGCTCCTTACCTTCTTAATGTTGACTGTAATCACTACACTAACAATAACAAGGCACTTAGAGAAGATATGTGTTTCATGATGGATCTTACATCAGGGAAAAAAAGTTTGTTATGTGCAGTTTCCTTAAAGATTTGATGGGATTGATCGACATGATCGATATTCAAATTGGAATGTTGTTTTCTTTTATGTATGTATATGTTTCATTGGTTGGACGACGTACTTTAAATTTGTATATCTTATGCCTAGTTGAAAGCCTAATGTAAAAAATTTAATGCAGATTAACGTGAAAGAATTAGATGGAATACAAGGGCCGATATATGTTGGTATGGGATGTGTTTTCCAGAGGGTTGCCCTCTATGGTTATGACGCTCTTACCAAGAAGAAACCCCAAGCAAAACATGCAACTACTTGCCAAAATGGTGTTGTTTGTGTTGTGGGACTAGAAGGAACAAGAAAGGAAAGGCCAAGAATGAGAAAAAGACAAAGCACAAAGAAGGATCAAAGCAGATCCATGTGCTTTAGAATATTAAGGAGGAAATTGAAGGTAACAAATCATTTCAGCAATTCTTGGTTTTTAGATGGAACCCCATGTAATCTAATATGGTATCAAAGTCCATAAAACCCAAACAAGTATTTAGTCCAAAAAAATAAAATTGGGATCCGATCCAAGAATGGTGAACCCAAAGAGACACCATCTTGAGGGGGCATGTTGAGGATCTCACATCTGAGAGATGAAGAGCAAGCTCTCAGTTGGGTGTGGACGGATTTGTTCGAGGGGAGACTCAAGTGTGGTACTTTGTTCGAGGGGAGGATTGTTAGGAGTGCTAACAAAAGTCCCACATTGGCTAGGGAAGGAAGAGTTCCATGGTATATAAGTGAGGACAATTATCTTCATTGGTACGAGGCCCTTTGGGTGAAATAAAAAACAAAGCCATGAGGGCTTATGACAAAAGTGGACAATATCATACCAATGTGGAGATATATGGAGGGTCGTTATCCTTGACTTGTCATATGTTTATTGTAGATTTGTATACTGTATTCCCAAGAGACATGTTTTTAAAGGGTCGACTCTTATTAACCTCACCGGTTTGTGAAAAATAAAAAAATAAATAATAATAATAATAAAAGAAAGAAAGGAAGGAAAAAAAAAAAAAGACAAAGCACAGAGAAGCATCAAAGCAAATCCGTGCGTTTGAGAATACTAAGGAGGGAATTGGAGGTAATGAATCATTTCGACAATTCTTATCATATTATATTTTTATGATTTTAGAAAAAAATGAGAAATCCAATGTGACTTGCCATATGTTTATTGCATATATGTATATTGTATTCCCAAGAGACCTACTTTTAAAGGGTCGACTCCTATTAACCTCTCCAATTTGTGGAAAAAAAAATAAAAGAAAAGAAAAACTTTTTGCTAGGAGTGAGATTTCTTTGATCAACATGCTCTTGTACCCCATTTTATGGGTCATGAAAACAAAGTTCATCCAATGCCTTACTCATATGCATCAATATCTTGTAAGTCATTGAGGCATCAAGATGCTTATTTTTAATACGTGTGGTTATACATATATTATGGCTAACATTTTGGTTGTCATAACATAGCTCAACCTAGACCAATGGTTCTCCAAAAAGATATTGCAATGTATGGTTATAGTAGTGTGGCATGGAAGGACAGAAGGAAGATTGGAAGAAGAAGCAAAATGATAAACTTCACATGGTGAAGCACCAAGGGGTCGATGATGGTGGAAATGATATCAATGATCCTGATTTGCTCATGTAAGCCACTATTAGAAGTGTTTAGTGCATGTTGGTTACACTAAGTATGAATTTTCATTTTCTAATGTCCTAAACTCAACAGTATAGCATTTATGTGTAGTTGGATGGTGCATTTTGACAAGTAATTCAACTAATTCCAGGGCTTCTTTCACTCTTGTTCTACCTATATTTCTCATTTTCTTTTTTAATCTACGTAATAACTAACCATCTATTTGTGCTCATTCAACAGGATGGATGAAGCTAGACAACCATATAAAAATGAATATCCAAGAACTAGTTATATGACTAGATCTTATTAAATCTAAACAAATAACTTTAAGAATGGGAACATTTTTAAGGGGAATTTTTCATTGATCGAGCTCGGATATGGAAGCTTCGGATAGTTAATAATTGTTTAGGTAGTGTTTACATTAATTTTGATATGATTTTTGGAGGTTTTTTTTCAGTGGAAAAAAAATATGACGATCTTTCCGTTATATAGTAGGAGATTTATTACCAGTTTATAACAATCTTCATAAAATTCAACAAACCATTTTGTTAAAATGAAAATCTTAAGTAACAAGAAACACAAGCATAAAAAAAATAGTATTGAAATTGAATATGACCTTCAAAAACCATTGATAATATTGCAGAAAATTTTGCAAATGATACACTAAATGTTCGCACTTGCACATACGTACTTTGGAGAAGTTGACCCGAAATATATTTTTCCCCAACTTTAGTTTTCAAGGTCAGTTGTAGCTTATGTTCACTTTTAACATCTAAGCAAAGCAAAGTGAGATTAGTATTACGAAGTCTTCCTTAACATAATCTTACAGCATATGATGATTGCAACATAACAAGAGCATCAATTTATTATATACATGATAGAAGAAAGTATTCAAGCAGAGACACTTTGTACAGTGGAAGGCACTTGAAATGAGCCCTTAGAGGTCCGCTTGCCCTGCGACTTGCTCATCGCTTGAGTCGGATTCATCTTCACTTAGTTCTTCGTCACTCGATTTGTCAGGTGCAGCTACTATGTCTTCTGGCTTGGCATATCTTTCACAGTACTCTGTAATAAGATGAGATGGAAGAATTGCTACAAGGGTCATATTCAATGAGATTCACAAGGTGAAAGAGCAAACCCAGAAGGATAATCATAAAAAAGTGTTTTCTAGTTCAGAAGGAATGGCAACGAAGGAGTTCGAAAGAAGGAATTCGCCAGTTCGTGGACTGGAAGGTAACATAGAATCCCACCCCAAGAGAACCATTCTATCCATCTCAAAGTCCACAACATCCAAAACAATCAATACAGGAATGACTGCAAAAACATGTTTCATTCCCCCCTTGAACCGACTGTTCTGCAAGAGTAATCGAAGCACAACTCGAACATTATCTAATTAGTATCAAACATCAGATCAAAAAGGATCTCTAGTAGATAAAGACCAATGAGCTCACATGTGCTACCTCCAGTATAAAAGTATTTTCTACAACTAGAATCTAGATAAGCACATTTATGAAACCAATCAGATGAGGCAACAAAAGCCTGAAAATCTCATACAAAAAGATTTCACCCCATTATGGTGGAGGAACTCACAAACCCCAAAACTCTCTGGGATTGATTCTAATATGAATTTATCCTGCCACAGCCATATATATTACAGCTGGCCCGCTGTGGGAGACTAGTAGCGGTACCATAAACAAGGCAAATACCATTATCATATATCGTTAACACCATGTTTCAATCTTCCTCCACCTTAATATTGAGTCAAATAAAATAACTTTAATGATAAAGTGGCTACATGGTAGTGTATTTGGTTAGAAAGGAATAACAGGTCACCTAAGTAATCTATAGAGAGGTGGATGAAAAAGTAAAGAACACCTTTTGTTTCTTCTACTTCGCTTGTTTTTTATTTGGAAAGTCTTTTTGTAATCTTCTAGCCTTAAGTATTCAAATGATCATGAAACTACCATATTCACTATCAAAGAAAGATGCCATGAATTGACGATCGAGCACTTCCTGAAAGTAGTTACAAGCCTAGGGACTGCCCATAAGCCTAGTGAAGGCTGCCAGTAGGGTATGAGAAGAAACATCATAGATACAAGCATCCTATCCCAAAATATAAGGACAAACAAAATGGTAGGTTGTACAGAGGAAAAGCCAAAGTCAACGGATGTCTTGTAGTGATGGAAGAAGATGATGTATGATAGAGCAATAGCAGATTTTGTTGATAAAAAAATTGATGTCTTATAGTGTTGATATTAACAGTAATCCACTCGAAAAGATGGTCGAGTACTCGAGAAGTTGAATTTTTAGTCAATTTGAAGTTTCCCTTTTGCTTTCATACATCACATAACATGTCAGGATTTCTACAAATTTACAGAATAGCATTTCCAAAGAAAACAACTAAATTGCTTCCAATTTTGATGTTTTTAGAAGATATGATATCAAAGTGCAAGAGTAATATTCTTGCACATTATACACCAATAAACATAGGTGATTAGTTTTAAACTTTTGACACACAAATTTCAAATAAATGCATAAACATGGACAGCAAACATCAAGAAAATCATTTGTAAAGCTCGTTTCCAATACATTCGTTTCTTATCTACAAAAGAAAACATTGAGAAAATCAATACCTTTTACTCTTTGTTCATAAGCAACTCGGTCACGCATCATCAAGGCTGCAGCCTCTCCATTCAAAGGATCTGATGGATTGGGATACAAAAGAAGTTGTGGTAGGAACACTTCAAAAACATTTACCAGATCTGAAAGTAATTGCATATAAAGATGTATGATTAATCTGAAAAATATGGGATGAAGAGAAATAAGTAACAAATGGAAAACTTCGCCTACCAAACATGGGGCTCCAAGTTTGATTGATAACGTCTAAACAAACCGAACCCGACCTAAAACAAGACCAACCATGAAACCATTATAATCAGGGCATACAACCTACAACCTTCTTCATTTTAAGCTAAGAACATATGTTGAACTCACATCTCATCAACATTGGGGTGGTAAATTTTGTTAACAAATCCTATTGAAGGAGATTTATATGGGTAAGCGTCCGGGAGTTCGACTCTTATCCTCCATACACCTCCATGATAAGGACCTGCCAGAAACCCATCACATTGTGACTTTTCTTTATCCATTTCCTTCTGTTCTTCAAGAATATGGGAGAGTTAGGTCCCTCAAAACAGCATAGCCAAACAGAACATGAGCAAATAAACAATCTATTGCTGCTATGAACATAGATTCACAAGAACAAACAGGAGGGATTCTCACATTATTTAGATCACAAACAGCTTAAAGCAACTAAAAAGGGAACAAAAAAAAAAAAGGCAAATACTCAAGAAATAACTTCATATGTTCAAAAACAAATGAAATAACACTCAAAAGGAAATGACAGGACCATATAATTGCTCATTTTGGGGTGAAAACAGGTAGATCAAATCCAGAGTTCAACAACTAAAGGAAACCCCAAGCAGCAAAGATCCAAATTTATTAAGAACAAGCAAAAACAAAACTAAAAAAATGTAATAAAATTTATAGATTAGAATTTTGAAGATTTACTTTCACTGGGTCCATGAAAATCTACATAAAACTCTTGCATCCCATCATTAATCATCTCCACTTTGTAATCACTCATCATCCTGTCAAAGCCCAAAAACCCATCCAACAAAAGATTATAAGAAACAAGTTAATAAACCGAAAAAAAAAAACCCAATACCAAAAAGGCAAAAAAAGAATCAGTAACATAGTAGAATGAGCTTATTTTTAGAGAATTAACAGTTTCATCAAGTCCATCTCTCGGCGTTTGCTTGGAGAAGACATGGTTTCTTTTCTTTGGTGGGTCGATTTGATTTTGAATACAGAGATGAAATTTTTGCTTTGAAATTTGAAATGAAAGAGAGCTTAAAAGGGTTTTTCAGACAAGAAGCAGTGAAACAAAGAGAAATCTACAGAGAGAGAATTTTCTCTTTCTTTTTTTTTTTTTTTTTTTTTTTGAAAAGGAGAGAATTTTCAATTGCTTAATATAATGGAACAAATGATATGTACTTCAAAGATTCTTCATCCTTATACCCACTCCAATTCTGGCCTGAGGGCTCCTTTAGAAAAATATTCAATTTCTTTCAAGATTCTTCCTCTCTAATTTGGTATTTATCTTAAAAAAATTCGATCTACATTGACAAATTATATTTTAAAAAAGTGATTTTTTTAATGTGATATGCTTTATTCATGCATTGTTCTGAAAATTATCGAAGCTTTCTTCCAAAAATTAAGTTTGTTTTGTCGTGGAGTTGCATTACATAAGATTGAACAAATATTGTACATTTTAAAACTAATTGGGAGAATAGGGTTGTTTTGAAATATTTTATGAACATATGATATTTTTGTAAGAAAAATGTAGACATTTTTTGCATACAAACAAAGTCAATGCTTTCTTTTATTTGATATTGATGTTCATTAAATACATCAATAAATGTTTTTTGTTTCCTTTTTCTTTTCAAAATATCATATTTTCTTGATTAAATGACAATTTTAGTCTCTATGATTTGGAAAAAAGTTAGAATTCGTCCTTATAATTTGATAAAATCCTCATAAATAAGGGTGACTCTTATTTATGAGAGTTTTATCAAACTATAGAAACTATGTATGAGGTTTTATCAAATCATAGGGACAATTAACTATGCTTTCTTGATATGTTATAAACTATATAATATTATACAAAAAAAAAAAAAAAAAAAAAAATTCTTCTTTATTTTTAATACCATCAATTTTTTCAGTGTATGAAAAAAGTATTAGAAACATAACAGCTTTGATGGAGGAGAAAAAAAGGAGATTTATAATGGGTGGCAAAACTAATTGTCATATTTACAAATTTGTTACATGCAAAAATAGTGTGTAAATATGATAATATTTTCTTTTGCATATCATTTATATGATATTTTAAATCATCGATAAAGTATATCACTAATATGTCATTATATCACCAATATACTTAATATAAAGTATATCATTTTTGTATTATTAATAAAATGTATCACTATTATTAATAATATAAAGTATATCAATAACATATCTTTTTTATATCATTAATAAAATATATCGCTGATATACTTTATATATAGTACATCACTAACATAGATATATGATAGGACCTATAAAGTCCTATTTAATTACACTTATTTCTTGTTAATTATAATGATTTTATGTGTTTTATTATTATTTTTTAGGGATTCGAACAATTCACGTGTTTTGAAGAGTTTGCACCATTTCAGAATTAATTCGGACCAAATTGGAGGTGATTCGAGCAACTGAATTTCTATACCAAATTTGACCGATCATATCATGATATTTCGAGATGAAAATATATTGAAATTTGGTATCAAATCGAAGCTTATTGAATTATCTTTCCAACGGTATAAGATACATTGCATTCCAATAAGTATTATGAAAGTTATGACATTTTGAGTGATTACTGCTCCTGCTGGAAAACTGCTGTACCCGAAAATATTTTGTGCCAACTTCCATTCCCATTATCTTGCTGCTCACGTTTTGGAATATATTCAAATTAGATATCATTTTGAAAGATCTCGGAATGATCTTTCCAACCATATAAATATCACGTTGATCCAAGCTTTGGAGAAGAAGTTATGGGCAAAATAATGAAGACTGCGCAATCCATAAACTTTCCTTATTTGCAACATTCTATGTTTGTTTTAAGAATTTAGGGAAGGATTTTCGAGTTTTAGATGTATTTTCTAGCATTTTACAAGAGAGAACATTATTTAATTTATTTTATTTTATTTTAAATATTATTCCCTAATTGTTTTGGGAAAACATCTTTCTAGAATTTAGGGTTTCTTACTTGTGTAAGTTGTCTACTTGAAGGCTATTTAAGCCTTCTTATGGACAGCAAGGGGGATCTCTTTTTGGCCTATTGGCCTAGACGTTTTTAGAGAGTTTTTAGACTCTTTTTCTCTTTTCTCCTTAGACAATAATGGTATCAAATTTTATCGCGATGCTCGGCTAAACTTCGCGTTCCCAATTCAGAGGTCGGTTGTAATCAATTGCAATATTGTGAGGTTTGAACCTTAACGTAGTTTTCTTTCAATTGCAAATATTCTTTGATTCCCGTGTTAATTTTATAAGTATGTATTTTGATTAAATTGACGCCTTAATCACTCTACATGTTTTATTGCTAATCATGATCATGATCCGTAATTGTCATGTTGAATGAACCGGTAGCATTAGGATTATCACATGTGTATGTTTTGTGGGTTTCCATATTACATGGCTTGCATGTTTAATTCTAGGAATCAAAGGAGCATCTTAATTAGATTAAAGTTATTTCATCTAATTAGTTGTCTTGGTCCTTCCAAAGCACGTAATGCCTTTATCTAAATAATTTGGAGCGGTTTCGTAAAAAATTGTTTAGGTAATTAGCGTTAACTTGACGTTTGTTAGAGTTAATGACCTTAGGGAAGTTGCTACTTTTTGGGGTTTCCTAATAAGTTGACCAAGTGCTTGCATTGTTAAGTTTAAATATTTTGAGTGTCTATGATCAATTTTTGCAATTGAGTAGAACCGCACCTTTGGATTGGAATTTGGTAAGATTTGATTTATCTTTCTTTTATTTGCTTATGTTTTATTTTATTAATTAAAAAAAAACACAAAACCCCCCCTTTTTAATTGTTTTCTCCTTGGCAAATTTAATTTGAGAAATTAATATTCGGTTCCCTGAGATCGACCCGGTCCACTCAATGCTACAAGTAGCTTAGGATCGGTTTATAAATTTTAATTTGACGAGCCCTCGACAAGCTCGCATCAATATATATCAGTAATATGTGGATGAACATATGTATCATTTTTTTTAAATATTATCATTTGATAAACTTGCTACTATTTATAGACAACATCTGCTCTTATAGCCCTCAGAAGAAGAAGGAAAAAAAAACATTTGCATCAAACTTTTTTTATGCCACTGTTTTTTACATTTTATAGATTCGATTCTTTCTCATTTTTCTCAAAAAGAAAGTCTAAATGTCAGAAATCAATACCATTTCTTTTATCAAATGTGTTTTCAAAGTCGTTGGGCAAGCACTAAGATTTTCTTTCATGTAGTAAAGTTGACTTGAGAAAAAAAAATCGAATTGATACCACTAAATATATATTTTGGTAAAATTGATTAAATCTAATCTAAGTTTTGTATTATTATTATTATTATTGTTGAGTTTAAAGATGAAGAGTTTTGAACTTCCAACTTTTAAAGAGACAAGTAACACCTTAACTAGTTTAGTTAGTCGATTTAACTTTTGTACAATTCTAACACTAGAATCCACTCAAGATTTTCATTTGCAAGATAATTAAACCAAACCAATAGCATTGAATAAATTTTAACAAATGAAAGAATTTGATTTGAATTCCATTTTTATTTTAATTTTAGAAAATAAAATATTGAGGGACTGTTTGGTACATAGGATAAAATATGGGAGAACTTGACATTTTAAAACATGTAACTATTGGAGATTGGCATCTAAACCCACCAAAAATTATCTCTTAAATTTTAAGAATATTCAAATATCTTCTACCTATTTTCAAGCTTCACAATCTCGTTCTTACATATCAAATGTCAATTTTTTAAAGTTAAAAATTACAAATTTAGTCCATAAACTTTTAAGTTTGTATTTATTTAGTCCTGGACTTTAAAATATCTAATAGAACCCTAAATTTTCAATTTTATATCTAACAAGTCATTGACATATTAAAAAAAAAAAATTAAAAATAACAGTTCTATTAGATATGAAATTGAAGTTTATGTCTAACGAAGTCCTAAACTTTCAATTTTGAGTCTAATAGGTCCGTAAATTTTAAAGTCTCAAATAGGTCAATGACCTATTAGACACAAAATTAAAAATCTATGGATATTTGCACAAAATTGAAAGTTTAAAGCTTTATTAAAAAGAATTTAAAGTTTAGCAACTTATTAAATACAAAATTGAAATTTCAAGGACGCATAAGACATTCTCTTTAAGTGCAAAGACGAAATAAGCACATGGACTAAAATTATAATATAACATTCTTTAAAAAAATTATTTTCTTCTGAAAGAAGGGTTTATTGGTAGGTGAGATTGATGAAATACCTCAACAAATGCTTCTAGCCGAAAGCTCATTTTTGAGAATCCAATTCATTCTTGAAAAATTCTAGAGGGGCATGAAAGAAAGTTGCAAATTGAAATTCAAAACCATATGTTCAAAAGATATTGAATGGACGGTGGAGATCTCATGGCCTACTTTGATATGCAAAATATTCCAACTTCAAATGAGGAAATCAAAGAAATAGTAATAAATTATAAATGAAAACAAAATAGAAAGTCATCCTTTTGCGAGGGAGAAAAAGAGAGATAGAGCTTTTTGGCATAGCTTTAAGTGGACGGCAACGAAATATAATTCTTTGCAGATATCATACACAATGACCCACTATAAAAGCTTCTGTACATTACGTAAATCATGCTCTTATTTGATGTGATAACCCAAAAAAAAGTTGAGTGCCCAAATAATCTATGAAAATTTCTACATTTTTTTTCGTGGCTAATCCAATAGATATTAGCATTTGAAAGTGAAAACCACGCCATTTATGAATTTATAGTGTGCACATTCTTAATTAAAATAATACTTTCCTACGCTCTAGACAATATAAATTTCTTGTTGACCACCACTAAAAAAATTTTAGATAGGAGTGAGGGAGAGAAATGCACGACTTTAAAAAAAAAAAAAAAAAAAAAAAAAAAAAAAAAAACCTATGAAAAAACTTAAGGATGGTTAACAAGAGTTCATGTTGTCAGATCAAGAATGAAGTACTTCCCTTCTAATAATATCTCATTCAAGAGATGAATAATACTTACATCTTGATTGTTAGTAAAAATCTTCCTGAAAAAAAAAAAAGGAAAAGTCTCCCTTCTCTCACCCTTCCAGCATTGCTCACTTCTCGTTGTAAAATACATAATAGTGGTCATGAGGAGATCTCCATTACAAGGTAAGTATTATTTCACCTGTATTCTTTAGAATTTTTGCAGGTTCAGGCTAAAATTTCCAAAAATGGAATGTAATTCCTATATAGTTCAAACAAACAACTAAAAATAAGCAAATGAACCTGAGAAAGAAGGATAGTTGTGTAAAAACAAGAGGATTCTTCTTCAAACCAATTGAGACCACCAAGAAAATGCAACCTTGGGTTTGTTTGCAATGATATGTATGGCAGAAATTGACTGCCTCCACTAATAATGCTATAAATAAGGATGGAAGTGGAACATTACATCCAACCTCCACATTTATTTGTGTCACAAAGTCCTAAAAGGAAAGCAAGTGGGTAATATAAATACGCATAAAATCTATGAAATTGATGAGTGAGTTAACAAAAGCCAGCTAGAATTCTTAGTTCCAAGTTTAGTGAAAAGAAGTTTAGTGAATAATATTGGTCAAAAAAAAAAAAAAAAAGTTTAGTGAATAATAATTCTTTTCTTGAAACTGTACCAAAAGACAGCCAAACATCTTCCCAGAAAGCAAAAAAAGAGATTCCTTCCCTTAAAAGGTGTTGATCTTAAGGTTTGAGTATCTTAGGCAAAAACTTTTACATTATCAAGGTTTGAAATTCTCAAGTGCCAAAGATTTGGATATTCTTCGGGCACTATGGTGGACGAATATCGTCAACCGTAGGTCTCCGTAAAAGGATTTGGGGGCTAAGAAAGGAAAAGAAGAAAGAAAGAAAAGGAATCAAAAAGATCATTAACAAAAAAAGGTAAAAGACGTTAAAGTTTCTTCATTCAGGTGTATTGTGACGGCATGTATTTGTTCATTTACACAAACTGGGGGTAGACAGACAAATAAATGTGTAAAGCAATATGACAGAGAAAGAGAGAGACAGAGATAGAGACAGAGAGTCCTTACCAAAAACTGAATACGATGATTGATGTTGCCACTAGGACTATGAAGATGTATGAAAGCAAAAATCACATCCAAAGGAGAAATTATTTGAAGATGCCACCACAATGTAACTGACTGTTTTGCACCATTGGATGTATGAGAGAAACACTGCAAAAATACTTCGAATTTGTATCCAATGATTTTTTTTTTTTTTTGATAACCATGAGTCGGAGCTTTGCTCCCCTATACCCGGGGGCACCCACGTCCGCCCCAAATTTTGTATCCAATGATCATTAGGGTACAAGTAGATTTTCGAATTCACATCCAATGGTTATTAAGATGTGGCAGCCTCATTGAATAATTTTCCTTCGAATTGTCCAAAACTACACAAAACTCTTACTGTTATTATTTTGTGTAAAACTGCAGCTTGCACTGATCAACCTAAACTGAACAAACATGTATATGAAACCAAGGAAAAGAAAAGAGAAAAACAAAACTTCCTCCTGATACTCCCATCTCTACCCAATGATAAGATTACCAATAAGGTTATCTCCGCCTACTTAAATTCCAATTCATCATCACTGCAAATGTTATCTGGAGTGAACCTATTCTGAAATCCTCTACGATGCAATAAGAAGACATTAAAGTAGTAGCATACTATATCTTCTCTGCTTTTAGAAGGGAAATACTTGGCATTCCGAGTCGTGAAAGACTGCTTAAAAGATGCAGAACTAGACCTCACAGCACCCTTAAACTTATGCTCCTCTTTCTCTGTCCAACGAAGTCTTACTTCCTCCCCCATTCTATCGAATTTCCATTGATAGAATGCAGAGCCTATTTCCAATTTTACTTTGTACCTTTTCTTTAAAATATGAAATTTAGTGCATTGAGTGGAACCACGCACCTGACATTTACACGAATCTTCCCTCCCCTTCCCAATGAGATCGTGTTTACGGAGAAATGCTTGGTTCTCTTTATCCAAAGGCCAAACCCGGGTCCCCAACCACTTAGAGTCGCTTTCAGATGTTATACCGCCCCATTCGGGTACATGCCGTCACAATACACCAGATCATTTTCTTTGAGGCAAAATTTCCCATGTAATCTGGCATCCAGGAATCAGTTGTTACAAGAATCTCTTGGTCTAGTTGGTCTTCTGTCCCCAATATAAGACTTCGACCGCTACTCGTTTCAGAAGGAAGTATTTCTCTGGATTTTGTCCTCTCTCTTAGATTGTAACTGGAGCCTTGATGACCATCGAACATGCATGGACGTTTATTCTGGTATTATTAAAAGGGGAACACTTAAATAACATGATCATGCATTAACTACACACTAAAGAGATCAGTTACTGAAGGCAAGTTTTCTATTTTTAACCAGTCTTTGAAAATTTTAGCAAAGTAAGCCATATCCTCGAACTGATAACATGCAGAATGCTAAATTGCAGCAAAAAAGATTAGAGTACTAACATTCTCAAGTTAAAATGAATCATAATGATATGCCGACATTGTAACTTTTAAATCTATCAATGCAGAAAACAGAAGTAGGCAGGCACTAAATAAATGTGCTAAATAACTACTTCAAACACATGAAAGGAAGAAACAATGCTATCATTCTAAATAACTAAGGCTCCGTTTGATAACCATTTGGTTTTTTATTTTTGGTTTTTGAAAACTTTTTTTTTTACCATCATTTCTCTACAATGAATTTCATTTTTCTTAAGAAAACATTTGAATTCTTAGTCAAATCCCAAAAACAAAAATTACTTTTTGAAAACTACTCTTTTTAGTTATCAAAACTTGGGTTAGTTTTTGAAAACATATGTAAAAAGTAGATTAACAAATAAACTCATAAGTGGAAGTAATATTTAAAAACCAAATCGTTATCAAACGGGACCTAAACAATTGGGTGTTACATGGCTATTTTTCATAGGTATAAAACTAATCAAGTATGAATAAAACTAATCAAGTGCTTGTAGAGTTGCAATAGACACAACCCACAAGTACTAGAGCACTGAAATCTATATTCAAACTTTAAAATATCAAGCAAGGGAGTGCAAACCACTATACATGCAGCACATTATTATCTCTTTTACAAAATGGTTTCAGACTGAATGTTTGGATGGAATAATATTCCTGTAAATGATTTTTCGCACTTGCAGACCAAGTTTTCATAGAAATATACCTGCAGAGCAGACTGTTCAGAATAAGAATTAATACGTCCTTTCAGTAACATTGCCTCTCGAATCAGCAGAACATGCTTCCAGATCTCTTCATTTCCATCTAACTTCCACTTTGAACTTTCAGGTAATAACCCGATAACAGGGTTACATGGATTCTTTGCAATTTCTGTGATCCAATTTACCATTCCTAACATGGACTCACACTTTCTCTCATGGCTAAAATTATGTTCCTCAACAGAGGTGGAATATAAAATCACTCCTTCCTTGTTATCAGGATCATAATCATCGCACTTTCTGCCGTCATTAGAGAACACCACATTGCTTTCTACCCCATCCACAGATGCATTTTCATACTTTTGAATATTTAGACCATGGGATTGATCAATATCATCAGAATTCTCGTCTGCATTGGATGCTAATTCCAGGCTAGTATCTTCATCTTCATACAAGTCATTTGTGTCATAAATGTCCCACGCCCACTTACTTAATTGGCAAAGAGTTTCCCCACAACCAGCAATGTTTTTGTCCCTATCAGTCTTCAGAACCACAATAGAATCATCACAGTCAGGAAAATTGGAGTCATGCAAATCATCAATCTTCTTCAAAGATTGAATATCCGGTGACAAGCCACTGAATCCAAAGCCCCTACCATCTCCATTACTGCTGCAACTATTTGTGGAGTCTCTATCTTCAACAACTTTTTCAAGCCATCTCTCTAAAACATTCAAATACTCAACGTATAGCACTTTCACAGTGGAGGAGATAATCGAACCTAAACCAGATTCTTCTGCTACCAGATCCCACAGATCCTTCCTCGATACAACATCAAATCCACCCTTTTCTCGTACAGCCACAAATAGCTTAAATAAATTCAAAGTTTGCTCGTCTGAAGTCATTTTAGTTCAGAGTCATGGGACCATAACTGCCTTAGATGCATTCGAACCAGTCGCATTCATCTTCGTCCGAGTTTCAGAACGCAAATTAAACTAAATACCAACAATAAATCTTATCTCACCGTCTGAGTCAATAGGCGATACACCGAAAACGTCCTAGTTCGTTGTTAAATTGTTAGAAGCTTTTCCAAGGGTCCTCGCAATCTATTGCAGACCAACATTAACCATCATGATTCATGAACCATCACAACGTCGATTGACGATTCAAATCCTAAAAAATAAAATAAAAAATACGATTTTCTTTAAAAAAAAAAAAAAAAGCAAGTAAATTCATAATGCAGCAAAAAGACAATGAGAAAGAAAATTTGCGGACTAGGAACAAAATTATATATCTACCGGTAAACTTTCGAATGATCAAACTTTTGGCGGGAAGAGAACAACAATGAGATTAAGAACTTCGAACTCCGGAGCCAGAACAAAACCGTCTCCCGCGCTTCGTCTCGCCAATTACTCGTAGACAATTATTTGAATCGTTGTAGATTGATTGATTTCGTACGTCAAAGTTTTGAACAAACGGAGACGATAGTTGGAGGATATTGTAGCAATTTAGCTTTGTAAATCGTATTTGTAAGATGAGTTCCTCATTTGACGGCGTTTATCAGAAACTCCGGTGATCTTCTTCTGAGTTCGGAACTTAGTCCGGCGGCGGAAATCTAGATGAGTAGAACAAGAAACAAGAAGAAAGAGATGGGATGCGAATCAAACCAGGAAGGGGTTTTTTTTTTTTTTTTCCAAAAAGGCAATTACGTATTAAATGGAATGGTTAAATACATTATGTAATCCGTAACTTTTAGGGTATTTTTTCTAATCTTTTAATATTTTAGAGTTAAATGTACTAAAAAAATTAAGGTTAAATTATAAAAAATATTCCTAATCTTTGCCCTCTATTTCAAAATACCTCTATTTTTTTAAAAAGTTGTAATATTACTCTTGACTTTTGTTTTAAAACTATTTTTGGAATAGAAAAGTCGTTAGAATATTGGATGAAAAGTCGACGTGTCTGAATGTCGTTCTCTCCAACTTAATTCGGACAAGAATCATCGCCATGTCATTTTATGTCACCGCCACGTCGATTTTTCATCCACCATTCTAAAGTATTGCTACTCCATGGGTAGTTTTGAAACCTTTATACAATGTCAAAGGTAATTTGCAACTTTTGAAAGAATGCGAGTATTTTTAAAACAAATGGCAAAGTTCAAGGGTATTTTTTATAATTTAGCCGAATTTTAACTTCATCTTTTACATATTGATTTTGTTTAAAAAAATCAAGTCTTTCGATCGTCATTATTTTTTAAAAAAATTGTTAACTAGTTAAAATATATATACCTTCAATCAAAATGCAAGAGATTTGAATCATATCTCCACATGTTGTAGAACTTTAAAAAAATTATAATTATTAACATATTTGCACACAAGCATACCGACTTGGTTGAGTATTAATGCATCTTTTATTTCAAAAAAAAAAAATACTAGACAAGTTACCATGAAGAATAGTTTATTGATGTCGAGTTTTACTAGTGTGTAGGTTAGGTTTCATATGTTAAGTAACATTCACAAGGTGGGTCGAAATGTCAAATTAAGTTAACTAAAGAATAATTTAATAACAGATTTTAACAGATTTTATTAATTGTACTAAAAAACAAATTTTAACAAAATTTTTATGGAATGGCCTCGTTGAAATTTTTTAATATATTATAGTAAAAGTTTAGAATTTTAAAAGAATGACTTGATTAAGAGTTACCTAAAAAAAGGGTAAATATTTGTTATATTTAGCCAAAAAAAATTATACATAAAAAATTAACTTGAAATTTTTGAATGATTAAAATCGAAATTGAAAAATGGAAAAAGGAGATTAAATTATATAGGTTAAAACTTTAAAAATTGCTAATAAGGCCTTAAACTTCTAGTCTATTAAGTCTTTGAATTTTAAAAATGTCTAATAAGTCATCGAAATTTCAATTTTGTGTTCAATAAGTTTTTGACATATTTCACACTTATTAAAATTAGTGAATCTATGAAATATAAAATTGAATTTTGTTTCTAAGAACCACTTTCAATTCTGTATATAATAGGTCCATGAATTTTTTTTTAAAATGGAAAATAAGTCATTGAGCTATTAAACACAAAATTGAAATTTAACTAAATGATATATATTAGATTTTTTTATTAAAAAAAAACACCAAATTTTTAATGCATTGATTCGTTTATTTGACTAAATTATAAATTAAGTCATTAAATTTTGTTGGATATATTCATATATACTAGTTCATAATACTTAAATTTTAGAAAGCTTAACGCTCTGTTTGGCAGATGGATTTGATCAGAAATGATTTCCAATTCCAGGATTTTAAAAAATGGAAATGATTTTAAATTCTTATTTGCGTTTGAAACCAAATTGATTTGAAATTCCCGAAATTAAAATTTCTTGTTTGGATGCTCACGAGAAATGAAAAGAAAGTATAACATTTTACTATTAAGCCCTTATAATTTGCAGTAGATTATTTGATTAATAAAAAAATATTTTAATATCAAATAACAATATAAAATACATATAACGATGAAAACATACCATTAATCAAAACAAACAAACTTATTAAATTAAAAATTTGCAAATGTCATCATTATTGTAAAAAAAAATTATAATAAAAAAATTGCAAATGTCTTAATTCAGGAGAAGAAAATAAAAATTGAACTCATCCAAATCTAAACAAAACCAATTAGTTATTGCCTCCCATGTTTTGAGATATTGATTTTTTATTTTTGTTTTTTTTTTCATAGATTTATGTTGATTTGTTCTTTTCACCCATAGAGAAAAAAAATTATTATTTTTGTTATTTTTCTTTAACCAATGTATGAAAAAATTGAACCAAAAAAAAAGTGACCTAACATTAAGTTTGCTTGAATGACCTTGCTGTATAAGGAAGAAACTGTGTAGGGAGACTTTTGCTTATAATGAAGTTGTGAAAATTGTGAAAAACTATCGTAAGATATAAATTAAAAAAAAAAAAAACGATTGGGATAAAATTGGAAACAAGTTTTTTGAAATTTAAAATCGTGTCAAATCCGACCTATTTGGAACCGAAATTTTTTTTTAAAAATACGATTTCAAATCCCAAACGATTTCAAATCTGTTACTTTTTTTGGTAACCAAACACGTGAAAAGATTTCAAATCGTAACTGATTTGAAATCATCTCAAATCTTGGGATTCCAAAGAGGGGGTTTAAATGATAATAATGTCACAAAAAATTAGCCTAACAAGTGAACAGTTCAGACAAAAATTTATATTTAGATACTAATGTTAGATTACTAAATCTAAAGTCCAAACTATTAGGTTATGATATATTAAAACTTTTTTATTATTATTTTAACATTATCTAAAAACTGCACAATATTAGAGACATCACAAAGCTGGAGAAGGTAAGATTTGAGAAACATTTACAGGCAAGATTTTCGAAGCCAAAATGAGAAAGAGATCTAATCTTACAGAAAATGTATGAATCTTTAATACTCTTTTTTTGAGTCTATAAGCCAGGAGGAGCTCCTTTAGAATTGATGATCAAAGATTGAAAAAAATAATGAATATGCATGAAGATCCAACAACACGAGGAAGTACTGTCGTATCAGATCATTATTTCTTCCCGGATGTATCGAATCGACTTACTGCAAAAATTTACATCTCGAATTTGCAGCTACGAAGCGATCAACGTATCTATACAGCCATAGTTTTGAAAATGAACCTGTAATTGAACAAGGAAAAGCACCATCCACCAGTGGTGAACTGAGCTCAAGCTTGAATTTTAAGGACTAGAGAAGCTTCTCATTTCTGCAGACTCAAGGTAGCTCAAATATCATCTCCTGTATTGAAAATCGAGCAGAAATTTTGATCAGTTTTGCGAGTGTAAACGAATCATAAACCGTTTTTTCATAAAGAATTCGGAAAATCGTCATCTATGGCAATGTAAATAACAGACAATGCTGCTTCATATTTTAGTAACCAGCATGAGATGAAGATTGTATAATGGCAAAAGTAGGATGTTTTCTATGGCCATTATGGTTAGCGAGATCGAACTCGAATTTGATCATCATGCTCATGACTTGTTAGAACAAACCTTGTCGCAGATCGGACAGGCATCGCTTCTTTCGGTCCACTCGAGAAGGCAAGCAAGGTGAAAGTGGTGCTTGCATTTTGTGATAATTTCTGGATGTTCTGAATCATACTCTACATAGCAGATACAATGTTAGACTTATACATGAATTGTGGATTAGATCTAAGTTCATAAGAACTAGTGAGTAAAAAGAAACTGATGCAGAATCGAGGCACCCGATTCAGCTCACCATCAAGACAAATGGGACAGACATCCTCTTCTTCAGCGACCGGGGTCGGAGTATTATTGCCTTTCAACTTTGAATGTTCCAGTTTTCGTGGAGGGCCTCCAAGCAAAGGGCTGTCTTGGGACTTGTTATCCAGTTCCCCAACAATTTTCACTGCTGATGAAGTTTTAAAACTACATCCACAGATTGTTTCTTTAATAGAGTTAAGATCTTTTGGTTGTGGACATCTCAAAACCACATCATACGGGAGAGGTGTGGGAGGCGCTCGGTACGTGTTCGGTATTGACAAATCCAGGTCCAAATCGCGTCCTGCATTGAGGAGCATGGAGGCTGAGCCACTACGAATTTCGGATGTCTCGCGCTCCTCCATAGCCAGCGGACACTGCAGAATGGAATGAATATTTTGGAACTTAGTATTGGCAAAGAGAACAGGTTCAATAATTGGTCATGATCATGTGGAAAGGCAAATGAACTAACATAGTAGTATGCTGGAGTTCCATTCACATGAGATTTTCGGGTCGAACAGCAGCAGCCTCCCATTCTTTGATGATTTCTCTGATCCAACCAGCAACTGTTAGAACATGTTTTCCTGTTATCTGGCATAGTGTTGTACATTAGACGTTGAGAACGGACGAAAAGGAAGAAGAAGCGATACAAATCGACAGGAAAGACAGAGACCAAAAAGTACAAAAACTAAGACCTGATCCATTGAACATTATAAGATATGCAGCTGAAAATTCTTTCCCAAGAGAGGAGACAGGGAAGCCAGTCTACAATTTGAAGATAAGGGAGCAACATTTTGTTTCATCAATGTTGAAACCAAATTGGTATATGCAAATCCTAAAAACTAAATCACCAAAAAGGACTGGTTTTCCTCTAACATGACTATGATCATGGCTTCCAATATGTCTGGTTAATGAACAAAGCTAATGCTCATGACTCAAAGTTCCAAAAAAAAAACTAATGACAACATCATTAGCCAACAACCACAATATATTTGCTACTGTATATCAGCTTCAATATAACAACAATACAGACTAGTGAGGGCAAATAGTCCTCGATGTAGAAAGGAGAAACTATCAGAAGCCAAATTACACATCACTACCAAATATCTTAGCACCAAGCGTAAATAACCCAATTAGGTACCATCTTTTTTATTTTTTTCAATTAAGATACAAGTGGAGATGGCGGGATTTAAACTTCATATGGTTAACTCAAATCAATTAGACTTAAAGTTGAGCCAAATCGTACTGCAAATAACCACTGAATGGCTCATAATGAACATATAGTTACGATGCAAGTGGGAGAGGTAGGATTCAAACTTCAAACAAATACTTCAAATCAACACGACTTTACATATACATAGATATTGTCTCCATTGGACTTTGATTTGGTAAAATAAAGGCTAAATTATAAAAAAAATACCTCTGAACCTTGCCCCTTGTTTCCAAAATATCTCTATTCTTTCAAAAGTTGCAATATTACTCTTAACCTTTCATAAATGTTTCAAAACTACCATTGGAGTAAAAAAACCGTTAGAATGTTGAATGAAAAGTTGACGTGTCTGAATGTCGTTATTTCAAACTTAATCCAGACAAACATTCTAATCATTGCCACGTCATTTCAGGTCATCACCACATCGATTTTTCATGCACCATTCTAACAGATTTCTACTTCAATGATAGTTTTGAAACATTTATGAAAGGTCAAGGGTAATATTGTAGCTTTTGAAAGAGTAGTGGTATTTTTTAAACACGAGGCAAATTTTGGGGTATTTTTTATAATTTAGCCTAAAATAAATGAATGAAAACAACAGGGCGTTGAGAAGTGCTTTTTCCAAAACAAATGCCCAGTACGTCCACTGACTATAAAAGAAAATAAGAGAACCATCTCCATCTTTCAAACGAACAGAAAGGACGTTTCAAAGGTAGCCATTAAAATACATTTGATAAAAGTTTGAACCAATGAACCATTTACATTTTTGCTTCCACCACTACCACTATTTGCTCATCCACCGTAGCTAGAGCTCCATCAAAGATCTTAAATCCACTTCAAATCTCCCTCTAATCCTCAGTTGCTTAAGACCCCAAAGAAAACAAAAAGAAAAGCATTTAAGAGGCCAATGATTTTGAAATGGTTGAAAGTGACTTTTGTCGGGTTCAAAATCACTCTCAAACATGTCTTCAATCAAAATCAATTTTGATGGTGTGAAAATTGCATCTAAAAATGTAAAACCAAACATTAAAATGATAATATAAAAATTGTTTTTCATAAATTACGTCTAAACAAATCATTTTCAACTAAAAATCACTTTTACTCATTTACAACTTCATGCCATAAATACACAATCAGCTCCAATCAAGAACAATGATGGGAAATTCCATTTCCAACACAAATTGAATCCACAAATCAGCAAAACAAGCCAAACCCAGATCATAGAATCATCAGCAAATAACACAAACAAAACCCCAAAAGCTCAAAATGAGAACTCATAAAAAATGAAACGATTCGATTTAAGAACAAATGCGATTAAATACGAACTTCAATCGATTGAAAATGAAACGAACCAAGAGAATCGCATGGGAAAGAAAGTGGCGCCGGTGTGTTGCGTTGTTGTTGTTTTGTTGAGCAGTGCAATTTTGGGCTCAAACTTCAATCCACGCGAGTCGCTTTCAAAAGCTGATGGCGAACGCCAATTTGCCATACAGCTTTTTTTCGTTTACTAATTATTGTGCTGAATTTAATTAAAAGTTTTCGAGTGCCCTTTGGCTTTCCCAAAATCAATACGAACAGACACGACAATCGATATGATGTTGAGAAAAAATCATCACGAAATGGACAAAAAGAAAAGAAAAAAGAAAAAGAAAAACGTACAGCTTTTTTCTTGGATCTACTCCGAAAGAAACACAGTGTACATGACGTCAATGTAATGCAATAGTGTTTTTGTTATATGTTAGATAATATTTTATATTCTCGATATGACACTTTTCTTTTTCTCAATTTTTTATATTTGTAAGTTATTTTTTTAGTTGGGACTTGGGAGTAATTAAGGTTGGTTTTATGCTAACTTAAACTTATCTGCTCTCGACTAAAAAGTTAGAAATTTGCATCTTTCTATTTCATATATTGTTAAACTTGAAAGAAAATTGACTTTATAGTTTTTCGTATTAAAATTCAAATAAAGGTGAATATTTAAATTTGAGACGTTTAATGAAAGTTGTCGATGACTTGACTATTTTAGCTATACTCGTTGGCTATAATCTATGATATAATATATTTACATGTAAAATATAATTTAAAGTTTGGCTAAATATGTGCTTTGGTCTTTAAA
This sequence comes from Trichosanthes truncata, assembly GCA_033996785.1. NCBI lineage: Eukaryota > Viridiplantae > Streptophyta > Magnoliopsida > Cucurbitales > Cucurbitaceae > Trichosanthes > Trichosanthes truncata. Next base: position 2,296,533 of record JAWPNB010000003.1, read on the forward strand.
TATGTGTTTTTTCAATTTAGTATTTATTGTTTAAATTTAAAAGAGTTTTTAGTTTAGTACTCTTATATTTTAACATTTTTCAATTCAGTATTTCATTGTTGATAAATGTTAAAATTGATTAATGATGAACTTACGAAGCATGATACTTAGTGACTTGGTAGAAATTTAGCGGAGGAAAAATGCACGTAAAAGAAAAAAAAAATCTAATTCCTCATCCAAATTTTTAAGACTTTGATAGAAAGTTTGAGTTATTTTCTTCTAGATGACTTCTTTTCTACTCTAAATTTCCACCAAATATTGTGTTATGCAATTTTATCATTAAGCAATTTTAACATTCACCTATGATGGAAGGCTAAACTGAAAACTTTTTTACTTCAAAAAAACAGCAATAATTAAACACTTTTTAAATAATAGGGACTAAATTGAAAAAATATCCAAGCATTAGGGACCAAAATTTATATTTAGCCTTAAAGCTTCGCTACTAGGTATATAAAATTGAACCAATAATTATACAGTGTTTTTAAGCAATTTTTGTATTATAATTAAATCTTGTGCTGCCAACTATATAACTCAATGATTAAACCAAACTAAGCATAGTTGAACTGACATAAAGTATGTATTATCGACCAAGAGAACCTCCCAATCTCCACTTATTGAATTCAATAAAAAAATTTAAAGCTTATATTATCAACCATGAGGTCAGCAGCTTGAATCCTCTTATCTTCTCGTTTTGTTTTGTTGAACTCAACAAATAGATAAATAAAGCTTTAGCTTTTTGAATAAAACAATCGAGATTAATCAAACTTTATGAAACAAAACCACCCATTTTATAGTCAAGAATCACCGACTAATGGAACCCATCTAATCTAATTGTATAAATGCTGGATTTTAATAATTTTGATTGGTCTCTTTCAATCAATTTTTGTGGTTGTAGTCTTCAATGAAATTATTAATTTGTATTTTTTTTAAAAAACTAATTTCAACAATCTGTTATCGCACATGATATTGTCTTTCTTTTTATGAGAGATTTTATATGTGTGTGTATATTTATTTATTTATTTGATGAATAGTTCATAAAATTCAACATCAATATTTTTTTTATTACCTTAAAAAAAAAGGGAAAAATATCTTTTTAGTCCATGAATTTATGAATTAATACCTTTTTGGTCCATGAGTTTTGGAAATATACAATTTTAGTCTCTGAGTTTTGAAAAATAGGTTTAAAAGGTCCCTCGTATTATTTTTTTTTTAATTTTGTTTATATAAAATCAATATTATTTATTAATTTTTAATATTAACGATTTTTTTAAATTAAAAAAAAAAAAAGCTCTCTTCCCTATCTACCCCATTCTCTCTCCTCTCTCCTCCTTCCACCTTCTTTCCATTTTCTTCATCCTTTGCCCTTCTCCCCACCATCTTTTTTTCCCTCTCCCCTCTCTCTCAATACATCAATCAATCTTCATAAAAAAAAGATATTTTTTTTTTCAACATGAATCTTCATAAAGGAGATGGTGGGGAGAAGGGGAAGATACAAAGAAGATGATAGGAAGGTGGAAGGAGGAGAGAGAATGGGATAGAATGGAGGAGAGATGAGAGAGAGAGAATTGGTAGAGAGGGAAGAGAGATTTAAGGGAAAAATACATTTTTGGTCCCTGAGTTTTTAACAGTATGTGCGTTTGGTCCCTGAGTTTTGGAAATAGACTTTTTTAGTCCATGAGTTTAGGGAAAAATACCTTTTTGGTTCATGAGTTTTGGAAATATACCTTTTTAGTCCATGAGTTTTGAGAAATAGGTTTAAAATGTCACTTGTATTATTATTATTTTTTTATTTTTAATATAAAATCAATATTCTTTATTAATTTTTAATATTAACGATTTTTTAAATTTAAAAAAAAAAACCTCTTTATTAATTTTAAATCTCTCAATATTCTTGATTAATTTTTAATATTAATGATTTTTTAATATTGAGAGAGAGAATGGGGTAGAGAGGAAAGAGAGTTTTTTTTTTTTAATTTAAAAAATTGTTAATATTAAAAATTAATAAAGAATATTAATTTTATATTAAAATAATAATAATACAAATGACCTTTTAAACATATTTCTCGAAATTCAAGGACTAAAAATGTCTATTTCTAAAACTCAGAGACCAAAAAGGTATTTTTCCTTAAATTCAGGGACTAAAAAGGTCTATTTCAAAAACTCAGGGACCAAACGCACATATGGTTAAAAACTCAGGGACCAAAAGGGTATTTTTTCCGAGATTTAATATTAAAAATTAATAAAGAATATTGATTTTATATTAAAAAAAATACGATTGACCTTTTAAACTTATTTCTCAAAACTCATGGACTAAAAAGGTTTATTTCTAAAACTCATGGACCTAAAAGGTATTTTTCTCTAAACTCAAGGACTAAAAAAATATATTTCCAAAACTCAAGGACCAAACGCACCTATGGTTGAAAACTCATGGACCAAAAAGGTATTTTTCCCAAAAAAATATTTTTTTTTATTTTATATATGGGGAATAATAACTACAGTTAAAAGCTAGCAATTCAATGTTAGAAAAATGCTTGAACCGTCTTTTGTTGAATTTCTCTGTTTGACACTTTGAGAAATTAAAGTCCCGCTCATTTTATTTGTTTCAGTACATTTTACATTCCATTCATATTTATTATGCATTTAATACAATCAATTCTGGCCGACTTTGTGTTTGAATTGCAATACTAAAAAGAAAAAGAATTGCCAAACTTGAGCTAATACTCCTAATATAAGACATGTATCTATGACTAAAAGGTATAAGGTTTGAATCATTCACGTAAAAAAAAATCATATCCTTATCTCTCGTTTTCTTACATGATCATTGATTTTTTTTTCATTTAACATGTGAGGTGGAGGAATTTGAACATTATATTTAACTTCTTGGTTGATAGTATTTGTATTGACTATTTGAGTTATGCTTAAATTGACTATTGTGGAAATATTATACCTCTTCAAAAGGGTTTTTTTTTTTTTTTTTTTTTTTTTTTTGTAATGTGTAAAATTGAAAAGTGAAGTTTGTAACATACTATTTTTTTTTTAAACAACATAACACATCTATTTTATCAATGCTCTCTTTTATCTATGTCAACTTTTTTGTGTGCATATCAAATCTTGTCGTGTCAAAATAATCAATCTCTATCTAATAAGCACAACACATCATCATTAAATTAGTGATTTAACTTAACTTAAACATAATTTAACATATTAGAGCTTTATAATCTCTCCTAATATTTGATTGAATCCTCACATCCCATCCTATTTGAATTTTTAAAAATGATTCTAACTATATAAAAACACTATCAAAATTCATAAATGTAATTAACATTATTTAATGTTTTTCAAGAAAGTGTATGTGTTTGTGTGTGATTAGCAGCACGTTGATTGCCTCAACGGTAAGATATAAATTAATGGTAAACAGTGTAAATATTCAATCACATAATTAACTATAGGTCAGACTCATTTTATTTTAGTCTTTATTTTTAAATATTTAAATTTAGCTATTATACTTCTAATAAATCTTAAAATTGATTTTTATCATTAGTTTAAAGTTAATTTTGATCAAATATAATAAAATAATATTAATAATTTTCATTTGAGAAAAGACATAATGTAAATATGTTTTTAGAGATAATATTAATATATACTCTTTTTTTTTGGAAAAAAAATAATCATAACTCAATTGTAGGGATTAATTTAAGATTTATTGAAAGTATAAATATTAAAATATAACAAGTTTTAAAATACTGTACTAAAATAGTATTTTAATGTTAATTATATTATTTTATAACATGAAATCTATTGTTTTATTTATTTTAGTACAAATTAGATAGAGATGACACAGTAAAATGTACAGCCCGCCACACTCCGCACGTTGACTTGGGTGCAGTAGCACAGAGGGTAAGTTGGTCCTTTCGCTTTCATCAATTCAATGGGCCGCATTCAATTCATTGGGCTTTTCAAACCAACTCAACAGCAACCGGAAATTTTTCATAAGATATTACTTCAATTTATCGTTAATCACGTCAATATTGTTTCAACAATATATGAAGATAAAGATTTAAAACTCGAACTTTTTAATTAAGAATATAATGTATCAATCAATTGAGTCATGTTTAAATTGATGTATGATATATAGTTCAATAACATTAAATAATTATTCATGAATATGAATTCATAGAATGAATAAAGGGAGTAGGTAGAATGAGAGTGAAATTTTTTCTTCTTGCAACCTAGATGCATTAATAATATCCTTTAATTACAAAACTACCATTAAAAGGAAGGGAAGAGGAGGAGGAGGGATCTTACATCTAAAAACCTTTTATTTTAAGTCAACAACATGTAAAGTGATGATTTAAGTCTCCGACTTTTTGATCAATGATATATATCTTAACGAGTTGAATTTTATCTAAGATGACACAAATTTTAATACATATGATATTATTAAACAATAACAAAAATGTTACACCTTGGAAAAAATTAATTTTATCATATTGTAAAATAAATCACTTGAAAATGTTGGGCATGACCCCAAGCAATAGATAATGAACTCAAAGGCTAGTTGGCTCGAGATCCCTTGTCTCCCAATGTGATGTGGGGGACAACATTTTTTTTTTTTTTTTACTTCAATAATATGTGAGGATGAGAGATTTGAACCTTTTTCTTTTTCTTTTTTAGTTCAACAATTGTAGGGGAGGATCGAACCATCAATAAAGATCCAAACCTTTGACCTATTGGTCTTAACTAGTTGAGCAAGGAAATACTATTTGTACAATACATTTTTAAAATGTCACTTATAATTCTAACCGCGATAACTAACACATCACTAACTCTAATTGTGCTTGGTGCATTTTTCTCCTATAAATAGTTCAAAAATTTCGTCAAAATTATTCAATATTTGTTAAATTATCAATCAACTCAAAAACTTGAGCTAATGAGTTATGGTAAATTTAATTATATCAATACTCTAACAATATTTTTTTCTAACTCAATTATAAGAGCGTGTTCGACAAATATCATGCTAAGATTTTTCAACTAGCATGATTTATTTGTTATTTATTTCATATTACCATCACTAGTCATGTATAGTTAATCAAGCTCAATTAGCGTGTCAATCAAAATTCTACAACTTCACATACAAATAACTTGAGGAAGCTTAAAAAATGAGCCCTTTATTTCAAAATTTTCAAGAGAAAAAATCTAAATGACGGTGTTTAAATGTCCATCAATATATATTTTTTAGAATAATGTTCATCAACAAACTCGAACATAGTTTAACTGATTAAAATATTATAATATCAATCAAAAGATCAAACATTTAAATCTCTATTTTTACATATTATTGAACTTGGAAAAAAAAACAAGATTGATCGATTTCTCTAGCTTTAGTTAATAAAAATATTGGAAAACAACTTTAAAAAAAAAACACAAAAAACAAAAATTAGCCGTGTGGAATATTAAAACATTATTAAAACAGAGTATTTTTTTTGTTTTTTTGACAGAATATTAAAACATTCAATTGACTAAGGTCACTTTAAATTCCACCACTAACATGCTTTCATAAAGGATAAAGACAGCATACTATTAATTGTAAAATAAAAAATCAAAGTATCTCAATTCACGTCGATTTAGTCCAAACTTTTCTTTTTTGTATTGCACTTTTTTATCTTTTTATATATTTTAAAATCTCAAATTTTGTCACACATTAGTTTATTAACTTTAATAGTTTTTGTTTTTCTGAGCAACTGTTGGAGTGGGGCCCAACTTTCAACATTGGAAAATATAGTACATAAAATTTATATGCTACTAACTTTTTAATGTCTGTGTAAAAACAAAAACATCAAATAAAAAATATATAAATTAAATGAAATTAGCATAATTATATCCGATATGAAATATATAAATAACTACTTTGTATTAGATAAATAAAAAATATATAAATTAAATGAAATTAGCATAATTATATCAGTACCGATATGAAATATATAAATAACTACTTTGTAGATAAATTACAAGTTTAGTCCCTAAACTTTGAGTTTCGTGTCTATTTGATTTCTGAACTTTCAAAATTGTTTAATAAGTCCCTAAACTTTCAATTTTTTGTCTAATAGGTTCCCAAACTTTCAATTTTTTGTCTAATAGATCCCTAAAAAATTTAAATATTTTTAAAATTAATTGATTTATTAGATATAAATTTAAATTTTATGTCTAATGGAACCCTAAAATTGTAATTTTGTACTAATAGATCCGTAGATTTTAAAAAATTCAAAAGTTTATGAACTAAATTTGTAATTTTGAAAGTTCGTGGAATAAACACAAATCTCAAAATTCATTGATCAAATTTGTAATTTAACCTATATAAATAACTATTTTGCATTGCCAAGTTAAACATAGTTTAACTATTTAAGACACTATACAACGATCATAAATATGAAATATTTAAATTTCTACGCTCTTACAATGTTTAACTAGTTGTCTTTTAATTAGTAAATTCATTTATTTTGACCCATTATTGTTTCAAATTGGGATATTGACTAAAGGGGTTTCTTGGAATGTTGGGCAAGCTTAAGAACTTAGCCTTTTGAAATGTATTCAAATTTCCATCTCATACCCATCCCTCAATTCAAAATCATTAATTTAGATGCTTACAAACGTAGCCTTTTGAAATGTATGTAAATTTCCACCTCATACCTATCCCTCAATTCACAATCATTAATTTAGATGCTTAAAACTTAGCCTTTTAAAATGTATGCAAATTTCCACCTCATACCCATCCCTCAATTCAAAATCATTAGATTAGATGTTTGACAATCTACAACTTAACTGCAATCTCCCTCTTTGATTAACTTATAATCTAAGTGTCACCTTTCTTCTCAAGTGAAACTCAATTTGTGGGCAAAATAATAACGATGATAAACAATCTCATTCTAACAATGTCGATCTCTTTTCTTTTAAAACTTTCGTTATTGTCTCTATCGTTTGATCAAATGTCTATTGACAAAAGAGACAACAACTCTCACTAACAAAAATTCATTTAGTATAGTATTTGAGTATTTGATAAATGAACTTTATGATATGTCGTTTTATTTTAATTGTAAAGATTTGATAGATTGTATAGATTTAAAAACATGAAACTGAGTCTAATTTTAAGGCATTAAAATTGAAGTTAAAAGGTACAAGTGAGTTGTCGCTATTCACATTTTAAAGTGCAATTAATCATTTTTATTAGAGTTTTATTACTTTTTAAACTCAGTAACTAATTAGGTTATATATTTGTCACTTTATAACAAAACGTCCACTAAGCAAATTTCAAGATTAAAAAAAAAAAAGTTGTATGACTAACTAAAAATGTTAAGGATGAGGGATAAGCTTTAATCAAATATAAAAATGATTTAAAGTTGTTTTGAAATAAAATAATTTAAATAATATAAACGTATTTTAAATTTAAAGAAATATATGAAATCATTTTTGGATTTTTTTTGTCTACATGCAAATATATACATTTTTTTATTTAGTTAGTTTAAATTACAAATTTAGTCAAGGTAATTTAATGCTTATGTCTAATGAGTCTTTAAACTTTAAAAAATATCTAATATTTATTTGAATTTTCAATTTTATGTCTAGTAAGTCTCTTGGACTTTAAAAATCTAAAATAGGTCTCTAAATTAATTTTCAATTTTGTGATATTTTTTTTAATAATGAAATTTTATGTATAATAAATCCCTGACCAAATCTATTATTGGACATAAAATTAAGTTTTGTATCTAATATAGTAATGTGATATTAAACTTTCAATTTTGTATCTAATAGATTTGTGAATTATAGAAAATATTAGATAAACAATAAACTTGTTAGATATATAATTGAAAGTTCAAGAACTTAATTGACATAAAATAAAAGATTTAAGAATTTATTAGATACTTTATAAAATTTTAAAATTTTAAAATTTTAAAAATCTATTTAACATAAACTTAAAAGTTTATATAATTTAAACATTTATTTATTATCTACTTGCAGTACAGTACAGCAACTTTTGATACAAGACAGAGATTAAAAAAAGTAAAAAAATTGTCAACATGTGCGGTAGCCTGGGAAATTCAATCACAGATTTTTATTTTATAAAAGAAAACAAATGAAATATATGATTTGGGACAGGACAGGACACGACGCAGTCAACCTTCCAACAATATCCAATTTTATTCAGAAAGAAAGACAGCGGGAAATTCAACGATTATATTAAAAAATAAACGTAGATGTTGGATGGGAAGATTTGAATTTAGGCTAAATTATAAATTAAGCTTCTATGTTTTATCCTCAATTTTTAATTACTTTTCAATAAATTTTAAAATTAGTCAATATCATTAGTTTTGTGGTTTTTTTAAAATTTAAATAATTAGTATCTATCAACTTTTTTACTATAAATTTTGATAACATATTCATATGGTGTCTTTTATTGAATGCAAAATATTATTATGTTGTTTCAAAGTTAGATACAAATTAACTTCAAACTAACGACGAGGACTAAATTTAAGATTTATTGAAAGTGCGAGAACTAAATATAAACATTAATGGAATGAATCTCAAAATACATTGGTCGAAATAGTATTTTAATGAGATCTTTTAGTACACTAAATGTAAAAGTGGATATTTTAACTTCCAACTTCAATAGAGTTAAGTACGTGCCTTAAACGATGAGTTATGCTTATGCTTATGTTAGCCATAAGTGATAAAAACTCAAAAATAGTAGATTATTTGAAAATTTATAAATTAAATTTTATGATGCAACATCTTGCTTTGATGATGTATGAGTATGCCAAATAGGTTCATGATTCTTAAATCAAAATTTCCTCACATCATTTTATCTATAGCTTGAATCATTTTAATATAAAATATTATGTAATTATATTAAATTCAACCTATCATAAAGTTATTTATTGTAAAAAAAAAATAATTAAAGTTATTTAAATTGAATAAATTTACAAAACCAACATTTAATTTAGATTGAAAATAACCAACTTAAACATAATTTAACTAATCAATGGATTATATATATATATATAAATGATTTTGTACAAATCTCTACCTACCACCTGGTGAGCTAAAAAAATATCCTTTAATATATCCCAATCCAAATTAATCAAATATATATTTTTTGAAATTACATTTTCAAAAAGAGGGAAAAAAGAACTTTTCAAATTATAATAGTAAAAAAGAACATTTCAAGTTTTCATATATATTCACGCGCGCGCGTTTGTAAATTCAACGGCGTACATTAGAATCGCATTGACCCACGAATCAAAATATTTATTGAATTTGGCGCACGTTAGTGTCATCCACTTGTATTCATGTTCTCTTTTTTAACTCTCTCAACAATCAACATTAATAGGAACCGCCATTTCTGTGAGTATCATTGGTTCTATTCTACTCTGTTAGCGCAATGACGAGCCCAAGTCCATGGCACGGCGGTGGTGAACGGCGGAATTCTAGCTCCGGCGGTGAACGGCGGAATTCTAGCTCCGGCGGTGAGCGGCGGAATTCCAGCTCCAGCAGTGAGCGGCGGAACTCCAGCTCCAGAACGCCGATTTACTTTCCCTACTCGCCCAGTCCGGATGTATCCGCCGGTATGGAATCCCGTTCCCGACTTGATCCTGTGAAAGCCGCCGCACGGTCCGTCGCTGGAGCTTTCATTACTTGCTTTACTCCACCGGAGAAGGAAACTTCGCCAGGTTTGGGTTTTTGTGGCGAATTTCGTCATTCTACAGGTAATACTTGATTTTAAGCGAGGGGAATGAGAAGGTTTTGTGAGTGTGTCTTTTTTCGACTTGGATCATGCTGTGTTAGCTCCTGAATTCTCTTTTGAGTAACTGGTGATGAAGATAAATGAATAGGTTATAGGTCTCGTTGCGTCGTCTTTTTGGAGCTCAAGCTGCTGTTGAATGCTTTTTTTTTTTTTTTGTTGGTTTACGGATCGTGGATGTTCGTCTGAAAATTTGGTGAAGATTTTATCGAATTGTTTGTTTTCTGTATTATCTCCACTTTGGAAACTCCCTGTTCCTGCAAATTGCAAAAATTTATTCTCCAAGACTCGTTTATCTATTTCTAGTTGAAGATCGTCTGAGATAGTGGATTTCTTAATCTTGCCATACATTGAGATTTGAAACTTTTTGTCTTGTCTCCATTAAATTCTACCATTTCTTTGTTAGATAACTTGAGGAAGATAGGAATAAGTGGATTTTTCGAATCATTTAGAAAGTCCCTGAAAATGAATCAGTTAAGAAACTGCAATTCTAATTTCCGTGTTCGTGGGCTCACTTGATTCAATCGAACAGTAAATTACTTATTCCAATTGTGATTTTAGGATGAAATTGTGTGTTTATTTCTCTGTAATTTCAGATGCTTCCAGTCATAATGGCAAAAGAAATCAAGGATCTAGACGAGAAACCCACTTCAGTTCAAATCTATCTGTCCATGATAGAGAGCCTGGATCTTTAAGGATCAGCATAGAAGAAATCCGCAAGGCCACGAAGAACTTCTCCACATCTTCAAAAATTGGTCAAGGGGGTTTTGGGGCTGTCTACAAGGGGAAACTCGATGGAGTGCTTGTGGCAATAAAACGTGCCAAGAAGGTTAAATTTGATTCTTAAGCAGTTTATGGCTTAATGCTTTCAAACACAATCTCTATTCATTGTTGTTAACTTGGATTCCATTTTTTTTCATAACCTCTTCCTCTACAGAGTGTATATGATAATAATTTGGGTGTGGAGTTTAAAAGTGAGATTCAAACACTTGCCCAAGTAGAACATTTAAATCTGGTTAAGTTCTATGGATATCTAGAACATGAAGATGAACGAATCGTCATTGTCGAGTATGTGCCCAATGGCACTCTCAGAGAGCACTTAGAGTGTGAGTTACTTTGTTTCAGCTTTATCCTCTCTTTGAACTACACCGTTTACTCTTATCTGAATCATGAAACTTGATGGCAGGCATCCATGGCACTACTCTTGACCTTGCTACGAGGCTCGACATTGCAACTGATGTGGCTCATGCAATAACATATCTTCATATGTATACAGGTATGAATTTGATTCGGTGCTCAACTCATCTTAACTTTGTAAAACTCATATGGTGAGTTTGGAATGACTTCTGGGAGGGTAAAAAGTGCTTTTATTAGGTAAAAGCACTTAAAAAAAAAATCACAGTAATGGAAAAATTCATAAAATACTACAAAATATTTATAATGATTTTAGGAGAAACACTCCATTAGTGATTCTTCCTAAAGTGTTTGTTGAAGAAGTATTTCCAATCTTAATGTATCTTTGTTGTTGAAATCTAGTTGATTTTATTAGATCGTACATCTTCTGGTTCTTTGTTAGCGTGATTATATTCTGCTGTGTAGATCGTCCCATCATTCATAGAGACATAAAGTCTTCCAACATTCTCTTGACCGAGAATTATAGAGCCAAAGTTGCAGACTTTGGCTTTGCAAGACTTGCAGCTGATGGTGATGCGACCCATGTGTCCACTCAAGTCAAAGGAACTGCTGGTTACTTGGACCCAGAATATCTCAAAACTTATCAACTGACCGAAAAGAGTGATATCTATTCATTTGGCGTTTTGTTGGTTGAATTAGTCACAGGCAGGCGCCCCATAGAACCCAAGCGAGAACTTGACCAACGAATCACTCCAAAATGGGTGAGACTTTTTCTCTCATCATTTCACTACTAGTATAAGATCATATATCATAAGGGTTAAGGATGCGAATATAGTCCACGATAGGTACATTATATATAAAGGTCAAGTCAAGGACAATATCTCTGTTGGTATATAGTTTTTAGGTAGAATTTAAAAGTAAGTTCACGTGGACATGAATTCAATCAGGACAAAATCATACTATTGTAAAAATATGGAGTAACACGTTGTACGATACTAGAGCCTCCATGGTAAACTTACTGTCATTTGTTCTTCACACACGGCTCTGGGTTGAAATTAATGCAGGCCATGAAGAAGTTTTCTGAAGGAGAGTCCAGTGAAATCTTGGACCCAAATCTAGAGCAAACAGCTGCAAATGATTTCGCAGGGGAAAAGATTCTGGAGTTGGCCTTACAATGCTTGGCTCCCCGGAGGCACAGTCGGCCTAGCATGAGGAGGTGTGCAGAGATACTGTGGAGCATACGCAAGGACCACAGAGAACTTTCAGCTCCAGATTTCCGTTCATTCTCTACAAATTCACAAAGGAGTGCCTCGGTAAGAGAAAAATGAAACTGAAATCCAAGTAGAAAAGAAGATGGTCAAATCCAATAATGTAATTGCAGATAATAAGCTTTGAGCAGAAGGAGATCTTGAATTCTTGGTACATAATCATGATGAATTGGAATTTTTGATCCTATGAGGAGCAAAGCCCTCTTAGAATCTTTATTCGAGGAAGCAAGCAGATTCTCAGAACGTATGTTCATTGGTGAGATTATATTTGTTTGGCTTGTGTGCTAGCTGCATTGTTTTGGTTGATTTGTGCTGCAATTACTCTATTTTGCTTGTAAATTTGTGTATTTAGTTATATTAAGGATGATTGATCATATTTTGTGGCTGAAAAGTTAATAACTGAATAGGCAATGAGAAACTTCAAGCCAAACTCTTGTTCACTTTCTATTTATTCATACTAGGAACTGCGGATGTGGTTTATTTCTATTATATAAAGATGTTAGTAAGTACTTTGTATGAAGTAGAAAAGGTGAGACTAAGTTTGAATTCTTTTTTACTTTTTTACTGGTGACGAACTATTTTGTGTTGTTTAACAAATATATAAATCTCATTAACATTTCAAATGCATATTAGTTTAATATAGTTTTAATTATGCCTTTATTATTATTAGTTTTTAGTTCAACAGGTTGGATAAAGATTCGAACCTCGACTTCTTGGTCGATGGTATATATGGACTACCGCTTAAATTGGCTAATTTACGCATTTATTCCATCTCTACTTTTGATACCATTAATACTTTATGATATATATTCATTAGTTTATTTATTCGTTTGTTACGTCACACAAACTTACTCAAAGTTGATCTAGTGGACATGCCGTATTAATGTTTCATACTTTCATGAATTAAATTATATTAATGACATAGACCATAGGATATATATAAAATTTTAATGCCCATATGACACATTCATTGGTTTATCCAATTGTTTGTCATGTCATGCAAACTTCAAAATTTATCTAATGAGCGTACTACAACAAACTATAGAACAGTATAATTCAAATTTCACCGATGTAATCGAAAATTTTCGAAGTTCAATAATTAAATGAACACATCAGTAAGCTAATACTCGCTTGGACATCAAGTATTTTCCCCTTTTGACAAATATACTTGTAATTGTAGAATTATTGATGCAACTTAGCCAGATTAAGAAGCCATTTTGGCTGCAGGCACAAGCAAGCCCCACATGCCTTGTGATGTTTCTTTCATCATAAATGTGGATCATTGAGTTTAATCTTTAATACTTCAAAAATAAGTTACGATTCTGTTAGTAGGACGAGACAAAATTATCAATTTATTGAATCTTCTGAACAAGTTTTATTTTTTGTGACCAAACGCATTTTTTGGGTTGTATTTTAGCGTTGAACAAGATAGTATCTTTTATAATTTAGATTATTCTCTACGTTTGAAATTTTGAGACGTTTACCCCCTTTTTTATTTTTAATTTTGATATCTTATTTTAGAAAAGTGACATTGACTAGTTGACTTGTCTTTGAGCTGCAATCTTTTTAATATCAGTTATTATTTTGGCTTTTTCTTTTTCTTGGACAAGAAAGCCATTCCTCAAACTTTAATGGCAAATGGGCTCGCCGTTTCCATAAAATGCTTAGACTAAATTACAAATTTAGTTCTTGAACTTCATATTTGTATCTAATAAGTCAATAAACTTTAATAAGTATCTATTAGATCGTTGAACTTTCAATTTTGTGTCTAATCGGTCACTAAACTTTAAAGGTGTCAAATAAGGTCCTTGCACCTTCAATTTTCTATATATTATATCATTGACATATTCAACATTTTTTAAAATTATCAAATATATTAGACATAAAATTGAATTTTGTGTCTAATTAGACATTAAACCTTTAATTTTGTACCCAAGAGGTTTGGAAATTAAAAAAAAAAAGTCGAATTAGTCAATGACTTATTAGACACTTTGTTAAGAGTCTAAATAGATATAAACCTAAAAATTCATAGACTAAATTTATAATTTAACTAATAAAATGTCACAATATTTTTTTTAGTACAACAAATTGATGGTATAGGAATTTGAACCTCCGACCTCAAAAGAATGAGTACATGTCAATTATTGTTGAGCTATATTTACTTTAAAACAAATCTTAATAGTTTGAATCATAAAATGGCATATTGGGTTCTATTGGGCCCAATATTTTCTAATTGTTTTGGATTCCACACGTGCATGGACCTCATTACATATTCTATTGTGCAAGTTTAGCTTTGTAGGGAGGGAACTTTGACATGTTCTCCACATAAAAGTCTTGATTTATTTTGGTGGGATGGTGTCCCTTGTCTCAACCTTGCTCGTGGGAACATACCTAACATGATTGAGGCATCTTTGTCTATGAATATGTCTCGGACGAGTCTTGCATCCCATTCCTAGTAAACAAGGAATAGACTTTGCTATTGATAAGAGCTGAGTAATAGATAAAACTTTGAATGTTTTATTCCCTTGGCATTCATTGAGTAGTATAAAATATCAATTGATTTGTCGTCTTCATTTCGCCATCTTCTCCCTTTGATAGCTAATTTTCAACTTCAAAGAATACTTCTCCAGACATATGAAGGTCTCGTCCTAAGATTTGCGTTAAGGATGGTTTCCTAATGAAAATATATTACCTTTAAAGTTTGGGCTAATAGAGACTATTGTCTATCTAGAGGATAGAATCTTCTAGATATGCTTAGTTCAGTTTGATTGATATAATGGAGGTATCTGAAACCCAATCCTCCATGTCTTTTGAACCGAATTTCAATTAATTACCATATTACTTTAAAAGTTTCAATTTAACTTTTCTATAAAAAAAAGTTTCAATTTAACTATATGATTTGGCTTAATCTCACAAATCAACTCTAAACCATTTTTATCCATAGAAAAGCTAAGGCCCCGTTTGATAACCATTTGGTTTTTGGTTTTTGGTTTTTAAAAATTAAGCCTATAAATACTACTCCCACCTATGGTTTTACTTGTTTTGTCATATACTTTTTGCCTATGTTTTCAAAAATCAAGCTATGTTTTGAAAACTAAAAAAAAAAGTTTTCAAAAACTTGTTTTTGTTTTTAGAATTTGGTTAAGAATTCAAATACTTCCTTAAGGGAGATGAAAATCATTGTAGAGAAATTGAGAGAAAACAAGCTTAATTTTCAAAAACCAAAAACTAAAAATCAAATGGTTATCAAACGGGGCCTTAATTTTTTTTTTTTCCGATTTTACCTAAATGATAAACCAAACACTTGTTCGTTGTCATGTAAACAAAAAGCATATCATATATTCAATATAGTAATAATTTAGTGGTATGCTCGTGTGTCAAATATGTCAACAAAATAATAATTTAACAACACATTAGCCATTGAAGATTAATAATCAAATTGAGAGACTAATATTTAGGTAACACGTGCTCACACATGTAGGGCTAATTGTAGCTAATTCGAGTATAGCTTGATAAATGAGTAATTACTATTTAAAAGGTCGATGTTTCGATTATCTGCCAGGGCTGAACTAAAAAAAAATTGCCATTTGTATATTTAAATTTTTTTTAAAAAAGTTGAAAACCGCCGGAGTTCATCTTCACTTTTCCTTTCGCGCCATTCCCTGGCCAGTTCTCCCAAAAAGACTAGACGCATCCTTTCTCTCTCTTTCGCTCCAGTTTTCTCCTTTCCTCTTTCACATATGCGTTTCTTGCTGTAAGTATTTCTTGAATTTTGATCTGGAATATTTCTTTTTCAGAACCGAGTTTGTATTGCTGAATTCACTGTTCTTTCTCTTTTGTTGTTGGGAGGGGTTTTAATGTTTGAGCTCGGAAGCTTGGGATTGGGGGGGAGGTGGGAGGGATTTAGGGTTCTAGGTACGATAATTTAGAGCCCATTTAAGCATATGAGGGTTTGAAGAAACGGAATTAGCAATTTATCAAATCTGTACATTATTAGTATCTTTCTTTCTGCGTTTTATCTCAATCAAATTTTTTCATGCTCGCTAAATATGCCATTTCATCTGGTTCCTTGTAGTTTCCCTAAGTCTTACGAGTTTTCTTTCAGAATTTTGAGGAGAGATTGCTTATTTGTTTATTTTTTCTGCAAAGGGAGATTGCTTTTTTATCATATTTGCTTTATTTTGTTCGACTCTGCCGAGTTTCTGAGGGGCATATGTGGAATTTTGCTAAGCATCTGAATTAGGGCTGGTTTTTCGATTGATACACGCATAGAGAGAGAAAACACGCAGCCGTGGGTCTCGCAGTGCAGTGGCTTTGAACGCCGTGGGTCTCTCGGTTCGGAGGCTGTAAACGGCGTGGGTGTGGGTCTTTTTCCCGCAGCAACAGACGGCGATTGTGGCTGTGAACGGTGGTTTCCGATTAGTCACAAGTGGTTTAGCTTGTGAGGTGATTTCACAGTGGGTATTCATTTGAAGCTCAATTCGATCAAGATTTGAGGTATCTGTCGTGATTATCGACGCAATTCAGTCCATACTAATTGGGTGAATTTATTCCGTTGTATTCTGTATTAGTGTCTTGGTGCTCTTGAAAGAAAAGTTCCATAAGCTAGTTCTCAAAGTGGAGGTAGACGAAAGGTTGAACCACTATTTATCTTGGTGTTGATTCTCTCTTGCTCGTTAATTTTAGTTGCAGCAAATTTCATTTTGTTTTGGATGTTTTAGAGTTCGGTTTGTTAAGAAATCCCCAGATCAAGAGTTTAGAATGAATTTTTTTTCTCTGTATTCAAGATAGAGGTTCTGATCTCAATTAGACTCTATGGCTATCTAAGCCAATAATCTGTGCTTATTTAAACATTGTTATATGTGAGATGAGGTCAGAGAGCGTTATATTGGATTAGGCGGGCTCTTTATCCTTACCTTGTTGCCTTCCCCATCAAGAAGCCTTGGACCTTGCTACTTTTTAGTTGTCTTAAATGTAGCAGCCATTGCATGGTTTTAGACACACAAAAATGGGGGAACAAGACCTTGCAAAATTCCCATTTATCAATTTAAGTTTATCATCCCAAGTCACATGGAAGTTTGACTTTTCATTTCAATTTGTTTCAGCATTGATAGGAAAACAGTCGGTAGAATCAGCAGAATAATTGGACAACATGGCATCAAGCTTGGGAGGGGCGTCGATGTCGCAAACAGATGACTTCGAGACGTTCACTCCAACGTCTGATGTGGAGCCTCTAAAGAGGGCTTGGCGTAATGAAAAGGCTGCTCCTGAGATTCTACCCTTTGAGGCATCTTTGGTTGGGAGAATTAAAGAGCAGATTCAATTAATGGTATTCCAGAGACTCTGCTCCAATGCCTGTTTGATTCCCAAGCAATTTTAGGGAAGAAAATCAGTTGCAGGATAACATTTGATGTAGTTCCCATGTTGTTATTTATCGAATGTCTCTGAAATTTTAGTAACTCATGATTTTATTTTACTAAAATCCCGTTTCTGAATTGCAATTTTAGTTATTGTGTTCCATTCTCAAAATTTATTTTATTGATTTGTAAAAAGAGTTTGTAATTGTTCCACCTACGCCCTTTTGGTTCATATGGCACAATATTAGCATATAGATCTTCTTGGTAGCAAACTAAAAATACATATTGATACATTGCTCTTAAATTATTATTGTTATTCAATTGTGTGGTCCGTTTACTTTATTCATAGATTACTAACATTGATATCAATTTGCATCCGTTCACAGGAAGGAAATATAGAGGAATATTCAAGAAGTGGTGCTGATCCCCTAATTGTATCACTCTATCAAATGGATTTAGATAGGACACAGTTCTTATTGAGATCATATATTAGGATTCGCTTGCAGAAGGTACAACCTGACTATAGTTTAATTTTGTTTAGAGACTGAGCAGTTATGCTTTTCTTTCCTTTTCCCCTTTTTGTACTTTATATAAGTTTATAATCCTTTCATTGCATTTGAAATTATGAATGTGTACATTCTTCACAAGCATGGAGAACAGATCAAGACCCAAGTAGAAAATTAGTTTAATTCTCCAATTTACATTCCATTCTCTTCTTTTAATTTTAAAACAATCTTCCTCTCCTAGATCGAGAAGTACATGCTCTATATCTTGAAGTCAGATGAACTTTTCAGACGTCTTTCTGAAGAAGAGATAACATTTACTGATAGGTGAAAGCTATCATCATGTTGTCGGTTTTCTATAAATATGAATATTCCAAGTCTAGTAGGTTTTATTATTTATTTATTTTGTTTTGTTTTTTTCACATTCATGTTGTGGTGCAGGTGTATTCATGATATGAAAAGACATTTTGATGAGAGTGTTCTATCAAAATTGCCTAATAATTATCAGGACATTTTGAGGCAATCTATAACAAGTGAAGAGGATGACATGGGTACTCAAACACCTTCAAAATAAATTCTTTGATTCTTCCTTAGAGCATCATGCTCACTTTTTTTAATGTTCACATTCATGTTATATCTCAATTTGAATCTGCAGACGGTAATGTATGTGGACATGGTCCAATTCCTTTAGTAATATTGATCTATTGGATCTTGACTCGATACAGAGCATTGACGATCTTTCTTTGATCAAATAGTTCATAAATGAAATTTTAACATATTTTACAAACCTAACATTCCAAAAGACTTAGCTTTATTTCAATATTCCTATCATTGGAGCTTCTCTAAGATATAGGTGCTCAGAATTACAACTTTTTAAGTCAACATGAAGGATAGTTCAGATCAATTCCCATGTAGGATATATTTTCCAATCTGCCACCAATATTCTTTCACTCATGAATTCAACTTATTTCTGCATTGTAATCTTTTGGAAGTTATTAGCACATGTGAAGTGTTATTGATATAAAATCGATGAATTATATGTTATTTGAATCTTGATGATTTTGGTTTTGTTTGATTCAGTTCCAGAACCACCACTGGACACATTTGTGGTCTGCAAAAGTAAGGAATATCTGGAACATATACAGCTTGAGGATGAGGATGAGAGGGCATCTAGTAGAATGTAACATTCTTTCTTTTGTATCATTTTACTTCCTTTATAATTTCCATTTTTTTTGCTATTATATATTAATATATCCTACAACCTATCAAATTCTACAGAGAGGAACCTTTTGAGATGGAGGCCAATGTATTACACATTATCCGCTACAAGCCCATAAAATCACTTGTAGTGAGCGGGAGAATCGATTTGCTGTAGACAATCTCGACGGTCCTTTTGTCCTTCATCTTTGATGTTCTGAAATAGCAGCTATCGACATTGGTACCCCTCACCATCTTTATTATCTTGCATCATGTCTTGGTCAATCTGTATGTGATAAAAAGGCATTGTTCAAGTTAGTTTTGGTAGCTTCATGGCATTAATGCTGGTGACTGTTCCATTAAGCCAATAATGTTAAGAGCGGTTGCAAGGTTTGAACCCATCCTGGATAGCTTTTCAAAGTAATCAAATAGGATGTCTTATTGCTAGTAAATGACCCATAATGAACTATGTAGCACCAGTGCATCCAACTGCTAAAATAGTTATGGCATCTGCCTTGAACTTGACTTTTGACATTTTTATTTGTATACAGATATTACTAAAATTTTTAATTTTATATTTTCGTGAAGTGATTAATTAAATGAAATCAAATTATAAATTGATTTGATAATTTTTTTTTTAATTCAACGGTATATGGGGTGAGGATTTGAACCTTTGACATTTGGAGGAAGGTGATAATGTCTTAACTAGTTGAGCTATGCGTTTAGGTTGATGATCACTTTTTGAAATTTTAAGATGGATTTGTTTGAGATTTATCAATATTTGATCTAAAAGAAATTATAGTGAAGTTTTTGGAAAGATAAAGATGCCTTGTTGCCTATTTTCTTTTTCTAGAGAGAACTTCAATGGATTAAATTATAACATACACTCTATTGCTTTGAAGTCAAGAATTAATGTCCAATTGGAAAGATTTTGTTTTGTTCATCCTTCCTCTCTAATTGAAGTAGACATTCATATCAACTTGGTTCAAATGTTTAGCAAAATACTTCCACTTTAATTTTTAGTTAATATAATTGTTTGGAAAACTTTAAAGACTAGTAAGCCCTTTTATCCTTATTTTATTGTAATTTCATTTTAAAGGTGATGGAGACTATATCCCATTGGTTACTTGAATGCTAATTTCAACTTTGGTTGAGCTCATAAATGAGAGGAATGGTAGAGCATTGAAGGCATTAGCAAAAGCTGGTGAGCCATTTCAATCTGATATCTCATGATATTAAATGATGAATGTGGCATTATAGATAGATGGTCAATGACAATGGATAAAATCAACCCGTATAATTTATATCTATTAGTCACACATCAATTAAAAGTGCTAGATATTTTAAATTTATGCAAAAAAAAAAAAACAAAAAACAAAAAACGAAACCATGCTTATTTTGCATAAGTTTGAAATTGATACACCAATTCAGACATAACTCAACAAATAAAGGTATTATACTCTGCCATTTTTGTGGTCTCTCAGAAAATCGGTCTGGGCAGGGGAGGAGGATTTCGAGGATCTTCCAAGGATTTCGGGAAAGCCAACCAGTATAATTTATAGTAGTTGGTTACACATCAATTGGAACTGCTAGATAGTTTAAATTTATGCAGAAAAAAAAAAACCATGCTTGTTTTGTTTGAGTTTGAAATTGATACACCAATCTAGACATAATTCAACTGATTAAAATATTATATTTAAAGATGACAATGGGATGGGATGGGGTCGTGGATGCACTCTCCATTCTCTTCCTTGTAGGGATTTTACATCCCCATTCTCTCTCCATTTCTCATTTCAGGGTTGGGGTTGGAGAATCCTCGTTTGGGGATCGGGTCTTCACGAAAAAAAATCTCTGTTTTTTATTTTTATTTTATTTATTTATTAAAATTAATTAAAAAATTGGTAAATATTAAAATTATAAATACTTTTATGTTAAAGTTAATATTATTATTGTTTTATTTACGTAAATAATTAATTTTTAAAAATATTTAACATTTTTATTATAAATTTAATATAAACATTGTTATATTATAAAATTAAATATAATAAACACATAAACTAATGAAATTAAATTAACTCCTACACAGTACAGTAAGGAATTTTAACTTAAATATATAATGTTATTAATAATATTATATAATAAAATATGTTAATAATAAAATTATTATAAATAATTACAACATATTTTTAAAAATTAATATTTTAAAAAAATTATTCGGAGCAGGTTTGGGGTTGGGGACAGTTAAATTGGGAATTCTCCACCTTGTTTGGGATGGGACTCACAAGGATTCGATCCTGCAGATATTTTGTCATCTCTAATTATACTCTTAACCAAAATATCAAAGGTTTAAATCCACACTCTTACATTATTGAACTCAAAAAAGAAAGTTTGAAATAGATACAGTTGAGTTTTATAATATAGCTAGCATAGTCCAAAAGCAAAAAGGAGAAAAGTGATTCTCTTTAGTAATGACATTGTGATTCTGGCGATGCAGAATCAAGGAGTCAGATTAAATACTTCTTTCATTAAACAAAGTTGTTTAGGCCCCGTTTGATAACTATTTAGGCCCCGTTTGATAACCATTTGGTTTTTAGTTTTTAATTTTTGAAAATTAAACTTGTTTTCTCCCAATTTCTCTACAATGGTTTTCATCTCCATTAAAGAACCATTTGAATTCTTAGCCAAATTCTAAAAACAAAAACAAGTTTTTGAAAACTACTTTTTTTAGTTTTCAAAACAAGGCTTGGTTTTTGAAAACATAGGTAAAAAGTAGATGACAAAACAAGTAAAACCATAGGTGAGAATAGTATTTATAGGCTTAATTTTCAAAAAACAAAAACCAAAAACCAAATGGTTATCAAACGGGGCCTTAGTTTTTGGTTTTTGATTTTTGAAAATGAAGTCTATAAATTCTACTTCAATCCATGGATTTACTTGTTTTGTTATTTACCTTTTACCTATGTTTTAAAAAACCAAGCCATATTTTGAAAACTAAAAAAAGTAGTTTTCAAAAACTTGTTTTTGTTTTTAGAATTTGGCTAAGAATTCAAATGCTTCCTTAACGGAGATGAAAACCATGGTAGAGAAATTAGGAGAAAACAAACTTAATTTTCAAAAACCAAAAACCAAAAATTAAATGGTTATCAAACGGGGCCTTAATTATTATTTTTCTTTTTGTATTTTGAGCCATTCAAAACTATTTTGAAGATGAAGAAATCTCATCATGATTTACTTTTTGTTTATTTTTAATATAGAGAGAGAAAAAAATTCAGTGGGAGAGCCATGATTGACAACTTTGTCTTACGTGTGTAGCTATTTGGAGCAAGGATTATAATAACCTGTGTTATAATAACATGTAGAGTACTCTGCACTCCAAACATAGACTATTATAACCCCAGACTAAACAACTCTGCATTTTAAATAATATTATATTATTTCACAGACTATTATAACTTATAGACTATTATAACCCACTTTGTGCCCCAAACCGTCCCTTAGAGTGAGGGATGAATCAACAAATCAACTCCATTCATTACCACTTCAATAATTTAACATCAATCCAATTCTAATTTTTTTTCCCACAAAATAAGTTATATTCCTTTTTTTAAAATAATAAATTACTAAAAATATAGATGATTTTGAAACATCACAGACTAGTTTTATGATAATATTTAGGTTAAAGTATAAGTTCGGTCCTTTAATGTTGTGTCTAATAGATCTCTAAACTTAAAAAAATGTCTAATAAATTTTTAAGCTTTCAATTTTGTGTTTAATATGTCTTTGAATTTTCAATTTTGTGTTTGATAGGTCTTCAACTTTCAATTTTGTGTCTAATAAACTCTTGAATTTAAAAAATTGTCAAATGAGTTAGGGACCTATTATACATAAAATTAAAATTTAAGGATACACAATTTTAAAAGTTCCGGGACTTGTAATTTAACATAATTTTTGAGAGCCACTCTTCCAGTATATACTTAAGATTGTATATAAATGGAATTCCATTTTAAATATTGAAAATTCACATATTATTTTTTTTTTACTCTTGGGGGAACGAAATCTAATTTATCTACGTAGCCACTAGCAATCTTTTGGTTAAGAGGAAAAAAATAGTCGCCGGAAAAATCCATCAGCGGCGGAGTTGACTGCTCCCCTACGTCACGATTAGGGTTCTATAGAGAGGATAACTTCTCTGATTGCGAATGATCCATCGGTCCACATTCCTTGTGAAAAATGTGTTTGCAATTCTTCAAAAACCTAACCTCCTCATCGTCTTGAAACTCGCAGAGGCAAACGACGCAATATTCCGGCGAAAATGTGCCAGTCAATTTTCTTGCTCAAAGTAAGATACGAATGTAAGCGAAGAGTTAATCGAATCCAATCTACAATTTGAGAAATTTGTACAGTTGGACCTAACATATTGGGCCAAGTGTCGATCTAACCTACGCTTTCAAAGTAAGGTTATATAACCTTTTTGCGAACCATCCGTATGAAAATTAACCCTTTGCCCTTGAGCGTAAAACTGAAAAATCTTCCCCCCAAAAAAAAAAATCAATTTCAAGAATTTTTGTTGTAAATTGTATGAAGATTTCCAATATTGTTAAACTAAAACTACCACCAGAATTAGGCCAGATCAAGATGAAGAGTCACATATGAGGCCCTCCTGATCGAGATTTGGAGATCGGAATCGATCAGATAGGGGTTTTGAGCTAGGGTTTGTGAGAGGAACAATTGGAAGAAGAAGAAGAAAATTGTAGATGTGGTTCTCGTTTGCTCTCTTCCTCTCGCTCTCTTTCTCATTATTTGAGTTATTTTATTATTGAGAGCAAATCAGACATTTTGCTCGAATGATGACGTCGGAAAAAGGTTAGATGCCTTATTTTGAGTATGCATGTGTTAGATCGACAATGAGCCTAATATTTTGAGTCATCCGAACAAATATCCCCTACAATTTTGGTTAGTGATTTAGTAGAGATGAGGCCGTTGGGCTGGGCCCTTACATTTATGGGCCAGCCCAACTCGAATCAGCTACCCACCGGCCCCATACATCATTTTATCGAATCATTCGGAGTCGGGGCTCGTTCACCGCTGGATGGATTCGATCCCCTACGGCCTTGCTCACTATTCACAAAATGTCTATGCCGATCCCTTTCCATTTCGTTGCTCGCAGGGGGAACTCGTCTGAAAAGTGGCTTCATTCAGATTTCTCTATAACAGGTCAGTGATTTTGAAGTTGGAGAAGAATTCGTTTGAATTTAGCAGTTGATTGTGTTTAATCGTAGCATAGTAGCTAAGGATGGGAGATGTGATTTGAATCATTTGATTCGTTTTTTCTGTTTGTTCTCATTTTTCTTCAATTTATTTGCTTCCAGATTACGGTTTTGAGTATATGGATTCTATAATGTGTGTCCGCTGTGAATTGTTTGTGATGTTGCATCAATCTGTTGTTGGATTTTCATCAGCTGAATATAATTTCTTGCAGTTTTGGAACTTAATCGATAAATCTTGAGTTTCTTACTGTGTTTCACTGGATGTGAGCCAGATTGCTTCAATGGCTGGCATAAGGCCTTCCATTCTCAAGTCAATTTATAGTTCCTCCAACTCTTATGTTGACCGAGTTCTTAGACCGAGTGTCGTTCTAAATAAACAATACTACAAAGACGAATCTCACAGCTTGAAGAACACCTCACGTGCCGGGTTCGGAAGATCAGCAGCTTCTGTATGTCGTTTACATATCCCCAGTTATGGTGCACATCACATTGATTCATTTTTGCCGGCATCGTCAGTGAAATACTGGAACACTATTCCTCTTACTTCACTTGGCCATCTGTCAAATCCTCGATTATATTCATCTGCTTCTGGTAGAAAAGCTGATATAACTGGAGATACTGGTGTTCCGGCAGCTTCTGCTGGTGTTGAAGCGGATATCAGTAACCCCCCTGATCTTGGAAGGGGCTGGCTTGAAAGAGTTAAGGATGTTTGGCAGAGTGCTGTAGATGCAGCATCTTTTACTGGGCAGAAGGCTAGAGAAGTGTCTGATGAATTCTTTCCTCATGTTGATAAGCTCTTCGATTCACATCCATATCTGAAAAATGTAATTGTTCCCGTGAGTGTGACCTTAACTGCTACTCTTTTGGCTTGGATGGTAATGCCTAGGCTTTTGAGGAGATTCCATAAGTATTCCATGCGAGCTCCTGTTGCCATACTATCTGGAAGCATATCTATTGATGAAATTCCTTATGAGAAAAGTTTTTGGGGTGCCTTGGAGGATCCTTTGCGATATCTTGTTACCTTCTTTGCTTTTTCTCAAATGTTAGTGGCTCAAACTTCAGCATATTTCTCTTAATTACACAATGGTTTCCTGGCTGTGTACTTAATCTTCTTTTGAAATATTTGTCTAAACTTTGATTTGCAGTGGCATGATGGTTGCACCAACCGCCATAGCATCAGAGTTTGTTTCACAGGCGTGCAGGGGGGCTGTCATCCTTTCCCTTGTCTGGTTTATTTATCGTTGGAAAACAAGTGTGTTCTCTCGAGCATTGGCCTCCCAAACTTTTTCAAGGCTTGATCGGGAAAAGTTACTTACCCTAGACAAAGTTTCATCTGTTGGCCTATTTGCAATCGGGTTAATGGCTTTGGCTGAGGCATCTGGGGTGGCTGTTCAATCTATGTTGACGGTTGGTGGCATTGGAGGTGAGAGCTTGCTGCCAAATGGCTTTGCAAATTTATTTCCATTCTACTGATTCCTGGTTCGTTGTCATGTGTCCTCCACTTGATTTGTTTATTGGTAGGGCTGAAGGTTTAACATTATTCACCTGTTTCTGTTTTAAAGCTAACTACTTTCTTCTCCCCCCCCCCCCCCCCCCCCCCCCCCCAAAAAAAAAAAAAAAAAAAAAAAACTCCTCTCTATAATTAAACCTTACCTATGTAGCCACTTTTGTATTGTTGATGAGTGGAGATATGCTCGAGATAACAATCATGTTCTTGGTAATGCTATGCTTAGCCATTTGTTGGGCAATAATCGGGCTTGCTTATTGTTAATAACACGAAACATGTGTACTGTAATTTAAATCTCTTACTTCCTCTTTGCAGGAGTGGCCACTGCTTTTGCTGCGAGGGATATACTTGGGAATGTTTTAAGCGGCTTAACAATGCAGTTTTCACAACCCTTCTCGCTTGGAGATACGATTAAGGTGTGTGTAAATAATCTTTTTCCTCCTTTATCTTTGGGCAAGGAACCAGGATGTATCTACCATCTTGTATTTGTGTGGCATATATGATCCACAAAAGTTGGAAGATTTGAATCTAAGGTTCAGACTTCTTTTTTTTTTTTCTTTTACTACTCATTCTTATTCTCTTGATAAAAGAATAATTGAAGTTGATACGTCTGATGCTTGGAATTTCAGATGACATGCATCTTTGTATCCAGTTGATCTTTTTGTGATACATTATAGTACCGTTGAATCCATTTTGGTCTACTGTCATGTGTACTTTTCAGTTATTACGGAGCATTTTCTATCTAAGTTGATGATATCAAACAAATTGTTAGAAACTTGTAGACTGTTTCTTTCAGTTTGTTGTATTTGGTCTTTCTCGTTAACTTGAAATCAAACGAGTTGAAATTTCCATTTGTAGGCTGGTGCTATCGAAGGTCAAGTTGTGGAAATGGGACTCATGACAACGTCATTATTAAGTGCTGAAAAGTTTCCAATCGTTGTTCCAAATTCTCTGTTTTCTAGCCAGGTGATTGTTTTTTCTTCCCTCGGATTTGAATTATTTTTTATTATCTCATCGTTATCTACTTGGCCATTATTTTTATTCCTATATAATCACTGTACCTTTACTTGGTCATCCGCCATACTGAACTCAATGCTTCCCCTTATATAGAATTTTTAATAAAAGTCAAGGCACAGACTAATAGTCGACTCTCCATAGCTGAACAATGCATGTGTAACCAATAACTAGATTAAATACATTTGTTATCAGGGAGGGAGATCTGAAAGGATGTTGGCATTAGGATACAAGTTTGGGTAAAATTGTGATCCTGTAGAACCTTCTCTTCATGAAGAGCATGTAGGATACAATATTTTCTTTTTACTAATTTTGGCATTTTTCTAGTAGCTTTCTAAATTAAGTGAATTATCCATTTTAGATATCTCTATAACTTTGAGTAAAAATATGTCATTTCTAACTCCCAAGAGGAGAAAAATCGAGCAATCAACTTTCTGGACTTGGAGATGGTCAATAGCACGACTCAAGTGATGGCTGTTATTATCTTTCACTGGGAAAACTTTCTTGTAATGCAGGGATATGTTTGGCATATGCTGTGTTGTGTTTTAATGTTTTCACATGAATCTCTTAGATTATGCAATAAAGGTATTTGCTCATTTGGTCCCGTATGCTTCAACCCATTTCTTGAATATATGTGTTGAGGACTGCGATGGATTTCTTGGATTGAGATAGTGGTTTTGATCAATTTATATATTGTGTGGTTACTCTAAAGTTTCAGTTGAAATGAGATGATGATAATATTTGTAGGTAATTATAAATAAGTCGCGGGCACAGTGGCGTGCAATCACCAAGAAAATTCCTTTGCAAGTTGATGATCTTAGCACGGTTTCTCAGATATCAGATAATATTAAGAGTATGCTTAGGTCTCACCCTAAAGTGTTCTTGGGCAAGGAGGCTCCTTATTGTTTCCTTTCCCAAATTGAAAGCACATATGCAGAATTGACAATTGGTTGCAACCTTAAAAAGATGGTAAGTCTGATATTTTCAGGGTCATCTTACCTGTTAATGGCTTATGGTCGTGTCGTAACTGATCCTCGGTGTGTAGTCGCTTCAAACATTAAATTTACGTACTTCAAAATTGTATTTATGTAGGGTAAAGAAGAACTTTTCTCTACGGAGCAAGATATTCTCCTTCAGTCAGTACAGATCATTAAGGAAAGTGGTGCAACCTTAGGTAACACCATGTCGGATTGGACGAACAAGTGATGATGCAAAGCATACTTCAAAAGAGAAATCTCACACAAATGGAGCTCTATCTTCTGCTCCCCCTTTGTCATTTAGATGCAAGCACTTTGGCGACATTTCTCGATGTGATTGGAAAGCCACGAATTCAGTCGTCCATTTCATAAATCTTGTGTTTAGAAGAAAGCAACTCATCCATCAATGTAAAGTTCTGAATCACTACTTACAAACTACCACGTTGTACAATCCTTTTTGTCTTTGTTGTTTTTGGTAGCCTGGAATATGTTTGAGAGACAGAATGCCAGAATGGGATGTTCGAGATTACTGCTCGGTGCGGGTGTTGCCATTTTTGTAAAGCTTCACAGGTATTTTTGTCAAAATTTCCCTATATGATGCAATGGATTCCTCATGTATTCACATTGTTGTGAATATTTTTCTTATTTTCAGAAAAGAAAAATGTTTTGAAATGAAAAAAAGCAGGTTTGGCCAAGATTGGAATTGATAGAAAGGATGAAAGAGTAAAGATGCTTGTCTGAGATCTGTGGCAATGAACTTCTTGATAAGTTGCTTCAAAAACTATCATGTTGTACAATCCTTTTGTTTTTTGTTTTTTTGTTTTTGTAATTTTTTTTTTCAAAAAAAATGTTTATTTATTAATATTGTTTTTGGTTTTTTTAATCCACTTCTGAAAATATTTTTGAAATCATAGTCCAAATTTGTAAACAGAAAAAATTAGGTTTGAATTTCATTTTTGTCCCTAAACTTGTATGGTGATTTTTTTTTCTATACCCTGAAATTTTAGGAGATGTATCACTTAAAATTTCAAACTAATAATTGTATCAATTAAAATTTTAAGGGGCTATTTGAGACATTGAGAGAGTTATAATAGTCTGTAGAATTATATAATATTGTTTAAAATGTAGAGTTGTTTAGTCTGGAGTTATAATAGTCTGTGTTTGGGGTGCAGAGTACTCTATATGTTATTATAACTCACGTCCCAAACAGTCCTTAAAATTTCATAAGTGAATCAACTTAGACCCATCGTTAGAATTTCATTTTAAAATTGTTAATGCACAACTTTTACACGTATAAATATGAACATAAATTAGAGAGACGTGCTCCATCTTTTATCTTTCTCTTTCTTCCGTCTCACTCTAGCTTCCTCTCTTCCCTCTTTTCCTCTCATTCTCTCTTTTCTTGTTTTTCTTCTTGATCTCTCACTCTCTTTCGCCCCCTCTTTCTTCTCCATCGTTTACACAATGGAGATGGACAATAAGATTTACCATCGTCTCTGGCCCCTACCCTTCATGGCGCCCCTACCCTCTACTTAGATATGAAAATTTCAAAATTTTTAGATCCAGAAAAAAATTCCAAATCTAATGGGAGTGTGGAAAGAAGAAATAGTGGAGCGAGCGAGATACATAATTTTGAATGTTTTTTAAAGGTTAAGGGTATTATTGAAACTTCTTAAAAGTTGGGGGTATTATTGAAATGAAACTCAAAATTCAAGGTGTTTTCTATAATTTGGTCTATTAGAAATTTTTTTTAAGGGTAAACACTAAATAAACACAATCGTAGAAGTTCAAGAATCTATTAAAATGTTTTAAAGTGTTTGGAGTAAAAGTTCATGGACCAAATTTATAATTTAACCACGACTAGATTTGGATTAACTTATGGACTTGAGCTTTTATGTTTAGTGATGATTTAACATGATATTAGAACAAGTATCACCATTTATTCACCAATTAATGTTAATAATCATATGTTAGGTCTTGTGTTACTTTTCACGTCCATAAGTCTATCAATATTAAGTTTTTGAATTTAGTGGTGATTTAACCGTTGCCATCTGTGTTTCGAAAGAGAACCTTTGGAAGAGGGATAGTAAGTGTTGAGTGGATGCCGCAGCTCGAGATTTTGGGACACCTTGAGATTTTGGGACACCAAGCGACAAGAGTGTCTTTGGTTCATGGTGGATGAGGCTCCATTATTGAGTCTCTATAAGCAGGACTTTGTTTGGTTGAGTTGCCATTCGTCATTGATCAGCCATTGAATGCAAAACTTTTGGTGGAGAAAGGGATGGCGATTGAGATTAGAAGAAACGAAGGTAATGGGTGGTTTAGAAGAGAAGCTATGCAGTCGTTGGAGGAAAGTGGGCAGTTGAAGAGCAGTGCAAGAGAGGCTGCAACCATTATTGCTGATGAGAAGCTTCAATGGGAACATTACTTTGGTGGGTTTGTACGATTTATGAGGGAGAAGCCTAAAAAATAAGATGAGAATTAGAATCTCAAGCATAACCGGGTGGCTAAAGTATATACTTCTTTCCTTCGAGGTTGGAAACTCAAATCTCTCACTCCAACCATGTCTGTTGTACTTAAAAAAAAAAACTAGTATACACTCATTTTCAATAAATAAAATTTACTTTATATTATTAGGTTAAATTATAAGTTTAGTCTGTATGCCTAATAGTTTCTTAACTTTCAATTTTATATCTAATTGGTCTTGAAACTTTAAAAATGTTAAATAAGTCCCAAAACTTTTAATTTTATATTTAATAGGACATTAAACATTTAATTTTGAATCTAATAGATTTGTGAATTTTAGATAATGTTGAATACAACAAGGATTTACTAGACACAAAATTGAAAGTTTAAGAACTTATTAGATTCAAAATCGAACATTTAGGGATTTATTAGACACTTTCTAAAGTTCAGTGATCTATTAGATACAAAATTGAAAATTCGGAAACCTATTAGAAACTTTTTAAAGTTTAGGGGCTGTTTGGGGCAAGGAGTTGCAGGGAGGAGTTAGGAAGTCTGGGGAGTTAGGAAGTCTGGGGAGTTAGAAAGTCTGGGGAGTTAGAAAGTCTGTGTTTGGGGTGCAAAGTTGTTTAGTCTGGAGTTAGGAAATCTGTGTTTGGGGCAAGGAGTTGCAGGGAGTAGGAGTTCTGAAGTCTGTGTTTAGGGTGCAGATTTGTTAAACCTGGAGTTCTGAAGTCTAAGTTGATTTTATATAGTTTTTTTCTACAATTTCTCAAATTTTCATTCTTAAGAATTTGTTCCCATGAATTCTAAGATTGAGATTTTTTGTTTTTATTAATTTATGTATATTTTACAAATTTCTTTAAAGTAAAAAAAATAATTTTGAACAAAATACCCCACATTCTTTTTTTCAATATATCTCACATTAATTATTTATTTATCTTGGATAGTTTTCAAATAAAAGAGTCTTACAATACTTTTTAAAATATTACATGTGATTTGGAAATATTTCAATCCATTAATTTAAAGAGATTCAAATAAACTTCAAAATTTTTACGTTTTTATTCTTTGAATTCTAGAAATAATATAGATTTGTTTCCGTCAATCCTAAAATTGGGATTTTAAATTATATTATTTTATGAATATTTTACAATTTTATTTTTCAAGCTTAATAAAATAATTTTTTTTACATAATTTAAGATTTTATTTTTCTACATAATCAATGTAATAAATTATCTAAAGTTTGATTAATTTGAAAATAATATATTCTTTGAAGTTTTAAAATAACTAAGTTAAAAATAAAATATCAAATATTTATGCTATTTTAAAATAATTAAGTTCAAAATGAATATATATATTTTTTAACATCATTCAAAATGAATATCATACATATTTTTGTTCAAAATACTATATATTTATGTTATTTATTGTAATAATTTTATTTTATTAAGTTTGGAATGAGAAATTATTTATCTTTTTACTTTGAATATGATTAGTTTGAAAATCAAAAAATTTTAATACGTTAATTTTTTTTAATACTAATTTTCTAAAATGTAATACGAGTTAGTTTAAAATATGTTTTTCTTATATTCAAATCATAAAATTATATATATTTTTGAGCTATTAATAAAAAAAAATAAGCTTAAAAAAGATGAGATTGTTATTTGTTATAAGTAATTTTACTTGAAACTTAAAAAAAAATTGTAGATGACAAATGGAGGAAGTGAAATATGAAGATTTTTATCAATTAAAAAAATTGTTATGTAGTACTATAATTTATATTAAAATTTCAATTTAAATAATAGTATCATGTCTAAAACATTATTATATAATTTATATTTAAAAAAAATAAAATTATAGAATAAAAAGAAAAATATTTTTGTTAAAAAATTGATTAAAATTATAGATTAAAAAAATAATTATTTATATTTAATTAGTAATTAGTAACAATGATGAGAAAATTTATATAAAAAATAAAGAAAAATTTTCAAATTAAGAAATTAAAAAAAATAATGTAAAAAAAATAGAGAGAGAAATGAGAGGGGAGAAGAGAGAGAGGTATGAGTGAGGTGAGGTGAAGAAAAAATGAGGTAAGAAAGTTGTGGGGCCCATAATGAGGAGTTGGGGAAGGAGTTAATAAGTTTGTGTGGCCTACAATTGGGAATTGGAGAAAGAGTTAATAAATCTGTGGGGTCCACAATAGGAGTAAAATTATCCTTGGGCCAAACAAGGAGTTGGGGGGAGTTATTAACTCCTCCAAACTTTACTCCCCCAACTCCTCAATCCAAACACCCCCTTAGAGACCTATTTGACACAAACTTAAAAGTTAATGAGCTAAACTTGTAACTTCCCTTTGAAGGGATAAAGAATAATATAAACAGTTATTATTAAGTGTTATTTTAGAACTTTAAAACTGTATAAAGAATAATATCATACTATTATGAAAACTTAGATAGTGCTCCATTGTTATTACAAGCAAATCAGACAATATAAATGTTACTTTCTCCCCATTCTTCAATACTTGCGCCTTTCCAACCACACTTTTTCCATTTTTTAAAGTGTCAATTTGAGAGGCGATTGGAAGCTTGTCTATGAATTAAAAGTACCCCATGGAAGAACTTGATTTTGCTAGGAATCTTCATTTTCAATAAACTTGAAGAAAGGGTTTATTGCAATTTTTCGCTTTTAACCGAGCAAATATATCCACTCATAATGGTGTAAATTTCATGTTTTTAGTAAATGCTAATGTTGTTCGTCCTTTACATTACTAAGATCAATAAGAAGCATATGAACACAACATTAGCATCCTCTCTTCAAAATAAAATAAATTAAATAATTAATATGCCAACTTAAGCATAGTACAGTAAGGAACATGTACACGTACGCCTCTCTATATTTTTGTTAATTGCATAGGAGAGAGGAGGAGAAATTCTATGATGTTTTTGTATATATATGTGTGAATTTAGGGGAGAGAAAATAGAGAGAATACAAAAAGAAAAAATGATTAGGATTTCATTCAATAGAATGGCATATATAATAGACACATGTCCTAATTACTTATTTATACATGTAAACTATAAATGAAAGGTCATATAACATTACAAAATAGACCAAAATAAAATAAAAACCTTATTTAAATAACATAATCTAAAAATATGTAAACAATGTTATATGACTTGTGAGAAAGGAGATGATCTTGAGAAATAATGAAAACGATAACACACGTAGATTTCGATAAATTATAAATTAGATATTGTATTTGTTTAATTTCTTTTTTGTATGTGTGTTTGTTTAATTTCTAAACATTAAAAATGTTTAGATTACATTCCTAAACTTGAAAATAAATTTTTATTTAATTCTCATTGTTATATTTTAAAAAAAAATTTCTTTGTTCAAATGTATTGTTTTGTTCTTATCAAACATAAAGTCAATAATAATAAAGTCATCTTGAAAAGATTGAGCATTAATTTTCCACGTCTCATTTTTCTTTTCATCTAGAATAGGGGTTCAAATAATTTAAACCTCCATTCCAATTTTGAAAATTTTATTTTATTATTGACATTATCAAACCTTTTTTTTAGCCGATGATTAAAATTAATATTAACATGGTGAATTTTTTACGTCAACTTTTTCTTCAATTTTTTTCCAGTAATTTATTGCCATTTTACCCTCCAGAAAACTAATGCTTTTGCTTTTCCAAAAAAAAAAAAAAAAAAAAAAGATTCTTCCAAGTCAAAGTCAACTAGTCAAAACACAAGACTTTTGACTTAAAAAAAAAGACTTTTCAGGATTTACTTGAAGGTGGGGTCCTGGTATTTCTCTAGAATGAGAATAAATGCTTAAAATTGTTTAAAAATTAAAGGTTTTTTTTTAGTTCAATTTTTTTTTTTTTTTTTGACAATTTGTGGAGTAGGAGATTCCAACTTTTGACATTTTAATCGAGAGTATACATTTTATGTCAGTTAAACTATATTCATGTTGACTTTAAAAATTAAAGTCGATTAATATTAATTTTTTTCTACATATGATCTTAAAAATCATTTATGCAAAAGTGATCACAGCTCAGTGTAGTTGGCATGTAATCCTTCTATGAAGCTCGAAGGTTTAAATCTCCATACTCATAGTTTAGAGTTAAGACATTTTTTCTTTAAAATTGTAGTTGTACCATTTGATTTTTTTTTTTTTTGTTGAAAAAGTAACACTTTGTGTGTATATATATATGAATTTGTAGAATATAGAGCATTACGATTATGGAGATTGAGTATTTAAATTTTTAACCTTCGAAAAAGGTTTATTAGTACCTTTACCATTAAACTATATTCTTGTTAGCAACGACACTTATATCAGTTAAAAATTACCCATTGAAGCCAATTTGAACTTGATTTAATAGTTAAGCCATTAATAATATTTCTTATACATCAAAAAGTTGAAATCTCCATCATCATATATTCTGAAAAAGAGATTAAAAAAAATTAAACTAAAAAAAGTGAAAAAAAAAACTTACAAATTAGAACAATCAATTTATCATTAGATTTACTAATCACACAGGTTAATTATAAATTTGAATGATTAGTTTAAAGAGAGTTAGAGTTAACTTGTTAAATTTATAATTAAATGAACTAGAGCAATTTTTTTTTTTTAAAGTTCATCTCAACATGTGAGATTGGGAGATTTGAAGATCTCTTCATCGAAAGTCTATATTTTAACCAATTAAGTTAAACAATGCTCGAATTGGCAACAAAATTCAACTAGTTGAGACGTATAAAAGTTATAATCTTTACTATCACACTATTTTTATAAGATGGCACAATTTTAATATCTATTTCGATTAAAAAAAATAAAAATAAAATATAGGCTTAACATAGCTTAGTACTTAGTAGTGGATAAGGTGTCAATTAACATTTCAAAGTTCAATAATTCGATCTCCCACCATCACAATGGTTGAAATATATATATATATATATATATATATATATATATATATATATATATATATATATATATATATATATATATATATATATTCTAAAATAATTTTTTTTTTAATTTTTGAAACAAAAAATGCATTTTTTTAGAAGACAAAAAAACAACTATTTTAATATTTAATTTTTTTTTATGCAAATGCATCTATAATTTAATATTACAATTAGTTTTTTAAAAAACAACAAAACAAAAGAGAGAAATCAGCGTTCACGCAACCCACACTTTCAGTATTCACGCAATTTGCATGGAAGCACTTTCATCGTTGCTCTGTTTCCAACAATAAATACAGAAGCGCTTAATCTCTCATCATCATCCGCAAGCTCACAAAAATGGCGGAAAACAAACCTCTTCACGTCGTTCTATTTCCATGGTCGGCCTTCGGCCATTTAATGCCTCATTTCCAACTCGCCATAGCCTTAGCCAAAGCCCGCGTCCATGTCTCCTTCATCTCCACCCCCAAAAATTTACAGAGACTCCCCGGAATTCCTCCTTCTCTCTCACCGTTCATAACTCCGGTGCCCATTCCTCTCCCTAAACTCGCCGGTGATCCCTTGCCGGAAGGTGTAGAGGCGACCGTCGACATTCCGTTCGACAAAATTCCGGTTCTGAAACTAGCCCTAGACCTCGCCGAGCCGCCGTTCAGAAAATTCGTAACCGATCATCCTCATCCACCGGATTGGATGATCGTCGATTTCAATGCTACATGGATCTGCGATATTTCTCGAGAGTTTCGAATTCCGATCGTTTTCTTTCGCGTTCTTTCGCCTGGATTTCTCGCGTTTTTCGCTCATGTTCTTGGAAGTGGTTTGCCTCTGTCAGAGATCGGAAGCCTGATGTCGCCGCCGCCGATCGGAGGCTCCAAGGTGGCGTACCGGCTGCACGAAGCGGTCGAAATTCATGCTGGATTTTTTGAGAAGAACGCTTCCGGGATGAGCGATCGCGATAGGGTAACGAAGATTATTTCTGCGAGTCGAGCAATTGCAGTTCGTACTTGTTACGAATTTGACGTTGATTATTTGAAATTGTACTCCAATTATTGCGGAAAGAGAGTGATTCCTCTAGGGCTTCTTCCTCCAGAAAAGCTCCAAAAAACAGAGTTCGAGGCCAATTCGCCATGGAAGTCGACCTTCGAGTGGCTCGATCAACAAAAGCCACAATCGGTGGTGTTCGTCGGATTCGGAAGCGAGTGCAAGCTCACGAAGGATCAAATTTACGAGATAGCTCGTGGACTGGAGGTCTCGGAGCTGCCATTTTTGTGGTCTGTGAGAAAACCGGTCTGGGCGGCGGAGGAGGATTCCGACGATCTTCCAGTAGGATTCCGGGAAAGGACGGCGGAGAGAGGGATTGTGAGTATGGGGTGGGCGCCGCAGATGGAGATTTTGGGGCATCCGGCGATCGGAGGGTGTCTGTTTCACGGAGGGTGGGGATCCGCCATTGAAGCTCTGCAATTTGGGCATATTCTTGTTCTGTTGCCTTTTATTGTTGATCAGCCATTGAATGCGAGGCTTTTGGTGGAGAAGGGATTTGCAGTTGAAGTTGAAAGACAGGAAGATGGGTGTTTCAGTGGAGAAGACATAGCCAAAGCTTTAAGAAAAGCTTTGGTTTCAGAAGAAGGGGAGAAGATAAGGAGGAATGCGAAAGAAGCTGCCGCCATTTTTGGGGACAGGAAGCTCCATCAGCTATATATTGAGGATTTTGTAGAGTTCCTCAAAAATGGGAAAGATATAGAATGAGATGATGTCGGGGTAAATTAGAATAATATTGTGTTTTAAAAAATAAATTTCAGAAAACATGTAATTCTAAACTTATTTAAGAAAAATAAGTGGTTTTTTCGTCCTAAATAGTACGTATCTTGAAGAGACGCATTGGAGTTGAAAAGAATTAAAAAATTATTTTTTTTGCTTTGTGCTTTGGGATGCCATCCAACTTTTTTTTAAAATTAATTAATTAATATTTTTCTGATTTATCAAATGGTTAATTTTTTTTAATAAAATGCATTTACATTTTAAAAGAGCGCGTATTTCTAATTTTTTTTTAAAAAATCCATTAAACGTTTTTTACTTTCTTTTTTTTTTTCTTTTTTCTTTTTTTTTTTTTTTTTTTTTTTTTTTTGCAAAAGTTGGTTATACCTAAATTTTTGGTTTATGCCATTAAATGTTCTTTACAAAATTTAATTTAAAGAATATTATAATTTTATAAATATTATACTATACTTCTTCTAAAAATGTATTAAAGTTTAAAACTACATAATTAAATGCATATACAAATAATTTTTTTCTTCTTTTCTAAAGCTAGTAAATGTTTTTTTTTTTTTTTTTTTTTAAAGATGATCCTAAAACTCCCATAATTTTACAAGTTGTAACTATAAATTTTTTCTTTAATTTTTAATTGTGAATTTTGAAAATTAATTTATACCCAATGTTTTGACTTCATTATTTTTATTTTACTTATTTTATTTTATTTTATTTTGAGCCTAACTTCTAAAAATATTACTTTACAAGTTAAGCCTAACTTGTCAAAAAATTTATACTAAAAAAAATAATTTCCCAATTAGACTTAATTTATACTTAATTTTTTAAAAAAAAGTTATCCTAAAAAATTTATACTAACAACCCAATAATTACAACTCAATAAAAATTTATACGAAAAAAAATAATTTCCAAGTTAGACTAAATTTATACAAAAAAAAAAAAAAAAAAAAATTATTTTTTATACTAACAACCCAATAACAAACCAATAAAAATTTATACTAAAAAAATAGTATAAATTAAGTCTAACTTGAAAACTATTTTTTTAGTATAAATTATTTTACAAGTTAGGTTTAACTTGTAAAATAATTTTTTTTTGCAAGTTAGACTCAAAATTAAATAAGTAAAATAAAAATAATCAAACCAAAACATTGAGTATAAATTAATTCTCAAAATATAGTTACAACTTGTAAAATTATGGAAGTTGTAGGATCATATTTTTTAAAAAATATTTACTAGTTTTAGAAAAGAAGAAAAAATTATTTGCTTATGCATTTGCTTATGTATTTTTTTTTAAAAATTTAATGCATCTTTTAGAAGATGTATAGTATAATATTTGTAAAATTATAATATTCTTTAAATCAAAATTTGTAAAGAACATTTAATGGCTTAAACAAAAAAATTAGGTATAATCAAGAAAGAAAAAAACATTTAATGAATTTTTTCAAAAAAATTGGACATAGGCACTCTTTCAAAATGTTAATGGATTTTATATTAAAAAAAAACTAACTATTTAATAAATTAGAAAAATATAAATAATTAATTAATTAAAAAAAAAAAAAGGTAGGATGCATCTTTACTCGAGACGCATCCCAAAACATAAAATAAAAAAATAATTTTTTAATTCTTTCTAGCTCCAATTCGTCTTCAAGATAATATTGCTCTAATTTACCCAATGAGGCCGTCATTGAACTAAAAAAAAAATGAGAATGTCATATAATATGTTTTTTTTTTTCCAGTAAATGATCCAAAAGAAATCAATGCAATCTCATCCAAATTTCTGAAAATAAGTATTAATTTAAGATTTGTTTTAGAAGTTTAATAAAAGTTATAATTTTTATATGTATGACGAATATGTATGTTTGGTGTCCTCATAGATCTGGACAATTTTTAGTGGAAGTACTTGGGAGGCTATTAGAACAAGAAACTATAAAGTGACTTGGGATAAGCTTCTTTGGTTTGGTGGAAATATCTCCAGACATTCTTTTATTGTTTGGCTGGCAGTGCGTGATAGTAGGTTGTTCACTAGGAACCGTCTTCACAAATGAGATTGCTCTATTCTTATTGATTATGTGTTCGTTTTCTGTGGAATCTAGGGATCGCTTATTTTTTGATTGCCTATTTAGTCATGCAGTGTGGGGTAGTGTGTTGTCTTGGGGAGGCTCCCACCATCAAATTTCTTCTCATGCAACTAAGTTAGACTGATGCCAAGTGTGTAGGAAAAGACATCTTCGTCGTCGAGTTTGGAGGCTTGCCTAGTGTGCTTCCATTTATAATAGTTGGAAGGAATGTATCCTTTGGGTCTATGGGTCGACTGCTCGCTTTTTTTCCTTTATGTTATTCAGGCGGACGTGGCTTCTCCTAGGTTGTGGTTCTCTTGAGCTCTTGGGTTCTATTTTGTTTCTTTTTTGTGTTCTCAGTTTGTTAGTTTGGTTTTGTGAGCTAGTTTCTTTGTACCTTGACCTCGGGCTATGAGGTCCTCCCTTTTTGTAGTAATACAACCACCTTTGCAAAAAAAAAAAGTGATAATTTTTTTTGCATAATTGAAGATTTTTATTTTTCTAATTAAACAAATAAATGAATTATCTAAAGTTTGATTAATTTTAAAATAAAATATATTTACTAAGTTAAAAATAAAATACCAAATATGTATGCTATTTTAAGTTCAAAATGAATATCATACATATACTTTTGTTCAAAATACTATATATTTATGTTATTTATTGTACTAGTTTTATTTTATTAAGTTTGGAAGAAGAGACTGTTTATTTTTGTTATATTGAATATGATTAATTTGAAAATCAAATATTTCTTTTCTTTCAATATGTTAACCTTTTTAAATATTAATTTCTTAAATTATAATTTGGGTTAGTCTAAAATATTTTCTTCTTTATGTCGACAGAAATTTAATACATTGTTTCCAACTAACTACAACCAAACTAGTTATCAACATTAAATTCTTTCTTTTCCTTAAAAAAAAAAAAAAACAAAACAAAAACCGTTAAAGACCGTTTGATAACCATTTGGTCTTTGGTTTTTGAAAATTGTATTTGTTTTCTCATAACTCTCTACAATTAATTTCATATGGGTTTCATCTTTTTTAATAAATCATTTTAATTCTTAGTCAAATTCCAAAAAAAAAACAAGTTTTTGGAAACTAACTTTTTAAATTTTCAAACTTTGACTTAATTTTTGAAAACATAGGTAAAAAGTAGATAATAAAACAACAAAATTCCTAAGTAGAATTAGTATTTATAGGCTTAATTTTTAAAAATAAAAAAATAAAAAATGATCAAATAAAACCTAAATTATTACTCATTTTCACTCCCTAAGCAATTAAAATGTTGAATAAATGCCTTCTTTATTTTCATACAAAAATTGTTGCTGGCACTACCTTCTAATAACCACAAAGCAACAATAGCGAAACAAACTCATGTTGTTCAGTTTCCATTCTCGGCTTTCGCCCGCATTATTCCCCATTTCCAACTCTCCATATTATTTCACATTATTATATTATATTATATTATATATATATATATATATACATACATACATGCATGCATGCATACATACTTACTTACTTATTGTATTTAATTTCCAATGAAATAAGTTTATATATTACATATTTTTAAATTTTAATAATTTAAATAAATAAAACAATAATAATACATAACGTTATATGCTTTTAATATAAGTATTGATTTTTAATAAAAAATAATTAAAAGAAAAAAGA
This sequence comes from Trichosanthes truncata, assembly GCA_033996785.1. NCBI lineage: Eukaryota > Viridiplantae > Streptophyta > Magnoliopsida > Cucurbitales > Cucurbitaceae > Trichosanthes > Trichosanthes truncata. The sequence continues at coordinate 2,337,516 of JAWPNB010000003.1, forward strand.
AAAACATAGATTTTTCCCTGCAAGGACTTGATCCCGATCAGAGATTTCCAACCCGACCTTGATTTTTCAAAATGGAGATAGAGATGTGGAGTGCATCCTCAGCCCCACTCTGTCCCGTTGTCATCCCTAATTTGGGGTGAGGATTTGAACTTTTGACATTTGAAGGAATGTGCTTATGTCTTAACTAATTGAGTTATGCGCATAGGTTGAGAATCACTTTTTGAAATTTTAAGATGGATTTATTTGAGATTAAAATATAGCACACACTCGTATTACCTTGGGGGCAAGAATTAATGTCAAATTGGAAAGATTTTGTTTTGTTCATCCTTCCTCTAATTGAAATAGATTCATGTCAACTTGGTTCAAATGTTTAGCAAAATACTTCCACTTTAATTTTTAGTTAATATAATTGTTTGGAAAACTTTGAAGACTAATAAGCCCTTTTATATTCTCTCCATATTTTATTGTAATTTCATTTTAAAGGTGATGGAGACTGTATCCCATTGGTTACTTGGATGCTAATTTCAACATTTGTTGAGCTCATAAATTAAAGGAATGGTAGAGCATTGAAGGCATTAGCAAAGGCTGGTGAGCCATTTCAATTTGATATCTCATGATATTAAATGATGAATGTAGCATTCTAGTGTGTAGATGGTCAACGACAATGGATATAATTTATAGCGATTAGTCACACATCAATTAAAAGTGCTGGATATTTTAAATTTATGCAAAAAAAATAAATAAAAATGTATTTTTCCAAAAAAGAAAATCCCACAGTTTCAAGTTTGAATATTCAACCAATCATGGAAGCTCTTTCATCGTGTCCTTTTTTCCAACAATAAATACCGAAAGCGAAAGCGCTTAGTCTATCATCATCATCCTCAAGCTCACAAAAATGGCGGAAAACAAACCTCTCCACGTCGTTCTATTTCCATGGTCGGCCTTCGGCCATTTAATCCCCCATTTCCAACTCTCCACAGCTTTAGCCAAAGCCCGCGTCCATGTCTCCTTCATCTCCACCCCCAAATATTTACACAAACTCCCCGGAAGGCGCAGAGGCAACCGCCGATATTCCCTTCGATAAAGTTCCGTTTCTGAAACGAGCCCTAGACCTCGCATTTCAATGCTACTTGGATGTGCAGACATTTCTCGAGATTTACAAATTCCGATCGTTCTCTTAGAAAACTATTGCAAAATTCAATTGAGGAATAAAATGGCAAAAAGAAGAGTATTCTGGATATTGCTCATGATTGGAATAATTCATTTCCTTGAATCACTGTGAATACAAGGCATTGGTTTATATACATGAATAACAAACCAAAACTCCACCATTCTCTAACTAATTATATCATAATAATAACTAAAATACAACTAATATAACAAAATGGCTAAAATATAGTTAATATAATAAAATGCTAATGATTTTCCTTAACACCCCCCTCAAGCCAATGTCAGATGGAGCAAGGGACATTGAGCTTGGATGTCAGGCGATGAAAAGATGCAGCGGAAAGTGGTTTTCTAAAAATGTCAGCAAGTTGAGCAAAAGCAGGAAGATGTTGAATAAGTAATCTTTTCTAAAGCACCAAGTCACAAACAAAGTAGATGTCAAGTTCAACATGTTTCGTGCGAGAGTGCAACACCGGATTAGCACTTAAGTGAACAGCACCAAGATTGTCACACCAAAGTATAGGACGCCGAGAGGAAGAAATCATAAGTTCAGCCAAGAGAGCTTGAAGCCATATGAGTTCAGCAGAAACATTAGCCAAGCTTCGAAACTCTACTTCCGTACTAGAGCGAGATATAATACTCTGCTTTTTAGAGCCCTATGCAACAAGATTACCTCCTAATAAAAGGCAAAAACCAGAAGTAGACTTACGATCATCAGGATCCGATGCCCAATCTGCATCAACGTATCCACTCAATACATGATCAGTAGGACACTTAAGAAAAAGTCCAAAAGAAATAGTTCCTTTCAAATATCGTAAAATTCGTTTGACAGCCTGCCAATGAATCAAAGTTGGAGAATGCATGAACTGACACACCTTATTAACACTATAAGATAATTATGGTCGAGTAATGGTCACATATTGGAGAGATCCAACAATACTTCGATAAAGGCGAACATCAGAAAATTTCTCCCTAAAAAAGGCAGAGACAACCGCACCACTTGCCATAGGAGTGGAAATACAATTAGCCCTTAACATATTTGCTTTATGCAATAAATCAGAAATATACTTGGTCTGAGATAACAAGATGCCACCAGATGTAGGATAAGATACCTCGATTCCAAGAAAGTAACTCAAAGGGCCAAGATCTTTAAGAGAGAACTGATTATGTAAAATCAAAATAAGATCTTAGACTTCAGAAGAAGAAGAGCCAGTAATAATGACGTCGTCAACATATATGAGAATATAGCATATGGAGAAACCATTATGTCGATAGAGCAATGATGTATCTGAAAGAGTTAATATTAAGAAAGCGGAAGCAATTTTGGATCTTAAGCACTCTAATTTGATCAATTTTATCATACAAAAAACATGCTCAAAACTGGAAAAACAGAGAATAAGAACACTACCTTTGATGCTCAAAATTCTCCTAATCCTTGGCCAATTTCTTATCACGAACACTTCGTGGATCACCCTTAGGATCTTCCCTACTATCCTCAGGCCTTGGAACGGATTGTGAGATCCTAAATTGAGAGAATTTTTGAGAGAGAGAGCAAAGGTCTAAAACCAAAAAATCACTCAAATTTTCTGCAAAATTCATAAAATTCTTGTGTTTCTTCTCTAATTAAAGCAAACCAAAAACTTCATTAAGCTTTGTGAAGAAGACAACACATGAATGATGAGGATAAATCAAGAAGGAGGTGGAGAATTTTGGTGAATTTGAAAAAGCTAGTAGGTTATTCATCAATTGATGAATTTGGTCCAAAAATCAATCTTAAATGAATTTGATTTTTCTTTTAATTTTAATTCAAAATTAATATAAAATCAATTTTTAATTAATTAAACAATTTAATTAATTTTAAATAATTATTTAATTTAATATCAAATATCAAATTAAATAATTGGACCAATCCCGATTTCTCAAATCGAACATTCGAACATGAATCCCTATTCATGTTTTAAACCGAACCAATATTTAAATCAAATTTAAATATGTCCACCTCTTCTTTATCATAGTTTAATTCATAATTAAGCTATGAAACGTTAAGTATATTGCATATAATTACCGTTTTCTCCCAAAATCGAATTTGAACCATTCAAATTATTTTCTCTCAAATTGTTACAAGACTTAGTCCGAGCTAGTAAGGGGAACCTAATGGACCTACAGATCATGAGCTCCAACGATACGAGATTAACCGGCCAAACTCTTTAGCCTAGCTAATCAACATTCGTTAATCACCGGGACACTCCACTAAAGCCCAGTGGCTGCACTCTCCTCACTGTAGATATATTTATAACCACTCAATATAACCATGATTAGTAAGTCGATTCTTCACAGGTTGTTCGTAATTACAGCTGGGTCAAATAAACCGTTTTACCCCTGTAATTACTTCTTGTTCCTTAAGTCCCACTGATCCTCTAATGAACAATTGGTTTGTGGTCCGACCAACAAACTGAATCCCTCTCGGGCCAATGAGAGGGTGGGCCCATTGTTCAAGACCCGGAGTCAGCACTTAAGGGAACAACCTCTCTACTAAACCCTAAAGCGGGTAGGAATGAATTCCATCTCGCATGACTATGTTCCCAACTATCTACCCGGTCTTATCCCCAAAATGGGAGGCTTATTGAGTCGGCAATCTCGGGCCACTCTCACCCATGCAAATCTAAGGATAATCCCGAATAAACAGGAGTTCATAGCACACTCAGGATTAAGATCGAGTTACCTAGGTCATCGTATGAAAATAGTCAGTTAAAATAGTAAACGGAGTTAAAAAGTCTAAGTGACTATTTCGCGGTCCAGTCTTATGCAAACTCATTGCATAGGACGCCCCCACTTTCATGTCTCCACATGAACGATTCAGGATCACATCGTTAGTACTATACAAAGTGGGCCGCGTCCATAGTGTCCCCAGGATAAGGTACCCAGCCCTATCCCTATACTATAGACCGTTCTGACTATTACTCGAACTTGATCCACTTTTATGTCATATATAAAGTTCAAGTTTATGTTGGGTTTAATGTCCTAAAACTCGTGTTTTGTAAACTGAATATATATTCTATTTTGCAATAAAGTTGTTATTGAGGTTTATTCAGTAAAGTTGTTATTGAATAAAGTGAATTGCTCATGTCATAACCCTAATCCAATAAACGAAGAACCCTTGGCTATAGGATGTATACTTGAACTATATGTGTGACATAAAAGTGGATCAAGTTCAAGTTATAGCCAGAATGGTCTATAGTATAGGGATAGGGCTGGGTACCTTATCCTGGGGACACTATGGACGCGGCCCACTTAGTATAGTACTAACGATGTGATCCTGAATCGTTCATGTGCAGACATGTGAGTGGGGGCGTCCTATGCAATGAGTTTGCATAAGACCGGACCGTGAGATAGTCACTTAGACTTGTTAACACCGTTTACTGTCTTAACTGACTATTTTCATACAATGACCTAGGTAACTCGATCTTAATCCTGAGCGCGCTATGAACTCCTGTTTATTTGGGATTATCCTTAGATTTGCATGGGTGAGAGTGGCCCGAGTTTGCCGACTCAATATGCCTCCCATTTCAGGGATAAGACCGGGTAGATAGCTGGGGACATAGTCCGGCAAGATGGAATTCACTCCTACCCATTTTAGGGATTAGTAGAGAGGTTGTTCCCTTAAGTGCTGACTCCAGGTCTTGAACAATGGGCCCACCCTCTCATTGGCCTGAGAGGGATTCGGTTTGCTGGTTAGACCACAAACCAATTGTTCATTAGAGGATCAGTGGGACTTAAGGAACAAAGATGTAATTACAGGGGTAAAACGGTTCTTTTGACCCAGCTGTAATTACGAACGACCTGTGAAGGATCGACTTACTAATCATGGTTATATTGAGTGGACAGAAATATATCTACAGTGAGGAGAGTGCAGCCACTGGGCTATAGTGGAGTGACCCGGTGGTTAACGAATGTTGATTAGCTCGCCTAAAGAGTTTGGCTAGTTAATCTTGAATCGTTGGAGCTCATGATCTGTAGGTCCATAAGGTCCCCTTACTAGCTCGGACTTAGCCTTGTAACAATTTGAGAGAAAAGAATTTGAATTGTTCAAATTCCGGATTTGGGAGATAACGTTAATTATATGTGATATACTTAACGTTTCATAGTTTAATTATGAATTAAATTATGATAAATTAATGGAGGACATATTTAAATATGATTTAAATATTGTTTCGGTTTGGAATATGAATAGGGATTCATATTCGAACATACGATTTGAGAAATCGCAATTGGACCAAATTATTTAATTTGATATTTGATATTAAATTAAATAAATAATTAATTAATTAAATTGTTTAATTAATTAAATTAAATTAAATTAATTTTTAATTATGAATTAAAAATTAGAGAGTGATAATGGGAAGTTCTATCCACTTCCTCTTACTTTCATGTTGGTCCAATAAGAGTGTTGAGCTTCTCCTTCACTCTATGACTCACCTCCTACATTCAATTCATTCTCATCTCTTTGATGTCAGAACTCCACTTGCTTGAGAAGCAAAATTGATCTATTTAGATAGAGGAGAAAGATCAAAAGAGATGGAATTTTTCAGAAAAAGTTTCTGTTTCTCGGTTTTGAACCATTCTCACATTTCTTCCAATTTCTCTCAAGGAAAGGTCCCACAACCTGTTCCAAGGCCTGAGGATAGTAGGGAAGACACTTATGGTGGTCCACGAAGTGTTCGTGATCAGAATTTGCCCACGGTTGAGGAGAATTTCGAGCTACAAAGGTTGTTTTTCTATCCTCTGTTTTCTGCTTGAGCATGTGTTTTATTTTGCAAAATTAATCTAATTAGAGTGCTTAGATCCATAAATCGCTTCCGCTAATCTGATATAGACTCCTTCAGTTTACATCTTATAGTCAAGGGTTCTTAGTTCATTGGATTTGGGTTAAAAGGACGCAATTCACTTTATCCAATAACACCTTTACTGAATAAACCTCAATAATATCTTTATTGCAAAATAGAATATACATTGAGTTTACAAAACCACGAGTTTTAGGACACAAAACCCAACAGTATCAGCCTTAGAACACTTAAAACCAAGAGAAATAAAAAAGGAAGATAATTTGTCAAACCAAGCACGTGGTGCTTGTTTAAGGCCATAAAGAGCTTTATGCAGTTTGCACACAGTAGATTTATCATGAGATGCACAAAAACTAGGAGGTTGTTCCATAAATACATTCTCAGAAATAACACCATGTAAAAATGCATTATTAATATCCAATTGACAAAGCTCCCAACCAAACGCCAAAGCAAGCGTAAAAATAACACTGATGGTAACAGGTTTAATAACTGGACTAAAAGTGTTAGTATAATCCACATCAGCTACCTGATGAAAGCCCTTAGCCACCAAGCGAGCTTTATATCTAGAAATAGATCCATCAGTATTTCTTTTAATCTTGAAAACCCATTTGCATCCAATAACACGGTGATCAGAAGGTCTAGAAACTAATGACCATGTGTCGTTCTTCTGTAAGGCATTAAACTCCTCTTGCATTGCCTAAAGCCAATGGGGACACCGTAATGCCTCTTTAGCTGAGGGAGGTTCAACCTCAAGATATTTAGTCAGAAGAATTTTTGGCTTACAAATGCCCTTTTTCGATCTTGTGACCATAGGATGTTGATTATGGAGATCCGAAGAAACGGGAGCAGAGGGTCGATCATCCACACAAGGAGCAGGAGCAAGTGCATGTTGAACATTGGGAGAAGATAAAGGATCAAGTGTAGCATTAGGTGGCAAAATATCAGGCAAAGGTACATCTCGAGTTCGAGAGTCAAATGCAATAGGCATAGTAGGATAGGTAGACAAGGAAGGAGCAGAAGGCATGTGATTAGAACTTGGTTCATAAGAGGATAGATTAGAAGGTAAAGGAAGAGAAGGTGATAAAGATTCAGCCGGAGAGCTATTGGATAAAGATTGCTGGACAAAAGTTGGTGCAATAGAAGGAGACAAAACAGGAAGAGATTGAGTAATAGTGGGATATGGCACATCAAATTTGTTAGAGCTTTGAACAAATAAAGAATTAAAGGGAAAAGTAAGCTCATTAAACTGTACATGTTTGGAAATGTAGACACGACCAGATGGATCAAGACATTTATAGCCCTTATGTAGATTGTTGTACCCAAGAAAAAGACAAGGTGATGAACGAAAATGTAATTTGTGAGTATTATAAGGGCGCAATGTAAGACCCAAGTTTTTCTTACTGTTTGTTCATGTTTAGGAAAAAAAAAACAAACGATAAAGGTTTAAAAAAAATGCATTCAGTATTAAAAAAAAAAGGATAAATATTCTTTAGTCTCATCATTGTAAACCACGTGAGGCAAATGGTGGTGTGTGGTGGTGTGTGGTTAGCTTACACGTGTGAGCTGGTTTTGTTTTTTAAAAAAAAAACAGAGAGAGAGAGAGAGAAGACAGGGGATGATTAAACGAAAGAGGCTGGGAGGTGTTCAGAGAGAAAGGGAAGAACAGAGCGGTTAGCTTTTGGCATGGAGGAGACGGAAATTCATAGTTTGAAGTTGGAAAAACAAAGGAGAGATCATTCAAGTGAAGTTGACAGTCCGGTAAGTTGTTTCCTTGAAAATTTGAGAGTCAAATGAAGGATTGAAATGTTCATCTCCAAACTGCTTTATGGGTTTTAGTTTTATGGAGCTTGGTTGTGTTCGTGATTATGGTTGAAATAGTTGAAGGAAAAATTAAAGGGAAAAGTTTAGGGAAAGAGAAAGGGAAAGTTTTACCATAGTTACTAAGGATATGATGTTTCTAAAAAGAAAAGAAAAGAAAAAAAAAAGAAATGGTGTTTTTGTTTCAGTGGGAATGAACGAATTGGAAATTTGGAGTCTGGAATGTTAAATTTTAGAGGAAATTGACTTGCTAAAGGAGAGGGGAAAAAGAGATAAAGAAAAATTATGGCTGGCAGTATTAAAAAGAATTATTGTAGTTGAATTTAAACATCAATTTAAGTTAACTAAGAGAAAAATAAAACAAAGCCTAGTTGGTTAGAAGAAAAACACAGAGGTTGAAGAAGAAGAAGAGAGGGCAATTAAGTAAATTCAAAAGAGAGTAATTAGATAGTACAAATGCTATTAAATGTGGAGAGAGAAGAAACCTCATTTTGAAAGCCTTTACGTGGGGTGGTAATTTGAGGGAAATGAAAATTATTTTATTATGGTAAAAGGAAAGATGGTTTGAAGTGAGAGAATACAATAGAATTTAATAAGAAGTAAAAGACAAATAGTACATGTTTCTAATGAAATGAAAGGAGAAAGAGAAGTGTGGTTGGAGATTGGAAGAATATAAATTGGTTTAATTGATGTTTAAAGTTTACAATTACTTGCTTGGATTATTATTAGTGATATGACTATTGGAATTTCAGGTTGGATGGAAATTAGATTAATACACAATTTGGGGCGCCAACGATAACAGTTCTGTGAGTGGTTATTTTATTAAGTATTTCAATTATTTCAGTAATTGATGATATTTTTGTGAGATTTGAAATCAATTGCAATTAATGTTAATGCAAATGATTTAGTTATTTGAAAATTTGGAGGAAATTACTTGTATTTCACAAATTGATTATTATTGAGATTGATGATTTACTAATTTGATGAGAAAGTGACATATGATCACTAAATTGAATTCATGATTTAGCATATTTGAATTTGAAGAGTTTTAATGTTTATTGAGAAATGTATGAGATTTTCGAGACGTGGTCTCAGAGAAATTATGACTTTTGGAAATGTTTTATATTATTGAGAGATTTGATTATTATTTGAGAATTTATTCATGTTTAGTGTTATTTGAAAATCTCTCAAGCTTATGAGTTGTGGTTTAGAGAAAGAGCAGGATTTTCAAAAAGAGTTTTGAGAATTAAGAATTTTATGTTAAAAGATTATTTTTAAACCACTAGATTTTTGTACCCATGGTGATTACCCATATGCTATGAGAATGTGTTTCCATAGTATGCACCGTGCTCAGGTCGCAGGGGATGCAGGGGAATGCCGGGGCCATTAGGTGTCGAATTCAGATTTTGAATCCTGGTCTAAATCTTGGTCCTGAAGCATTACAGATGATAGAGTTTACTCTGCGTGCAAGTATGATAAAGATTGCTCTGCTGTGCATATGGAGATTACTCTACGCCAGTATGACAGAGTTTTGGGTACAAATTTGGTGATTATAACTTATGCTTATATTTCAAGAGTTGAAATTATGAGATTTCTTTATACGCGTTTTTATTAGCCCGTATTTATGTATCAAGAGTTATTGTTTAAAGAGTTGTTGTTTCCAAGAGTTGAAATCTCGGTTTGTGCAACTTATGTTCCTAAGAGATTTCGTAACAGTGACATTGTTACAAATTTCACCCTATTTTCATGATCTTGAGAAGTTCAAAAACTTTCATGATTTATATATATATTTTTATAGAGTTTGAATTATGTTTTTCCATCTAAAGAGTTTTCCTGAAAGTTAATTTTTCTTATTGACTTACCACTTATTGGGCTTTTTAGCTCATTCTTTTGTTTTTAATTTTTCCACCAGGTTGCTCTTGAGTTTCAACCAGAGTTAGCTAATCAGAGTCTGCCACCAGTATTGTCAAGTCATTACATATCATTTATTGTAAGTAAAGAGAGAAATTCCAATGCGTTGTTTATGAGATATCCATAGTTAAAGATAGATAATGAGAAAAGAGATAAAGACTTGGCAATAGATTCCATTGCATATTTGGGGTCTACTGCCATCACAGCTCATCTTAGGATTGGTAGAGTAATCTGGGGCGGGTTGTGACACGCAAATATGAAAAACAAAGGCAACCAAAAGTTTTAAGAAAGGTATAAGAGGGTTGCGTACCGAACAAACGCTCCATCGGACTGATGCCATGAAGGGCTGTAGAAGGTAGTCGATTAATGGTGTAAACTGCTGTTGAAAATGCATCATTCCAAAACTCAAGAGGTAGGGAAGCTTGACTAAGGAGAGTGAGGCCCATATCAACGATATGACGATGTTTACGTTCAACCACCCCATTTTGTTGAGAGGTGTAGGGACAAGAGAAGCGATGAGAAATACCATTGGAATGCAAAAAAGAAGCGAGAGCACAAAACTCACTACCCCCATCAAATTGAAAAAATCAAATTGAGGAATTAAGGAGCTTCTCAATATGTGTCCAAAAAGATATAAAGGTAGAGTAAACATCAGATTTGGACTGGAGAAAATAAATCCAAGTAAAACGAGAATATACATCAACAAAACTAACATAATAACGAAAGGCATTACGAGATGGTTTAATAGTTGGACCCCACACATCAGCCTCAATGAGATAAAGGGGAGAGGAGATGACTTTCCTATAGCACAAGCATTGCAAAAAGTAGAAAAATTTCTAGAAACAGAAATATTGCATTAATTTAGAATTCTTTTTACAATAGGAAAAGCTGAATGGCCTAAGCGACGATGCCAAATATCAATAATAGAAGGAGTAATAGACCTCTTGCAAGTAAAAGCAGTGGACGTCATAGATGAAATAGAACAAAATGGTGAAGCTTAAGTGTTGGATGATGTGAGTTGAAATTTGTACAGCCCATCAAGCATATGTCCTTGGAGAAGAATTTGTCCAGTTTGTTGGTCCTTCACATAACAAACAGAAGGATGAAATTCAAAGAAGACTTTATTATCATTGGCAAATTGACTAACACTAATGAGATTTTTGGTAATTTGAGGCACATGAAGTAAATTTCTAAGAAGGAAAGAACGATGGTTAGGTGAGATTAAGAGAGAAGACCCAATGTTATTAACGGACAAACCTGCTCCATTTCCAACGTGAACACGATTATCAGTATGGCATGGTGAGCTAATAGACAAATTGCCAAGATCATTGGTCACATGATTAGTTGCTCCAGAACCAGGATACCAATTAGTATCAACATTCAGATTTGGGGAAACCACCATGGCCTGCATAGGAGAGGACTGATTTCCAACAAAAAAATTAGACTGATTTCCAGAGGATGAATTCTGATTTTTGTTATTAACACCATGAGATGTAGGATCAAAACGAAAATGACACTTGAGAACTGTATGTCCAAATTTACCACACAACTAACATTGAGGTCGATTGTTCCAATTGCTACGACCACCTCTAGAAAAATTCCGTCCATTGCCACGGTTTCGATTAGAATTCTGTCCATAATTATTTGAGAAGTTTCCACTTTTCTGATCTTAAGAATTAGAAAAGTTGTTTCCAAATTTCTTGTTTTGAGATTGTTCAGTTAAATTAACAGAGGAAATTGAGCCATCAGGATTTGACAAATTATTTTCAGTGCGTGTTTCATGAGCAAATAACAAATTCATTGCCTAATCCAGAAAATATGTAGATAATATGATCTTTAGTAGATACTGTTTCTCCCACAGATTTCAAAGAATCAACTAATTTCTTTACCTTGGCAAAATAATCTTTGGGCAAGCTGACGAAGGATCGGTGGTGTTTGTCGGATTCGAAAGCGAGTGCAAGCTGACGAAGGATCGGTCTGGGCGGCGGAGGAGGATTCCGACGATATTCCATCAGGATTCTGGGAAAGGACGACGGAGAGAGAGATTGTGAGTATGGGGTGGGCGCCGTAGATGGAGATTTTGGGGCATCCGACGATCGGAGGGTGTCTGTTTCACGAAGGGTGGGGATCCGCCATTGATGCTCTGCAATTTGGGCATTGTCTGGTATGCTGCCGTTCATCGTGGATCAGCCATTGAATGCGAGGCTTTTGGGGGAGAATATTAGATTACATGGGGTTCCATCTCAAAATCAATTGGCAATGAGAGGAGTAGCCCATATATCTTATAAATTGTAAGGTCTCTCTACATTTTTCCAATGTGGGATCCTCAACATGCCCCCTCAAGATGGTGCCTCTTTGAGTTCACCATTCTTGGATCGGATCTCAATTTTAATTTTTGGACCGAATATCTGTTTGGGTTTAATGGGCTCTGATACCATATTAGATCATATTAGATTACATGAGGTTCCATCTCAAAACCAATTGGCAATGAGAGGAGTAACCCATGTATCTTATAAATTGTGAGGTCTCTCTACATTTTTCCAATGTGGGATCCTCAATAGAGAAGGGATTTGCAGTTGAAGTTGAAAGAAGGGAAGATGGGTGTTTCAGTGGAGAAGACATAGCCAATGCTTTAAGAAAAGCTTTCGTTTCAGAAAAAGGGAGAAGATAAGGAGGAATGCGAAAGGAGCTGTCGCCATTTTTGGAGACAGTAAGCTCCATCAGCGATATATTGAGGATTTTGTGGAGTTCCTCAAAAATGGGAAAAATATAGAACGAGATGAGACCGTCATATAATATGTTTTTTTTTCACTAAATGATCCAAATTCTGAGATCAATGAAAACTCATCAAATTTTCTGAAAATAAGTTTTAATTTCAGATTTGTTCAACCAACTTAATAAAAGTTATAGATATATATATATATATATATATATATATATATATTCATATGAAATAATCGACTGCGCTCACCAAAAATAAGAGTCGAAGAAAAGCATAAACCAAAGCTCAAAAGGTCGACCCTTTGACCCACATGAGGGTTGCCCATAGCTCTTAAAGGCCGATCCCCATAGGGTTAGCGATGACCATGAGGCCGACTCCCATGGACCTTAAGGCTTATCCCCATGAGGACAATCCACATGTGCTCGGTGATGCCCATAAGGCCGACCCTTGGGGGTAAGTCATGGACCTTAAGGTCGACTCCATGGGGGTCGACGATGACCATGAGGCTGACCCTAATGGGGGTTGGCTATGGCTCCTAAGGTCGATCCCCATAGAGCTTGGCGATGACCATGAGAAACGGTTCGACTAAGTAATGGTGCAACCTTGTAATCGTTTCTCATACTTAACGCATAGTGGGAATCAAGGAGAGATTATCACTCTCCATTATGATGACAATTTCTAAACCACCCTATAAATACAATAAGTCAATAGATAGATAGAAAGGTACGTTAAAACTGCTCACCTCTTGTTCTCTACACCTATTGTTGACTAGATTACTGACTTGACCATCAGAGTATAGGTGGTTTAGCACCACCCCCGCTGCTCATTTCTTTTGTCTTGCAGGCACGTTCATTTTTCAATCATACAAATTTACTATTGATCCGTCTGACCAAAATTTGGTATCAACGACATAATTTAGAATTTTAATTTTTCTAATTAAACAATGAAATGAACTATCTCAAGTTTGATTAATTTTAAAATAAAATATATTCTTTAAAGTTTTAAAATAACTAAATTAAAAATAAAATATCAAATATTTATGTTAGATAAAGTTCAAAATGAATATCATATATATACTTTTGTTCAAAATAATATATATTTATGGTATTTGTTGTACTAGTTTTATTTTATTAAGTTTGGAAGGAGGACGGTTTATTTTTGTTTCATTGAATTTGATTATGAAATTAAAAAAAAAAGGTTAAAATGGAGAAATAGAGGATAGAAGAGAGATGGAGGTAGAAGTGAGGTGAAGAAGAGAGGAGAGAGAAGTTGTGAAACTCACAAATGAGAATTGGAGTTAGGAAAAAATTATACTACTCCTCCAGTACCAAATTTTTCATACTACCTTCATTATTGCTTGTCATATAGTAACATTTAAGAAATAGTGTGGAGCCTATGAAATAAATTAATATATAATTTTTCTATATTAATAAGTTGTGGTAGAGGTGTACAAATAATCTGGTAACCTGAGCAACCCGGACTACCCAATCCAAACCATAAGGATTGGAGAACAGGTCCCAAGGAATCTTGTTCGAGGACATAGAGACTTCAAAACAAGAAGAAGAAAAATGTGAGGTGGTGACACTAACTGAATTGGAACATGAAGATCTTAAACTCCCAATAGAAGTAGACAGCACTCCAACACTTGACAACATTAAAAAGCTAGAAGGGAGAGAAGAGACCAAAGAAGAACCACCTCAAGAAGAGAATGAACCACAAAAGAAAATTGCAGTGAGCTATGAAATCGCAATTTCACAACAATTGACATCCAAAGTGCTTCCGACGCTGGAATGCCCTGCTTTCGCTTATTGTAGCTTGCAGGAAACATTATATGAAAAAGCATGCAGAAAGGAGAGCATGAAGGATGGCAACATGCAGTTTGCGACATGGATTGCACCCACAATTTCTACTTCCAAAGAAACATATAAATCTCTTGAGTCATCAAAGCTCGTTGTGATCAAAGCACCTCAACTACGAATGAAATCTCGTCCAACATCGAGACCTAGGTGAAAAATGAAGGAACACAATTGCGGTCTCCCCACTGGAATAGGATAAGTTTTATCTTTTCGTTCATTTTCTTTAAAAACAAAAAAAAAACAAAAAAAAAACAAAAAAAACAAAAAAACAAAAATTTAAGAGAAACTTTCAACTTTTGAAATTCCAATCCGAATGAAGAAGTTTGATTCAGAAAAGCTCTGTCTAAGGAAAATCTTGTCTAGGCTGAGGTACTTAAGTTGACCGCTAAGGGAACACCTCTACTTGGGGATTTACCTGGGAGTTTGATGAATCAACTCTGAGTTCAAAAATTAGAATTTCCAAAAAGTAACTTTGCATTGAGAAAACCAGTGTGAACTTTCTGATGCTCTACTCTTGAGTTTCAGGAAAATATAAGAAGAAAGAGCGGGAGGAATAAGTTGTAGTTGCAATTGCGAAAGCAAAATTGCAATTGCAATTTCAGGGGAATTCTTTGCAAAAACTCCAACAACCCCGAGGACAGTAATGGCAACAACACATTTTTCTCTGCATAGGGGAGTCTCTCTTTAACCTATCTTTCTAGCTTTGTTAATTGTTATGTTTTTTGTTTAAGGTTTAGTTAAGTTCTTTTATGCTTATTTAGTTTAATTGCTTTCATGAATTCTGAAAAAAAAAATAATAAATAATAAATAAAAAAAAATTTATTCCTCGCACAAGCATGCCATAAAAATCATGTTCAAATCAAGTTTACAAATTGTTTTCTTTGGTGTTTTGTTAAAAAGCTCTTAATGATGATACCTAGAGTTTTCTCAACCTTCAAATGCTTTCACACATAGCTTTGAGCTTCAAAATCATAAAACTTGATAAATTCTTTTTCTCCATAAAACATTCGAAACCAAACTTCCCTTGTGTTTATCCCATCTAATGAACTTAGGAGAGTTTAGCTTCGATGCTTAGCATGTTAAGTAACCCAACTATGTACCCTAACCCCTATTCTCCTAGTTCTTAGTCAATGGGGACATTGACCCATTTAAGTTTGGGGGGTGAGTTTTGTAATACTACCGTTGTAATATTATGTTGTTGTACTAGTATGTTGTTGTAATATTATTTTGTTGTAACAGTATTGTTGGGTTTTATGTCCTAAAACTCGTGGTTTTGTAAACTGAGTGTATATTCTATTTTGCAATAAAGTTGTTATTGAGGTTTATTCAGTAAAGTTGTTATTGAATAAAGTGAATTGTGTATTCTATAACTCAAATCCAATGAACTAAAGAACCCTTGACTATAAGATGTAAACTTGAACTTTATGTATGACATAAAAGTGGATCAAGTTCGAGTAATAGTCAGAACGGTCTATAGTATAGGGATAGGGCTGGGTACCTTATCCTGGGGACACTATGGATGCGGCCCACTTTGTATAGTACTAACGATGTGATCCTGAATCGTTCATGTGGAGACATGAAAGTGGGGGCGTCCTATGCAATGAGTTTGCATAAGACTGGACCGCGAAATAGTCACTTAGACTTTTTAACTCCGTTTATTGTTTTAACTGACTATTTTCATACGATGACCTAGGTAACTCGATCTTAATCCTGAGTGTGCTATGAACTCCTGTTTATTCGGGATTATCCTTAGATTTGCATGGGTGAGAGTGGCCCGAGATCGCCGACTCAATAAGCCTCCCATTTTGGGGATAAGACCGAGTAGATAGTTGGGAACATAGTCATGCGAGAAGGAATTCACTCCTACCCGCTTTAGGGTTTAGTAGAGAGGTTGTTCCCTTAAGTGCTGACTCCGGGTCTTGAACAATGGGCCCACCCTCTCATTGGCTCAGAGGGATTCGGTTTGTTGGTCGGACCACAAACCAATTGTTCATTAGAGGATCAGTGGGACTTAAAGAACAAGAAGTAATTACAGGGGTAAAACGGTTTATTTGACCCAGCTGTAATTACTAACAACCTGTGAAGGATCGACTTACTAACCATGGTTATATCGAGTGGACATAAATATGTCTACAGTGAGGAGAGTGCAGCCACTGGGCTTTAGTGGAGTGTCCCGGTGGTTAACGAATGTTGATTAGCTAGGCTAAAGAGTTTGGCCGGTTAATCTCGTATCGTTGGAGCTCATGATTTGTAGGTCCATTAGGTTCCCCTTACTAGCTCGGATTAAGCCTTGTAACATTTTGAGAGAAAAGAATTTGAATTGTTCAAATTTGGTTTTGGGAGAAAACGTTAATTATATTCGATATACTTAACGTTTCATAGCTTAATTATGAATTAAACTATGATAAAGAAGAGGTGGACATATTTAGATTTGATTTAAATATTGGTTTGGTTTAAAACATGAATAGGGATTCATGTTCGAACATTCGATTTGAGAAATCGGGATTGGTCCAATTATTTAATTTGATATTTGATATTAAATTAAATAATTATTTAAAATTAATTAAATTATTTAATTAATTAAAATTTGATTTTAATTTAAAATTAATTTTATATTAATTTTGAATTAAAATTAAAAGAAATTCAAATTCATTAAGAATGAATTTTTGGACCAAATTCACATTTTGATGACTAAGCATTGTGCTTTTTCAAATTAACCAAAATTGGCCACCTCCTTCTTGTTTAATCCTCATCATTCATGTGTTGTCTTCTTCACAAAGCTTAATGAAGCTTTAGGTTTGCTTTAATTAGAGAAGAAACACAAAAATTTTAAGATTTTTGCAGAAAATTGTATAATTTTCGGTTTTAGACCTTTGTTCTCTCTCTCAAAAAATTCTCTCAATTAAGGATCCCACAATCCGTTCCAAGGCCTGAGGATAGTAGGGAAGATCCTAAGGGAGGTCCACGAAGTGTTCGTGATCAGAAATTGGCCAAGGATTAGGAGAATTTTGAGCATCAAAGGTAGTGTTCTTATTCTCTGTTTTTCCAGATTTGAGCATGTTATTTAATTGATCAAATTGATCAAATTAGAGTGCTTAAGATCCAAAATTGCTTCCGCTTTCTTAATATTCACCCCTTCAAGTATGTCATTGTAGTATTATGTTGTTGTAATAGTATGTCGTTGTAACAGCTGCTAGGAATGTCAAAAAAAAAAAAAAAAAAAAAAGATACTCCTCCTTCTAAGGTTAATTGAGTAACCAGAGGCAGTCATGACACCCATGATTTCCTCTGCATGAAAGGTTAACTTAAGAAGTGAGTATGTGAAAACGGTCTTAGCAGTGATTTGTGCTCGTAGTCAACTACTTTCACCACAAAGTGTTAGTAAGTTGGAACGAAGGTACAAGTGACAGTAAGACTCTCAAAAAAAAAATGAGGCCTAGCAGCAGCTTTACATAAGTTTGGGGGAAAAAAATGCTTGTAATGTGAGTGAACTTAGCTTGTTGAACAAAGAAGACCACCCTAGACTCTATGACTATGACTTAGGCAGGATAAGCATAATAGGTGGGTTTGCATAAGAATGTTTTATCTTGAAAAAGAAAAGTAAAACTTTTATGTGAGAAAATCTTTGAATTGTGTAAAGTGTTAAAAGTTTGAGACTTCTCCTGAACAACATTTATTTTTCAAAAACACCATTTGAAATCATTTTGTGAAGTGTTTGCTTGTGTTTGTTGCTATTTGTTTTCTAATTGCTTGAGGACAAGCAATATCTTAAGTTTGGGGGTGTGATAAGCCTTAGAATTAAGGCTTATTTAATTCCCAAATGATCGAAAAACTCTTGTTTGTCCTAAGATTAATTGAAAATAGTGGAAGATTGTTTGAAATTAAGGAAGAATTGAATGTGATAGCAATTGGAAGAGAATTCTAAGTAATTTGGTTCTTTTTGCAGAATTTTTGGAAATTGCTAAATCAGATTGCCAAATCTGATTTGGCAATTGTTTCTGGAGCAGGGAATGTGAAATTGCTAAATCAGATTGCCAAATCTGATTTGGCAATTGTGTTCTGGGCAGAAATTTATGGGGCGCGAACGAAAAACCCATAAATGGGAAGAGAAAATTTCGCACGAATCAAGGGAATTTGAGCATGATTTTTGGGCAATCTTCAACTTTAATGAATGCCTACAAATAAGGAAGAAGAAGATAAGCTATTAATCAGATTTTGAGGGCGATTTGAAGGATCAATTTCGTGGGTTTTTGGGTTTTAAAAAAAGGAAAAAAATTCTGCATTAAACCCATTTCGAGATTCTTCAATTACAGCCCGATTTGGAGGAATTTAAGCACGAAATTTGGGCATTTTTCAACCCTAATGAAGGCCTATAAATAGGGAAGAAGAGGAGGAGCAAGGCAAGTCGATTTGGAGGCGAATTTAGAAGCAATTGTTCGTAGGTTTTCGCACCCTCTGTTTTTTCGAATTTCTGCTGTTTTTTTGGCCAATTTATTCAAGTTCCATTTCAGTTTTTCTTTAGTTTGTATTACAGGAGGTGGCTTGATTTTTTTCTAATCTCATTTGATGTATTTGGAAGGAATTTTGTGTTTAATTCCAAGTCAAGTTCATGGGTTTTTCTTAAATGTTTCAATGCTCTGTTTTTCCTTTCTTCTTCGTTTAGCTTCTGTAAAGAAATTTTTTTTTCAACGTATGTTTGTAGAAAGTCATGGCAGAAGGTAGGAGATAAGAGAATTACTTAGTTGCCCTTGTTATTTTGGTTTAATTTCCATTATTTGTCCTTGCTTGAATTCCTAGTAATAGCAAACCTTCATGTTATAAGTTAGTATTTTATTTAATTGATTTACACCATTTTACTATGAACTTTTTCTTTAAAATTAGTTTTAGGATTTTTATTGAAAATATGAGCTAAAACTTCTTAGGGGGTTCAAGGATGTGAATTCCCTAGGAAGTAAATGTAGCCAAAATTCCAATAAAAACCAAGCCTACATCTCAATTGTTTGCTTGTGTTGATTAAATTTCCGTTGAGATCCTAGAGTGATCAACTAGGGTTTCAACTCAAGCTTAGATCTAATACCGACAGAGTTAGTGATAAACGGATTTCACACAAGTAATGGAGTAAAAGAGCTTAGACATAAGACATTCCTTACCCTAGACATAGGGATTAAGGACTCCAAGACCCATAAAATTGTGAGCTAAAAATTATCTAAGAGAGGGGGACTATAGACATATAGGTCTCTCACTTAGCCTCCTAAAAAACCCAATTTCGAGGTAAATAGAAGATGCAATTTTGGTTTACAATTGAGTGTGGAGTAGGTTGGAATTGCAATTTTGGTTGCAATTACGACTTAGGGCAATGACATTCTTGAGCCCCATCCTTTATCATTTCATTATCTAAGTTCATCCAATTCGCTATTTCATATTGCCAATTTAGATTCAGCAATTTAATTTTGCAATTTTTAGTCATTTCGCTCATTGCCAAATTAGAATCTGCAATTCAATTCTGCAATTTCTATTATTTCCAACATTGCCATTTCTAGATTTAGCAATTGGATTTAGCAATTTCTGTTTTTCACCAACAACCTATCTCAACTTTATTTTTGCATTTTTAGTTTTCCATTTGCAATTTTTCTTACACTTTTGCAAAACAAAACTTTTGTTACTCCGTTCCCTGTGGGATTCGATACTTGGTACTCAGAGACCATTTTATATTACTTTGATCGCGTGCGCTTGCGTGACCACCGATCACTTAACTTTAACCAAAAGGGAAAGATCCCTTTTATAGAAGGAGGTACAATCGAGAAGAGAAGAAGGGACAAGACAGAACAGTAGAGAAAAAGAAGATTAGGTGGGCAAAAAGATTTTACATATCTAGCCCTACCTAAGCTCATAAATAAGACAAAGTCAACGAAGTAAATACAAGGAGTGAACAACACCCCAACCAGTGAGAAGCA
The DNA here is from genome assembly GCA_033996785.1 of Trichosanthes truncata. NCBI lineage: Eukaryota > Viridiplantae > Streptophyta > Magnoliopsida > Cucurbitales > Cucurbitaceae > Trichosanthes > Trichosanthes truncata. The sequence continues at coordinate 2,357,785 of JAWPNB010000003.1, forward strand.
CGTGCAATCACAATTTATGTCTTAACTCTAACTACCACCAAACTATTTATCAACATTAAATTCTTTCTTTCCCTTAAAAAAATATTAAGGCTCCATTTGATAACTATTTGTTCTTTGGTTTTTAAAAATTGTGTTTACTTTCTCATAACTCTCTGCAATGGATTTCATATGGGTTCCATCTTTTTCAATAAATCATTTGAATTTTTAGTCAAATTCCAAAAACAAAAACAAGTTTTTGAAAACTACTTCTTTATTGACTTAGTTTTTGAAAACATAAGTAAAAATTAGATAACAAAACAAAAAAATCCTTAAATAGAATTAGTTTCTATAGACTTTATTTTCAAAAACCAAACAACAAATAATCAAATAAAGCCTAAATTGTTACTCATTTTCACTCCCTAAGCCATTAAAATGTTTAATAAATGCCTTCTTTATTTTCATACAAAAATTATTGATGTCACTACCTACTAATAACCAGCAAATACAAGAACTCCAAAAAAAAAAAAAAAAAAAAAAAAAAAAACACAAAAGAATATAAATTTGAAATACTTTTCGGTTCAAGAATTTACGACGTCTCCTTTTTACAGTTGAACAAAAGGGGCATGTGCGAAAGGGACAGTGGCAGCAGAAACTTTAAATGAAAGGGCAACATGCATTCATTATTTATTAACTCTATTTGAAGAACTTCCATAGTTGCGCTAGAAAACAAAGAAGACTTCTGAAAAATGTTTTTGAAAACTATTTTTTTTATTGATTTAATTTTTTAAAATTTACGTAAAAAGTAGATAATAAAATAAAAATAATCTCTAAATAGAATTAGTATTTATAGGCTTAATTTTAAAAAACTAAAAACTAAAAAATCAAATAATTATCAAATTAAAATGTTGAATAAATGCCTTCTTTATTTTCATACAAAAATTATTGTTGTCACTACCTACTAATAAGTAACCACCAAATATATCTTCTAAAAAAAAGTTAAATTATAAAAAATACTCCTGAATTATGGGGTTGGTTTCAATTATGCCTCTAAACTTTGAAAAGTTTTATTTTAACCCTTAAACTTTGAAGTTTGTTTCAAAACAACCCTTGAAGGTTTTTTCCGTTAAATTTATGGATGAAAAATGACGTATTTACATATGTTTTGATTTTTCTTTCAATGTTTATGTTCAAATATGTTCACATAAGCAACAATACAAATGCAAAAATATCATTTTCTGATCATGAATTTAATGAAAAAAAGCCTTCAAGAGTATTTTTGAAATAAATATCAAAGTTCAAGGGTTAAAATGAAACTTTTCAAAGTTTGGGGTATAATTGAAAGCAACCTCATAGTTCAGGGGTATTTTTGATAATTTAATCAAAAAAAAAAAAGTAACCACCAGATATAAGAACTAAAAAAAAATCATTGAATATAAATTTGAAATACTTCTCAGCTCAAGAATTTGCCACATCTCCTTTTACATTTTTTTTAACCATGGATAGTATACCGTACAAAATTGATTAAATATTAAAAAAAATGTAATTTAATGTGAATATAATATTCTAACAAGTTTTTTAACTCATTTAAAAAATGTAAAATATTTATTTATTAATTTAAATATTATTTATTAATTTTTTATTTTTAAAAATATCCATCGGCATCGACATTTTATGAATATTTTCATCGACATTTTCATAGAATTAAGACTTCGATATTTCTATCAACTTCGACATCTTGAACGTGGCTAATAACCACCATGTACAAGAACTAAAAAAATACAATCATTGAAGGAAGGCAGCACCCAAAAATGGTAATGCCCACTTCATAGTCATTGGAATTGTGTTTTTTGTTTTTTTTTTTTTTTTTTTTTAATCAGAAAAATGTGTGGCTTAGATGTGAGATGCACGTGATTTGGGTGCTGTCTAGTCTTGCCCATCGTTGAATACATCTCAGCTCAACCAAGGACAGTAGTAGCTGAAAGCCTGAAACTTTCCATTGAAGAACTTCCATAGTTAGTGCTAGAAGATAAAGAAGGTTTCTGAAAAATCCTTGATCAAGTTCACAACAACAACAATGGCGATGGCGAAACAAATTCATGTTGTTCAGTTTCCATTCTCGGCTTTCGGCCACATTATTCCCCATTTCCAACTCTCCATAGCACTAGCCAAATCCGGCGTCCATGTCTTCTTCGTCTCCACCCCAAAAAATTTACAGAGACTCCCTCCAATTTCGCCGCCGTTGTCCTCCCTCATAACCCTTATCCCCATTCCTCTGCCGTCGCTCCACGCCGGCGATGATCTCTTGCCGGAAGGCGCAGAGGCCACCATGGATCTCCCTCTCGACAAAGTCCCCTTCCTCGAAATGGCCCTGGATCTCCTCGAGCCGTCGTTCAGGAAGTTCGTCGCCAATCTTCCGAATCCGCCGGACTGGTTCATCGTCGATTTCAACGCGACTTGGATCTGCGATGTTTCTCGAGACTTCCAAATCCCTATTATGTTCTTCAATGTCCTCTCCACTGGATTTCTCGCTTTCATGGAGAATGTGTTCAAGAATGGACTTCCCGATATCCATAAACTCACGACGCCGTTGGAAGTCGACGGATTTCAATCGTCGGTTTCGTTTCGAGGATTTGAAGCTTCCGGTATGCTCTCTGAATTTCCGGTGAAAAACGTGACAGGGACGAGCATTCGTGATCGTGTGGCGAAGATTCAGTCCGCTAGTAAAGCGATTTTGCTTCGTGCTTGTTACGAATCGGATAGCCATTACTTGAATTTTTACAGTCGAAATTGTGGCAAAAGAGTGGTTCCTTTAGGGCTTCTTCCTCCAGAAAAGCCCCAAAAAACAGAGTACCCTCTCGATTCGCCATGGAAATCGAACTTCGACTGGCTCGATAAACAGAAGCCCCAATCCGTTGTGTTTGTAGGGTTTGGCAGTGAGTGTAGATTGACGAGAGATCAAGTTTACAAGATAGCGCGAGGGGTACAGCTGTCGGAGCTGCCATTTTTGTGGTCTCTGAGGAAGCCAAGATGGGCGGCGGAGGATGATGATTCCGACGTGCTGCCGGCCGGATTCCGGAAAAGGACGGCGGAGAGAGGGATTGTGAGCATGGGGTGGGCTCCGCAGATGGAAATTTTGGGGCACCCGGCGATCGGAGGGTGTCTGTTTCACGGAGGGTGGGGATCCGCCATTGAAGCTCTGCAATTTGGGCACTGTCTTGTTATGTTGCCGTTTATAATCGATCAGCCGCTGTGTGCGAGGCTTTTTGCGGAGAAGGGCGTTGGAATTGAAGTTGAAAGAAATGAGGATGGGTCTTTTAGTGGAGAAGACATAGCCAAAGCTTTGAGAGAAGCTCTGGTTTCAGAAGAAGGGGACAAGATCAGAAGGAATGCGAAAGAAGCTGCCGCCATTTTTGGAGACAGAAAGCTCCATCAGCGATATATTGAGGATTTTGTGGAGTTCCTCCAAATTGGGAAAGATTATTGAGGCCCTACGAAATTAGGCCCAAATCCTCAAAATGAGTCTTATGGATAAGGTCTCGGAGTTGGTTTGTTTTGTCTTTTAGTTCTTGTTTGTGTTTTACTTTTGATTTCTGTTTTGTCTTAGACTCTTAGGAGGTGTTTGGAGCAATTGGTTGGGTTGAGTTGTTTTGGAATCCAAATCCAAACCCTTGTTTGGGCCAATGTATTTCAAAACCCGACACAACCCCATGATTTTGCATAATGAAACATGGGGGTTTAATTTTCCAACACATTGGTTTGCTCCTTCTTTAACACTTGCTTCTCATTAGAAACTCACTTCTTCTTCTTCTTCTTCTTTTCTTTTTTTTTTTTTTTTGTAAAAAACAATAAATTATTACAAATACTTTTTTATACATGTCATAAACTTAACCAAATTTGATATTTGACAAAGTAATTAATTCTTATTGGAAACTCTTTTTTTTTTGTAAGAAACAATAAATTATTACAAATATTTTTTTTATACATGTCATAAACTTAACTAAATTTGATAGTGGACAAAGTAATTAATTCTCATTGGAAACTCACATTTTTTTTTTGTAAAAAACAATAAATTATTACAAATATTTTTGTATACATGTCATAAACCTAACCAAATTTGATATTTGACAAAGTAATTAAATCTCATTGAAAACTCACATTTTTTTTTTTGTAAAAAATGATAAATTATTACAAATATTTTTTTATACATGTCATAAACCTAACCAAATTTGATATTTGACAAAGAAATTAAATCTCATTGGAAACTTATTTTTTTTTTGTAAAAAATAATAAATTATTACAAATATTTTTTTATACATGTCATAAACCTAACTAAATTTGATATTTGACAAATTAATTCTCATTGGAAACCCACATTTTTTTTAAAAAAAATTATTACAAATATTTTTTTTATACATGTCATAAACCTAACTAAATTTGATATTTGAAAAAGTAATTAATTCTCATTGGAAACTCACATTTTTTTTAAAAAAAGTTATTATTACAAATATTTTTTTATACATGTCATAAACCTAACTAAATTTGCTATTTGACAAAGTAATTAATTCTCATTGGAAACTCACATTTTTTTTTTTGTAAAAAACAATAAATTATTACAAATATTTTTTTATACATGTCATAAACCTAACCAAATTTGATATTTGACAAAGTAATTAATTCTCATTGGAAACTCACATTTTTTTTTTTGTAAAAAACAATAAATTATTACAAATATTTTTTTCTACATGTCATAAACCTAACTAAATTTGATATTTGAAAAAGTAATCAATTCTCATTGGAAATTCACATTTTTTTCTGTAAAAAATAATAAATTATTACAAATATTTTTTTATACATGTCATAAATTTAACCAAATTTGATATTTGACAAAGTAATTCATTCTCATTGGAAACTCACTTCTTTTTTTTTTTGGTAAAAAACAATAAATTATTACAAATATTTTTTTTATACATGTCATAAACCTAACTAAATTTGATATTTGAAAAAGTAATTAATTCACATTGGAAACTCACATTTTTTTTTCTGTAAAAAAAAATAAATTATTACAAATATTTTTTTATACATGTCATAAACCTAACTAAATTTGATATTTGACAAAGTAATTAAATCTCATTGAAAACTAACATTTTTTTTTTGTAAAAAATAATAAATTATTACAAATATTTTTTTATACATGTCATAAACCTAACCAAATTTGATATTTGACAAAGAAATTAAATCGCATTGGAAACTCAATTTTTTTTTTTGTAAAAAATAATAAATTATTACAAATATTTTTTTATACATGTCATAAACCTAACTAAATTTGATATTTAACAAAGTAATTAATTCTCATTGGAAACCCACATTTTTTTAAAAAAAAATTATTACAAATATTTTTTTATACATGTCATAAACCTAACTAAATTTGATATTTGACAAAGTAATTAATTCTCATTGGAAACTCACATTTTTTTTTGTAAAAAACAATAAATTATTGCAAATATTTTTTTATACATGTCATAAACCTAACTAAAAGGATCTTACAACTAACCAAAGATTGTCACTAGAAAGTAAGGAAAGGAAAAAAAGAGAGACCAAAGTAGTAAAGGAAAAAGGAAAAATAAAAACTGCACAACCCCGGGGTTCAGAACACTGCACTCCAAACACTGCCTTATGATTCCCAGGGTTCAGAACACTGCACTCCAAACATTGTTTTCTAATTCCCAGGCTTTCAAACCCCCTAGAATAAACCCCCCCGGGTTCTGATTCCAAGGGTTCTGATTCCGAAACGGTGCTCCAAACGCCCCCTTAATCTCGGGCTGATCCGTTGATTTATCTTGTAGTATGTTTTCTTTATCTTTTTTTAAAAAATAAAAAATGACTTTTACCACTAAAGTTGTAAGTTGTGCTCAACTTCAAATTTACATAACTGTTAGCAATCTTATTTCCAAATAAAATAAATAATTAATAATTAATAACTAGTTATATTAAAAAAAACATTTATTTTCATTCTTTTTTCTACTAATGGTAAATAATAATAAAAATAGTCTTTTTTTTCTATTTGTTGAGTTGAACTCTACGAGGTGAATAATAAAAAACATTTTGATTTACATTAGAATAGTACCTTTACATGAATGTTTTTATATTTAACTTAGTTATCTAAAAAAAATGAATAATGAATTAAATAGTTTATTTGCATATTAAGTTAGTAAAATTAAAATCTCAAACTATGCAACAAAAAAAAAAAACACAAAAAATCTATTCAATTTCAACCTAGTCATAAAAAATAAAATATATATTTTATTTTTTACATTGTCAATTTAAAAGAAAAAATCTATGTTCAAGTGAGGATAGCTCAACCGTAATCGACATGTAAATCGACCAAGAGGTCAGAGGTTTGAATCCTCTTACCTCCAAATGTTGTTGAACTTTAAAAAAAATTCTACCAAATGTATTTTATTTTTAATTTAGTCATTTTTTATATAATTAAATTAGTCAATTTAAAATAACAAAAATATAATTAAAAAAATTAATTTTCAATTTAGTTATATTTGAACCATAAGAAAATAAATTTATTTTCAACTTAACTATATTAAAATAACAAAAATAAATAATTAAAATGAAAATTTTAAAATAATCTAAGATGATTAAATACAACTAAATGGTCAAAAAGTGGCTATGAGCTAGATGCCTTGGGCTTGGGCGGATTTGATCCAGACGGATTCGATGGGCCTGGAGCTATATGCGGCCCATTCAAACATGTTCATCAAGGTTAGCTATCGTTTTTTAAGGTTGGAAAGTTGGGCCCATAATCCAATGTACATGCCTAAGCCATTTTATATGTTAGGACTTAGGAGTAGTGTATTAAATATTTGTCTAACATGTCGACATTTCCATCAACATTTTTTGATGTCCATAGATTCGATATCAACATAAAAGATGAATCGATATTTTCACGATATTATAAAAACAGGTCAACCAAATATCACTAATGTGAATATAATATTAATAATAAGAAATTGAGGGAAAAAAACCAATTTTTACCTCTAAACTTGTCATGTTGTATCAATTTTTACATTAAACTTTCAATTTCATCAAATTACACCCCAAACTTAGGTAAGTGTTGTAATCTTAACCATAAACTTTAAAAAGTGTTGCAATTTTAACTCTCTATTAAGTTTCCATTTGAAAAATCGTTAAAAAAAACTTATTATCATAGACTTTCAATGAATTCTAAAACATATATATGGTACAAAATTGAATAAGATTTCAAATAAAAACAACATTAGAGCTAAAATTTTGTTTAAATTTGTGAATTTTGACAAGATTATTCAATGGTTAGTTCATGCATTGATCAAACTTAATTTTGTGCAAAACTCGATTTTATTGAAATTAGTGAGTTTATGGATATTTTCACATTACTTTGTGTTAAAATTAGTAGGTGAAATAGCATAAATTAAATAGAGGGTAAAAATTGAATCGATCACTTGTGACTTATCTAAGTTTATGGTCTAATCTCATGAAATTAAAAGTTTATAGTGAAAACTGATACAACTTAACAAGTTTAGGAATAAAGATTGAATTTTTTTCCTAAAATTTTTTAATTTATTTAAAAAGGGTGATGTGGATATTTATTAATATAAATATTTTTTATGAATTTTCTTTTTATTTATATACTTTTTCCAAAACGATATTTTCATCAACATTTTAATAGAATTGAGATTTTAACATTTTGGTCGACATTGATATTTAAAATTAGGGGTGTACACGGGTCGGGTTGGAGGGTTTTTTGGAACCAACCCAAATTTTTGGATTAGTCGGGTTGGCTACACGAACAACGCGATCAGGGGTTGCAACCCAACCCAAAAATTTTGGGTTGGGTTGGGTTTGGTCACCGGGTTGACTTTTTTCTATTTTAATTTTCTTAATTATTTGAAATAAACTTTGGTTGAATTAATAACTAAAATCACATAAAATTCAAATATCAAACTTCAAAGTTCATAACATCTTAATATTCATTGCAATCTTAGATGAAAAACATTAAGGGACTGTTTGGGGCACTGAGTGGGTTATAATAACATGAGTTATAATAGTCTGTGGGTTATAATAGTCTGTGAAATCATATAATATTGTTTAAAATGCAGAGTTGTTTAGTCTGAGATTATAATAGTCTGCGTTTGGGGTGCAGAGTATTGTACAGGTTATTATAACACATGTTATTATAACCCTTGCCCCAAACAGTCCCTAAAAGTTCACAAACAATTCATCTATAATTATATATATTTAAAAAAAATCAAATTTTGGGTTGGGTTGGGTTGGGTCGGGTCAATCCGAGCCCAAAATGCCCAACCCGAGAATCGACTCGAAAATTCGGTTCTCCAAAATTTTAACCAAACCCAAACCGAAAAAAAACCTAACCCAACCCAACCCTTACAATTTGGGTTGGATAGTTCGAGTTGCTCGGATTACCGGATTATTTGTACACCCCTATTTAAAATCTTGGCTATAACTTAGAGCAACAACTATGCAAATGGTTTCGTTAAATACTTTTTGGGAGTGGGTTCCACATTTTAATGGAATTATTAAATTCTCTTTTTGTTTTTTATTTTATTTTTCTATAAAACCCGTGAGCTTGAGAAGTGGGTCGGTCGGGAGTGGCGCAGAAGAGAGAGAGAAAGTGATGAAAGAAAAAAAAAAAAAAAAAAGCATTCACGAGATTAAACAAAACACACAAACTCCAATATAAAGTTCCAATAAGGACAAAATGTAGGACCCACTGACCATATAAAGTTAGGGGTAGAATTGTAAAACCACACACTCCACTTCTTTTCTCTCTCTCATATTGATTCCCTCACCCCCATGCTTCCCACTTCCAAGTTCTAATTCCAACTTAAAATGCTTTTCTTTTTTCTTTTTCTTTTTAAATTTTAAATTATTATTTTCTTTGTGGCTGAAATTTCACAACACTATTTTACTTCTAAGTTACCCAATGTATCATATTAATCATTATTGTATCTAGTTAATTGAGATTGAGTAGTATATCCTATTTTTCCTTTGAATATAATAAAGGCACTTTAGTAATTCTCAAAAAGTTGCATGTGTATTAGGGTGAGTTTAATTTAATTAATTTTAATTTGTAAATCGTACTTTAGAGAAGATTTACGACTTTGTTTGAACATTCTTATAGTATGATGAAAATATTTGTGTGAAATTGGTGTTTTATTATTATTATTTTTTTTGTGGTAAAAATTTAAACATTTGACTTTTTGATCAAAGATATATGTCTTTAACTAGTTAAGTTGAATTAGGATCAAGTTGGCATATTAATATTTTAGTAGAATTAAGTTTTATTTGTCCATTTTGATATTGAATTAGACATGTTTGTAATTGATAAAATTTGAGAGAAAAGGAAAGAACATTAAAAAAAAAGAATTTAGAGTCAAATTGTGAACTTTAAGGAGAATATGAAAAAATATTTCTAAATGCTTGGGTGTTGGTTTTATATTTTAATAAGTAGGAAATTATTTATGAAAATATTCTCGACTAGCCAAAGGCAATTACTTTTAAATCAAAAGAGTAAAATAATCTTAATTATTAAATTATGCTCAAATTGACTTATGAACAACTATTTTATTTCAATGACAGTTATACTACAATTGTAGGTTAGTGGACAATGTATCAATTATCATTTCAAGAACCGATGATTTAATCTTTAAACTTTGCATTTGCTGAACTAAAGAAAAAAAAAACCAATTAAAGTGTGCTAGCTCATACATCGATATTTGGTTCATGAACAAGAATGAATTTGATGGCTTAAAGCTCTCAACTTTATAAAATAATAAAATAAATAAATAAATTTAACACAATTTATCCAAACAAACTTCCTTATTTGCAATGGTGGGTAGAACATGAAGCCATTAAACAACTAACTCCACCTATAAAACCACCCACTCACTCCTTCCTCTCTCACACTCACAAACACACAACTTCCATAAAACTCAGTTCCTTTCTCAAATCATGCCAATGGAGGAATTCTACAAGAACCCCATTAAAGCTCAAGTAAGAAAAAAAGAGAGCTTATTCTTCCTTCTTCAATGGCTTCCTTCATTTTCATCTCTTCAATAAAGCTCCCATTTTTATGACTTTTAGCTTCAAATCCACCAACCCATTTCCCCTTCTTAGCATTTGAACAAACCCATTTAACCTTTTTTTCGTAATGCTTTCATTTTTTTAGTGTTTAGAATAAAAATGTTGTTCTTCTTTTCACAGGCGGTGAAAATGACGATTTTGGTGCTTGTTCTGGCGGCGGCGTTGATGGGGGAAGTTGAGGGAAGAAAGGGTAAAAAGGGGAAAAAGGCGAGGATTTTGGAGGGCAATGGGATTGAATATGGGGCCATAAGTTGCAGAGCTCACAGTGCTTCGATAACGGAGTTCGGCGGCGTTGGCGACGGCGAGACGTCGAATACGAAAGCGTTTCAGACGGCGGTGGAGCGGCTGAGCCAGTACGCCGGCGACGGCGGTGCTCAGCTGTATGTGCCCGCGGGGAGGTGGCTCACCGGCAGCTTCAATCTCACCAGTCATTTCACTCTGTTTCTACATCAGGATGCTGTCCTCCTTGCTTCTCAGGTTTTCACTTTTTTCACCTTTTCACTTTCATATTTTATCTCATTTGTATGCTATGTTGTCTTGTTGATTACTTTTTCTATAAATTTTGATTTTTTTGGGGTTAAATAAATCTAGGTTTTTTAAAATTTTTATGAATTTTCGATGATACTGAAATTTTGTCCATTTTAGTTTATAAACCTTAAAAAATTTTATTTCAATCGATTAAAGTATATATTTTCTACTAAAAAGTGAAAGGTTCGAATCTTCTCATCCCACAATTTTTTTTTTTTTTTTTAGTTCAACAACATTTAGATGTTGAGGGATTCGAACCTCTGACCTCTTGATCTAAGATACATCTCAATTACTGCTAAGCTAAGCTCACTTTGGCCATCCCACCTGTTATTGAACTAAAAAAAATGATAATAATAATAACGGTTTTTGTCAATCTATTCTAATATTTTAAACTTTTTTATAAAATAATCAATTTGGTTCTTACTATAACATTTGTCACTTAATATTTGCTTACCTAATATTCTTGGCTAAGTTATTTATTTGTTACAGCCTACAGGGAAAGTAAAGATAGGGATCAAAATTAATATTTTTTTAAAGTTTAAAATTAAAATGGACTATTCTAAAAGTTTATGAACTGAAAAAGGATTATTTGAAAAATCAAGGTCACATTTAATAACCATTTAGTTTTTAGCTTTTAGTTTTTAGAAATTGTGCTTATTTTCTCGTCAATTCTCTACACTTGCTAAGAATTCAAGTGTTTTGTTAAGAAAGATGAAATTCTTCGTAGAAAATTGATGAGAAAACAAACACAATTTTCAAAAATAAAAAACCAAAAGCTAAGGCCCCGTTTGATAACCATTTGGTTTTTTGTTTTTGAAAATTAAGCCTATAAATACTACTCACTCCCACCTATGGTTTTACTTGTTTTGTCATCTATTTTTTACCTATGTTTTCAAAAACCAAGCCATATTTTGAAAACTAAAAAAAAAATAGTTTTCAAAAACTTGTTTTTGTTTTAGAATTTAGCTAAGAATTCAAATGCTTCCTTGATGGAGATGAAAACCATTGTAGAAAAATTGGGAGACAATAAGCTTAAAATTCAAAAACCAAAAATCAAAAACCAAATGGTTATCAAACGGGATCTAAATGATTATCAAAAGGAGCCTAAAAATTGAAATGGACAATTTGAGAGTCAAGAGATCAAAATGAGATTATTTTTTTTAATCAGTTTTTAGATATACTATCAGTTGAGAAAATGGATGGACTGATATTTTTAGTACATGGAATACAAAAAAAATAAATAAATAAATAAAAATTGATGTGTGTTTGTGTGTTAGTTCACGAGTGATATGTTACTAGATCCAAATTTCTTCAAAATATTTATAATTGCAGCATCACGTGAATTGATAGCCCCATGTTTGTTTCGTATCCAATTTTTTTTTTAAAAAAAAAGGAAAATTAAAACCAAAGCTATATATAAGAAAAGATTTTGAATAAGGTTAAACATAACAATGAATTCCATATGAAATAATTATATAAGAATGACAGAAATGGCCAAATTTTATTTTTTATTTTTCAAATCATTCTTTTTCATGTGAAGACAATTATAGCTGTTGAGAAAAATGAGTATGCATTACAAAACTACATATAACTTTTGATGCCTTTTGCTACCAGAATGTTTGCTTGTCAACATTCAAAGGAATCTTGTTCTGGAATATTTTGGTAACTTCCAACTAGATTTTAGCTTTTTCTTTATAGTAGAAACTGCCTGTGTATTAACTTTCTTGTTACTTTAAAAAAAAACTTTTTTAACTTTTTTTTTTTTTACTCTTGCCATTTAAGGTTTAAATGAACTAAAAAAAATTTAAGTCCATCATCTCTAAATTTGGTAATATATTAAATCGTCACGATTTTTTTTTTTTTTTTTTTGATTAAATACGTTTAGTACAAGTTTGGATCTAAGCCGGATAAGTTTAATGCAATTCAATGTATCGCCAACATTTGTTTCTTTGTAGACAGACATGTGGTCCAATATCTTAACTTTTGAAGGGATGATAATTAAGTTCATCTAATTATATTTTAATGACTCTAGAAGCAGAGAGATTTAAATAGAAAAGAGTTTTTAGCTGAAAGTTATTATTATGGTAGATGGGGCAATTTTGATGTTATCATTTCTTAAGAGGAATAGTAGGGATTAGGTAATTTAAAATCAATTTGTCATAATCAAAGTGGTTTTCTTTTTGAATGTTTGGTTTTACAAAGTCATAAAGGCAAAGACATTGGTGTCGAGACTTTAAGAAATTGAAGTGATGAGTCAAAAGTGGGGGTAGTTTCTTCAACTTTTCTCAGTGGTTTTAAAACAAACTACCAAAAAATTGGTGGGGGCTAAAATCCATTGGATTCCATGTAAATTAGGTCCTTCAATCATGCCCCCTTCCATTTTCCAAACCCTGGCTGTGGTTAGGTCAGGTCAGCTAGAGTTGTTAAAAGATAGGAAATGAGGATGTTGAACTAACTCTAAGGTCAAGATCCATCCCCACATTACAAAACATTCCGCCTTACATTTTGCATTCATTTCATATAGTTATTTGTATCGAAATAATCTTAAATCAACTAGACTTTTCAATCGAACGATCACAAAATAGATCATCTAAATTTGATAAGCTGAATCGTCTTGAATTATTTCACCTAAAACTTAAGACTGATTTTTTCAACTACTTTGATAGGATCCGAATGAATGGCCTGTGGTCGAACCGTTGCCATCCTACGGTCATGGAAGGGACACGTCAGGGGGAAGGTACATCAGTTTAATATTTGGAAAAAACCTCACTGATGTTGTCATCACAGGTAAGTGTCCCTCTGCTAGAGCCTGTCTGTCTCATTTTTCTTGATTGGTGTCTAAAAATTCGAGTTCCACCCGATCGACATCAGGAAGCAATGGCACCATTGATGGTCAAGGTGATCGCTGGTGGCAGCTGTTTCATCAGGGCAAGCTTAAGTACACCCGACCATACTTGATCGAGATCATGTATTCCAGTGATGTACAGATATCAAATCTGACCCTGCTAAATTCTCCAGCTTGGAATGTTCATCCTGTTTACAGCAGGTGATCAATTAGTTCTTCCATAGAAAAAAAATGTACAAAATCCAACACTCTCTGATTTGATTCACTTGCAAATGCTATACAGCAATGTACTTATTCAAGGCATCACCATTATCGCTCCAGTTCGATCCCCGAATACGGATGGTATCAACCCAGGTTTGTATTCCAAAGAAACTCAGACTTCTCAAGAACACCTAGTATTATACATCTTGTAAAATCAATGACTGATTTCATCTGCAGATTCCTGCACAAACGTTAGAATTGAGGATTGTTACATAGTATCTGGAGACGACTGTGTAGCTGTCAAGAGTGGTTGGGATGAGTATGGCATAAGATTTGGATGGCCAACTAGGCAATTGGTCATCAGAAGGCTCTCGTGCATTTCCCCAACAAGTGCAGTCATCGCACTGGGGAGTGAGATGTCGGGTGGGATTGAAGATGTTCGAGCTGAAGACATAGTAGCCATCGATTCTGAGTCTGGGGTCAGGATCAAAACTGGCATAGGAAGGGGAGGATATGTAAAAGACATATACGTAAGGAGGGTGACAATGCATACCATGAAATGGGCATTTTGGATGACTGGCAATTACGGGTCACATGCCGATAAAAATTATGACCCCCACGCATTGCCTGTAATTCAAGGAATCAACTACAGGGACATGGTCGTTGAAAACGCCACAATGGCAGCGAGATTGGAGGGAATTTCAGGTGACACATTTACAGATATCTGTATTTCCAATGTGACAATCAGCTTGGCAGCAAAGGCCAAGAAACAGCCATGGACTTGCACCGATGTTGAGGGAATAACGAGCCATGTTACTCCTCCACCGTGCAGTCTGTTACCCGATCAGGGGGATGAGAAGATTACAACATGCAAATTTCCAGAGGATAATATACCAATTGATGCAGTGGAGTTGAAAAAATGCTCTTATCAATTCAATCATGCTTGAAGCTTTCTTGCTGTGTACAAGCAGAAGCTATATCCAGTCAGTATATTGTTACTGTTAGTATTAAAATCTGCCTAAAAACGTTCGGTATGTCATGTATTGTGTCTTTCCAGCACAGTTCTGATTAATATAGAATGTACACACTCATTAAATGCCATCATATTTCCTCTTAAAATCAACTAGCAGTGGTGTCAGCCAAAAAATTGAAATGTATCACGTTGAACCGGTTCTTCTTTCAGACCAACAAGTCAAGGAAGTTATATTCCAAAAGCTAAGAAAGTGAAAATAAAAGAAAAGAAAAACTTTTAAGATATGAGAAGGATCCAACCATTAAGTACAATTCACAAACCTAGTGCCAATTTGTACAGCCAATTCACTGCCAAGGTTGGCATTCTAGAATTCTGCACTGCATGAAAACTCATGCTTCTGATCTTTTTTCCTTCTGTCGCTACATCAGTAAACAAAGATCAAGAGACATGAGATTATAATCCAATGGTTGTAAAAATAGTATGTGACATTATCAATATCTTCAGTACATTGTCCAGAATGCAAGCTTTTACAGAGGGTAAATAATCTCGTATGCCAAAGGACTACACAAGATGATTTCAGTAAGCTCCTATTCCAACTCCATACAGCATAATATCCACATATCTAAAACAATTCAATACAGAACGACTTACAAAATACATAAATAATATATATGGATTGATCATTTCAGCATATGATATTAACAAGGTAGAAACTGAGCAGAAGGAATTACCAAGTATGTTAATTACAGAGCACAGGTAAAGAAAGTTGAAGTGGTGTGAGCCTTTTACTTGAACATGCCATACTTTTCCATTTCATTCTCATTTCACAATACAACATTACACGATCAAACCACAATAACAGTATAATAACATAACGCATTACTACACAGGCTATACTATGACAAGCAAGCAAGATAGTGTACATTCGCCAATCAAAAGATAGGAAAATAACCGGTTGAACCCTTTTATATAAAGGAAGAACAAGCTCAAACTCCATCACAGTTGCCTTGTAGACAGCCCCCCCATTCCCTGATCAAATACCGTCTCACTTGCTCTAAGATTAGAAAGCAATGCATCACGTCCAGATAAAACAATGTGAAAAAACTCATCAACTTGTTTAGTAAGATGATCAACACCTTGTGTAAGCTTTTCTGCCTCCCTCCTCAAATCTACAACCAAATTCTGGAATTCTTCCACTTTCAAGCTGCCCTCCATATTTCCTTGAATCATGGAATGCAATTTTTTTACACTCTCATCCACTGCATCAAGCTCTCTCAATACAGTACATCTTCCACTGGAATAAATTTTTTTAATTTCCATATTTACATTTTTCTGTAATTCAGTAAAAGCTTGTGCCCATCTATATGTATCCGGAACATTGATGGGTAACAACCTGTTGGAAGAACCTGAGAAGGCAGAAGCAAAAACACTGCAAATAAATAGAGTCTCCACCTTCACTCCGTACATCACATGCATCAAAACCTTGCCTTTAGATGAGTTCTTCACCTTTGGAAGATCAAGTGATTCCTTAAGACGGTCCAAAATAGGAGAATGGCTCTCAACTCTGGAGGTTCGGGAACTAATATGTTGATTCCATCCATCTAACGAAGAACGGGCATGAACAAACTGGTTGGAAGATGCAGATGCCAGATTGTGCAGGGCACACCGAAGTACCAGATGACCCTGATTCAACTGTGAGAGCTCAGAGCTAAAATCATTGCATATATCAAGTAATTTCACACTGATGTCCAGGTACTCATCTAGCCATTTCTCATCCCAGTCAGACACAGGGAGCCCAAGCTCTTCTATAAGAGTTTTTACATCCTTGTGAGTTTCGCACAGCAGCTTCATTGCTAATTCCATCCATGAGAAGCTAAGTATGTCATTCTCTGATTTTGGAGTGAGTTTTTTCAGCCTCTCTGCCAAGGAATCCTCAAAAGTGGCTAGCAGAATAACAAGTCTAGAAGACAATTTTGAACCCTTGGGTGGTATTGCACGGAAAGGATTCCCAAAAGGAAAGAATGGCCGGTGCGGCTCTTGTGGTCGGCTCATTATATAACACTAACTGCAAGATGTATAAAATCCACGGATGAGCTGCCATTTGGAAACAAATTCATGATAACCACCCATCAAGCCACAATCACATGGAATATCATGTAATAGAATTTCAGATACAATTGGTGCATGGTGCATTCAAAATCTGAGACCACTGAACCTTTCATGGATTTTTCATTAATTTAGCCAATTTAGGGCAGAAGCGAAACACTGACGAGCAACTGGATACACCAACCACTAACATCACTAAACAGCAAAGAGGCCTGCATAACAAGGATTTCTCCTTGCAAACAACAACCCCAATAGCTAATTCTACCCATGTAATGTTAAAATTTTCGACCTTCAGAATGAAGACGGCAGAAAAACAACAGAAACAGCCCAGACATGAATTTTATTCCAAAAACCCATTTAAATTTTCGCTAGCAAAAAGTTTAAGAAGTAAAAACGGGACTTCCAATCCTGAATTCAGCAACCCAAACTTCATTAAAAGCTACACCTGATATCAACAAACTGCACCACAAAAACAAATCATTTTCCACGCAGAAAAGTGAGGGGAAAAAAGGTCAAACGTCAATTTTATCTTCAATTTTCTGAAGCAGCAAAACACAAAAGCTTTTCCTTCAAACAAAACCTCAAAAACATTCCAAGACGCTAACACTTCCAGAAATCAATTTTTACACCAAAAAACCACAAGTAATCAGCTTGAAATAGCAAAAGTTAAGGCGAATCCAATAAATTACAAGTAAATTAAGCTAAAAGTATAAACAAAAAACAAACAAAAAAGATAAAGAAATCACAGAAAAGCATTACCAATTTGTAGATCTACGAACAAACAAAGCGTGTAGAGCAGAACGAATGACTAAATCCTCCAGAAATCGACACCAAAAATCTATTTAAAAAAACAAACAAAAGAGCTGAAACCCTAGATAGTTACATCGAAACCTAAATCTAAACCAAAGAAAATAATTCAAAAGCAAAAAAAAAAAAAAAAAAATCAAATTATTTCGATGAAAAAAGAATAAAAAAAAATTGGAGCGGTTCCTACCAGATTCAGAAACCAGAAAGCAAAGGAAATTTCGAAGAAATTATCGCAGCCAGAAAACGTTGAATTCGCGTGGTGGAAAGAGAAGGGGCTGTATTTCACAATTGAAGATAAAGGCGGTGATAATCTAACAGGAGAGGTACGCAAATTCTGCGAATGGTGCAAACGTGGAGGGAATTGATTGGATGTTGACGTAACACCGAGCTTTTTTTTTTCCCGTGACCGTCATGTGGAATTTAATTTATCTTGCCGTATTTGTTTCGTCGGGGAATGCGCTAAAATGACAGCGAAGTTACTCACAGACAGATTACAGGACTTCTGGCCTTAAACGTGGCGGATTCTGAGTGGCTTTGACTGGTGGAATTAATGCAATGTGACCGTTAAACATCTTCCACGTTTGGACGGTGTGGATTTTACGTCATATTGTTGAATAATTAAACGGCAATAAAAGTAAGACGTTGGCCAATTGATTTTTTTATCATTTTTCTACCATAAATTTTATCTTTTTTTAAAAAAAAAATTTTGAATTCTTAATTAGAATCTAAAAACAAAAATAAAAATTTTAAAACTATTTCTTTTAGTTCTCAAAATTTGATTTGATTTTTGAAAATTTTGGTAAAAGTATATCACAAAATAAAGAAACTTATAGGTAAAAGTAATATTGACTTAGATTTTGAAAAAATAGTAATAACAAAATAAGAAAATCAGTATTTATAGACTTAATTTTCAAAAATCAAAAACTAAATAATTATAAACGGCACCTAAGATATTTTGTTCAAGATTTTTATACGATGGCTAAATTATTTATTCTATTTGGTTCTTTTATAAAAATCCTATTGTTATGACATATGTTTTCTCTTCGCTTTGATTTCTTAAGAAGATTTGGGAGAGAATATCTCAACACATTCTTGTATTTGGGTGGAAAAATAGACATTATTGTTATTTTCCCCGGCTGTACTTAGAATAATAATGAGATAAAAATAGAATGATAATCTAACAAAGGTTTATACATATCTTAGGTTTAGATTGAGTTCCAAATTTACTATGATTTTCATTCTTTATCTTTTATCTTTTTTTTAAGTTCAACAATACGTGAAGTAGGGATTCAACAATAAATGAGGTGGAGATTTGAAGATATAGTAGAGCGATGTTCAGGTTGGCCATCTAAAATTCTATCTGTTTATTTATTTATTTGAAGAGAAACCTAAAAATTCTACAGTGAAGCAACATCTTGGGATTAGAAGCTCATCGTAAAATTGAATATAGGATGAGACTTGATCTTTGAGACTTGTTCTTTTTCTCTTATATTTAACAAGCTTGAATAATCTTGTAATTAAAGTATGGCACACACCATCGACTCGCACGGGACCAGTGTTTATTATTTGGATATTTAATTTGTTTATAAAAAAAACATTTTAAGAATGTAGTGAGAGTTGAGTAAATAGACTAAGGAGATTGAGTAATTGGACCAAAAAATGGAAATTTTTGCTCCCAAAAAGTGAAATCTGAAAATTTAAATGAAAAAAGTGGAGAAAAAAAAACCAATAGGGCCCAAAAAAACTAAACTAAACCAAGCATAATCGAACATATTAGTTTTGTACTTTACAAGACTTTGGTTTGGTCTTGTTTTGAAAAATCAAATGGTTTGGTTTGGTTCTCAATTAGAGCCAAAACCGACAGAACCAAACCTATGTCCACCCAAAAACAACGATGCACAACCAAACAAACTTTTCAACCCATAGTTTCATGAATACAACAATTCACAACCAAGTATAAACTGGAGCTATTAAGTTGTTTGTGTTTGTTTCAATTTCACCCTAAACATGTGCGATATAGATTTGTCAACGAACAATACTTGATTGCACTCCAATGTGCAGAAATCTCCCAAACCCCTACCATTCAATTATTGACAACAAGGAGAGAGAAAACACAGTCAAGAGAGAGAAAAGGTGAAAAATATTTTCTCCCTCCCCCGAAGTGCTGCCAAGTATTTTTCTTTGCCAATTGCATTGAAATTAGACACTCTTAACTAAACTGACGTCTAGCATTTATAGAAATAAAGTACATTATTCAAAAACGCTACACTTCAAAGGCATTTTCAAATACATAAATAAGTATAAACAAGATATCCTCAAATTTGTCAATAAATATGCCAAATTCAACATCCATAAATGGCAAAGCTCTTGTTTTTAGGAACTACAAGCAAATTTGCTCAACTTTTTTATCCTATCATACTTGGACCCAGCTCTGCAAATGGATGCATACAGAGTTAGCAGCCATAAAGTCATTCAAACCTTCTTTATAAATCTGACTGACAACATTGTAAAATAAATAAATAAATAAAAAGATGCAAATTTTCAAAAAGAAAAAAAATATATGTTAGGCCCAACTCCATCAAGTTACAAAAGCCCTTTGAAACTTACTCCAAAAGCAAGCTTTGGATAAGCCGTTTTGAAGGAGCTCTTTCCAAAAGCTTCCAGTTTGATAGAGAGTGGCAAGGGCTTGAAAGGACAATGTATGGTTGCAGATAAACCAAAGGATTTGATCCCTTCAGAAGCATCCACAGCCAGCTTAGGACGATGTTTCAGGCAGCCTAATGTGAAGATCAGACAAAAATCAAAATACTGCCGTGTTTTCGATGACGAATGCCTCAGTTCTAGTCCACATCTTAGCCTTACTGGTCCAATCAGAACAGAGCAAAAGAGCACATGAAGGAGAAGTTGCAGTTGGATTTGTCTACACCAAACTTGCTGGTCACAGGGACCACACTTCAGAAGCACACAATTCTAGGCTTCACAATCTCACGAGCAGTTTCAACCCATTTTAACAACAAGGCTGGTTAGGTACTTGACCATACAATTGACGGGCGGTCGTTCTCTGTGATAGAAGGGCATAATTCTAGATGTACAATGACACAAGAGCTATCTTTACCAAATGGAAACTAGGTGCCCTACCCTAAAAGGTAATTATAGACAATGATTTTGTTAAGTCAATATCAAGACAGAAAGCAACTAGGATTTAAGGAGACCGAGCAGATGCTGCATATTCAACAAGAGAGGAAATGGTGTGATTCTTATAGCTTCTGTAAGAATGAGACTAATTCATTTGAAGATTAGAAAAGCAACCTAAACTAGAGAAGGGATGCATCTGAAGGAAAAAAATTCTATAAACAAACCCTATAATTGCCGATTGATATTTCAGATATTACGGCTCCCAACTTCGGAGAAATTTGAAGAGTTAGTCATGTAGTTGTGCGAGTGTTGTACGTTGTTATCTCCACGTACTTGGATGTTGAATGTTTCCATCATTGTCACCTTCACTTATATTAGATGTTCCTTCATCTTTCTGATGGTTAACTTGTCTTGGAACGGTCCGGTTCTCATGTTGGTGACCTTGAATTGAGTGAGAAGAATCCTTACCGACCCGGTGTTCCTACAAATTAGTAAAAGATGGATTGAGTTTGATAATTGTTAAAAGGAGAAAAGAGCAAACCAGAACTTTAAAGATAGCTTATAAATGCAGCTTCATACATCATTAGACAGCAAATTATCTGCCTCAAGCATGTGGATGACATGCCCCATTTTCGGCCTTTTCGTAGCATCAGGATCGACACATCGAAGACCAACCAGCAAAACCCGTTTGAGAGCTTTGGAAGGAGGCTTCTCTGGCAACTTGGGGTCAACCACTTCCTCAGATTTTCTGTCTCCAACCATTGCTTTCAACCAATCCACCAAATTTACCTGCGATTATGACATTAATTTAAACTGAATAAGCAGCAGAAGAGAAAAGAAAGGAGATGACATTAATGCATGAATTAATCATAATCGAGCATTAGATGCAAAGAAAAACTAACCTCTCCTTGGGGTCTACTATAATCAACAGGGCTCCGTCCGGAAATTATCTCCATAATTAGAATTCCGAAACTATAAACATCACTCTTCTCATTCAACATTCCCGTGCAAGCGTACTCAGGTGCAACATAGCTGTAGAAATCATCACCACTTGACTTTCCATCTAGGGGACCATAGAAAGTAAAAATTGATTATAAGACAGGAACTAACCCAAATGTACCCATTACACGAGTTGTCACATAGCTCCTTTCAGAACAAAGAAGCTTGGCCAGCCCAAAATCAGATACTTTAGCATTCCACTGACGATCAAGCAGTATGTTGCTAGATTTTACATCACGATGGACAACCTTTGGTTCAAGACCCTCATGAAGATAGGCTAATCTAAACAATAGAAAGAAAAGAAGGGAAAACAACATGAGTGGAATTACTTGGTTCACAACACGAATCAATAGCCAATCCTCACTAACACAAGTATATACCCTTTTGCTGTTCCGAGTATGATGTTCACACGAACCTCCCACGTCAAGGGGCTCACATCCCCAACATCGCCATGAAGCCATTGGTCTAGATTGCCATTGTTAACGTACTCATAAACAAGCATTCTGAAAAAAGAAAGCAAAAGTTCATAAAAATACGTTTACATCACCAAAAACTCTCTCGCATTTAAAGAAAATCAACAGTACCTATATGCACCCTCAACGCAATATCCCAGCAACCTGACAAGATTCTTGTGTCTTACTCGTCCAATTGCTTCAACTTCCACTTTAAATTCCCTCTCAGCTTGACCCCTAATAACAAACTGGTTAAATTTCAGCATCCATATAATTTTTAAACCAAGAAGAACATGGCAAATCAGAAAACACATAAAATTGTAACAGTTTGAGACATTCCCTCCCCGCCCAAAGAAAAGAAACAACAGCATCAGATTGTCTATAACACATTTCTAAGTTCTAACACATAATTGACTTCGTTTTCTCGAAACCAAACAGAACAGAACGACTCCCAACTAAAAGCAAACGGAACCCTCAGGTTGCAGAAGCAAATAAATCAAAGTACAACAAAATCAACGATAAAGCATTGGATAATTAGTCAACACGATCACCTGTTATTCAAGAGGTTCTTGATAGCAATTCTGGTACCATCTCCCAAAATGCCTAAATACACGATCCCATATCCACCTTCACCAATCACGTTCTCTTCACACAAGCCATTAGTGGCCGCCTCGAGCTCTCTCAGAGTGTACCATCTGCCCCAACCCAGGTGCGAAACCTCAGGCCCAACAGTACCAGATCCAAAAGAAGCAGTTTCACTCACAGCGCCTCTGCTCTCACCACTGGACGGTCTATCAGAGAAAACAACCCGATGCTCCAATTTTCCGATCTCGACATGAATTTCCGGCTGGACGTGGTGGTGATGATCCGGCACTGCATGATGGACGATTTCCTGGATCTCTTTCGAAATGGGAGGAGAATGGTCAGCTGTGGACTTGGGGAAACGGATTTGGTTCTTATGGCGATTCCGCTTGCGAGAAGTGAGGCAAAGTGAAAGAAGAAACAGTGCGAGAACTATTAGGGCTCCGACTAAGATTCCGATTACAACCCAGAGACGAAGGCCGAAAATGGAGGTCGGTTTAGAAAGCTCCGTGTTGAAAAATGCAGCATCATAAATTGACATCTTCTTCTTCTTCTTCTTCTTCTTCTTCTTGGATCGATTGAAAGAGAGAAAAAGATGAATTAAAGAAAGAAAATCAATGGGTTTAAGGGCATTGACCTCATCGGAAAATCCCAGCAATGGAGGGTTCCGACGAATCTGAAAAGAGAAAAATGGAATCGAAGAAGAGTGAAGAAGTGAGAATAAAAAAAATGGTAGGCTTAAAGCTTTATGAGTCTGATAAAAGGGATTTCGTACTTTATAATTTTTTTCACAATTGATGATACTCGGGTCCACTGACTTTACATCCTCCGCTTTGCTTAGCTGTCCATCCAAGCGAGAATATAATTTTTTTAATTTTAGTTATTATTTTGTATAAACATTTTACTATTAAATAATTTGCATCTTTTGAAATTTCAAAATTAATTTTTTTTTTTTTTAATGATAAGTGAGGGTGAAACATAATATTCAAATCTCTGATCTCTTGGTTGAAGAAACATATTTTATGGCAATTGAGTTCTAGTTTGATAATTGTATTATTATCATTATAATCTTGTATTAAAATTAAAAGTTCAATTCATGAACTTTTGCCAACTTAAGCATGCATAATTGAACTTAACCTATATCTTCAACTAAGAGGTTAAAATTTGAATTTTCACTCTCACATATTATTGAACTCTAAAAAAAATAGATTTTTGTCTAATGAATCTATAATCTCTAAAAATGTCTAACAAATCCTTGATATATTTGACATTTTAAAAAAAAATTATTATTCTATTAGATATAAATTTGAACTTATCTCTAATATAATCCTAAACTTTCAATTTTTTGTTGTATAAGTCCGTGAATCTTAAAAATGTTTAGCAAGTCAATTTTACTTATTAACACAAAATTAAAAGTTTAAAGGCTTGCTAGACATTGTTCAAAGTTCAATGCCATAATAGACACAAATATAAAAGTTCAAGAATCAAACTTATAATTTAACCTTTGTGTTTAAAAATTGAAGGTTCAATTACAAATTTGGTCCATTTTGTTTGGAGAAAGTTAGAATTTAGCTCCTGCGATTTTAAGAGTTAGAATTTTCTCATTATGATTTGATAAAACTTCATAAACAATCCATATGGTTTGATAAAACCCTCATAAATAGTCTCTAGAGTTTTATCAAATCATAGGGACCAATCTTAAACTTTTAAAACCATAGGGACTAAATTCTAACTTTCTCAAAATCGTATGGACCAAATTTGTAATTTAACCTAATATCAACTTATAAGTTAATACTCATGTTTTCTTTATTTAATTTTTTTTATTTTAAAAATGTTTTGCAATTTTAGTCGAATTAAAAAAAAAGTTTTTGAAAACTACATTCTCTTTTACTTTTTAAAATTTTAAAAAGAAAATGCTAGAAAAGTAGATTAAAAATAATAAATAAAAAATTATTAAGTAGACCTTTTAAAATTTTTAAAAAAATTAAAATAAAAAACAAGAATGTTAACCTACGAAGAGCCATGTAACAATTTTTCATATAATTCATAATGATAGACTTGTTCTATAAAGTTTTTCAATGTTTAATTTTATATTATTGAGATGTTGATGTTTTAACTATATCCCAAATTGAAACTAGAATGATGTTAAATAGTTATTGATGTTTTCTTTATTTTAAGAATTCATAATGATATGTCCAAGTTTAGAATTTTGCACAATTTGTTAAACCATTTTAAATTTAACTTATTGTCATAAATAACGGCATCATTTTGAATAAATATTTGAATAGATTATAGATTTCATAACTGACCCAAAATTTAAAATTTAAGATCCAATTATATTACGTCAATTATAAAGCATTTCATAAAAGGAAAAGCTAGAGCGACCCCACTTTTTTTATTCACTTCTTTAAGAGCAATATTGAAATAATTAAAAGTATTGTTAGCTATTAATTAAATAAATGAACAAAAAGTAACCACTCAAGGCTTTGCTAATTGATTACAACTTTGACTTTGAGATTGTAAGATGAAATGTTGATGATTTTGTGTAGTGTCTAAAGATATTCTAATGATGAATTTTAAGAAAGCAATGCCTAACAACTTCAATTATTGAAGAGGCTTTGTAGGAATATTCTTGTTTAAATAATTAAATTAACTGAGGTCTAGAAATCATTTTAATTTAATCATGTAAATAGATATAGTTAATATATTTGATCATATCATTTTGTATAGAACTATCAATAAATATAGTCTATATCTACCAATGGTTCAATCCATCATATCATTTTGTATTGAACTATCAATAGGAGTATATATCAAGATTACATCGGGTTCCATCTCAAAACCAATTGGTCATCATATCATTTTTGGACCGAATACTCGTTTGGGATTAATAGGCTCTAATACCATATCAAGATTACATGGTGCTCCATCTCAAAATCAATTGGCCATGGAAGGAGTAGCCCATGTATCTTATAAATTGTGAGGTCACTCTTCATCTTTCAGATGTATGATCCTCAACAGTATAACTTATTTAATAGAGCGTTTATTACTATCTTAAAGATCAATAGTTCAATTCATCCTAAACTTGTTGAACTTTAATATATGTGTGTATATTTCTAAATATTGTTTGGTAGACATAAAAAATTTCGAATTTAATAGAGATACAAAATTTGAATCATTGCTTAATTTTTAAAGTTCACTTTTTGCTATATGTTTTTGTCATTTTGTAATACATCATAATAAACAGTTAATTACTTACACTCAAGCAAAAAAAAAAGTTAACTACTCTTGATCTTTAACTTCATAGATGATTGCTCCATGAGATACCGACCAGCAAATTTTGGTTTTTTTTTTTTTACCCTATGTTTTATTTTAAACCTTTATTTAATTTTATAATTTTTAACTTCCGATGGATCAGGTTCAATAAGAAAACATCGGATATATAAGAAAAATGTGTTGTCAACTCAAAATAAAAGGTAAAGTAATGACGGGACAAAAATAGAAAGACAAAAGGTAACACAATAAAAAGTTTTAACTTTTCTTTTCTTTCTCATTTATATTATTCCATATAACTCTCATGATAAAATAGAGAAGAAAATGTTGAGTTTTAAGAGAAACTGGAAGCATGGAATCGTTTGAAATCATTAAATCAAATAATTAAAGTGCACAGTTAAAAGACAAAAAAAAAAAAAAAAAAAAACTATTAACATATCTCTTTCTTTTTCTTTTTTTAATCAACAATTGCAAGGATGAAGAATCAAATCATCGACATTTGAGATAGTAATAAGTGTCTTACCCACCCTATAATTAATATATCATAAGATAATAATTATTAAAGAAAAAGTTAAAATATCATTTTGATCCCTTTACTTTGGGACTCATTCCTTTTGTAGTCTCTATATTTTCAAATGTCCAAAATTTAGTTTATATACTTTATTATTAGTTTGAGGTTTATTTTTATCGAATTTGATAAAATAATAACAATAATTTTATTCAAGAAAAGACACCATGTGAATATTTTCCAAATTTTATAAAGGGAACCTAATCAAGACTAAATTTTTCTTGAAAAAATTAACCATAAACTACTAGTAGAGACTAATTTTAAGATTTATTGGACATTTGAAAGTATAAGGACAAAAATAGAATAAGTCTCAAAGTACATGACCAAAATGGCATTTTAAAAGAACAAATAACATAACAAGGAGTTCATATCAAAGACAAAGACATTAACAGGAAATTTACATCATAATCAGTAAAAGGAATTTAAGAATCAATTTCAAGTTCAAGATTTAATAACAATAATTAAAGAGTGATACCTTCCTCCAAAGATTAAGCAAGGTAATCAGAATCTTATCTATAGGGTGAATCTTTTTTTTTTTTTTCAAACTACATGATCCTTCTTTTAATTTAAAAAAAAAAAAAAAAAAACAAAAAGATTGATGGATCCCATTTGCTTGCTTTTCTGTTAAAGCAAATGGATGCTGGGAATGTGCAAGTAATTAGTGGAATATTTAAAAGAATCTAAATGAGTTAAGACAAAGAATGGCTAACTTAATAAAATAATGGTGAAAAGGAAATTCTCATAGTGGACAATCTCTCAATTGGCTGGAATTTGACAAGGATTTGCTGGTTTTTGTTTTTATGACAGCCAATTGTGTGTATTGGTGAAAGGTTCATTATCCTAAATTTCAATATTATATGATAACATTTTTTTTATGGCTCATATATAATTCCATTTGGGTATGTTGCATTGAACGTATATTAACAAAAGATTTTGATGTTTAATTATTTAATGTACTATTTTGACTTTTTTTTTTTTGTTTGCTCTAACTACTTTTGTAGATTTCTAGTAAATATTCTAAATTGATATTACATACAATAGAAAATTTTATCCATTTGTCTGTTCACATTTTTACCATAAAAAATTATGAGCACTACTATAAAAGCAAGAAAACCTGACATATATTGAGTATATAATTTTTTTTTCTATATTAGTCATTTATATGCACATGCATAAAGGTTAACGATGGACTGTCCACGTGGAAGCCATCAACTAATGCCTCTAGGCTCTAGTTAAATGTAACTTTGACCCCCAATTTCTACCCACCCAATAATATTAAAAGGTTGAATATTCTAAACTATTTATATTTTATAGAAAAAGGGAAAAAAGTTAAAAGTTTTCCCTATGTTTAAATATTGTTTTTTTTCCTTGGGTATTCCTATTTTTTTATATTTTAGGTTACAAAATTACTATTAAGCAGATAAAGTGGGACAGAAACAAAAATAACAAATTACATATGCTTTAATGCCATTTTAACACAACAAGAAGGAATAAAAGACAAGGTTAGTTGAAAGATGGTTATTAATTTTAGCCTGAAGATCCAAAGTGCCTCTACTTTTTTAAGGTAAAGTGGAAAAAAATACCTCGAGAATCAACATCAAGTACCACACACTATGGTGCTAAAGAAACTCATGTCATATTCCTATAAAAAGCTCAATCGAACTTTAATGAAATGGGAGGAATGGGAGGTATGATACTCACCGTGGTGCTAAAGGAACTCGTGTCATATTCCTGTAAAAAGCTCGAACAAACTTTAGCGAACGGGTAAGTAGAAAATACCTCGTCGAGGAAACAAGATAGCTCCATTTCTAGTGCAAGAAATTTGCATAGAGGAAGGATTTCATTCCTCAAAAGAAATAGATTAAAAGCATAACAAAATGATTTGATTGACAATTACGATAGCTTGCTTTGTCAATGTGAATAAAAATGTGGAAAGGATCCGGAAGAGCCGTAGAGTTAAAACGAAGGTTATAAATATAAATAAGCTAAAAGAAGTCTATGAATCATGATATGATGCATGTCTTTACAATAATCGTTCATACCAAATGCTTTATATCAAAATTACCCTAAAATATCAACTCATCTTGACAAGAAAAGTATGAAGATTAAACCATCTAATTGTTCGATCATTGACCTGCCTAAACGAGCTTTTGCAAAAGTATCAACCTGCATTTATAAATAAGATTAGTAGTTTGTACTCTGAAGGTTGGCAAAAAGTATAAATTAATGCATTTTCCATTCTTCTTGATCCTCCCATTCTAATCTCTAACAGCATTGGCATTATAATGCCTCAGGGTCAAATTTGCAATGCCTTAATCGGTTGAACTATACGAGACCATATACGTGACCAGGTATTAAACTGCATCTCAAATCAAAAGTAGGGTTTTGGGGGGCAGAGAATACAACCAACAAGTGTCAACAAAATTGCATATAACTCCGTATTGTCAGCAGAATTACAATTTTTTTAAAAAATACAACATAATTCTACCCCACGATTGTTATGCAAAAGAGTCTGATCGAGTTCATACAGAGTGATAAATATGATCTTAGTAACTAGTTTCTCTCTCGTTTCCTTCACAGTAGGTCAATAACAAGAAAAGAAAAAGTAAAAAAAGGAACTTTTTTTTTTTGTAAAACTAGAACAAACATGCCTCCCCCTTCCTTTGGGGGATGATTCTCTCTTATCTCTTCCCCCACCCCCTCCCCTCGCCAAACAAAGTCAATCAGATAGTGTAGAACGTCAAATCACCTGCTAAATATGATATAACGAGCGAGGTTCGGAATCATTCTTCTTTCTTATCCGCTTGGTCGAGTGCAGCCAATCTTTCAACTAGTGGAGGATGAGAATAGTGATAAGCAGAATACCAGGGATCTGTGTTCATTGCAGACAAATTTTCCTCCTGAAATACAAAATTTATTAGTCTAGCATGCAAATGATTTTATCACCAAGGTAAGAAAGCGTTAAAGCGTCAGATAATTTTTTTTCATTGGGGAAAGTCCTTTTTTTCTTTTATATTGATAAAATGAAATTACAAAAAGATGATATCCTATCCAATGAATTAAAAAAACTTTTCCAATAGGTCATGAGTGTAGATAAGCTATAATTAGCCAAGGGAAAGTCGTTGTTATGAATATAAATAATATGCAAATATGAAACATAAAATTCATATGCTCAAATCAGAAGGTAAAGATGAAGGAGCCAACATTATCATTAGGAAATCAATTTCCCTAGGTATCTGCCAAAAAGAACTTATTGATGTCTGCTGAAATGACAGTATTGATGCAGAAGGGAGATCATCATAATCAAAAGTCAGTGAAGTAAGTTCAAAGCATAGGATGGAAACAGTAGATAAATAATAACCTGTAGTTTGACAAGACCAGCACGAAGAGGTGCGGAATAACCTAGTTTCTTTGCAAAGGCATCAGCCTGCATTAGGTCAAAGAATAAAAGGCATTTGAGCTTTGAAGATCAAAACCCTCTTACAGATAGAGGTTAACAGAATACAGTAGCTGCAAGTGTTTCAGACATACCTGGAACTCAAAAGATCGGCTCACAAGATTGAGACCAAAGCTTACTAGGTGCTGAAGAGGTATTACAGTGTGCTGCACATCCAAAGGCAACGTAAGGGTACATGTTGAAATTCTGTTCAAAATAAATTCCATTTCATTTTCCTATTTATGACATTTTTAGGTTTTATACAGTATTTTAACGTGTTTTAAAGGTCATTCGAGACTGATTAATTTGCATGGGGTCATAAGAATTCCTCGAGAATGAAATATTTAACTGTAATCTTCAGATTGAAAATGAAATGAAGCAGTTGATAGTGGAAATGCAGTGAGCACTGGCTGGGTATCAAACCCAAAACTTCGAAAATCAAGGTCGTAAGAAATATTAAGAAGAGTAGGGTAAAAGGCCAAAATCTAGTCGAAGAAAAATATTGAACTACACATGAATATAGTAGAAAAGCACAACTCATTAATAAGTAGGGACGACATAGCATGCCAACTTTAGATCTATAATTCAACATTCTATTTTATCACTACCTGGAATATGATGAGTCCAATAAGCACTGGCTGAGTATCAAACCCAAAACTTCGAAACAAATCGCTGGAATTCCTCACCAAGGTATATCCCCCAAATTGCAAAAGTGTAAGAATCTGCTCAGAAACAGTTAGAAAATGAGCCTTCTCGAACTTGAAAGGCATGGTGCCTATCTTGTTCTTAGTAAATTTCGATTCGATAATGCCAGACAAATGACCATAGGTTAACCCCCCCCCCCCCCCCCCAAAAAGAAAAAAAAAAAAAAAAAAACATTGTGTGACAAAATTTCAAGACACTTTTTTTATGAGAAATTTCAAAATATCATATCGGCAACTAACAAGGATATTTTGCTAATATATCGGAGTGGTGGTCTATTCCTTGAACTCTTTTTTTTTGGCTTGTTTAATGATTAAAGGTGTCTTTCTTTGGGTATCATAAGCTCCAAATGGTTTTCAATGGGCTGCCTTTTCTCCTTCATTTGGCTGGTTTTGATGGATTTCGTCTTGGATCTTTTCCTTAAGTATTTTTATTTTGGGGGTTGTTTCATTGGAGCCTTGTGGTTTCTTGGTGCTCCTGTCTGCAGATCCTTTAGATTGATGCCTCATTGTTTCTGATTTTATTTATATATCTTTTTTGGTCGTATGCTCCTAGTTGAGCTTCTTGTTTTTTTTTGTTCTTTTCTTTTTTCTTTCTTTTCCTTCTCACTCCCTCAGGAGATTGTTTCCTGAACATTTCCTTTCATATTATCAATGAAAAGTTGTTTCTGGTTCAAAATAAAAGGATCAAATTTCTTTTAGCATTAGTGGAAATGGAATCGGCAGTCTGCAGCTACTCAATGATAACGTGCATGATCTACACCTTACTTATTCTCCAGAACAAGCATAACAAGGAGAGAGCAGGTTGAGGTTTCCACAAACACATTTGTGCCAGATTTCAAACTGATGTTTTAAAGTATTTTCGAGAGAGGGAGGGAGAGAAGAAGAAGAAAAAGAAGAAAAAGAAAAAGAAAAAAAAGGACACAACGTGCTACAAGCTATGGAGTTCAGATCATGATTAGCATTAATCTTATATTCAACAAAGCAGTATACCTGTAAAGCAATGAACGAATACATCGTATGATTTAGCTTCCAATGCCCCAACTCATGTGCTATAACAGCAACAATTTCCTCATCATTTTTGCACTAATAAACAGAATGGGAAGAAAATATAAAGTTATTCTGGGCAAGACAAGTGAAAAAATCTATATATGTAATAGAGTATTAAAATACACAGTACGTGGTTCTGTATAAAAATAAATTCAGCAAGTAAAGGCTCTAATATGATAGAAGATGTCCACAACATTTCAACTTACTTGTTGAATCAACGTATCATAGAGGACAATTCTCTTGTTCTTGAAGAAACCATACATGTAAGCCTGCATGGAAGGCAGTAATTTGACTGAGATTATAGCGAAAAGCATCACTAAAGGAAGTATTCATTAGAAACCAAGCTGGTATATGTTATGTATTCGTCCAAAACTAATAACACTAGACACAAATATAAAAGTTCCAAATCACTTTCTGAATAATGCTCTCAATTGCCAATTGATAATGCAGGCAAATAGAAAAAACTGATATCGATAAGGTATCAAAACACAAGTAAATATGCAATAAGAAATCAAGTATCTAAAGTAGGCAAGATAGAATTTGGTAGTCGAGAGTTTTACATTGCTATGACTTGACCTCGTGGATCCATCAACAACAAACAACTTCTTCAGTGGGAACTTGAGGGAGGAAGAAAGTTTCTCAATCTTCTCCCTGAGATCACCTGCAGGAAGCTATTTTCACAGAGCATTAAGGTGGGATGACTGAACGAAAAAAAAAAAAAACAAATCTAGTCACTTGCTTTGATCAAATTACACAATTTGGATACTCACAGGGGTAAATTTATTGAAAAGAGGGGCTATAAGAATGGGATAAAGGGTCATCATCACAAGAGATAATGTGAACATAAACGCCCAAAGATAGATGGCAAGGTAAGGTCCTCCTTTCTGTATACAATCAAAAGATATTGTTACGAAAGAAAAGATACAAGGAATATTAATGCAGAAACAATGGAGTAGATACAATGAAATTGGAGAATGGAGGGAGAAAATAACTCCCGGAAAAATAAAATTTATGATGACATGCTTCTGTATGATTATGCAGACTATATAGATTATAACTGCTAACTCACATAAGTTTACCTGTACTATTATAATGATTGCAGACACAATTGGTGGGCCGAGTAAGACAGACAACAAAATCCCTTTAATCATATCCCTGAAGAATAACCATATTGTTTGCTGTGGAAGAGATATTAAATACAGCATCAGGACAATAAAAAGGAAGTAGACTGGACAACATTGAAAACTTCCAAGTGCTTTTAGTGGAATGCCACGGGAAAAATAATTGTCCAATACTAAATAAAATCGGACATCTCCCAAAGTTGGTGAGATTTATCGTGTTCGGAAAAATTACATACTTTATTGAAACCATGGCGGGATTCGATCACAAAAGTCGAGTAGAGAGAAAATGGTAGATCTGTGATCTGCAAACCAGTCCAAACAAACGATCACTGTAAACCAACTTCAAATCATAAATATCACAAGTTCAATCTGTAAATGAAAATATTTAGAACTTCAAAACCAAGCAATCTAGACATTAGTGAAAAAAAATGCAAACCCATATAAAATACATTAGGGGCATAGTTCCAAAACTAAGGAGATAAAGAACTCTAAAGCGAACATTGAAATTTAGCTATTTCTAATGCTTCCTAGCAAAGTCTATCCTTGTCATTGAGTCTCTTTCATTTCTTTCTTTCCATTGCAAGTTAGCAAAATTTCTCTGCTTCGTGTCAACTGGCTAGATCTACACATGCAAAATAATAATTGAAAAAGAAAATGCACACTGAGTTTGATCTCCAATTTAAATGAACTAGCAAGTTTCTTTTTCTACAGTCAATTAAGACATAATTTCCAAAATTTCCAAACCCAATTTGGTAATGTCAGAATCAATGAGTAGAAGAGAAGACAGCATACAGGTTCGTACTGTATGGAAACAAAGTATGCTGCTCTATGTAATACATGGGGTAACTATATGAATCAAGGTCTTCAAAAAGCAAAGCAAATTAAAGCTAAATAACTTCTCTACTTTTAGAACATGAAAATTAAAAATGACTTATGAGCATACCTGTGACCAAATCATGACCCCAGCTAGAAACGCAAGTGTGTGGAAAATTTCATTTTCGGCATTGAGGCCAACCAACACCACAAACTCTCCAGATTTCTGCATGTGATTGCAATAGTAGACAATATTCAACTTTTAACTGAAGTAAAGGAAAAACTTGAATGAATTAATTCACTCATGAACTTTAATTACTCACCTTCCAAAACCACGGCAGTACTCCAAAAAAAAGTATTGAAGAATCCATCACTATAGTTACGAACTCATGAACAAAATGGAAGTTGCTGAAAGTCCAGAGGCACGTGTTATAAAAATTAACCACCAGAATAAATACAAGGCAATACTTCAAGTTCAGGGGAAGTTTTAATAAAGTCTGAGTTTCAAACAAGACAAACCTTTTATCAATACTGTAGGCCCGGGATTTTTCAAATTTCTCTTGGCTTATAACTCCTTCCAAAGTTTTTGGAAGAGTAGGCAATTTCAGAGCAGCGTGTTGCCGAAGATCCAAATAAGTTTCGAAAATATACATCAATATCATGAAGCCTGAGAAAAAAAAAAACATATATCAAAAAAGCAGTTACTGCATTCCTTTCCTCTTCCAATAAATTGACCACATCTGTTCTGACAACTAATAGAGAAGTAAAACTAATTTTTTTTCTTCTCTCGAAGATTTGCTCAATTCCAACAAAAGTGTGGTTCTAAGGGCGTTTATTCAAATCAAGACTCATTTCGAAATCAAATTGACGCAGTCCCATCCTATGAACTGAAGGAGAACATATTACAATTCGACCATTCAAAACCATGCAACCATCATTTTCCCAAGCATTAATTCAACTTACAACATGCCATTCCAAAGCATTTCCAATGCCTAAACCCTCAACATCAATAACACAAACGTAAAACCCTAACAGAAACACAAAAAAATCTAACAATCTCGAAAGAATCCAAAAGTTTAAACATTTCATACACAACAAAGCTCAGCGGATCTAACAGGCGTCATGATCGTCGTGGTAACCAAAACAAACGAACGGTAGCGAAAACACGAAATCAAAAACCAAACATCGAGCATCTAAACACGAATACGAAAAGATTACATGCATAAACATGAACAGAAACAAGAAGTAGGTGAAGAAGAGTGAGTACCAACAACAGCTTCCATGTACGGAAATGCCATGGCTGAAGGAAGGCAATAAATTAGTGCAACTGTCGAGAGAAAAATGGTCGACGGTGAGTGGGTTTTGCTTAGCCGAGAAGTTCGTCTCGGTGGTAGATATTTATATCAAAGGTCTGAATCGGGTTTTTTTTCGGATTTCGGATCCCCGGGCCGGGCCAGCTTGAATTTGTCACTGCTCCATCTGTCCCATTTGATTATGGGAAATTTTTTGCCGTCGTTGCCATGTCATTCTCGGAAAAAAATTTACTATTTATTGCTTGTCACGTGGCATCTTTTTCAAAATTATGCAAAGTTCACTAATATAAAAATATAGTATGAATAAAGGGAATATGATATTCCTGTAGTTCTAAAAAAATTTCCCGTCATTCTCAAAATGCTCATAAATTTTTATTTTACCTTGTCAAATCACCTAGCCATGTCATAATTTAATTAACATGCTTTTATGATAATTATCTTAAATAACAGTAAATGTGTCATGTAATTAAATATTTTACAAAAATAACATAAATACACGAAGGCGTACATATTCGTTGAACTAAAAATAAAAAGGAGTCGTATTCGCATATATTCACTCGTGTTTTTCATCTTTTTAATAATGGTATTGAAATTGATTAAAATAATAAATATGTATATTTAAATTCATTATTTTAGCTTCTTTTAGATCAACAACATGTTGAGTGGTAATTGAAACCTGACTTTTTAATTGAGAATATATGCTTTAACATATTAGCTATAATTATTGTTTTGGTTATATAATATATTTTTTTTTCAAAATATATACTCCACCTTTTATCCAATTTTTAAATTACTGTCAGGTTATATTTTTAACCTAACAATGGTGGTGAGCAGGATAAATATTCATCCAAAACCAAAAGATGTCAACTCATTACAAATATTTTGATTTAAATACTATTTTTCTCCACATTAGTTTCAACTTATTTAAGGATTGGATGTACTTTCAACTTTTATTTATTTTAGGCTCCATTTAATAATTACTTGATATTTTATTTTTTATTTTTAAAAATTATGCGTGTTTTTTCATCATTTTTCTACAAATGTGTTACATCTAAGAAAACATTTAAATTTGTAGCCAAATTCAAAAAACAAAACACAAATTTTTTAAAACTATTTTTTTTAGTTTTCAAAATCTAGCTTGATTTTTGAAAACATATGTAAAAAATAGATAACAAAATTAGGGAACTCATAGATAGAAGAAGTATTTGTAGGCTATATTTTAAAAAATCAAATAGTTATTAAATGGGATCTTAGTCTTCAAAAAGTTAATTTTGGTCATTGTACTTTTAAAAAGTGACTAATATTAATATTATTATTTTTTCAAAATTCTATACACAACAAAAATCCTCTAATATAAAGTTATTTTGCTACATTTTAAGAAATTCAGTACGTGTGGTGTTGTATCAAAATAGTAATAGAGAAACAATATTAAATGAGTAACAAAAAATGTCACTTTTAAAAATTACTTACCAAGACAAACATTTCAAAAGTACAATGACTAAAATTGACAAAATTTGATAGAGTAACTAGAATAAATGTTTCAAAAGTACGTGGATCAAAATGAACAAAAATTGTCAAAGTGAGCATAGTTTAATGGTAATTGACATGTATCATCGATCAAGAGGTCAGAGGTTCGAATCCTCCCATTCTAAATATTGTTGAACTCAAAATAAAATAAAAATAAAAAAAGAACAAGAACTAAAAAACTAAAAATACACAGAACCGAAATGTTATTTAAAACGAATATTTTAAAAGTCATATCATTAACTATTTATTCCATTTTAAAAGTGTTATCGAATAGAAATTTAAAAAAAAACATATAAAATCAATTTCATGACATGAAATAATTGATACGAGAAGGGGAAAATGGTAAGGTACAAATCACGAAGGGTTGGTCGACTTGATGTTAGAGAATCAAAGTTCAAAGGAAAACAGATTTTATAAAAAAAAACACACTTGTCAAATTTATACAGGATCTAAGGACAGTTTTGAAGATTCTCATTTATCTATTTCATAGTTTCGAATAGTTTTTGATGGGACTGAACTATAATTTATGAATTATGACACATTTTCTCTCCGAAAATAAAAAATGATATGGCTTTTTTTTTTTTTTTTTTCTTTCAAAAAACTACAATTTCACATACTAAAAGTTATAACTTTAGCTTTTTCTTTTCTTTTTGTTTAGGCTAAATTATAAAAAATACCCTTAAACTTTAAAAAAAAAATTCAAAAATACCCTTACCGTTAGTTTTGGATGGAAACAGTTAGTAGTTTGTTTCAAAAATGCCCCTAAACTTTGTACTTTGTTTAAAAAATACCCCTAAACTTTCAAAAGTTTCATTAATAATCTTAAACTTTTTTAAAAAGTTAAAAAATACCCTAACTTTCAAAAGTTTCATTAATAATCTTAAACTTTTTTAAAAAGTTAAAAAATACCCTTAAAAACTTTTTTCCCTTTCTTTTTCAATACCATTTTTATTCTTTTCTTCCATTTTCCAATCTTTAGAACTACTCCCTTCAAGCAAGATATATAGAGTATAGCAAGAAGAAGGAGAATAATTGAACCACCCAAACAAACTTAGGACTTAAATGCTTTAACAAAATTGTATGTTAATATTAGTATGTTTGAGTTTAATACACAAAGAGAGACACGTGTTGAGAATTTGGGTCATAATTTTGAGGACATCTAGTGGGAGAGAAAAAAAATAAAATATATGCATTACTAAATTTGTAGCGATGAAATATTTTATTAATTCTTTTTGCAATTCAAATTAGTCTATTTGTTGTGGTCAGTTAAGAATGTTCCTCATGATTGAGAATTAGACAAATGGAGAAAAATGAGAGTATTTATATCTATAATATATATAAAAGTACGAATGTGTAAGAAACTTTTTTTGGACAATATTATCCTTGGTGTTTTACAAAATACCTAAACTATCCTTCATTTAAGATTTTTTTTTTTGTTTTTATCTCTGATACTCTCTCTCCATCTTCATAAAACTACCTCACGCTCTTTTCCCTATTTTTAGGCATAATAATTTTTTTGCATAAAATCAAATTACCTTAGATATTCAATTAAAATTAAATGACTTTTTATTTTTTATTTTATTAGATTTTAACATTGTGTCTCTTTTCTTTGATTTTTTCTTTTATTTTATATGTAACATTGTTATCTTCTTATTTTATTCCAATTAAACTAGATATAAATTAGAATTAAATCTTATTTTTTGTTAAATCTAAAGAAAAATAAAATCGGTGTTCAAATTACCTTCCCCAAACGGTTCCTTTCCCTATTTTTATGTATAAAATATTTCATCTTCTCTTTCATCTCCTACGTCTCACTCCTATCCACTATCTTCTTCCCTTTTCCTATTTTTAAGTTTTTTTTTTTAAATACATATGTCAAAGTTTATAGAATAGGATTTAGAAATAAATAAAAATTTGTTTTGCTAAAAAAAAAACAAGATAACATCTCTCTCCCACTCACTCTCTAACTTCCACTCCACATCTTCGGTTATTCATTATACGGTTTCTATCATCCTTTCTCTCTCACTCATATCTCTAACTTCCTCAACTCCATTAATTCACACTCACAATATAAATACCACTTTATTTAAAACCATCATCATTTTCCTCCCTTCTATTCACAGTACTTCACATTACGTCATATTCTTTCTTTTCTTTTTTTCTTTTCATAACAACATGTCTCTAGAAAAGTATATTTTGCTGAAAAAATTGGAACCATTCCAAAAGGAATGGACTGTAAAAGTCAGTATAATTCGAAGAGGAACAACAGAGACATATACTAACCATAGGGGTCCACTTCAGTATTGAAGTTGATTCTGATTGATGAAGAGGTAATTTTTTTCTCCCTATATAATTAAGACATAGTTCTTTGTTCATAATAGTTTTTTTTGAATTAATCTTTTGAGTCTAATTTTTTTTTATTAAATATGCTCTATTATAATACCTGACTTTTATAGGGAACTCAAATCCAAGCCGTGATGTATAATGAAACTATTTTAAGATTTGAGCACACTTTGAAGAAAAATGGATCCTATTTTATTATCAATGGAAATGTGAAACCGGTTGACAATAGATTTCTCAATATCAACGAAGATATTGAAATATCTATATCACCTAATACTGAAGTTCGAGAATCTAGTGAAAAAATTTCCACATAAAAATTTACTCACAATTTCATTGATTTTAAGCAAATGATCGGTGCCTTGGATAAAAATAAGACAATAGGTATGTTATTTTTTAATAAATAATATTTCAATTATTTATACAATCTTTATACATAATATTTATCATTTTATTTTGTTACAGATGTCATTGGAATTGTGACGGTTGTGAAGCCGATTATGAATATCAAGAGTCAAAAAAACGATGTCCGGAGCATAAAAAAGAGAGATATTATTTTGATAAACTCAATGTATGAATTTTTATTCTTTGAATTAACCTTTTTTTACTACTTTTAATGTAAAATTTGGAAAAAAAAAATTATGGATATTTTTTCATGGTGTATTTATCCCTTGAGGGAAACATAATTTCTAACATATAATAAATTGTTATGTGATACATTTTTTGTTTATATGTAGAAAAGCTTCACACTTTCATTACTTTTCTTCTGTGTTTTTTTTTCTCTTTATCTCTTGGCTATGTTTTATTTATTACATATATTTCATATATGTATATCATATTAAATCATCCATGTGCAATGAAAAGGAATGTCTATTCTAACATATTTATAAGTAATTATTTATTATTGCAAACTACAATTCTGGAGATTATTTCCAATTAATTATGTGATATTATTTCATATATGTATATGGTAAAATTTGAACGTGATCGTGCTTATATTTGAAATAAATATTTTTTCAATTCCAAATAGGTTGGAAACCATAAAGATAGGTTTATGGGGAGATTTGGCAGAATATGAAGGACAATTACTTGAAGATCATGTTGACAAAAAACAAGTGGCAGTTTTACTGAATGTAAAGGGGGACTTATATGAAGGTATTATAAAATTAGTTAATATTTATATAATATCGTCTTGACTATGGTTGTTGTTGTTCGTGGTGGTGTTATTATTATTATTA
Source organism: Trichosanthes truncata (assembly GCA_033996785.1). Taxonomy (NCBI): domain Eukaryota; kingdom Viridiplantae; phylum Streptophyta; class Magnoliopsida; order Cucurbitales; family Cucurbitaceae; genus Trichosanthes; species Trichosanthes truncata. The sequence goes on from JAWPNB010000003.1 coordinate 2,397,921, forward strand.
TGATTTTGGTTTTTGTAGATGAATTTAGTTTGACAACTACAATGGTATGTTTAATATAATACATAAAATTAATAGAAATGTCACATGCAACGCACGTCCTAAAAGACTAGTATAAAAAAAATGAAGGTATCTATATGAGTTGTTTTCAAATTAGTTATTTCCAACTCAAAATAACTTCAAAGACATTGATTGTTTGGGTGTTGAAATTTCTTATATTTATGTTTGAGCATGTTTAGAAATGAGAGATAGCTCTTCATGTTAATTTAAAGTTCTAATATTTAAGAATATATGAGAAATGAGAGAAGTTTTAGAGAAAAATGGAAGAAAAGAGAAGAGGGTATTGAAAAAAAAAGGGAAAAACAAGAGGAAAAATAGAGAAGTGTTAGGCCATAGATTGAAGCAAATCAAGAGAGATAATAAATTGAAGAGGGAGGGAATGAGGTGTAGATAAATGTTTTTCATCCATATACTAACGGTAAGAGTATTTTTTGACCTTTTTTTAAGGTTAAGGGTATTAATGTGAAAGTTCAAATGTATTTTTAAAATAAAGTACTTACAATTTCTATCCATATATTAACGGTAGGGGCATTTTTGAACTTTTTTTAAAAGTTTAAGGGTATTAATGAAACTTTTGAAAGTTTAGGGGTATTTTTGAAACAAAGTACTAACGGTTTTCATCTAAAACTAACGGTAAAAGTATTTTTTTAAACTTTTTTTGAAAGTTCAAGGGTATTTTTGAAACAAAGTACTAACGGTTTCCATCCAAAACTAACGGTAAGAGTATTTTTTTAACTTTTTTTGAAAGTTCAAGGGTATTTTTGAAACTTTTGAAAGTTCATGAGTATTTTTGAAACAAAGTACAAAATTCAAGGGTATTTTTTATAATTTAGCCTTTTTTTTTATTCTTAAGTATCCAAACTCGCTGGCACACATCTCGACTATTCTCATGGAACAATCACCTGACCCTATTAATCAATAAGGTAGCTTTAAAGCCAGTTTTACTGTTTCCTCTAGATTCTCAAACAAACGTTAGTTTTCTTTAGGTATTATCTCTCTCTTACTATTCGGAGCAAGCCTAAGGTTTGAGCAATGGCTATGAGGATTTACTGCTCAAACTTAGCATTCGGTGATTGAACGGAGACAGAACTCCATTCAGGACTGCGAATTGAGGATCAACTTTCCAAGCTAAAGGGACTAATCTCATAAACAAGCCTCTATAATTCATCAAATTGGCATACAACAAAAGCTCAATTTGCTAGAGTACAGTTTTTTTTTCTAGTAAAGATGCAACAAATAAATTGAGGAAATGTAAAAGCCTTGTTCCTAAAATGTATTCATTACCTCCGAGCTCTTCCCTTGGATTTGGAATCAAAATGGTGGGATTTTAGCTTCTTTTTCCGCATCACAGTTGCAGAACCACCACTCTCTCTGAAAGGCATTCCCATGAGAGCCAAGAGTCGCTGAGCTTCTTGATCTGTTTCAGCTGTTGTTGTGATGCAAACGTCCATTCCCCTCGGTTTGCCAAGCGTGTCGAACTTTATTTCTGGGAACACACCCTGTTCGCGGACACCGATGGAGTAATTCCCATGTCCATCAAAGCTATTTGAATTCAGTCCCTGAAAGTCCCTTGTCCTAGGCAGCCCCAAGTTGATCAGACGATCCAAGAAGGAGTACATCACCTGTAAATACAGTCAACAAGCAAGCAGAATAAGACATGAATGTCAGCAGCAACACCCATGACTTCTTCCATGCAATGATACAAGATGCCTTCCATTATTGCAACATCAGATCTTTAATACCCCTTAGGTTTTTTGTCCTTCCACAAAAATCGTGTTCACTAAACTGAGTATCAAGGTGATAAGTGCATAAGGAGTAACTCCCTCCTCTGAGGTCATTCCTTTGCGCTTGTTTTAGACAATTATCTCGACATTGACATTCGCTACACTGACACATTAAAGCATATACAGATCGTCAAAGTTGTATAACTAATGCCCTAGTTTCTTCCATTTAATGATGCTAGATACCTTCCATTATTACAACACATCAGAGAATACCGCGTCGATTTCGTCCTCCCAACTCATTCATAATCGGCACAAAAATTGTGTTCACTTAACGAGTATCACGGTAATGTGTATCAAGCCCATGAGGGAGCAACTCCCTCCTCCGAGATCATTCCTTTGCACATGTTTTAAACAATTATTGCAAGGAATCTAATTCCTAACATCATCTTACAAGAGAGATGCACTACATCGACCATATTAAATCAGATACACACCATTGAAGTAATATAACTATACAAGACACGGAGCTAAAAAATGTCTATGGAATACAAATATTGAAAATCAGAACCAATTCCAATAATCAAAACGTGTTTTCCAGTTCTAGATATGCTGAACAGAGTAGCACTGAGGACTATAGTCCATAACAGAAGCCGAAAGATCAAAAGAAACAATGACTAGCTGAAAATTTTAAGAGGAACAAGTAAAACTCACATTTCCCCGTAGGGTTGCAGCAATCCCAAGTGGCTGACCTTCCCTGATCTTGAAGGTTGCAATGGACTTCTTTGCACGTGTTTTCACAGGTCGTTGTCCTGTAATGGATGCCAACTCATTCATTGCAGCTTCCAAACCCTTCGCATTCTGCTGAGCATCTCCAATACCACAGTTCACTACAATCTTCTCAATTTTGGGGACCTAACAGAAAAGGTACAGATATTTCGTTAAAAGCACCTGTGTTTATTCATCACATGAGCTGCCAAACTTTTGAAATGGAGGGGAAAAAACACTAAAATAAGAATTCTTTGAGGCCCACTAATTCGAATCACACCCAAAAATGAAAATTCGAACTTAAATGTAAGAAAAAACAAGTATTGTAGCATGCCACTACTGAGTAAAAATCTGAATTTGGTCCCAATTTTCCGGGTATTTAATTCATCAAGAATCCTTATCTTCCACATGGGTGTAAATATTTGCATACAAACATAGAAGTACTTGTGTCTGATTATATTGATGCTCCCTCCCTCCATAAAAAGAAACTTGAATCTCAGCAAAGCCAAGCGGTTGTATGTATAGTCGAATTCCATTAATTGAAACAAGAAGAAAAAACCATTAATAATTTCCAATTCTTCTAGCAATTATAACAAACAGTTACAGAACACACAAATTATCCTTCCGGAAACAACCAAAACAATATAGACAAAATCAACGCAACTTCCGCCAAATTTAAAATCCGACGAACTCCAGCGACCAATTGAGCAAATAAATCAAGAATTGAATCAAAACCTCCCAATTTACGAAAAATTTCTGTCAATACCTGGTGAATATTGGCGTACGAGAACTCGTCCATAAGCAACGGCACAATTTTCTCAAGGTAATTGGACTTGAGCCGGTTGACCTTCTCAGCCTCTGCCTTCTCCACGAGCACTATAGCACCACCAGCCGAGGCTTTCACTCTCACCGCCGATGGAACTACATTGCTAGGGTTTCCGCAGGCAATCGGTGCAGCAAAGCGAGCCGAGAAGAATGGGGAATGGCCATGAAACGACGACGTAGCGGAGCTCAACAGCGAAGAAGAGGCCATCGGAGTTCAGAATGTTTATCGTGAAAGAGATGGATTAAAAGATCACTTTAGCCAAAACCAAAATGGAGTGTTTTTTCAATTTCTAAATACCGTGTATACCCTCGCATTTTCATTTTATTACCAATGAACCGTAACTAAGAAAGGCGATTAGATCGTTGTAAAATTGGATATTGCTAGGGGTAAATTCGTCATTTTCTTTCCTGTGAATGAAATTGGATAAGGGAAAGTTTCACTTGGACATGCTCGTCTTTGCCAAGAGGATAGGCCTCGTTTATAAGATTATGAATAATATTTTATTAGTTAAATTACAAATTTTGTCATCCTAGTTTTTAGGAAGTTAAAATTTATGATATATTTGGGAGTAATTGTGAAATGGTTAAAATCACTTTTGTCATATTCAAAATCATTTTGAAACATGCTTTTAATTATTTAAAATAAGTTTTTATGATATGAACATTACGTTTAAAAGTTGATTTTGAATGATTTAATGCATGTTTTGAAGTGATTTTGAATACGACAAAAGTGATTTTAATCATTTTAAAATCACTCTCAAACATGTCCTTAGTTCCTATAGTTTGAATTCATCTCTATGATTTGATAAAACTTCATAAATAATTCCTATGGTCCATGTGGTTTTGAGAAAGTTGAAATGTAGTCTCTATGATTTTAAAAGTTAGAAGTTCATCTTTATTGTTTGATATAACCTCATAAATACCATATAGGATGACTATTTATGAGGTCTTATCAAATATATAAACGAATTTTAACTTTTAAAATCATACAGACTAAATTCTAACTTTTCCCAAACCATATCAAATAAACCTATTTTATTTAATACTTTTTTCCTACTAAATACAATGTCATTTTATATATTTACTATTCACTTTTTTTTTTCATGCAAATGAATAAAAATAAGTTCCAAATAATCTTTCAATCTTATCCAATGACATGTTTCCAAAGAAAAAAAAATCAAAGTAAACTTCAACATAACTCAACTAATTAAATGATATATAATCCATCAACAGGTAAGAGGTCCAAAATTCTTCACACCATTTGTTATTAAACTCAAACGAAAAATAAAACAAATCAGATATAATTTAAAACTACATTTATTTCTAGTAACTCTAGGTTCTACCCTAAATTAAAACCTAGACAAAAATAAAGTTTTAAAGAAGAAAAAAAGAAAACCACTCAATTATCAAAGTTCCCGTAAGGCTTTTGTATGATTCCAACATTTTATGAGAAACCTTTAATCAAGAATCATACTTTCTTCCTCGACTTTTTGGAATGTTTCCACAAATTCCTTCAACTACGTTGTACTGCATTCCTCTCTCATGGCCTCTTGTTATTTCACTTTTCTCCTTTTTTCATGTGTATAGTGTTGATCCTTTTTTCTTCCTTTGAAATTTTCGTAGATAGTAGTCGAGTTGATACGTTATTCAAGTTCTTGCTCCTATTTTGTCCCATGTGAATGAAATAAGTCGAGCTTGTTGCATCACCCACTCTATATCTCAAAGTAACCTGTTCAGACAATACAATTTTGTTCTATTGATTGTCATTCTTCATTCAATCCTTACACTCATTCATTGTTCAATCATTAACTTCAACAAATTTTTAGATTTTAAACTCTTTCCTGCCATGTCCCTCGTTGACTGGTTCTTCCAACTTTGGATGAGGAACAATGTCAGCGTATGTTTTCATCTCATCATCATGATCATTTGAAGCTCCAAATTGATATTATATGCTATATGTTTTCCATTTGTTTATTCTTCTATTGTATCTTTCCAATTTTATGTGGTTAATCATATGGCTAGTCATTCAGTACAATATTCTTTAGTTTGTCATGATATACAATTAAATGATAACCGAGAAATAGATAATGAACACAATAGTACACCAACATAGTCCATAAATTTCCTTCGACATAGGATACAAAAACTAAAGTAGCTATACCCTACAATAAATTTCACGATAGATAAACATCCAAATCATCCCTAACATATTTATATAACATGATTGTATATTAGATCCAAACCAACCCAAATAAACTTCAAACTCTATAGAACTCAAATATTTGTATTCTAAATACACTACCTACATACATCAAAATTTGATTTAATTATATATTTATTTATCTTGTTTATGGTCATAAACATCAATATTAAAAATCTAAAAACATTAGTAGCACACCAATTAAAATTCAACACGCGAGAGTGATTGTTCTTAAATTACCACTTACATATTTATTACACAATATTCTAAAAAAAAAAAAAAAAAGACACATCAATTAAATTTGGAAAATGATTTAAAATTGCTGAATGCACTAAAAATGTAGATTTCGGAGGCTCACATTTATTTAAATCCCAATTTTCTTTTTTTTCTCAAGGGGTAAAATTTATCTTCACCGCCACGCTTCAAAATGGCGCGTGAATACAACGTTCAACAATATAGATGGAAGTCTTTGGCGCGCGGTTTACAGGGAGCAAAATGCGCGTGGGCTTGTCTCAACTCTGTAACGAGTTGAATTTTTTTTTTTGTTTATATTTTGTTCCTCTTTTTCTGATGGATGTGGTTTAGGTTGATGAACAGAGACCAGAAATCCAGCACTCAAATTTCTCTCTCGCGTCGATTACTCGGGAAATCCATAGATCAAAACCCTAAAAGCTTCCAATCCGCAAGAAGTTCGTGTCCATGGGGATTTATTTTTGAATATTTTGTGTTTTGGATCCAAGTGTTTTTGTTTTGTTTTGTTTTTGTTATGTACCAAAACCCTAGTTTCAATTTGGAGCTCTCGGATTGAACAAAACCCTAGAATTTTTTCTGGTGCAACATCTACGATCGCGTGTTATAACGAGAATTTTGTTTGTGCTGGATGGATCATGCGGGAATTGGATTTATGATTCGTGGAAAGCGCGATTCTACGTAATAATCTGTTTTTTGGGGTTGAGATTTTATTGGAAAAAGTGGTAAACGGGAGTTGGAGATTGATAATTTTACTGCGAGGAAGCTTGGGTGGATGGAGTTCTCTTTTTGATGGATTTTGATGCGCATTCAGCTGGATCAAACATGGGATTGCCTCTGAGTCTGCGTTTTTAATGCTTTCTGACTTGAATTAGCTTCGATTGAACGGACAAATTCGAGGACAAGGCGATGGAGAGAAGTTTTTAGGGTGTCGCCTACATTGAATTAATTGGTTTTCTTTAAAGAATGAGTCGGTATAGCATCCAATAAGCGTAGAATTAGCTTTGCGGCAATCTTAGGCGGCGTTGTTGTTCAGTAAACTGGTTCTGGTGCTGTTGAAGACTTTTGCATATTGATCGATTGCACTGATAATCTTGTTTCGACTAAGCAAGCAGAATGAGCCTGAAGAAGGACGATTCAAACTCACACGATCAGACCGCTACAGTAAAGCATGATTTGCAAAAGTAATTACCTACGATTTGCAGTTCCAATTACGATACCTGTGGTTTATTTTCTTTTTTCTTTCTGCTCCTCTGTTATCTGTCTTCCACTGTGAATGCTGGCTAGTATTGACTATATTTTCCCGATCGTTTTAGGAAACCAAAGTTTTCTTACACGAGGGATTTCCTCTTGTCCCTGAGCGAATTGGATGTTTGCAAAAAGTTGCCGAGCGGTTTTGACCAATCAATTATCACGTAAGATGCTCTTTCTTGCATCTATTTTAATTTTTCCTGACTACTGTTAAATTGTTATTATTCTTTGTATGGCAACTGAATTCCGTATCTTACAAAGTAAAGAACCGACAGTAAGCCTTCTGGCAGTATTCGTCTTTTCCTTGTTGGATTGTTTTTCTAAGCATGTGTTACCCCCCTCTGTAGTGAACTTGAAGAAACTTCCAATGATAGGCAAAGAGTTTCTGGAGGGTTGTCTTTGAATAGTTTTAGGCGCATTGAGTATGGTTCATCACCACCCAGTAGGGCAGAAACAGCTAATTATTCTCGTCGAATACATGGAAAGAGGGAGGTTCATTCTTCTGGACGGAGTGATAAGGATAGTGATTCGCAATCTGACAGGGATTCAGGTAAGGTCTCATCTTAATCTATTATTAAGTTTGAATAACTTCATTGTTCAATACAAACTAATCTGAACATCATATCCTATCTGATTTGGTTAACTGTTGGGTTCCTGCTGTAGTTGATGTAATTGAAAAAATTACTGCTGTCTTGGAAATAATTTCATTCATGCACGTGTATGTAGTACATGTATATTTATAATGATATTTCTGCCTGCTCAAACGCTGTTGACAAATGGAGCTCTGTCAGCATTACGCAATTCCAAAGCAGAGCACCTTGAGAACATGTTATTTGTATTGGGTTGATATCCTTAATAGTTGTAGATTTGAGTTTTTTAAAACCAGTCAGTTCAGGATTTTTAATGTGAAGTTACTACAATATTGACCTTTGGATTATTCCTTTTAACAGTAGATTCTGGGTGGCGATATGGTGATCATTCTAGGAGGTCTTCGCAGGGTCCTGAACATGATGGACTTCTTGGTAGTGGTTCTTTTCCAAGACCATCTGGATATGCAACAGCATTTTCGGCACCAAAGGTTCGAGCACATGATCAGTACCAGCTCAACAGAAGCAATGAACCATATCATCCACCTCGTCCTTATAAGGTTTGCATTATATTTCCCAATCTCTCTACTTGCAAACAAAATTTAAAATTAAATTTCTATCCTTGGATTCTGGTTATACATTCAATCATATGTCTTTAAACATAAGTAGAATCATTTTATTGAATTGGTAAGTGAATTACTCAACAAGAATTTGAAATTATTTTGATTAACCTCACCTTATGGATGTTGTTCCTTTATTAATCAGGCTGTAGCCCATCAACGAGGGAATATTAATGATTCATGCAATCATGAAACTTTCGGTTCTTCCGAGTACACAAGTGAGGATAGGGTTGAAGAGGAAAAAAAGAGAAGAGGTAATCACTCTTTTCTCCATGATGCTTGATATACGAACTAGTACATCTACAGATCTGGTTCAAATAATTCTTCCCAACAATAACTTTTAGCTGACAAACTTATTTACAGCTTCATTTGAGTCGATGAGGAAAGAACAACATAGGGCATTTCAAGAAAGTCACAAGTCAAATCATTCGAAGCAGAGAGATGAGTTTGACATCCTAATGCAGTTGGACGAGGCTAAAGATGATAAGAAATTATTGAATACAAGCAGTGATTTCGATGAATCTATCTCCTTACAATCTTCAAAGAATGATCGAGAAAAATCTTTTCCATCTCAGACAACTGTATCTAGGCCACTCGTGCCTCCTGGATTCACGAGCACTGTGTTGGAGAAAAACTTTGGAACAAGGTCTTCAGTTATGCTGGAGGTGATTATTTGTTTTCATCGTATTTATCTGGTTTTAATAGGTCTGACTATAACGTTGTTTCCCATTTTAAAGTAGTCATTGTTGAATGACTCTAAGCTTCTATAGTGGGTATGTGCCTGTACAGTTTGTTTTTGTCATCAGCAAGTGTCTAGTAGTCATATATCATTATAATAAATAGTTATTCTTATTGATATCTTTTGGCAGAAGTTAACTCCCTTTCTCCTTCATTAACCGTACATATGTTTGTCACTTTTGTAGGGTAAGGATGATGTTGACAAGTGTCTGCAAACCAAAGATGAGCAATTGCGTAACGGAGTTTCTGAAGATTTAGAGGAAAAAAGTTCATCAGAGCAAATGGGTCGCCCTGAACAATATGGAAAAACAAGCATCAATGCTTCTACTAACAACACTAGTGAAAAGATTATTGATGTGTTTTCAGCTGTAGGCATGTCTAATAAAACAACTGGAATAGACGTTCCATTGCGTGAAAATTCTTTGGAAGTTTTTGAGGCTTCTGAAAACAGTGCAGTTGTTGATTGTAAGACTGAAAAGGTGCCAGCGAATACAGCCAATGGTGAACCAAGTCAAGGCCATTCATCTTCAATCTTAGAAAAACTTTTTGGCAGTGCCATAAAGTTAGATGGTGGTGCTACTAATTTTATTGAGGTACTCGTGAATGTAAATAAATCCTTTTCAGCCATGGTATTAATTTTCTGGTTTTGAATCAAAATCAACATCCTATGTGTGGTATTATTACTAGAAGGTATATTATCCTATGTTATATTTCTAAAATGTCATAAGTTATGAAAAACAGGCCTAAATGCTTAAAAGTTATGCAGAATCAACCTCCGACATTTGGATATCTTTTCTGAATTTCAATCTTATCACAGGAAATCATTTTATTGACGAATCATTTGGCTCCTGTTGAATAAGGGATGGAATTGTTATATAATTTGGAACTATAACTCTTCTGTTGCATATCTTTTCATTGAATTCGTATGTAGTTATTTTCTGCTTGGGGAAAATAAGTACCTCCTTTTCTCCTCGTTGGATTTTCATTTAAGATCAGAAGTAACAAAAGCGGTTCAAGTTTGGATGCATCTATCGCTGATGTGTTTTTCCGGGTCTTATGCAGCAGCATGACAATGAGATGGACGATGCACGTAGCCCGCAAAATGCTCAATCTTCTAAATTTGCTCATTGGTTCGTGGACAATGGTATGTCGGTTAAATTTCTGTATTAAAACGATTCCTTATATCAGTGGTTTGTTCACTGATTAGCTTGGAGTTTTTAATGCTCATAGCTCATTTTTTTCACCTTGCAGATAGGAAACAGGAGGATGACCTTTCACCTAAAAGGTCAATTGACTTGCTTACTATGATTGGAGGTGGAGAAAAGGGTGGATATGATGTTGTATCTAATGTGAAGCATTCTGAGCAATCTCTGCCTGCAGAAAGTTATATCACATCAAGTGCAACATCATCCAATGTTGCGAAGACTGAACCATTTTATGATAAGAGTAAGCCAGAGGCTGTTTCTGCGATCCTTACCTGTGAAGCCGTTGAACAGACACTGCTGTCAAAAATTAGCGAAAATGACTCAGCTTTGCAGCCGTCTGATCAAAGATGGAGTCATTCTGATGCTGATGTGAAACATCCAACTGTAAAAAATGATGATCATGCGTCACTGCACCTTCTCTCATTGTTACAGAAGGGTAGTCCAGTGATTGCGGGATATGGTGATGATGGTGTAAATATAGGCTCTGCATTTCACAGTAAAAAGGAGGAAAGTACCCACAACATTTCAAATCCAGGGAAGACATTGACTCTTGAAACACTTTTTGGGTCTGCTTTTATGAAGGAGCTTCAGTCAGTTGGAGCTCCAGTTTCTGCACAAAGGGGTTCATCAGGATCTGTCAAAAGTGATGTTTCAGAGTCTCATGGTCTGATCACAGATGATGGTCTCTTGTTCAACAATGAAATTCCGCCCAGTATGATTAATCATGATCATGGTGATCAAAGACAGCAAAACCAACCAGATATAGTTCGTGGGCAGTGGTTAAATCTGCATGGCCCTCGACCAGAATTGGATTCTTCTCATCCCCATGCCAAGTTAGGACACAAGATGGGCGGATATGACGGACCAGCTGAATTGCCCTTTCCTGAAGAGGACAGTTTAATCATAAGCGATTCTATGAATTTTCAAAATCTCATTTCTATTGGGAATTCTGCTAAACCTCAACCACTGTTCTCACACAACACGCAAGACAGTAATGCTGCAATCTTTAACCCTGCCTTCAAAGATGAAAGGCCAAGCATGGGAGGTCTGGAAGGGCTACCTTTTTCAGCCAGCCCCTACGATAGGAGGGAGACTGAAATGGCACATCGAAAAGCTCCTGTTCATTCCAACTTTTCCCAGCTTCATCCCCAACAAACAAATAATGTCAAGTTGTTTCATCAATTTGAATCTCATCCTCCTAACATGAATTCTCAGGGAGATTTAATGTTGCCAGAAGGAATGGTTCATCACGACCCACCATCTAATCATCAATTTGTAGCAAATATGCTTCGTCCTCCTACCACCGGATTATCTGGATTTGATCATTCAATTCATCACCCAATGATGCAGCAGATGCAAACTTCAGTCAATCTTCCGCCTCAGCATCTACTTCAAGGGTTATCTAGAGGTGCTCCTCCGCCTATGACGAACAGAAGCGTTCCTCTACATCCTCACTCTATCAGAGGTAGTGCAGCACCTCCCCAACCCAACAACAATCAGGTTCCTGGGTTAGTGCAGGAACTCAATTCAATCCAAGGTTTTCATATCGGTCAGCGTGTGCCTAATATTGGTGGTCCCAGAATACCCTCGCCAGGTAACTCTCTTGAAATTTTGCTTGAACTTTAAGTATTATTTTATTTTTTCTTTTTAATATATATATTATACTGGTAATCTAGTTTCCATATCCTGCTTATCTGGCCATTATTTGTTTATATTTTTGCCTAATTGATATGGCCTCTATTAAATGCTGCTGCTGATTAATAATATCTTTTGTCCTTTAGCGATATAAGCAAAATTATGATTCTCGACTCATTTGGTCTGATTGTGCTTAAGACATTCTTTACTTTTCCCTAACTTCGATATATTTGTGCTTGAAATCACTGTCTGATGCACGATGCCTGCTGTAAAGTGCTTGTATTGCTGTGAATATATTATTAAAGTATTGATATAATTTAATTTACCATAATTTATCAACTTAAGCTTTTGGGTTGATTGGTGATTTAACATGGTATCAGAGCAGAAGGTCTTGTGTTCGAATCTCTATAATGTTATTTCTTTCTCCCATTAATATTGATTTTCACTTGTTGGGCCTTTAAATTTCCAAGCCTCCAAGTGTGAGGAGTAGTAAAGTATTGATATAATTAAATTTACCATAACTAATCGGCGCTTTTGGGCTTTTGGGTTGATTGATGATTGATGATTTAACATATATCAAGCTATATACATAAAGTGCAGTTGAATATGTTGCTCATTGATCTTTTATTTAGAGGGTGGCTCTTCTTTTTTATTCTTGTTTCTCGTTTAAATTTCAGCTCCTGGTAACCAACCAGATGCAATTCAGAGGCTCATCCAAATGGGACATAGATCGAACTCGAAGCAAAATCATCCGCTTTCTGCCAGTGGTGGCCATGGTCAGGGGATGTATGGTCACGAGTTGAACATGGGTTATGGGTACAGGTAATTGTAACACTGTACTTCGAGCATACTTGCCCAAATCCTCAATTCCTTGGATAGAGAATGGATACAATTTGCTCCTCTTAGTTGGATTGAGTGAGAAATGTAAGTAATGAATCCTTCTTATGGTTGTTTTGTTGATTTGTCTTTCCCTTATTTCCCGTGCGGTTTCTATCTCGAAACGAAGTCTTAAGTAACCTGATAAAGTGAAATCAGTAGGCGAAGGAAAGTGCAGTGTTTCAATTTTTTTGGGGTCAATTTTATGAAATAGATTTGTCTACTATAGGGTTTTATAATAGGGATCCCTTTTTATGAGCGAAATCATTCGGTTGTCTCTCGAAGCAATGCAATAAGCTTCGAGGCTAAGACGATGAAATATGGTCCATCTTTGCTAAAATTTGGCTCAGACCGAATTAATTTCGCTTCTTCTTCATATGCTGGATTGGATCCCCTCCATTCAAGAGTTTTAAATAAATGAGAATGTGAAGCTTAGAAGTAGAATAATTGCGATTGGGAAATGAATATTTGGAACTTGAGTTTGTATTTTAAAAAATGTTATAAATTTTCCTTCCCCAATGTTGAATAAGTGTGATTTTATCATTTGGATTTAGATTATGCTATTTTTGTAAAAAAATTGAACTGCACTTTGCTTGATGTATAATGTCTTTTCAAAACCCCTTATACTATTTATCTATTTACTATTTAAATATAATTATATATGTTTTTGTAATACAATCATCGGCACTTTGTTTGATTCATAATATATACCTTGCTTAATATGTTACAGTTTTGACACTGCCATTTATTGTACAATATCTTAACTATACCATGTTATAACTCGATTTAATACCAAATTTTAAGTTTTCTTTTTACAATTTGTTTACCAAATTTTCTATTTTATTTTCAAACAATGTTAAAATCAATTAAATTTACAAACACAAAGATAGGTTTTAGGTTTTTTTAGGTGGCTTTTTTTCAAAAACAAAAAAACAGAAACTTCATTAAAGCACCAGAAACTACAAACACCAATCAAGCCCTCTCAAGAATGAGGTAAAACATCCGCTGGAAAGGACTTTTTTCAGACCAAAGAATTTCTAGAAGAAGAAGCTAAAACTGTAAGATTATGGGCGACTTTATTCTCCTCTCTAGGAATTTTACAAAAGATACAATTATTACAGATGAAGCTAGATGAAAAGTTTCTTCAATAAAAAAGTTAACCTCCAACAAGTCCGAGTTAGAGCGATTCAGGAGGTTAATCACTTTAAGGGAGTCTGACTCCACAACTAAAGAGCCCTTCCAATGAAAAGCAATCTGCTTAAGCCCTTCCACCACAACTTTAGCTTCAAGCACCTTCATCGGCCACTTACAAGAGACAAAATTCATCCCGCCGATGATAGGGCGACTGCTCCCATCTTTGACCACCCAACCAGTGCCACCCTTGTTGAGACTATATGACTAGGTAGCGTCCACATTCAACTTCCAGCACCCTTCTTCGGGGGGCAACCAACGACACTCATTCGAATAAGGAGCTTTATCCGCGGTCTCGATCTCATCCTCCGCTTCTTCAAGTGCAACTCTAGGAGTCTTTCAGTTAAGAACTCCAAAGACTTTAGATTGGCTTGCTCTTTCCCCAAACGGATTTGGTTCCTTCTTTGCCAAATGTTCCACATTAAGATCACTGGGCCCCCCGACCCTCCTTCAACACTGTTCTTCTTAAGCTGTCCCAGTAATCCAGAGGGGACCATCTTCCTCTGCCCACAGAAAAAGAGCTAGCATTATAAAGGGAAAAAAGATTCCACAGTTGTTTCGCATACCTGCACTCCCACATCAGGTGGCAAGTTGTTTCGTCAAAAGACCTGCAGAAAACACAAACCGGGTTAGACACAATTCCTTTCTTGGCTAGGTTGGTAGTAGTCGGAATGATGTCGTTCAAACTCCTCCAAACTGCGATTTTTATCCTTGGCATCACCTCCGTCCCCCAGAGGGCTTTCTAGAGGTCGTTCAGCTCACTTCTATTCAACTGGGACGAAGACTGAGAAAGGGCTAGATCAGTGCCTAGGAGGTAGGCACTTTTAACCGTGAACTTTTCCTTTTTTTTTTTTAATCAAAATTCCAAATGATCTCGTCCTCTTTGCCCCTACCACTCAACGGAATGTTCAAGATGTCTTCAACATCATGGAGAAGGAAAACGCCTTTAATAGTGTCCTTGTCCCACTCGCCGCCCTCCTTTTTGAGGTCAACCACTCTCTTAAGCTTAAAAAGATCTGGAGTCACACTTGGTTTAAAATTTCCAGCATTTGGCACCCAAGGGTCTTCCCTGATATAAATGTGGCACCCATTTCCCAACCTCCACCTATACCCTTTCTTAAACTACTCACACTCCTAGAGAATGCTTTTCCAAGTGAGAGAGGGATTTGAGCCAAGACCTGCCTTAAGAAAGTCACCATTTTAAAAATAGCTACCTTTAAGGACTCTTGGCTAAAAGGTTGGACGGCTTTCTCACCAAATGCCAACTACGTTTCGCCAACATAACTTGGTTAAACAGTTTGAAGTCTCTAAAACCCACCCCCCCTTCCTTTTTCCTGATACAGAGCTGTTTTCATCTCCTTCAATGAATTTTCTTTTTTCCCTCTAAAGAACCCCACCAAAACCTACTGCACATAGCATCCAAATCATTGCATAGACCTTTAGGAAGTTTAAAACAACTCATTGTGTATCCAGGGATAGCTTGAGCAATTGCCTTAAGGAGGATTTCCTTCCTGCCCGCTAAAAACAACTTATCCTTCCAATCCTGAATAACTTTCCAAACCCTATTCTTAACTTCATGGAACACTTGCTTCTTGTTTCGTGAATTTTGTGAGGGGAGGCCAAGGTAGAGCATAAACGAATTCACATGGTCGAAACTCACTTAACTCAGCAATCCTGTTTTGTCCCACGTTCCTACTAGTCATGAACAAAGATTTATCCCTATTGATCATTTGACCCGAAGTCTCTTCATATTCTTTCAGCACTATTTTGATTGGTTGACATTTCTGCAAAGCATCCTTGAAAAAAAAAACACTATTGTCAGCAAAAACGAGATGAGAAATAACTGGACAGGATTTAGAAATTTGAAAACCTGAAATATGAGTACAAGAAACTTCCCTGTCAAGACATGCCGAGAAACCTTCTGCACAAAGCAGGAAAAAGTAAGGAGATAAATGGTCTCCCTACCTGAGACCTCTAGAAGGCTTGAAACTTGTTCTGAGCGTCCCATTGACAATGACCGCAAAGCTGACCGATTGGACACAATTCATAATTAAATAAATCAACTGTTGGCTAAACCCTAGGCTCGCCATAATCTCGCGGAGATAGCTCCATTCCACCCCATCATAGGCCTGGCGATGTCAGTCTTCAGAGCTACCCAACCTGTTTTACCTTGCTTTTTTCAATTGAGGGCATGGAAGCATTCGAACCCAATAAAAGCATTATTGGTGATATGACGGCCCGGGACAAAAGACGATTGGGAAGGGGAAATAATATCATCGAGCACCTTCTTAAGTCGATTTGCCATGGTTTTAGCAATCAACTTGTAAATAATATTGCAAAGATAGATGAGCCTAAAGTTTGACATCTGGTTAGGATTCTTAGACTTCAGAATGAGAGAAATCAAAGTGTTGTTTAAAAACCCAAGCCTCTCTCCCTCGTATAGCACTTTCAAGCAAATCTTCATCGTTTCATCCCCAACGATGTTCCAATACCTTTGATAGAAAGAGGGCATGCATGCCATCCGGCCCTGGAGCCTTAGTGGGGTGCATTTCTTTAAGCCCAACTTCCACTTCCTACCTTGAGAAAAGCTTGCAAAGCTCTATGTTCTGGGCTTCCGACACTCTTTTCTCCACATAACTAGTGATCTTCCAAATAACTTCTTCTTTTAGTCTGGAAGAAAAGAAAAGGTTCATAAAAAATCTTGTAGCCAAAGAACTGATAGCTGAATTTTCCTCTCTCTAACACCCTGATTCATCAAACAAACCCGTAATCCTATTTAATTTCCTCCTATGGGAGGCTTTGTGGTGGAACCATTTAGTGTTATGATCCCCCACCTTAGTCAATCTTCTTGGGATCTGATCTTTCAATGCCTTTCCTCTTCTTCCATCAGGTTTTCAAGCTCACGCTCAGCACGAATCCAACCTCTCCTCCACTCGCCTTCTTTCTCTCTCTCGATCCCAGCAAGCTCGACTTCTTTCCTAGAGATGGCCCCCTGCAGAGAGCTGTTGAGCCTTTCTTTGTCCCAAGCTCTGAGACTTTGAAGACACTGATCTAACTTCCTTTGGAATTGAGAGAAAATAAAAGTTGGACTCTCCTGCCAAACTCTTTCGATAACCTCTTTACACCCTTCCATACTAGACCATTTTTCCTCGAATCTGACTAATTTTTGACCTCTGGTTGTTAAAGATCTTGAGAAGTTTGGAGTTGGGTCCCAAAAAGCAACAATAGGTCTATGGTCTGAACAAACAGAATTTTAAGTGCTCCACTCTAAAAAAAGGTTGGAACTTCATCAGTTCATTGTTTCCACGGAATCTGTCCAATCTTTCCCAAATTAGATTACCGGAGTAATTCCTATTTGTCCATGTAAAGATATCTCCTTTAAAATCGAGATCCAGAAGGTTACAACATGCCAAAGTATCCCTGAAAGCATTTATTTGCCATTCCTTCCTGTCTGAACCCCCTTCCTTTTCGTAGTTGAAAAGGATCTCATTGAAGTCTCCTCCCACCAACCAAAGGAGCTTTCCCATCTCACTAAGCCTAGACAGAAGTTTCAAAAATTAATTCTTTCCTATTTAATGAGATTTCCATAAAAACCTGTGAAGTGCCAACAACCATCCTCTCCAGTGATGATTGAATCAATGTGCCCATCAGAGTAAGATCAGATATCCACTTTAATTGAGTCATGCCATAAGAGAAATAAACCCCCACTGCGACCCTTATAATGAACACTAAAACAACCTTCCATTTGAAGATCAGCCTTAATAGCAACCTCATTCTCCCCCTTACTCTTATTTTCAGATAAGAAAACGAACTGGGGGTTAACTTCTTCGACTAAAAGCTGAAGCTTCAAGAGTGCCCTCCCCCCAGACATTCCAACACAAGGTTTTCATGGAGACTAGCAGGGTGGGCAACCAACCTCCGCCAATGAAACAGAAACAAAACCACCCTCTATGCAAATCCTTTTTTGAGTAAGAAGAAAATCAGTGGGTAACAAATCATGCTTTCTTCTCGCAACCGCTTCCCCTCCTTCAACTCTAGAAATCTCAACCTTGTCATTGTGCACTAATCGTTTCCAAGTTTTCACTGATTTGGTCCTCTCAGGCTCACTTGGGCCTTTTACGTTCACCCTATCGGGCTTTTCACTGGAAAAGATTGCACCTTTTTTGTTGTTTTGAACATTTGTATTCAGTTCCCCTTCTTTCATTAAACCAAATTCATTATGATCTTTTAAGTGATATGATCAACTCAGTTCTAAAGTCCAGGTCCATCTCCTCATTTTTGGGCTTCTTAGAAACTCCTTTAGTAAAACTCTTTTTATTAGGCAAAAAGGACTACACGTGGTTGCTCAATTGGGCCATTTCTTTTATCAAATTATCAGTTCTATAATCCTGCACCCCTGTACCCGAAACCCTTGACAGTTGTTGGTCATATTTGTCTCCATCTATCATCATTTTACCTCGGGATTCGTGCTTTGGCAACTTCTCCATCTCCGCCGACTTGCCGGCTGGAGAATTGACATTTTTCGATACCCGATTGAAAAATCGACAGGTCTCTTGCACTTCTCCCCTCCGTTCCCCTCCGTTCGACTCCTCTATCTTTCGAGTATTCTTAGGGTCTTGCTTCATATCCCTTCGTCCCTGAGTTTCTTTTCCTTTCGATTTCGCTGTAAAAACTTCATCTCCTCTATTTAAACCCACGTGTCGAAGCCAACTTTCGAAAGCCAGATCCCCTTTTGGGGTCTCTTTATGCAAGTCACATTCGTTGAGATTATGTCCAATTAAAGCACATCCATAACAGAAATCCCCCAATTTCTCATAAGTAATCTAAATCCACTTTCCATCCGCCATCAATCTGTTTCTCACCTTCACTACCGCCTGAGGGGTTTTTGAATATATATTTTCACTCTCACCTTTAGCGTTTGATTCCATTTTCGACCGACTTCCTCTGCCTCCACTCTTTCAAAGCTTCCCACCATGTTGCCAAACGTTATCGCTAGCTTCCTGGTGTAACCTGCAAAAGAGAGCTTATGGAAATGGACCCAAAATGAGACATACTTGAAACTTAGCGAAGAAAGACAACTATTTCCTTTTGACTCTTCAAGCACGAGGATGGCCTTGTCAAAGAACCATGGTTCATTTTCTACAATTTGCTTCATCTCCTTCTCCTATTTGAAATAACACATGAAAAGGTTCCTACCAACCTTCTCAATATCAACCCTTTCTTCAAGATTCCAGATCCTAGGCATGAAGGTCTTGAATAAGTCGATCCTGATGAATTTTGTTGTGAGAATCTTGCAAACTATCGTGTTATGTAGTTTCTTCTCAGCAATTGTCTATGTCGTCATCTTCAATCCCAGCAATCTCACTCCCTTCCTCTGCTCAATTTAATTTTGCCATAAACTTATTGAAGCTTTTCTCGTCCATCCTTTCTAAGCTGACCAAAAAACCACCACAATATAGGCCACGAAGACCCCAGAAAATAATACTAGAGGTTGCCCTGAAACAACACAAACAGTTGCCCTAAGATGCTCATCCCTTTCTCGCCGAGAGAGAGAGAAAAAAGGAAAGCCCTCCGACTTTTTTAGGTGGCTTTTGTGGCAATAGCATACATGACTTAAATAATTGTAGGCTCGTTGATCGAATTGAAATGTGGGGGCTTTAAGAAAAGATTTTTAATTTAAAAACAAAGCTCTAGTTCAGTGCAAGCAGTGGCGGATCCAGGAATTTTATACAGGGGGGGCACAATATACATACAAGTTCAATAAAAGGAATCTATAATGAAAATTTAAAAAATATGCATAGCTTAATGAACTAATTTAATAGTTCAACAAACTCAATATTGGAGCGCACATCAACAATGTAATTTTGAAGTTGATCCTCAAGCACAGAGAGTTCAATAGTTGAAAAGTCTCTTAGATAAAATTGAGCAAGCCGACTAAGTTTTTGTCTATCAAAAGCAGCAAATGAGTTACTTAAAAATTTCAACACGACAATGATGCAAACTTGTAATTGGTTGAGATTTTCGCTTTTTTCGTCCTCGAACCAAAAACATATCATCCATCTTAAGCACTTGAATATCATGACTATTGCAGAAATTAGAAACTACATCCAACAATGAATCCCAACTAGATTCCCTTGTGATTTGCAGTCTTTTTTTTTACAAATTTTGACTAAATTCATTGCATTCACAATATCCTCATTTTTTTTTTGTAATGCTTGAGACAACTCATTTGTGATTCCCAAGACAATTTTCATAAAATGTATATCAATGGTATATTATGTATATCCCGACGAGTGATGCAAAATTATACTTCCTAGTAATAGCTCTGAAAGTAATGAAAAATACAAAATCAATTATGTAAATCAAAAGAAAGAAATTACTCGCAAATAAAACAATAAACGATAACTTTTGAGTTTATTGATTACAATTTCCTAGATTAAAAATTATAAAAACTAAAAGTCTAAAAAGAATTCGAATCTTACTTGTCAAATGCCAATGATATATTTATTATGTATATCCCAACGAGTGACGCAAAATTATACCTCCTAGTAAAAACTCTGAAAGTGATGAAAAATACAAAATCAATTATGTAATCAAAAGTAAGAAATTAGTCACAAATAAAACAATAAATGATACGTTTTTAGCTTTTTTATTACAATTTCCTAGATTAAAAATTATAAAAACTAAAAGTCTAGAAAAAATTTGAATCTTACTTGTCAAATGCCAATGGTATATTATGTATATCCTGATTAGTGACGCAAAATTATACCTCCTAGTAATAACTCTGAAAATAGTGAAAAATACAAAATCAATTATGTAAATTGAAAGTAAGAAGTTACTCGTAAATAAAAAAAAATAAACGATACCTTTTAACTTTTTGATAGAACTAAATGCTTTATTTAGAGGGTGAAAATATTTCTAAATTAAAAAAAAACAAATACTATAGCTAGTATTGTGTTGGTTTTAAATAAAAAACTTACTTACCTTATACAAAATATTATATAAGAGATTTGAAACTTGGAAGAGGGGGACACACAAGCCCATGTGGAGAGAAAGCCCATCATTTGCAAAAAGAGAATATATGGAAAATCGAAAATAAAATTGCATCCCGCGTGTTTTGATCCCAAGTCCTCATAGGATAGTTGGTGCCCCTCCTACCAACTCTTCCAACTTCAATTTTGATACTTAATATGTATCTATATATTTATATTATTAAATATCTCTGATAATTTATATTAAAAATATAAAGACGAGATAATTTGAGGGGGGGCACGTGCCCCTCCTGGCCCCTACGTGGATCCGCCCCTGAGTGCAAGTGCACACTGTCGATGCAAGTAATATAAAAATGGAAGTATTCCAGAGTATCGATCCCACAGGGAACGGATATAACAAAATTCAAGAGAATAAGCAAAGATGTTTTCAAATTGCAATTGTGGGTAACCAATGTAAAATAATAAGTGGGATGGTTTTTGTTGTTTTTGAAAAGAAGAAATAAAAATGATAAAATATGGATTCAAACATGTTTTTGCTCAATTGAAAGAAATTGCTGCCTAATTGCAATTGCAATCCTTTGACTCAACACTTAAGCCTTGTAAATCGAATTCAACACCTATTCGACCTTCTATGAAGTATCTTTAGGAGTCTAAGCGATTAAATCGATATTCTATGGCTAATACGAACTTAGTTAATTTTGAAACATAATTCTTTTGGTTTTAAAGGTTTTGTCATATGCCTAGGGTCAAAAACAAATCCTATGTATAGGCTATTTTTCTTTATTGCTTTTATGAAAACCAAATTTTTATCTAATTTTTTCAGAATTAGACTCAATTTTTGTATATTAATCTAGGTGATCAATCTAGACTAATAATAAGCATTAAAATCAATAAAAGCAAACAAGCTATGGAGGAAGCAAGGTTGCTCTCACAATTAGGCCTTTATTCCTATCTTTAGGGCATTCACATGCTTGAATCCCAAAGAAGGAATTAGCTCATTATGATGGGGATGAAAAACAGTAAATTAAAGTATAGAAAATCCATAACAAGCTTTGAGAGATCAACTAAATTAATTGAAAATTCAACAAGTGAAATTTCTATTAAAAAAAATCAGAACTGAAACTTACAAGAACTAAATGAACAAAAATAAACAACACTTTCAATAAAATCAATCCAACAAGTCACAAAGGACAATAGCAAAACTTACAAAAATTCAAAATATTATGGAAATAAATCTCACAAGAACAATTGTCTTTATTGTGAATAAGATATGACTCAATAAACCTAAAGTAAAGAATTTACAAGAAGGAAATAAAAATTAAAAAAAAAAAAGAAGTAACTAACAAAAAGTAAGCTGAATGTAAGAACACTGTATTCCTTGCTTTGATCGAACCAAGAGCACTTTCACAGGCGATTAGCTCTTCTAACTTTCGTTAAAGAGTGATCAATCTCGAAAATTTTAGAGTTAGGATGAAGAGCAAACTGCTGTAAAATGACAGAAAAATAAGGAATTACAGACTTTGGCCGAGCAGAAGAAATACAGCTGCATTTTGCTTCGTTTTCCCCATTTTTATAGGCATTGAGGGCGGTTTCCATCTTTGTGCTCCTTCAATCATGGGTCAAGATTTGGACATGAGTTCAGATTTAAAAATCTCCTAAATATTGCAAGAATCTCCATAAATTTTGAAATTCCCGTAAATCTTACATTTCAATTGTATTTCTGTTGCATTATTTTTCAGATCTACCAAAATTTTCCAGAAATGCAATTTCATTTCCATTCTGGAATGAAATTGCATTTTTTGCTTGTTTTCTAGGCTTGTTTTCCAAAGGAATGTAATTGCATTTTGTGCTTGTTCACAAATTTGTTTGCCCGAAGAAATGCAATTGCATTTCCAAAATGGAATGCAATTGCATTTTTGTATTTGCTCTAAACCTACACAAAAACAACAAATTAGTATAATTTTCAATCTCTTTTCAACTTCTTTCATTTTTTTCATCAACGAGCTTTTATGAATTTAACTAGTAAACACCATTTTTAGCTTGTTCGTCATATAACAAAACACATAAAAACGACAATAACAACCTAGTTTAGGATCAAATAATCCTCATAAATGAGAATGAGAATTATCACTCGTCACATGTAAAAATAGAATAAATGTAATGGCCATTAGCCCATATATCGATAATGTAATTTACTTGTATGTGATAAACTTTATTAATGATACAAAGATGATACATATTAGTATAATACTTTATAGTGATATAACCACAATTATGGTGTACTTTATTAATGATTAAAAAAAATGTTACATCAACTATATGCTTTATATATATATCAATAATTGTTCATGACAAAAAATGACATACTAATAATATTTGAGAAAATTATATTCGTAAATCATTTTTCTTTAATTTCAAATTCGGCAATTAATTTTGCCACTCATTATAATTTTCATTTTTTATATTTTACTTGATTTCTACAAATGTTTCTAAAAGAGTAAGCTTGGTTAATAAATAAGCGTAGCTTTTAAAAGAAAAAATCGTTTTTAAAACTTGAAAGAACTCTAAAATTTCTTTGTTTCTTCATGATAAACCAACACAAATGCAAACATTTTGAATATTTCATGAGGGGATAATTTATTCTCTCCGATTTATCCCTCAAATTTTTAGAAACTATATATATAAAAAGTTAGATGGTAAGAAAATCCGCCGGCTAACCTCCAAATATTAATTTAACAAAAGTTTTGAAGATAAATAGGCCAGACCTCAAAGCAATATTTCATCATCTTCAAAGAATTTTCATTTGCTTCTTCAGCTCAGGCAGTTACAATCTAACATCATAATATTCATGATTTCAAATCACGACACGAAAAACAATCAAACTAGATGTAATGGCCATAAATCATTCGACACTATAAAAGCATAGAAATTAAAAGTTAGAATTTAGTCCTCATAATTTTAAAAGTTAGAATCCGTCCCTATGATTTGATAAAACCCTCCGTAAATGAACTATTGATGAGGTTTTATTAAAACATAAAGACAAATTTTAACTTTTAAAACTATAGGAACTTTAAAGTTTTAACTTTCTCCAAACCGCAAAGACCAAACTTGAAATTTAGACAAACTAAAATAAAGAACCAAACCAAAAGAAAACCTACCAGGCAGTATCACAAATAAGATTACTTTATGATCCAACCTTAGGGAGATTATGGTTTTGTTCACATTATTAATAAATACATAAGATACCGACTAATATTACAAACCAAATGCTACAGTGAAACCCTGTTATACGCACACACTCAAGCCACTATACATGATGATCCGCGGGGAACAAAGCAGAGAGTAAAATCACTCATCTATACTGCTTTATGATCAACTTCCTACCATGTACAAGACTGAAACCAGCACGGTACTAGCTCGATATACGTCAACATAATGTACTGAGCATATACGAAATATGTCACAAGAAAAAACATTAGCAGAAGTCAGCTTCCCGATCCGACTTCTAGTTCATCTTATAATATCGTTGCAATGGTCTTGGTCGGGTAGTGCCACTCCAGAAGAAAGTAAACGCTTCGAATGCATAAAACTTCTATGTACCTTATTGTTTTTTAAACAGATAGAATGGTATTGTCTGATCTGTCATTGCATACACTGTTGTAGAGGCTACCAGATTTAGCCTTCTTCAAGTCCTCATCATACGATGAAATCAGTCTTCTCTGTAATAATTTCACAGACAAATCAGTATCGCCACTTTTCGAGAATCAAACTGGTATGCAGCTATTAATTAAAATGAAAGCAAACGTAATTAAATCATTGTAGAAGGATCGTATCAGAATAATTTCAGTTAGAAAGTTTAATTTCACTAGTGCTACCTACATAATAAAATAAATTGAATGACAATACTGCAAAATTGTACTTGATACATTAAGGCCCCGTTTGATAACCATTTGATTTTTTGTTTTTGAAAATTAAGCTTGTTTTCTCCCAATTTCTCTACAATGGTTTTCATCTCTCTTAAATAAACATTTGAATTCTTAGTCAAATTCCAAAAACAAAAACAAGTTTTTAAAAATCCATGGTAGAGAAATTAGGAGAAAACAAGCTTAATTTTCAAAAACCAAAAATCAAATGGTTATTAAACGGGACCTAAATGATAGGTTGTAATTCATTTCAAAGTTAAGCAGAAAAAAGTATTGAAATGCTTCAACGGCCCTGTTGTTTAGATAGAAACAGGCACACTCCGATCCCATCTCGGCTTCAAGCCAACTACATATTAGATGTCTTACTACTTGTAATTATTGGCAAATGTTTTACATAATCTATAGATTCTAAACCATCTACTTTAGACTTAGATCCCTACGCGACCAACACCAAAAGGAACATGAAATGCCCTACATCCAAAACTCCCTCTGAACTTCTTTCCTTATCATTAAAGATGCAGTGTTGGAATTTCTACTATTTAGGATTGTTAGTGTATAAATATTAATTGTAAAATATTTTGTCTTTATTGATTTGATTTATTTCCATATTTGTAATAAGTCTTTCTCATATATAAGAAGACCTAAATTGCACATATTGAATATACAATTGAGACTTATTCTCTCAAATTGACATGGTATCAGAGCTGGAAACTTAGCTGCCGGAACCCTAGCCGCCACATTAAACGGCGCACCCTACTTCCGGCACGGTCAGCTCCAACTACGAACGACTTCTGCAGATCGATCTGTCCGGAACCCTCGTCTATCTGTCCAGCGACCCGATCTGTCCGAAACCCAGTCCAGCGACTCGATCTTCAGCCATCTTCGTCTTCAGCTCGATCTTCAGCGAACTTCGTCGTCGACCCGCGAACCTGATCTGGAACGACTTCTACAGATCGTTGATCATCTGCACGACTCGTCTTCGATCCGTTCGTCTTCATCAACTTCGTCTTCGATTTAACCCAACCTGCGAGCCGTCTTCATCAACTTCGTCTTCGATTGCTGTACTCACCGGTGCCCTCGATTGTTGTTCAATCTCCTCATCCCGCCACCGCGCACCCAGCATCGTCAGTAAGCCGCGCCACTGTCTGACCTGTGAGTTTTGTTGTTTGCCTATCGTTGATCGGAACCCTCACCGCCGATTTCAAACGGCGAACTTTACTTCCGATTTGAGATTTCAAACGAAGAACTCAGCCGTCGATTTGGGGTATTCGGCCACCTTTGAGTCGAAGTTATCACGATAAAGATTTAGGGTTCGGTTCGCATTCGGTTCAGTTTATTTTGGTTTGGGTTGATCAGGTTTGGTTTATTTTTTTCCAGATCTGGTCTGGTTTGGTTCATTAAATTCTGGCCTTATTACCTTCAGATTTGGTTTGGTTTGGTTTGGTTTGGTTCAGACTTTATCTGGTTTCTTATTAACTGTTTTGCTGATATGTCTAAGTTGATCGTTGAAATGGCTCAAATACAGAGTAAGACCGAGATTGGGTTGTTCGATACCACAACCACTAACTCAAGTTCCTTTTGTAAAGAGCGAATTGATCAACTCTCTAAATTGCTGCAAACCAATTTATCATCTGGTAATCTTTGTGTTTCCTTGGCACAAATAGGTAATTGTCCTCAAGTTTTTTCTTGCACAAATACTTCTTCTCCTTGGATTATTGATTCTGGAGCTTCTGATCATATGACTAGTTCTTCCCATTTTTTCAACTCATACTCTCCTTCTTTTTCTAATGAAAAAATTCGAATTGCAGATGATAGTTTTTCTTCTATTGCAGGAAAAGGAACCATTAAATTGACTGAAAATATCTCTCTACAGTCTGTCCTCCATGTTCCAAAATTGGCATGTAATCTTTTATCTGTTAGCAAAATTTCTAGAGATTCTAATTGTCGTGTTATATTCTTTGAATCTCACTGTATTTTTCAGGATCAGGAATCGGAGAAGATGATTGGGAGTGCTAGGATGCTTGATGGTCTCTACTACTTTGATGAAGGTTCTTTTAGTAATAAAATAACTCAGGGCCTTAGTAGAATCAGTTCTCTTTCTGTGAAAGAACAAATTATGATTTGGCATCTTAGACTAGGACATCCCAACTTTTCTTATCTCAAGCATTTATTTCCAAATTTATTTAAGGGAATTGATTGTTCCTCTTTTGATTGCGAAAGTTGCATTTTTGCAAAAAATCATAGGTCCACATATTTACCAAAACCTTACAAAGCTTCCAAACCTTTTTATTTAATTCATAGTGATGTTTGGGGTGCCTCTAAAATTAGGACTCATAGTGGAAAAAGATGGTTTGTTACTTTTATTGACGACCATACTCGTCTATCTTGGGTTTATTTAATGGAAAAAAAATCTGAGGTGAATGACATTTTTCAAAATTTTTACAATATGATTGAAACCCAATTTCAAACCAAAATTTGCATTATACATTCTGATAATGGGACTGAGTATTTTTATGAATCCTTTGGTGAGTTTTTGAAAAATAAAGGCATTGTTCATCAGTCTACTTGTCGAGATACTCCTCAACAAAATGGGATTGCTGAAAGAAAAAACAGGCATTTACTTGAAGTAGCTCGTGCTATAATGTTTTCCATGCATGTTCCAAAATATTTATGGGGTGAAGCAATCCTCACAGCTGCTTACCTAATAAATAGAATGCCTAGTAAGATCTTGAATTTTAAAACTCCCATTGATTGCTTCAAAACTGTTTTTCCTACATCTCGCATATATTCTGACCTACCTCTCAAAGTTTTTGGGTGTACTGCTTATGTTCACATACCTAGCCACTTTCGGTCAAAACTTGATCATCGAGCTATTAAATGTATTTTCGTGGGTTATTCTTCAAGCCAAAAAGGTTACAAGTGTTTTGATCCTCAGACAAAAAAACTTTTTGTGAGCATGGATGTGTCTTTTGTCGAAAAACAACCCTACTTTACCCACAGTTCTCTTCAGGGGGAGAAACCAAATTTGGAAGATAACTTTTGGGATATCTATACTCCTCTTCCGAGTCTTGTTTGTCCAAATATTACTAGTCCTTCGATGCCAAGTGTAGAAACTTCTCAATCAGGGGGAGAAATACTACAGAATGATCCTACTGATCAAATTCCCGAGTTTCAGTTTTATACTAGAAGAAAATTCAATCAAAGGAACCAAGACCAAATAGTTGATCCTTCA
The DNA here is from genome assembly GCA_033996785.1 of Trichosanthes truncata. Classification (NCBI taxonomy): domain Eukaryota; kingdom Viridiplantae; phylum Streptophyta; class Magnoliopsida; order Cucurbitales; family Cucurbitaceae; genus Trichosanthes; species Trichosanthes truncata. Next base: position 2,425,991 of record JAWPNB010000003.1, read on the forward strand.
CAGAGCCAATCTGAGACTCCGACGAATGAAATTGAAAATCTTGGTAATCCTTCTTCTATTACTACTTCTTCAACTATTCAAAATACTTTACCACTTGTGTCTGATCTTGATGTTCCCATCGCCATTAGAAAAGGTACTCGAAGTTGTACCAAATATCCTATTGCAAACTACATGTCATATCAAAATTTGTCAAATAGTCATAAAGCCTTCACATCTAGGATAAATGACTTGTTTGTTCCAAGGAATATACATGAGGCCTTAGAAGATCCAAATTGGAAAGTAGCAGTTATAGAGGAGATGAATGCTCTAAAACAAAATGGAACTTGGGAAATAGTAGAGTTGTCAAAAGATAAGAAACCAGTGGGCTGTAAATGGGTGTTCACCATAAAATGCAATGCAGATGGTAGTATTGAGAGATATAAGGCCAGATTGGTAGCTAAAGGTTTCACTCAAACATATGGGATTGATTATCAGGAAACGTTTGCTCCTGTTGCTAAAATTAACTCTATTAGAGTTCTTTTGTCACTTGCAGTCAATTCAGATTGGCCACTTTACCAACTGGACGTGAAAAATGCCTTTCTGAATGGCGATTTGGAGGAAGAGGTTTTTATGAGCTTACCACCAGGTTTTGAAAAAGAACTCGGATGTAGTAAAATTTGCAAATTAAGGAAATCCCTTTATGGTCTTAAACAGTCTCCGAGAGCTTGGTTTGAGCGTTTTGGAAAAGTTGTGTCTAATTATGGATTTCTTCAGAGTCAAGCAGATCATACTATATTTTATAAACACTCTGAGAATAATAAAATCTCAATTTTGATTGTTTATGTAGATGACATTATTCTCATAGGTGATGATGAAGCTGGTCTAGCTAATCTCAAGAAAAATCTTGCAAGTGAGTTTCAAATCAAGGATTTGGGATCGTTGAAATATTTTCTAGGGATGGAGTTTGCAAGATCAAAGAAGGGTATCTTTGTTAATCAAAGAAAGTACGTCCTCGACTTACTTGAAGAAACCGGATTACTTGGTTGCAAGGTTGCAGAAACTCCTATTGAACCTAATCTAAAGTTACAAGTAGCAAAAGCAGAAGAAATAAAGGATAGAGAACGATACCAAAGACTTGTTGGAAGATTAATTTATCTATCTCATACGCGTCCTGATATTGCATATGCCGTAAGTATGATAAGTCAGTTTATGCATGCGCCTGGACCGACTCATTTTGAAGCTGCCTATAGAATTCTGAGATATCTAAAAGGGACTCCTGGAAAAGGCATTTTATTCAAAAGGCATAATCACTTCCAAATAGAAGTTTATACTGATGCAGATTGGGCAGGAAGTACTACAGATAGAAGATCCACCTCTGGTTATTGTTCCTTTGTTGGAGGAAACTTGGTTACTTGGAGGAGTAAAAAACAAAATGTGGTGGCTAGAAGTAGTGCTGAAGCAGAGTTTAGAGCTTTAGCCCATGGAATTTGTGAGGGAATATGGATTAAAAGGATACTTGAAGAATTGAAGGTCCCTCTGAAGACACCTATACGGGTTTATTGTGACAATAAAGCTGCCATCTCTATAGCGCATAATCCAGTTCTACATGATAGAACAAAACATATCGAGGTTGATAAGCATTTTATTAAGGAGAAGATTGATGCAGGTACAATATGCATCCCTTATCTTCCTACATCAGAACAAATTGCTGATATACTAACTAAAGGACTTCCAAAGAAGCAATTCGACAGATTGATTGACAAGCTGGCTATGGAAGACATATTTAAACCAGCTTGAGGGGGAGTGTTGGAATTTCTACTATTTAGGATTGTTAGTGTATAAATATTAATTGTAAAATATTTTGTCTTTATTGATTTGATTTATTTCCATATTTGTAATAGGTCTTTCTCATATATAAGAAGACCTAAATTGCACATATTGAATATACAATTGAGACTTATTCTCTCAAATTGACATGCAGCTGTTTCTTTCCGACCATAATCCTCATACCAGCATTTGTCCACATAGCTTTACCCTTCTTCCTTTTTGGACCCATGACCAAATAACAACTACAACAAGTGTCCTTTTGCTAAACTATCAATCACGCAATGGCAACAAAATTCTGAAGAATAATTGGTAACACTACTTTAGGCTGAAGAACACCTAAAGAACTGACGGTCTTGGCTTTCTTCGGCTTACTTACATAAAACACACCAACTTAACCTGAGACACCAATGTAGGCACCCTTTCTGAACTCTCTCAGTTGTATTAATACTTCCATTGCACGACGTCCTGTAATTCTTTTTTTGGATGTTCATCCTTTCCAAATAGCTGGGTACAGTTCTTTTCTTAAGGATGAAGTAACATCTATGGAGTACGAAAGGAAGGATTTTGCTCACAACAAAACTGAGAGGAAACGAGCATCCATACTCTTCTATCAGTACTACTTGTTAGGGGAAAAAAGTATCGCTCTATATAAACTCATTAAGTTCCACCTCATCAAGTCCCTCCTTACCAACAATTTCGAAGCCCGTGCCCCTTTGTCCAAGACTTTACTGACCCAGACCTCCTATGGTTGCACGCACAAGTTGCAACAGCAAAATAATGGGAAGGTATCGATCAGAATTTTATATCCCATCCACTTAGCCTTCCAAAAAATAGTGAGCTTCTTAGAAGCTAAATTTCAGTTCACTCTTTGGTTGATACAAAATGGGCCTAATTTTACCTTCTCACTCTCATAAAACAATCCACCAATAGTTATCCTCTACACTCTCCAATCTTAATTTTTTTTATAAAATTGACACTCCATCCTCCCCTCCAAAAGGCAGCCCCATCTCTTAGATCTCTCTCCTTTTCTTGTCATTAGTGACAATCTACTCTCTCTTCATGCCGATCACAGCTGACGATCTATTGACATTTGAGGCTCCTTCCCAAATTAATTAATTTAGTGTACACACCACAAGGGGGAATCATAGAAAAGTAGAATAATACTTGCTAGGAACTATTTTGACCAGGACAGCGGCTACGTTTTTCTTTATATTTTGTCTTTTTTTTTTGGTTGGTTTGGGGGGGGGGGGGGGGGGGGTGTTCTGGTTTTTTTTTTAATGTTATTTTTTTGGATGGAGTGGAGAGAAGAATCCCCATTTTAAAAATATGGGCTCAGAATAGGTGCTGTCAGCAATGGTCTATCTAGTTGTAACCCAAAAGTAAAACTATGCCAATCGAAAATAGATTTCTTCGTTGGCTTGCTCTGCTAGGGTTTGGCAGTTTGATTGCCTAATAAGAACCAAGCATCTTGGCTCTCTTCAAGGTTTGGTGGAAAACTGATCAAACTGACCTGATGTCAATCCTGTTAGGGTATCCAAATTATTTATACTTTTCCAATCCGAATTGTCTGCTTGAGATTCGGGTCCCCACAAAACAGTGTCTCCTGGAATATAAACTTACCCCGAGAGGAAGTCTGTTGAGAGTCGTCAGTTATTTTGCAAATATTCCAGATCAATATACTAATAGTAAATGGTACAAGTCTAGGTGAAACACGATAGAAGTATTGAATCCAAAACAAGCTTGAAGACCAACTTATTTGGCTACAATATACGGTTGAACCTCAAGAATCTTGAATCAATATGTAAAATATGAAGACTACAAGTGAAAAAAATTATAACGTAGAGAACTTACATGATTTTCAAATTCTGGACTGATCAAGTTGATGGCAAGGTTTTGCATTAAAACCAGTGCCTGGGAGAAACAAACATATTTTTCAGGCGACAATTTAGATCCAGAAACTAAGACTGCTACTACATATTTATCTTCACAGCTACCAAAATTGTCAATCCATGCTGTACTAGATGTTAAAATTATAGAGTGCATACCGTCTCTACATTTATTGGGTCCATCTGCCTTAGTCTCTGAATATGACCAGACACACTGGGATCAAATACACCGCCAATAAAGCTGTAAACTTGAGCAAAATCTGGCATCACTGAAGTGTAGCAAAATAATGATGTTATTAAGTGTATACATGAAAATATAGAAAGCCAGCAAGATAACATTCCAATTTTTCTAATAAAGAATGACACGCTTCTGTTTGACCATTGCTAATTAAAGTGATAAAATACATTGTACTAAAGAGGCAATAATTTGAGAGAGGGTACAGATAATGTGTTTAGTTGGTGGTATCAGACCAGTTCAATAATAATTTGCATATTTTTTCCAGCCATTTGAAAACTATTTTCTAAAATACCCAGGCTGCTAGGCTCTTGAAGGATATCATGTCCTTCTTGCATCCTTTTGTAATTATTACATATAAATAAAATGGTCTTTTAAAGTAGAATATGACATAGAAATTAACATCCAAGAATCCTTTTAGGACCGGAATAGAGCATGATGAAACATTACAAATTGGCAAATTGAAAGCCTATTATGCATAGTAAATTGAAGATATACCTCTATTTCGCATGCTCTGACCCCCTTGCTCAGAAATTTCTCCAATTTGCCATGTCCGTGGAGTGCTCTCATTACTGCTACTATGTGCCAATGTTGGTCCAGCTAATTTTACACCATCTAAAAACAACATCGTTAATTTCAAAGAAGATCTAAAGAAGTGACGTCATAATATGGAAGATACCCAAAAACAAATTTTTTTCGACAGTAGAAGGGAAGAATGACGGTAAGAACCTTTAGGTACTTGTGATACAACAGTCGGCACAGAACTACAGCTCCAAGAAGAAAGAGTAGCATTTGGACTGGTAAGTCCAAACCCTGCTGTTGAGTCTGGAATGTTAATATATCTTGGTTCAAATGGAGAAGATAAAGATTGATAGATCACAGGACTCCGAGTGGTCACTGGAACCATCAGAAATTACACATCAGGCCACATGGTTTTTAGATGAAAGATCAACATCAACTAGCCCAAGAAAAAATATACTGACCATTCCTAGGAGCTTTTTGTGGGTATGGATGAGCTGCTTTCTTCTTCGGTCGAGGAGGAGGCACATGCTCGCTTTTCCCACTCTTTTGAATCTTCAGAAAATATTTTTGGGCATGACTGCGAATCTGCCAAGGACAGAACTCGCGGTTAGTAATAGCCGAAGAGATCTTCAATAAAATTAGCTGGAATAAATTTAAAATCAATTATTCATAAAATATAGGATATACTAAGCATTGTGCCCAACATTCAAGGATTAGTACAAACTTAAAATCTTAGGCCCTAAGGAGATATCGTATAAGCTCAACACCAGTTCACCCAAAAGAAGAGGAAGAAGACAATAAGGGGGGGAATAAAAGAAGAAACTTCTATCTTAAAATAACTGCAGAGAGATGAAATTTCATATCACTATGAGGAATTACCTGGATAACTGTTTTTGAGCCAACAAATGCTCCTATCTTCTTCCAGTCGCGATCAAATCTGTAAGGAGCAGACCAAAAATAAATAAATAAAATTAGGAAATGATTACATAACAAGTAAGGGCAAAACCAACAACTTAGAGAAATAAACTACTCATATAGCATTGGTGATATTGACTCCAGATTCTAATCTACAGTTACCGTGAAGGCGACCTTGGCGACTTTCCAAAGAGGCCTGCAATGTTAAACAACCACCCAATCACTTTATTTACAACTTTCTCACAATCATTCAAACCAACCTGGCTTTTCTATTAGGTAGCAATTTTCTTCCGAGCACAAATTGGGTCCAGTCCACTTTACAACCACAGATTTTTTATTATTATTATTATTTTTAATCTGTGCAGTAGAAGTGGGCTGCACAGTAAACCAAGTTTTTTCCTTTTCTTCCCGCTCTGTTAGCATTAAACTTTCCCATGTCACCCACTCAAGAATTTCATAGCAATGACTTTCCCATGTCACCCACTCAAGAATTTCAGAGCAATGACTTTCCCATGTGTCACCCACTCAAAAATTTCATAGCAATGATGATGACATTGACACATTTGGATGTTTCAATTGCAAATGAAGAGGATCAAATCACCTTGGTCCTTACTTCGTCCAAAGGACTGAAACCACATGATATGGTTTTAAAGGTCTTCGTGATGGAAACGTATTCACAAATTCCAAACTACCTTCATCTGAGAAAAGGTAAACAATAAAAAGATCACTGCTAAAGGTAAATGGATAGTGGCCTTTCCACACTTTAAACAGAGAGCAAGGAGTTTTTCCCCCAAGAATTTCGAGAAGATTTTTTTCACATACTTCTAAGAACAAGAGATCAAAGGTTGATAGGCAAGTGGGAAAACTAAAAAATGGGTTCATTAAAAATTAAAAAATAACTCCATTTCATCATACAGTGTTTACTCCAGACTTCTAACCTGCGTCGGGAACAACGTCACACAGTTCCTTGTTGTCTCTTCTGATCACTTTATTAATTTCAATAATTAGACCACACCTCTGACAGGTAGTTTCTGATAAACGGGGTTATCTAAAAGTACTTGGCGCGAAAACCATATTTCTTTTTCTACATCTATGTGCGCGCCTTGAAACTAGACCAACGATGGTCACAGTTTCCTCGTCCGAAATTGAAAAGCAAAATTCCCTGGTCATTGCGCAAAATTCCAGGTATTCAATCACTCAAGAGCCATTGAACACCAAACTTTGCTCAAATCTAAAGTAACAGAGAAAATACGGACTGGCGTAAAAAGTGAAGTCCACGAGAATTCATTCGAATTTTCTCCGCTAAAGAAACATTGATAGATAACAAAAACATCCACGAAAATTAATTCGAATTCCCTATCAGAGGAAGGAAAAGGCAAGGCATGACTCACAATTGAAGAGCTTCAAGAAACTTGTCGTGCTCCTGCTCCGTCCAACTCTCTCTCGACTTGGTAATCGTATAAGGCTTTCGGATCTTCTTACTCGCATCCTCCGAAACCGGGAAGGCAGTAACACAATTAGAAGTCGAAGTAGCCGGAGTAGTAGTTCGTAGTGAAGCAGTCGGAGGTCGAAAAGAATCAATACCAGGAAGATGGCTCATATTCGTCGAATCTGAGGGAAAATCCTCGAGTTTAGAATGAGGATAAAGATTCACAGACACCAAAAAAACCATCAAAACTTATAGAAATGCTTACTTTGAAGATCAATCCCGAGTGTTCTTGGCTTGAATTCGCCAATTTTTTTCCTTCGAGATTTCGCTTTCTATGGTGGAGATGGGTTTGAGTACAAAATGTGGTTTACAATACAACCGACTTTCGGATTTGAGTGAGAGAGGGAATACAATAATATTATAATTCTCTGTTCCATTCGTATATCTTCCTTCGATCTCGACCGTACACGTGGCGAGTGCTGGTTCGCATTGATTGATCCCACGTGGTGGTTTCGTAGAGAGGACGCGAGGTTTAAAATTTGGGCCTTCAATTTACGTGTTTTTTTTTTTTCAGATGTAAGCAACTTTTTATTATTAATTTTGTTTTCGATTTTTAAAAAAAAAAAATAAGATTGTCTGTTTATAAATTTTTGTGTTGGATTGGATCTGGGTCGTACACGAGGGTATTTTCTTTTTAATATTATAAAGTTAGAAGTATTAATTTAAGCACTTCATTACCTAAACCTCATAAGATTGGGTGTCATAGTTTTTCTTTTAGATGGATTTCTTTTTATTACAAAAAGGGCTATGGCATCAGCTTATCACAATGTTTTTTAATCGTAGAAATATCGAGGAGTCTTGAAGGTATCTAATTGCAACATCTTGTTCGATTCTCAAAATTACTTTTAAATGTTGGCAAAAGATTTACTTTAGTTGACATTTGATCCTTCATCCCTTAAACTCACATTCTAATCCTATTCTTTTTCTTGTCATCTATTGAAGCAATGTAATGTTTCGGTTCATAAGCTAGAAACTCTTGCCTTTAATAAGGCTTTCTATTTTTCGTCTTGGATTGAAGCTTTGAAGCTTTTTGACACGAGAGTGATAACAAGTCTCCCCTAGCAAACCCATAAAGTCAAACACACTTCACAAATTCAAATTCGTTAACTCATTTCTGCTACAAAATGCAACTCGAAAATATACAAACCTAGAACTCTTACCTCCAAACTAAACGTACAAACATGGTTAAAACTGAGTTACATATTTCTTTCAACAAACACTACAAAACCAACATACTTTGTGGGAGTCATGGTGTATAATAAGAGAACGAGTTCAAACTTCATCGTGACCACAACAACGTACGACCAAACCCGAACAACTCAAATCAAATATCTTCTTAAAAAAACTACAAAACCAATAGAAAGGGAGAGGAAGCATTAGAATATGCAAACGTCATGGAGAGTGTTAGTTAAGGGGCCAGGCATGGAGCCACCCCACCAAAGAGAATCGGTTATCCATTTGAGAGTGACAGCGAAAAGTACCTCTGTGTCGCCCATAGCCAGCAAAGGAAATCGCATCAGAACATTCTGGCCTTGTCCAGTCGTCTCTTTGCACACAAATTTGGTCATTGTAACATGTTAGTTCATGTTACGTTTGCAAAAATTAGGTAAACAAAGTTCCTGAGCTGTAATGTGAATGAACTTAAACAAGCAACTTCAGTTTACTTTTCTTTCTTTCTACTTCTAACTCACATGATGTTCTCAGCAGCCAATGAAAATATGCCAACAAAAATGATTAAGCACAGTGTAATCTGCTGAAGCAAGTAATGTCTGTTGTACTCTTATGGGTAGTAAACTAACTTGCAAGTTCTTCATCAAATGTAAAGGCTAATTTGGCCTAATTTGCGTTTCGTCTTTTCTTCGAGAATTTTTTGGTACAATCAAAGCAAAAAACCTGCTCTACTTTCTAATTTGTAATATAAAAATGGAGTTCTCTACTTTAAATAAGCAAGAAAGAGATGAGTGACGTGTACTAATTAGAAGTAATTAGAAGTAGGCAAGAGTGGGAAAGGATGGGTATTGACTTTATTTATCAAAATCTGTAGAAGGCATAATACTAAGTTAGAATGACTCTCCGAGCGCTTAAAAAGAGTTTTTAAGTGTTTTAAGCACTTGAAAAGTCATTTCAGGACTTTCGATAATTTATATAACTAAATCCATACCTAATTTAAAAGCATCTTGAAGCTTTTGTTTACAAAAATAACATCAAATCAAAAAATAATAATAATTAAGACCCCATTTGATAATTATTTGATTTTTAATTTTTAAAAATTAAGTCTATAAATACTACTTCTACCTATGAGTTTCCTTAATTTGTTATCTACTTTTTACATATGTTTTCAAAAACAAAGCTAGGTTTTGAAAACTAAAAAAAGTTGTTTTCAAAAAGTTGTTTTGGTTTTTGGAATTTGGCTAAGAATTCAAAAGTTTTCTTAAGAAATATGAAACCCATGGTAAACAAATGATGAGAAAACAAATACAATTTTCAAAAATCAAAACAAAAAACAAATTGGTTATCAAACGGGACCTAAGTAAACCATCCACGTCTTCCCCAAAAACAGTAAAAGAAAAGTTGGGTAAGGATTATTTACGTTTGTGAATACAAGCTTCAAGTTTAAGTTAGCATTTGACAAGGTTAATGGGACATGGTTTTGAATTTTGCGCTTGGAAGGCCGAAAGTGGTTTCAAAAGCTTACCCACCATCAACCTTTGACTTGATAATTAAGCAAGACATTGATTACTCAAGAGAGAAAGTGCGTTCAATCTTAAAAATCTCGGTAAAGCTCTAAAATAGATTACAAAGTACACTCATTCATCCACAGGCTGAGTAAATAATAGCCAACAACTTCAAACCCTATTTAGAAGGTGGCATTTTTGCTTAAAGATGGCAAACAACCGAATGAGGAATAAGGTAACCAAAAACGAGGAAAAGAAAAAGAATGCTCTACAACTTTTTAAGCTTTCAAAGTTAAGCAAACCTTGAATTAGTGGACAAATGGGGTGGAAAATTTTGAAGACTTCTAATCTAGCCAGCGGGTAACTCCATCATCACCTACAGTTGCGAGGACTTCAATGCGCACATCCAAAAGTGCCTACAATTTTCATTAAAATAACCAATACCATATGAGGAAAAAAGGGATTCATCTATACAAGGAATGTTTATACATCACATACTGCAAAAGGAACACTAGCAATCTAACATCCCATGTTCTCAAACTGTGAATGTGCAGACGCACGATACAACAACATCGTTTTGAGACGACTTTTAAGATTTTTTTTTTTTAAATTTATGAATATCCAAACTTTCGTTGAGAAAAAATTAAAGAAATGTGACTTTTAAGAATTGTACTTCTAAGTAAAATACTTTTATAAAGAAAATACTACTTCAAAGCACTTTAAAATGTTCTTAGATTTAAAATTTAATTTGTCAGTGCTTTTGATTAGCTAAAAACACTTTTCCTATTTTAAAAGTTAATCCAAACTTATCCTTAATCGAACATCTCATAGTCTTAAGATCAACAAGGTGAACCATTTTATATACCAAGTTGAGAAAAACAGGTATACTATTTTGTGTAGTTATTCACTGATGTCATACATGGAAAGATGAGACTTTTCTATTTAACAAATAGAAAATCCAAATGATCGTGTCGTACTAAAAAGACAAATCAAGCATTAGAACCACATCCACAAGTATACCAAATAAGGTCAATAGAAAAATACACTCCCCAAGGAGGGAAGGGGAGAGGCGGGAGATTTTCATTAGGACTAAACCTTTTTTTTTTTGTTGGGGGGAGAGAGAAAGAAAAGAAAATAACTTTCATAAAATTACATACATGAATTAGAAACAATAGTATGCAATCAAGAAAGTACTAAGAAAAGAACTTACCAATGGGTTCCTACAATTGACCAGCCTACATTCTTCCAGAGAACCTTCAAGCGTCCAACTCTCCCAAACATCAAAACTGTGGCTAGCAAATACAAACTCTGTTCTACGATTTATCTGCAATATGAAAGATCAAACTGCACCTTAAGATCTAGAGAGAGCAAATTAAAATAATTTTACCACAACCAGATGGGCCTTGCTCAAATGGTTTTAATTCCATAGATTTTTAAAAAAATAGAAATGGTAGATGCTTCATTGAGGTGGAGAGAAAAGTCGCAATTAAAAGAGGGCCGCTTGAGCCAATAAAGGTTACAAGAAAGAGATCCAATTGGCATGCATAATGAAAGAGAAATAATACAGAAACTTGAAAATTTATAATCTTCACATCAAACTTAAAGATTTATAACCAAAAAAACAAAATCTTCAACCCGAGTTAGTAACTCTGCTCAACCTCTTTATGCCAAAATGTTCTACTCTTAATGAGAATATCACCAGCATCTCCATAAAACGTGTGTGTTTGTGGGGGTGGGGGTGGGTGTGCACGACAGACAGAGAGTTCTAGCCCAATATGGTACAGCAAGCTTGTATTCTTACCTGCAATAACTTTCCGCCAGCAGATAGAGACCGAAGACCAATTGTATCCTGAAAAATAGAGTATCATAAATATCATGATACCAGCTATCCAGTAGCAACTATAGTTTTTAAAAAAATGTTCGTAAACAAACCTTGTTTCTGAAAACAACCAGAAACTGTGCAGCAGGGTCTCTTTTTGTCACATCTGTCATGGTATCAAGAAACCAACCACCACCTTTAACTCTTTGTCGGGATACATGGAGTGCAGGACGATCTCTAGCATATATGGCTATAACATAGCCGTCTTTCAGCTGATCAATAGACTTTCTAATTAATTTCTTGCTTGGTTTAAGTGATGGATCTGAGGTAGATTCGTGCATAGTCTCCATAGGCACTTTCCTGTTTCTTGATTCATCAGGGGAAGCAAATCGAGAACTTGAACTTAATACTTGATCTGTGCCACTCATAGCAGTATCATCTTCTCGATGAGATGTACTTTCCTTTTCCAACACGAGATTATCTTCTAACTTTTGTTGAGATTTTTGACGTGTATGCCTTTTTTTGGCTTTCTTACCGGACCTACTACGTCTTCCATCAGACCGGGTGACAGTAGTTTGAGACAAACTGGAACTCTGGGGCTGACTGGATGACTCAGTTGAGAGATTCAACCCTTTCTTCTGGGAGCTCTCTGGACTTAAGTGGTTACCATCGGTCAACTGCTCGACAACAGCAAGCTGAAGGGTGACTTCTTTACCTCGACCATCAGACTTTTCTTTTACCTCGCTAACTTCACTTTCGTCTTCATCCTCATCAGAGATGGAATTCTCAGGAACTACCCCATCAACAAAGAATGTTTGTAATATGGAGATGCATTTCTCCCTGATCTCCATCCAAACTTCTTCGCTATAATCTGCACTGTGCGGAAGTATCAAAACATTTGGCATTTCCTTCACCTGCAGCAGAGTTATGATATAATTTATTGGTTACTCACTGAACTTTAGACTTTACCTGTTTCTTAGAATTTCTACTAGTTTTGGAACCATGGACAGGTAAAGTGTGCTACTAACAATGAATTGCAATATTACAATATTCAAAATGCTAAAACACCAAGCATTTCAATTTATATAACAGTGGAAAAAGTTACAAACCCATGCTTCCATCCACTGTGGCCCTTCAGCACCATCCAGAGCACAGCCAGCCAAGGTTTCATCAATCAATAGTTGCTTCACAGCACAATCATCCAATAATTGGCTGCTACCGGTGTTAACAAGAAATGCCCCTGTAAAACGCGATAATCTCCCATTAACAAAAAACAGAAGGAAAAAACAAACTTTCAAAAATGAATTCAAAGTCATTCAAGTTATTACATACCAGGCTTTATATGCTGCAGACATTCAGCATTGATAATCTGAACTGTATCATTTGTTAGGGCACAGTGAAGTGAAACAAGATCACTTGCAGCAAGCAAATCATTAAGAGTATCCATTCTTCGAGCAGCAGATGGGAATGTTACAGTAGATTTGCTCACTTTTCCCTTTCCCTGTGTAAACGGAGTTCGGAGCAAAAACATTTAAAAATGATGCTGATAGTCAAAAAGAAGAATAAGCTATTGTCAGTCAACGTGAACGCAAACAAGTAGATGAATAATGAATTTACCCATTATCAGGTAGCATGAACCTTGCTATACCACATTCATGAAGCTACCCAAGATGGAAAAACTTGGAAAAATAAAAACCACCGCGTAGAAATGAACTAAGAACAAATGATAAGTCCTCGTAAAACTTTACTTGGCCGAAAGTCTAGCGCACCAGGAGACAGGGCAATTAGAATTTTTCTATAACAAACGGATATCCAATAGAATTCATGATTTCAGTTTCTAGGCATCAGCATGGTGCAGAACGCAAATTTTAAATTGTCGCTCAAATCCCAACTAACGCAACCCTCCAAGATCCAACGAAGATAGTAATGATATCTAACTATGGAATCATGCCATTTGGAACCAAATACTCTTGGTAAGTAAAAGAAGACTTAAATGTTAACCTAAGCCAATTGCTGCGCACTAAGACAGTAAGAAAGAGTAAGGAAACTTACATCATTGACGTCAAAATAAAGCACGCTAATCTTAAAGGCTAAGCTCCTCGTAGCCAAAGCCCTAGCAGAAGAAGATCTACCAACTATCCCCAAAACCAATCCTCGACAGCGCCTCATTCCACGGCAAAGAGGCTGGACGGAACCGAGCCATCCCGAAGCCGAGAGTGTATGCCGCGAGAGTAGATGAGTCCGGCGAAGCAATCCAAGGAAAAGCGCCATGACGGAGTCGGCAATCTCCTCCGCTCGGGAAGTATCGACATGAACCAAACGGAGACCGAGATCCGAAGCCAAAGCGGAATCAACAGAGCGGTCAGCAGAACCAAGGCAGAGGATGAGATGGTAAGGATGAAGCCGGCGCTGAGCAGCACGCGGGAGGTACGCAAGCGAGTGAAGAAGCACCGCCGTAGCCGACTCAATTTTCCCGTCCGCCAAACGACTAAGCGGCACATGCTCCACCACAGCAACGCCGGTCAAACAATCCTGTTCAAGCGAACAATCTTCGATGCAGTTGAGAGTAACAACCAACGGAAGAGGTTTAGGGTTATTCCGATGAGGCATTGCGGCGGAGGATCTGGGATTTCTGCTCATCGTCGCCGCCTCCGTCGCAGCTGCAGAAATGATGCTACCTCCTCGCCGGAGCTCGTATTGACGCCGGAGCTTGAGGCAAAGGCCAAAATTCCGGTGCAATCTTAAGGTCAAATCGACATTTCTATCTCACCGGACTCGTTTGCAGCAAGTGGTTTGAACTTTGAAGTTGGTGATTGAAGGTTCCTTCCGGCGAGGGGTCGTTTTTCAGAGCGGGGAAAAAAGTTTTTCTGTCAGTGAGATCTGTGCCCTTCGCCAAGGTTATTACATACCCTCGTGATTTCACTTGATTCCATTTATGTCCTCTTCCTTTAAATTATTGCAAACATGACCATATGCTCTTAAATAGTAATTTCCAACTCAATCATCATTTCAATTCGGTAGATTACAAGTTTAATCTCTAAACTTTTAAATTTGTATTTATTTGTTCTCTTAACTCTTAAAATAAAATGTGTCAAACTCAATATATATATATATATATATATATATATATATATATATATATATATATATATTAAAAAGTGTCTTATACGAAATTTCAAATTTTAATTTTACATCTAATAAATTCTTGAATTTTTATTTTTGTATCTAATAGATCATTGACTTATTTCACGTTTTTTTTTTTGTTTTAATTTACATACCTAATAGATACACATTGAAAATTTAGAGTTCTATTAGACATAAAATTCAATTTTATATATAATAGATCAATTAATTTTTAAAAGTTTTAAATATGTAAAAGACCTTTGGCTGTTAGACATAAAATTGAAAGTTCAAAACTTTAAATTTGTAGAGGCCTATTAGATATAAAATTAAAAAATTTAGAAATCTATTATATACTTTTTAAAATTTAAATACCTTTTGGTCAATAATTTGTAATTTAGCCTTCCAATTTCACTCAGCAAACAAGATGTTGGTGTCCTCAAATTATAAACCTAAAATTACAATTAGAGTCTTTGTGCATTTAGTATTAGTTTTAAGTTTTAATTTAGTCTAATTTTAGAAGTTTTATTGTAGTTATTAATTTGTTATTAAAGTTTGTTAGATGTTTTTGTCATTAATAAAGGTTGATATAAATTTAATTTGACAGTTTGTTTGTATATTTAGTATATAGTTTACATTATATGAGATTGCATCTTGATGATGTTGGCATGACACGATGTATTGAATGATAAAATAGAAATATGGGTCATGTTTTTTTTCTTTTCACGGTTAATAAAGATGTCTCGTCTGGTAATCTTTGATCGAATATTATGGATAATAATGAAAAGTATAGGGACTTAACTAAAATTAAAGTTAATGCATGAGGATTAAATGTATCGTGGAAAAAAAATACCTCAGTAAAGGAAAACATATTTCTGCGCAAACATATGGACTAAACTTGTTTTTTAGACTCCGATTAATAATCATTTGGTTTTTGAAAATTAAGCTTATTAATACTACTTCCATCTATAGGCTTCCTTATTTTGTTATCAACTTTTTACCTATGTTTTAAACAACCAAGCCAAAATTTGAAGACTAAAAAAAAATAGTTCTAAAAAACTTGTGTTTTGTTTTGGAATTTGGCTAAAAAATCAAATGTTTTGTTAAGAAGATGAAACTCATTGTAGAGAATTAATGAAAAAATAAGTACAATTTCCAAAAATCAAATGGTTATCAAACGAGACCCTAGTTAATGGAGTTTATTGGATAAGCAACCGAATCTTACACATTTGGAAATGTATATTTGGTTATCATATAGTTAAAGAATAATGTATTTTTAAATTAAATTATAGCGAAAATTGTTCGGTTAAATTATAAATTTAGTCCACGAACTTTCAAACTTATGTCTATTTGGTTCCTAAACTTTAAAAAGTAACTAATAGGTTCATGAACTTTCAATTTTATGTCTAATAGGTCTCTGAACATTAAAAATGTCTAATAGGTCCCTAAACTTTCAATTTTGTTTATAATAAATTTATGGCATATTCAATTTTTTTTTTTTTTAAAAAGTGAACTATTAGCTATAAACTTTCAATTTTGTGTCTAGTAGGTCCCATAAAATTTAAATAACGTTGAATAGGTCAATGATCTATTAGACACAAAATTGAAAATTCAAGGATCTATTGGATACAAAATTAAAAGTTTAAAGACTTTTTAGATACTTTTTCAAGTTCAATGACCAAATAGACATAAATCTAAAAGCTCATAAACTTATTAGACATTTTTAAAGTTCAATGACCAAATAAACACAAAGTTTAGGCCCTATTTGATAACTATTTATTTTTTGGTTGTTGGTTTTTTAAAACTGTGTTTGTTTTCTCATCATTTCTCAACAATATGTTTCATCTTTTTTAATAAAACATTTGAATTCTTAGTCAACTTCCAAAAACAAAAACAAGTTTTTGAAAACTACTTTTTTTAGTTTTCAAAACTTGGCTTGATTTTTGCAAACATATGTAAAAAGTAGATAACAAAATAGGAAAATCTGTAGGTGAAAGTAGTATTTATATGTTTAATTTTAGAAAACCAATAGCTAAAAACTAAGGTCCAGTTTGACAACCATTTGGTTTTGGGTTTTTGGTTTTTGAAAATTAAGCTTGTTTTCTCTCAATTTCTCTACAATGGTTTTCATCTCCATTAATGAAACATTTGAATTCTTAGCAAAATTCTAAAACAAAAACAAGTTTTTGGAAACTACTTTTTTTAGTTTTCAAAACATGGCTTGGTTTTTGAAAACATAGGTAAAAAGTAGATGACAAAACAAGTAAAACCATATGTGGAAGTAGTATTTATAGGCTTAATTTTCAAAAACCAAAAACCAAAAATCAAATGGTTATCAAACGGGGTCTAAATGATTATCATACTAAGCCTTAAGAACTAAACTTGTAGTTTAACCAAATTATTTTTAGTTGGAAATGGTTGATTGTTTGACCATATTGTATTGTATAGGTTGATTATAGATATAATATTTAATTTTTGATATTATTTAGGCAAAGTTTCTAAATGTTTTATACTATTAAAAGTTTGATTATTCGACGTCGTTTTTAATGTCGAGCAAAGAGTTTTTTTTTTTTTAAAGTACGTAAAGAGTTTGGCTTATCGCTTCTATTATTTTATTTGCTTATTTATTGTTATATTTCAATTATAATTTAAATATATTATTTGCAAAAAGTAAGATTAAAAGAAAAATAGAAGAATGTTCGAGAATCTAACAAGCCATATTGGCGGGAGGGAAATTTCGGAAAGCACCTTATAAAAAATAATTTATATGTACTCGTGCAATACAACATTTCAATTTCAATCAAATTGATTTTGCATATTCAATGCGTTGAATATTGCTTTGAAAAAATCAAAGTTTTCAAATTTTTAAATATTACAAGCAGTCATCTTTAATACCATTCTAAACTTGTCTATTTTATTTTTCTTTAAATATTTTTAAAATTTTATTACCATTTTTAAGTTGATTCCTTCCACTTTATCCAAAAAAAAAAAAAAAAGTTCATTCCTTCCACAAAACATACAATTCTTTTGTTAGCATAGCATTTTCTTAGGCCTTTAGTCGCCTATTAGGTTAGTTTAAATATAAATTTGAACCCATCTCAAATTTCTATTTCAATCCTTTAATTTTTTAAATTTTAATTTAGACCACCTAATTTTTGACTTTTAGATTTCCAATTTTAGGATTACCCAATTTCATCAAATTTCACGTTGCTATCTAATATAAAAATATCTCCCTGTTGGTAACCAATGCTTATCCATTAAGTAGAGAAAATCCTATTTAACAAAAAGTTACGGTCTTATCTTTCCAAGAGCAGAATAAGAGGGTCAACTATGCAACTAATCTTCATAATTAAATTTCATTACTGTATAGGTGGATCTCGGTGTGAAAGACCAATTATTAACTAATTCATGAGTACAACCAAAGAAGGTAAATTGTACAAGTTAACAATGACATTGATGAAATAAAAGGAGCTCCAGTGTATAGAGAACACCTCATTGTCTAATTCATTGAAGGTTAAATTAAAGTCTAGTACCTAAACTTTAAAGTTTGTGTCTATTTAGTTCATAAACTTTTAAAAGTGTCTAATAAGTTTTTGAATTTTCAATTTTATGTCTTATAGGTCCATGACAAACTAAATTTTTTTTTAAAATTAATTAATCTATTACATATAGATTTGAATTTTATGTCTATTGGAACCCTAAAATTTTAATTTTGTGTCTAGTAGATCCGTAAATTCTAAACAATTCAAAAATTCAAGGATTAGTTGTAATTTTGAAAGCTTCAGGGATTAAATAGACACAAACTTCAAATTTTATGGACTAAATTTGCAATTTAACCTTCACGAAAAATATGATATAGTATATTTTTTATTAGCTATATGACATCTATGTGGTCACATCTATTAGCTATACGTCAAAGAAAGTCAACAAATGAAACGAATTCAAACTAAACTAAACAGAACCAATAATAATTTCTGGGTCCAATGCATTAGCTAACCAACCTGAAAGAAACAATAGAACAAATCATATGGCTGATGAAATGAGTCAAGGCGCTGCTTGAGATTGATGCATAATTGCATATAACATTCACAGAACTAATCCAGAAAAAGTTGCAACAAGAAAGTAATTCACTCTACACTCCATGAAAGGTAGAAAATTTTTGGACAGAACAACTCAAACTCAAAAAAAAAAAAAACTAAACTGTAACTCTTGTATACTTTATCATTCGAACATTTTTGTCCTCTCTTTTCATTTGTTTTGTGTTAGTTCTTGTACTATAGTAAAAATATTCATTTCGTCTCCAAATCTAACTATCGAGTTCAATAGTAATCGAAAGCTGACGAAATTCTATGGGGACTTAGATGCATTATATGACATATCAAAATGCCATGGCAACTCCCCACATTTACTATGTCAACTTTTCAATACTATTTAACTGGATAATCAACCTTAGAAACTAAACCGATATGTTTACCAAAGTACCGAGACTAAATTGAAACAAATTAAAATATAGGGAAAAAATGACAATGTAAAGCGACTATATTTGCAATTTAACCCCCAACAAAAAGGAGGAGAAAAAAAAGGAAGTATCCTATACGGCACCGGTACAGAAAAGTTGATACTCTTAAGACGAAGTCAAACCTCACACAAGCTTATTCTGTCCTAGGATAGGAAATCCTTTTTTCCTGCAGGGTTGTGTTCCGTTGCTACCCTTCGATAAAAGGGCTACATTGGTCGAGGATATGCACCAACACGAGCCTGCATTTTATGTAAAGAAACATATTCAAAAAATAGTAAGCAGCCATGGAAATGAGCAAGAAGGTCTCTGCTGCCTGAGAGAAAGTGCTTCACGCAGAGAAAAGAACAAAAAGGAGAGACTGTACAGCTTTCATCCTGCCTACAGAAGAAGTTAACGCTCAACATCCTTGAGTGGCTGTCACTGACTTCTTGATTCTGTTCAAAGTCCTAACAACTTATTACTTCCTTGCCTGCATTATCTTATGTCATTTTCAGGCTTAATGATTGGGAACCCGAAAATCTCTTCCCCTTTATTGTCTATTCACTAGTATAGCTGTTTCCAGATTCCCAAGTAACAATATCCTAATTACATAAACCGTCGTCTAAAATGTCTTGTTGTGGTTTGATATGAACGCATGAGCAAGCCAACCCCGATTCCGACTCCAAGACACACTCCAAGACCAATACCAACACCCACTCTAACACCTGCATTAAACCATGAAAGCTGCCCATCTTCGCCAGTGTACATATCATCACAGTAGAAACCATGCCCCATTTTACCATCCGGGTCATAATCATCAACTTCAGACTCTAACATCTATAATCAACCCAAGAAAGGAATATAATCAGTACAGCAAAAAGCAATTAAACCATGTTCCACAGCTCACAACAACTCAACAAAACACGGGGTACATTATAACTTGATTAGAAATTTACATATTCCTAGAAATTGATTAGTTTTCAATGATTGATTGAAGTACAATGTAGTCAACGAACAGAGGTCAGATAATCAAGACAACCAAGATTTTAACAGCAACAATATGAAAAATAGGGTTCAGCAATAGAGGAGGACCAAGTGGTTTGGCTCAATTCACAACCAGAAACTATAGTGAAGAGAGAAAAACACTTTCGAAAAAGCATTGTACAACCCAATTTGAACGATTCTGTTCTTTCTAATTAATTAGATACTGTGAAGAGCATTGATACATTGTGAGGTTCACTACTCAAAATGTTGCGCACAATGAAATGAAGAAAGATTCAGAGTACAACTTTTAAAATCAAAATATCACCCAGCTCTATGGTATGTGGAAATTCAATACCTAGAATTATGAGACAAGACAACCACTATTATCCTGGATTCAAGCCCATGTAGAAAGCTAGTGTGTGAAGTCTCCAAGGATGTAAGGTGTGGGATCCTGATATCCCATCATCAAAAAGAAATAAATAACTACAAAAAACAAGGATCTCGGGATTAAAACTATAAATACAACCTAGTTCAATATTAGGTGCAAGTTCTTGACCTGAAAAATACGACTATAATGCAAATTAAAAGCGTCATTTGATGTAAACATGCCATCTCTACACTAGCTTTCTTAGACAAGCCTGTGTATAGCATCTGCAACTCTTACAAATCCTAAGTTGTAAAGCAGAGAATTTGGTTGCTCGTCGATCAACAAGCTAGATTGTACGTTTACATCCACCAACAAAATGCGATGGGCACTTTTCATTATGCAGAATATACTAATTCTAAAATTCCTGAGCTCACCTCACACAACAAGAATTGCGAACGGAAATATAAGAACAACATTTTACCTGCACTTTCTGGTGCCGAATCAACCCATTACTTCCATTCTCCTCCTTTCCAACTTCTTCATCCTCCGGAATTGCATCCAGGACACCCTGCCTAAAGTTCTTCCGCCTCGGACTAACCTGAATCGTCTTCGTCAAGATCACAGGCATACCGGAGCAACAACCGGCGATATAAACTTCAATTGCCGGCGAGGAAACCCCAAGTTTAGGCTGGAAGAAGGCCGACGAACCCGAACACATGGACGCAGCCATAAAACAGTCCATGGTCCAACCTGTCTTCGAATTGTTCTCCAATCCAACGCTCCCATTAACCCAATTGGCCTCCATTCGTTCCAAAGACCCACAGAGAATCAAATCCTCATTTTCATACACTTCGAACTCCACACCGCCGGTAACCCGAATGCTGTCCGTGCTAACGTACGTAACCTCCGACGATTCCTTGTTGAGCCGATCACGTCGGAGGGCAACAGAAACGGAATCGGAGGCCGGAATTTGAGACCCATTAATTTCAAGAGAAACACCAATTTCGCGTCGAAGGTGCCGCAGATTAAGATGGTCAGGAACGCTATCAATCACACAGGGAGAAATCCGAACGTAGAAGAGCCGAACCTCCAACCAAGCAGAATGGCTCAAGGAAGGGCCATTGATATACGAATTCGAGGTCCTGGAAACCGCCATGGACGAATCTTTATCTTGAAAGTCCATCAGATCCTCGAATTCGGCAGCCGATGCAAGAAAACGAGAAAGAACGATACAATGGAAGCAGTTTTGTCAGATATTGGGAATCATCGGAAGAGAAAACCGGTGAGAACTCCGGAAACAAAAAATTGGGGGCGAAAATTAGGGTTTTGAAAAGGGAAAATTGGTGGAAAATGGGGGTTTTGTGGGAATTGCTTGGAATTTTTCATGGGTGATTAAGAAAATGAGAGAAATCATCCGGAATTGGAAGGTTATTATATTGAAACAGTGATGGGGTTCGAGGCTGATCTGTCTGCTTGCAGATATTTCTTCCTTCTTTTTTTTTTTTTTTTTTTTTTTGGCGAAACCGAAGACAGAGGCAAACTTGCGAGACACACGTCGTTCCGACGGTTAGAACTTCTCACACGGCTTTATACGTGCACTATGTTACATTCGTAGATGGGCCTAACCCGGCCCAATAACATCCAAGGCCCATTTCCTTCAATTATCGTTTTTTTTCTTGAAGATAACTTTTCGGCTAATATTGAACATTATAATTAAATATTCTTTCCCTTAGTTCCGAACTCATGTGGGTTAGGGAGATTCAAATATCTAATCTCTTAGTCAATGATATATACTGTTTTATGAGTAAATTTGGATAATTTGATCAAAAAATGATAGACGACAATTAGGTCAATAGAGTTTAACTAAGAGCCAAGGGTGAAATTGGACAAGGAGTAAAAGGGCTAAAAAGCCTGAAATCACGACTCGGCTCGAACGGAGCTGAGCCGAGCCGTTTGACCCAGATCGTGCATGCATGGACATGCCACATGCACGTCCATAGCCCAATAAACCCAAGGGCCCACCTTCGTACCACTCCATTGAATGTAACTAAAACTTCATCATAAAACTTTTTTCCTCTCTAACTTAAGCATCGAAGTGGTTGTGGCAAACATCACACCAGTGTAGAGATGTCCACGGGGCGGGGCGGGGCCGGGGAATGGATTTCCCGTCCCCGTCCCCGTCCCCGCCCCCCATTTCATTCCCCGTCCCCGATAAATTCCCCATTTAATTTCACGGGGATCGGGGCGGGGATTCCCAGCGGGGACGGGTTCCCCAAGGGGAATTTTTTCCCGTTCTTTTTTTTTTATCTTTTTTTTTTTTTAATTTATTCTCAACCATGATAAAAATTATTTCTAAATGTATAATTTTCAATATAATTCTATTTAAAGAAAATGTTATAAAATTTCCTAATAAAAACAATAATATACCATAAGTAAAAATACTATAATGTCGAAACAACTTAATTTCTAAAAATTCAAATTTCAATATTACAACATAATATTTTTTTTTTTTTTTTTATAACGAAACAATCTTAAACTAATTCTTACTATAGTTTTTTTTTTTAAAAAAAATTCTATTTATAAGTAATAATTAATATATATATATATATTACTAATCGGGGCGGGGTGGGGAATCGAGGCGGGGACCGGGACGGGGAATATATTCCCCGTCCCCGTCCCCGTTTAGCCAACGGGGAAAAAAATGTCCCCGCTCCTTCCCCCATTCCCCGTGTAATCGGGGATTCCCCGCCCCGTTCGGGGCGGGTCCCCGCGGGGCCGGTGAAATGGACATCTCTACACCAGTGTGCAGGTTTTCTGTATTTTGCAGGTCACGGCTTTCCCCTCACAAATACAAATCCACTGTTGGATTCTACGTGCAAATCAAGTGCGTTCTTTTTGTCTATATTTGCACATCAGTATATACTTTAATCAGTTGAACTATGTTCAAGTTAACAACATTGTAATTTAAAGTATGAATAAATTATTATGATGTTTGATTAAATGATCAAATCTATTTCATTAGTTTTAGTTCAACAATATATGAAGTGGAAAAATTACTTTTTGGTCAAATGTATATGCCTTTTGATTTATGTTTAGGTTGGCAAATTTGTTTTGATTTAGTATTTATCTTTTATTTTATATATTTTTTATTTTTTATTTTTATTTTTTAGTAAACAATGTGTGGGATACGGATTCGAACATCTGACATCTTTGTCGAGAGTACATACTTTATCTATATATTTGTAAGTCGAATAGTTAACCATCATTTTTTAGATTTAGAAAACCTACCATTATTATCAATGATGATAGTTTATGTTTTGCCAACATGATCTTCCGGTAGTTAAAGCATTCTTATTTATAAAAAAGATGCAAATTCAAATTCTCCACCATATGTGACGAGTTTCGTTAAATATAAAAACAAAACTAATCTTGACTAAATTTTTAAAATTAAAAATACTTACAAAATTTAATAGTTTTAAAAATGTTAATTCAGTCCATATAGTCTGATTTTAGTTTTAAATTGATATCATAGTTTGGTTAAACCTATTGTTAACTTCAATATAGCAACTGATTAAGACATATATTATTCATCAAAAGGCTAGAGGCTAGAGTCCCCCACCCTAATAAAAATGAATTGAAATTACACATGAGACTAATTTTATAATTTCACCTTAATTTTTTCTTGTTTTCTAAATTTCAAATATGGTTAAAGTGATTTGTATGTTTGGGAGTGAGTTTGAAATGGTAAAAATCACTTTTTTCATGTTCAAAATTACTCTTTAATCATCTAAAATCAACTTAGTATTTGATTGTACACTTTTAAATGAGATTTTCATTTCATCAAATTTGAATTTAAATAGTTAAAAGCACATTTTGAAGTGATTTCGAATACAACAAAAGTGATTTTAACCATTTCAAAATTACTCATAAACATGTCCCGACTGAATTTATGTCATGCGCTTAAAGTCCGGAAGCATTTTAAAGCGGATATTTATATAATTATTCAAAAAAAAAGTAAGTTTCAATTTTGTCATTTACAGATCTCTTCCCCCAAAAAAACAAGAATCGATTGAAATATGAAATAAATTAGAACTTAAAGTTTCAATTTTAAACATGAAAACGTGTGATGAAAGAATAATATTTAAGCCCGTTTGATTATCATTTAATTTTTGGTGTTTGCAAATGGTGCTTGATTTCTCACCATTATTTTACAATAATTTTGATATTTCTTAAAAAAACATTTGAATTCTTAGTCAAATTCCAAATTCCAAATTCCAAAAGCTGCTTTTTCAAAACTTGATTTGAATTTTAAAAACATTGGTAAAAAGTGGATAACAAAATAAATAAACCCATAGGTAGAAGTAGTATTTATAAGTGATAACTTGATTTTAAAATATAAAAAATTAAATGCTTATCGAACAAGGCCTTAACTGTTTGCAAGAAAAGATAAATTAAATTTTGAACTTTTAGGTCCCGTTTGATAACTACATTGATTTTATGTTTTTTGTTTTTGAAAACTAAGCTTATAAACACTCCTCTCCCTTTGATTTATTTGGTTTGTTATCTACTTTTTATGGATGTTTTCACAATCCAAGCCAAGTTTTGAAATCTAAGGTGATGTTTGATAACCACATGATTTTTGAAATTGTATTTGCTTTCTCATCATTTCTCTACAATGAGTTTTATATTTCTTGAGAAGACATTTGAATTCTTAGCCAAATTCTAAAAACAAAAACAAGTTTTTGAAAACTATTTCTTTTAGTTTTCAAAACTTAGCTTAGTTTTTGAAAACAAATGTAAAAAGTAAATAACAAAACAACGAACCTCACAAGTGGAAGTAGTATTTATAAATTTAATTTTTAAAAACAAAAAACCAAATGGATATCAAACGGGTCTAAAAAAGTAGTTTTTAAAAACTTGTTTTTGGATTTTGACTAAGAATTCAAATGTTTTCCCAAGAAAAATAAAAATCATGATAGAAAAATTGTAAGAAAGCAAGTTCAATTTTAAAAAACTAAAAACCAAATAGTTACAAACAAAGGCCTTAGAAAGTTAGTTTTAAAAGTTGTTGTCAACTATCAACTTTTTTCAGGTACTAGTTTTACATAAACTTATTAATATTAGTTATATGAAAAACATAGCAAATTCGAGTATAAATTATTAGATAAGACACTAATTATCATTCAAAACGTAATGGTAAGAATCCCAGCCATAATCATGGTATTAAATTTTCGTTGACATGTCAACATTTCCATCGATATTTCCCCATGTCCATGCATTCGATATCGACATAAGGGGGGAATCGACATTTCTATTATACCGTATAAAATTGATGAAATATTAAAAAAAAATAGCAAGAAAATGTAACTTAATGTGAATATAATATTGTAGCAAAGATTTTAATTCATTTAAAAAGTGTAAAATGTTTATTTATTAATTTAAATATTTTTTTGATTTTTTGATTTTTAAAATTTTTCAGAAATATCCATCGACATCGACATTTTATAGATATTTCCATCGAAATTTAGACTTCGACATTTCCGTTGACATCGACATTTTAAACCTTGGCCATAATCGAATTTTTATTTTTATTTTTATTTTTATTTTACTATTATTATTTTATTGTTGAAATTGCTCTCCATATTGCATTTAATTGGAACATAATTTTCAAAAGCCCAATAGCCGGCCCACGGCCACATTGCGAGCTTGCTTTGAATTCGGCCATTTTTTGTCATTCCAAAGCTACGTGGAAGCTTACGACTTGGCTGCCCCTTTTTTCTACTTAAATTAAATATTACAAAAGTGACACACTTTTTCTTTTTTACTTTTTTTCTTTTTTTTTTTTGAGAAGATATAAAAGTGACTTTTAATTATGTCAACCAACACTTAAATAATCATCTCTCTTTTTTTTTTTTATCTCAATAAATATATATACCTTTTTGTCTCGTACGTATCTAAATGTAAAGTATAAATTAAGTTAATTTACTGTCAAATATTTAATACATCTTTTGTCATGCTTAGCATTTTTACACATTCTTTAATTTTTTAAACACGACAAAGATATCAAACATTAAACGCTGTAAAATAAAAATGATGCAATATTTTTTTTAATAAGTTGAATTATATATCTATAATCTATAATATATTAAAAAGCAACAATCCATAAAAAAACTTTTTTGGACTCTTATACCCCTTCAATTTCAAATAAATTACAAACAAAAAAATACAACCTTTTAAACCCTTTCATTCATTGTGGCCTTTAAATTCCATTAAACGAATATATTATTTATATTGGTTTAAATCACACGATTTTATGCAGTAAAGACCACTTTTTTTTCAAACAAAATGTAAATGATTTTATGCAGTAACCATTGGTTTTGTGGCCTTTAAATTCCATTAAACCAATATATTATTTACATTGGTTTAAATCACACGATTTTATGCAGTAAAGACCACTATTTTTTTTATAATTCATTAAAGACCACTATTGATAAACTCTTTGTTTACATGTAACTGCCCACTATTGTTAAACTTTTTGCTTTGCACTTAATTATGTTAGACAAATTCAAATTAAACATATTTCAAATTTAATAATTTACTAATCATTGACTGTTTAAATTCCCGAAGTTACAAAAGAAATAGAGTATAAACAGGGCAATCTAATTGTAAAATCCATATCTCAAATTTGTGCTTAAATCTCTGATAATTCTCATTTATGAGGATTATTTAACCCTAAAACTAAGTTGTTCTTGCCATTTTTGCATGCTTTATTGATTACCGAGCAAGCTAAAAATAACATTTTTAAATAAATTCATGCAAGCTTGTTGGAATATGATAAGAGAAGGAATTAAGTGAAAAGATAAAGAAAGTAGCTTAAGTTGTTGTCTTTTGTGCAGAATTGAAGACTTTGCAAAAGGAATGCAATTGCATTCCATTTGCAATGTAACCAGAAGAACAGAGGAAGGAGAATGCAATTGCAATCTAATTGCATTCTCTGGAATTACAGACCAAGTCCGCAAATCACGCAAATCATGGATTTTGTGCACGATTTTGGAAGATTTTCATCCCGATTTGATTCCTAGAAGTTAGCCCATGGATTGAGGATGATTTATATGGAAACCCTAGCCCTCAACGCCTATAAAAATGGTGGAAAATGAAGCAAATCGTGGCTGGGTTTTCTGCTGCTTGCCCACAGTTAGAAGTTTGTTTTTTGGGTTTTAGTTTCTGTTTTTGCTTTTCTCCAGAGAATTATTTTTCGTGGGTTTATTCTTTTGTTTTCCTGAAGTTAATTTTCTGGGTTATTTTCTTTGTAGACAGCAGTCACTTGAATTCAAGTTGTTATTCAATCAATTCCATTTCAATTATTTGTTATTTTCGCTCAAGAATCCTTCGATTTTAGCTTCAATCAATTGAGAAGACAATTTTCTGCATTGCTACGGGTTTTTCCATTATTTTTCAGTCTTCATTCTCGGCTTCTATCGTTCTTCAATTTTTGTTCTTTGCATTTGGATAATGTTTTGCCAATCTTTGAATTTCCAGTGGGTTTCCTTTTAATAGAAATTTATTTCCAATATTTTTCTTTGTTTCCCGTGGGTTTCTTTTTTTTCTTTTAAAACAGAAGTTTGATTTCCAGTAGTCTTTTTTTTTCTTCGCCCATGGGATTCCTTATTCCGTTAAAAATTTGAACTCCAGTAGCTAATTTAGAGAATTTGATATTTTTCTTGTTGGTAAGCTACTTAGGTTTTCTTTAGAATTATTTTTCTCCTCTTTAAAACTATGAATTTTTCAATCAATTATTTTGGGATTTTTACTTTTTCTACAATGAGCTAAATTTCCTCTAGGGGTTCAAGTTGGTGAATGCCCTAAGGAAAAATGTAGAGCTCTAAAGCATAAACAATCTAGTTAGCATGTGTACTTTGTTTGTTTTTGTTGAATTTAATTTTGGGTAAACCTAACCGGCCAACTAGTGCTTGCTCATCTAGCTCGAACTTAATATCGAAAGAATTAAGGGAAAGCCGATGTCACAAAAGCAATGGAGGAAAAGGCTTAGAAATAAGTCCTGAACATCGACCCTAGACATAGGGCGAGACTCCAAGACCACTAGGGTTGTGTGCGAAGTATCTAAGTTAGATTAGCCATAGACATATAGGTTTAATCACTTAGTCTCCTAAAGGTTTTGAATCAAAATCGAATAGGAGTTGAACCCGGTTTACTTAGTCTCACATGTTAACTATGATTGCAATTGCAAAGTGAGTTGCATTCTTCCAAAGGTGCTTGCATCACTTGAATCCCTATTTTATTCTTTGTATTTTCACTCACTTGTTAAAACCAAACTCTCGCATTTTGAACTTTCGGTTACCCCCATTGCGATTTGCAAACATATTTGGTGTCATTCAAAATAGATTTTGTTAAAACCGTTCCCTTGGGTACGATACTCTGGAATACTTCCAGTTCTTTATTACTTCGATCACGTGCACTTGCGTGTTAGCGGATCAATCTCTGTGTTGCTACTTCTGTCAAATTCTAATATCCATATTTGAGCTTTGGTGATTTTATCAGATTCTTATTTTAGGTATGTTTTGATCATTTCCTTTAAAAGTGTTTTTTTTAATTAATTTATTATGCGATACTTAGATGGCAGAGATGGATATGCTTATTGGTGAACTCAAGCCTTTTCAAAGAGGATGGACTACTAAAGTGACTGTCATTAGAAAATTTTCCATTCAAAAATTCAAGAACAAAAAAGGGGATCCACTTAAAGTTTTAAAATTAATAGTTATTGATAAAGAGGTAAAATTACTATCGTTTTTTTTCTAAATTTATTTTGTTGTCCTATTAATGTAAGTATAATGTTTCATATTTATCAATGCAGGGAGAAAGTATTCAAATCACTTTGTTCAATGACGTAATTGAAAATTTTGGAGAAATTTTTCAAAAGGGAAAAACGTATGTGATCCATGATGGTAACATCAAACCAATTGATGTGAGATACATGAGCATTCATCCAAAATTTGAGATATCATTATCCAAAAACAGTGAAGTCAAAGAGTTTGAGGGAGAAATATTCTATCTCAAGAAGGAAAACTTTTGCAGCTTTGAATCGTTGGTGAACAATAGTCAAACAAATACTCTCCTCATAGGTACATTTAATTTTGGTTATAACTTTTATAAACTATTTTTTTTTATTTTACTAAATTTAAATAATCTATTATTTAAAAATTTGTTTCCAGATGTGATAGGTGGTGTCATACAGATAAAACCCATAATTTTAAGAAAACTTCATGATGGCAATTATTCCAAAAAAAGGGAAGTTCTACTCATGGACAATAAGTATGTTTCTCTATTTTAGAACTCTAAATATTTGATTTTATATTATTAGCCTAATATTGTTGTCATATACAGCTTTAATACAATAAAATTGGCATTGTGGGACGATTTGGCAGAAAATGAAGGGCAATATCTAGAAGAAAATGGCCAAGCAAAAAATCTCATTGTAATCACCAATGTGAAGCCTACTGAATTTGAAGGTATTTCTTGTGTTTTAAAAACAATAGGTTGTTGTAATAACAAATATATTAACTTAAAATTAAATTAAATTACAGGTGAGATAACCATATCATCCATAGTCATTAGCGTGATTGCCATAAATCCTCCGTTGGAGAGAGCAGCATCATTGAAGTTCAGGCAAGTTTTACAAAAAAATATTTCATTTTTAAAATCAAATTTACTATTTTTTCCCATACATAGAAGAAAAATTATTTGTAGTTCAAATATGCTTTTATATTAGATTTATACTTTTGTGTAACAATGCTTTGTAGGATGGAATCTCTTATAAAAGATCAAAAGTTGAATGATCTTTTATATCCATCCCAAAAAATGATAAAAGCAAAAGAGGTTAACATGGATGCAATTATCAAAGGAAAAGTAAGTGATCTATACTGTTCTTTTATTGGAAGAATAGTAAAGATACACAACAAAGATAATCCATGGTTTGAAAAATGCAACTTATGCAATGAAAGATTATATCCAATAGACTACAAGCCAACATCGTATCTATAATATATTAAAAAGCTACTATCCTTGAAAAACTTTTTTGGACTATTTTGTCCCTTAATCAAGTTTTAAATTTACAATAGATGCCACCAACAATTAATTACCAACAATGAATAAATTATATATTTAATTATTTTTATTAAATTATCTTCTTTTAATTGAAAAACATCTTCACACACTCATCCACGTTAGTTTTCTTTCCTTTTTTTAATTTAATAATTTAATTCAAAATTTTAATTTAATAAATAATTTAATAATTATTTTATTAATTACTTAACCTCTTTTCACATTCTCACCTCTATGTAACCTATACCTATATAAATATTTGAGATATGATATTTATTATAATTTAATTAAAATACTAATGGCTTAATTTCTTTTTATATTCTCTCACCCTATAAGTATTTTAAATGTGATATTTATCATAATTGAACTTAAATACAAAAAATTGTGCTAAAAAAAGCTACTATCCTTGAAAAATATTTTTAGACTATTTTTTCTATTTATCAAGTTTTAAATTTACAATATCTATAATCTATAATCTAAATTTTCTTTATCCTTTTCATTAAAAAACACTAATTATAATAAAGTTATTAAAACAAAACCTTTCACTACCCACACACACTCAATTATTATTTCTTTTATAAAAAGTTACTAATTACTAACGGTTTTTTTTTTATCATTTATTATCTTTCTTTAGAATAATTTTATTATCATTTAATAATTAAAATAAAAAATCCGAATATTAATTGCCATAGTCCTTATTTAATTGTGTTTAAATTAATAAAAGAATTATTAAAGATTTTTTTTTGGACACTCCACAGTCACACACCCACCCACGTTAGACACTATTGTCTTTTTTTAATTATTAATTGTTTTATTAATAATTATCATTTAATTAATATATAAATATTTTAGAGATAAAAGTTAGAATATGAAAAGTTTTGTCCCTTTATTTTTATAAATTAATTCTCAAAATTTATGAGTTTTATTATTAAATATAAAATTTAAAAATTTTATGAATTTTACTTTAGTTATATTTAATGATGAAATTCAAGAGTTTCGTAACTATTTATCTTATATGACTATATAAAGAGCTCTCTTTAACATTTTTTCACAAACATTTGAGTTTTTCTTCTGCTTAGGTTTGCTTTCTTCTCTTCTTCTTCTTTAAAGGTCTGTTTTTTTTTTTTCATTTTTTCATTGTCTTGCTATATATTGTTTTTCTTTATAATTTTTTTGATTGTTTAATCTAACATTCATCTTTAGCATGTCTTTTGATGCAATGCTGATGTTTTGCAATTTAAAAGAAGGCTTGAAGATATGCAAAGGCAAGTAAATTTTAACTTCACAGATATTCTCATATATATATATATATTGAGATGATATTCTCTCTTATATATGTATTTTAGTTTTAGTACATATTTTATACTAATAATTATTATTATTAAAACTTATATAGAATAGAAACTTTTTAAATTTAATTTGCAGTACATGATTATATTCATTGATTTTCTCCTTAAAACCACAAGAATAAGAAACCATACTATTACCTTAATTTTTATTTTTTTAATAAACGCTACATTTTTTGTGGTAACTATTGAATAAAAATAACTATAAATAAATAAATAAATATATAAATAAACGAGATTTTGCAATTTATAACTTTTCACAATCTAACAATGAACACATTTTTTTAATATATATTATATTTCATTAAATACATTAAAAAAAAATTTTGACTTAGGTTCTTATACTATCTTTTATTATAAAAAAATTATTTTACAATGATATAAATATTAATCATAAAATAGTAAGATACATTAAAATAAATTTTGTTTGGTCGAAACATTAAAATAAATTTTGTTTAGCTTAAGTTAAATTATATACTAATGATAATGATTAATCCTACATAATTTTTAAATTATAGTATTAAATAAATATTATATCATAGAAACTTTTTGTCAACAACATTTGTCTTGATTTTCTATATAATACCCAAATTATCCCTGAATTACTTTTTTCTATTTTCCTTATTATACTCCTCACACCCCATATGGTGGAGAGTAAAATTTGAGTAACAATGAATGGTTAGATATTTAATTAGTTTTTATTTAATAATGTGAAAAGCTATAACATAAAGAACTTGAATTTATTAAAAGTTTTGTCTCTTCATTTCTATAAATAAATTTTAAGACGCTTTGAGTTCTTTTTAATTGATAATTAATAATGAAATTTCAAAAGTCTTGGAATTCCTAAAGTTTTGTTTTTTTTTCTCTCTCTCCAAGACTATATTAAAGGACTATTTTTAATTATTTTTCTACAAAAACTTGAGTCTTCTCATACTACTTAAAGAATTATTAACACACTCACTAGATTATTAATATTTTAAAAAATCTTAGTATTATAAACCCTTCCCAATTATCTTTATTAATTACTTCGCTTTTAAAAAAAATTAGAATAAAAAAAATTCTCACACCCCATGTGTAATGTAACAATTATGTTAATAACTATTTTAACTATTTAAATATAAGCTTAAACAAAACTAAGTTATTCTATAATTAAACTAGGTACTTAATATAATGTTGATTAAAAAAGCATATTTTATTTGAGTAATTGATTAAAAAATTATTTTACTCTCTCCCAACTTTTAAATACATAACTTTCATTTCTATAGCTAAATAAATTACATGAAATTATTTAATTTCTCATTGATCATAACTAATATTGTTATTATTTTTGTTCTAAGAGTTCATGCATTATTAGAATTCTTTAATTTAATTCTTACAAAAAAAAATTATTAATTGATACTCACTTCTTCTAACCAAAATAAAAAGAAATAATACCAAATTCTTTATTATTCTTTTTATTTTTAAAAAATTAAAGTGATGCAAAGTTTTGTTATAATATAGCAAAATTTATCATGAATTCAAAGTTTTTTTTTTAATATTGTATTTTATAGAATACATTAAAATTAAGTTATGTCCTTATACAATTACACTATCTTCAAAATATATTTTTCATGAAATATATTTTTATTCCATTTATAAACAATTATATTTAGATTTATATGCATGCTCATTATTAATTAAATCATATTTTTCATATTTTGAATGTTTATGAATATTTAAAATTTAAAAGACTATAAAATAAAAGGCAAATATCACGTGCAATGCACGTGTTAAAAGACTAGTTGTCAAAAATGTGAGAATGAAAATTCAACATTTACAAGAAAATACGTGTTGAGAATGCTTGTATCAGATGGTGAGGAGGAAAGCTACATAACTCTTTTTGATGTTGCGGATTACATAGTTGGATGCAATGCAACTGAATATTTCAATGATCTCAAGGTACATTATTGAAGTAGAAATTTTAATTTTTTTAAAAAACAAAAACTAATTTGAATCTTTATTTTGCAAGATAACAAAAAAGAAAAAAGTAAACATTTTCAAAATTTGGTTGTGGCAGAAGATAAAAAGTACTACTTCTTAGTCAAAATGGACAAAGTAGGAGAGAGTGATCGTGCACGTAAACAAATCGTTGTTCAAGAAATTTGCAGTGTTGTTTCAATGGCTAGCAAAAAACACATAGAAGGTGAAGGGAAGAAAGCGATTGAAATGCAAGAAAAGAATAAACGTGCAAAAGTAACATAAATGAATTAAATACTTTTGTCTCGAGAAGTATATAAGGAAGTCTTAACTTTGTAAGCTAATTTCATTAAGTTGCATTTCAAATTATTTTTCCCTAATGTTTCAGGATGTTATTTATTTATTGCATAATAGTTGTATGACATTTTTAAATTAATTATCGTACTACATTTTTTACCATATGATCCGTTTAAAATTTAACAATATTTTAGTCTCTACTATAAAATGTATGTCATACTTTCATAAAAATATTATTCTATGTTATCAATTTAAACAAATTACTATTTAAAAAAACTTCAATAAAAAATAAATGAGAGTCTAACAAAAAAAAAAACACAATTTAATTCAAATAATTATTGTAGGAACAAACGAACATGTGTCCTAATAAAATAAAATTTTATTTATTAACATAAAACAAGTGTCTGTCATCATTTTAAAAATTAATTATACTTCCTAAAATTTCAACAACATTCTAAAATAATTTTAATTAAATTAAAGATACACGTGCATTGCACGTGGTGTAATACTAGTATATATAAAAGAGCCTATCTTATTTGGGGTTTTCCCGTCTATCTCTTCGAAAATATAATAAATAAAATCTTTTTTTTTTATTTGGGGTTTTTACTCTCTCTCTCCTTCCGCAACTTATAAAATAATGGTAGTTAGATATGAGGAATCAAAGATTGAAGCTTGAAAATATCACACATATGGTAAGGATCCTCGTTTGATAATCATTTGATTTTTAAAAAATTTATTTGTATTATCGTCATTTCTCTATAAAGAATTTCATCTTTCTAAAACAAAAACAAGTTTTTGAAAACTATTTCTTTTAGTTTTCAAAATTTGGTCTAGTTTTTGAAAATATATGTAAAAAGTAGATAACAAAACAAGGAACCCCATAGGTGGAAGTAGTATTTATAGATTTAATTTTAAAAAACCAAATGATTATCAAATGAGGCCTTAGTTTTTAGTTTTTGAAAATTAAGTTTATTTTCTCACAATTTCTCTACCGTGAGTTTCATATCTCTTAAGAAAATATTTGAATTCTTAGTCAAATTCTAAAACTAGAAATAATTTTTTAAAAATTATGGCCCCGTTTGATAATCATTTGGTTTTTTGTTTTCATTTTTTAAAATTAAGCTTATAAATACTACTTCCAACTATGGGTTTCTTTATTTTTTTAATATATTTTTTACATATGTCTTCAAAAACCACGCAAAGTTTTGAAAACTAAAAAAAAAAAAGTTTTAAAATACTTGTATTTGGAATTTGCTAAGAATTTGAATGTTGTGTTGAGAAATTGATGGAACAAATTGTAGATAATTGATGAGAAAACAAGCACAATTTTCAAAAATCAAATTGTTTTCAAATGGAGCCGCTTTTTTTTAGTTTTCAAAACTTGGCTTAAATTTCGAAAATATTTGTCAAAAGTAGATAACAAATCAAATAAACTTAAATGTAGAAGTAGTATTTATAAACTTAATTTTCAAACACAAAAAAAAAACTAAAAACCAGATGGTTATGAAACGGGGTCTTATTAAAGAATAATACTTAGCTGCATATCGGTGTGTAGGTATCTTCCTACACACCACCATTAAATTTTTTACAGTTAGAAGATAGTAAAAAAGTTTAAATCTCTCATTTTCTACCTTTCTCTTTCCTAGATGTAAAAAATTTAATGGTGGTGTGTAAGAAAATACCTACACACCGGTATGTATCCAAGTATTGATTCTTATTTAATTGAAGCATACATATAAAAATAAAAAGTTAAGGTTGCGTTTGATAAATATTTGGTTTTTGGTTTTTGAAAATTAAGCCTATAAATACTACTTTCACCTATAAATTTTCTTGTGTTTGTTATCTACTTTTGCATATGAAAATCAAGCTAAGTTTTGAAAACTTTAAAAAAAAAAAAAAGTTTCCAAAAATTTGTCTTTATTTTTTGAATTTGACTAAGAATTCAAATCTTTTTTTTAAGGAATATAAATTCATTGTAGAAAAATGATGAGAAAACAAACTCAATTTTCAAAAACCAAATGGTTATCAAATCAGTGTAAGATTCTTATTTTCAACTAGCTAAATTGAGGCAATAAGCTAAGATAGTAGAGTGATTGCTCTTTAGGGTAGAGACCATCAAGAAATGGTTGAAGAAAGTGTATAATTATATTTAATGTTTTATTTAAAATTTATACATTTAATGGTTAAAAATAATAATAGCAAACTTAAAGGGAAGAAAAAATTGCCAAATATATGTTTTAGTCTTAATATTTTAATTTTTTTCCCTATTTAATCCATATTGTTTAAAAATGTTCCCTTTCAATCATTTATATTTTAACATTTTTTAATTTAGTCCATTATCGTTGGATAATATTAAAAATCGGTTGACCATAGACTTATATGGCATAATATTTAGTATATTTGTAAAAATTTAGTGTGCCACAAAAGGTCATCTAAAAAGGGCAAAATTGCAAATTCATTTTCCAAATTTATAAGAATTTAGTTGAAGTTTTAAATTTTATTAAATTATAAGTTATATTTTTTATTATCAAAATTTCTACTAATATATTGAATATTATGCAATGTGCATTTATTATCCATCAATTTTAATATTTGTTATGGGTGAAATTAGACTAACAAGAATGGGATGGCTAAAAGGCTAGAATAAAGGGTCAAACAAGGAAAAAACCCAATCCAAAATCAAAACGGACCAAAACCCAACACGAGACAGACCTACAAAGCAAGAGGGGGGAGAAACAGAGGCCGGTCACATGGTAAGACCTACTTTTGGGCCTTGTCTTGATCCCTCATGGCCCGTGTACCCCCAGTCCAGCTCCGTTCGATCCTTTTGTTTCCCATTCGAAGACAGAAACCCACAAAAACCCTAGAAAAGAAGGTATTTAAGCTCTCTCTTAAGGGGGGGTGTTAAGATTTATGTCTTAAAGCCTTGTAATTAATGATTTATTTAATAATTAATAATAAATTTGATTATTTTATTTGCAATATAATATTATTCATTATAATAAAAATTCAAGGTTATTAGTGTAATCTTGAACAATATGTGGTTGACGTACGAGAGGATCATGTTAAAGAAATAACCTAAAGGGTCATAGTATATGTATAAGGTTGGGTGCCTTATCTTAGGAACACTATTGATACAATCCACTTTATAATAGTTACAAATGATTTAATCCAATTTGTTCATATGGAAACATGTGAGTGAGGTATCTTATACAATGAGTTTGTATAAGATTGGATCACAAAATATTTAATCTCTCTTTATAAATCTGTTTAGGGGTGTACAAATAACATGGTAACTCGAGTAACCCGGACTACCCAACCCAAATTGTAAGGGTTGGGTTAGGTTAGATCTTTTTCGGCTTGGGTTGGGTTAAAATTTTAGAGAACCGAATTTTCAGGTCGGTTCTCAGGTTGGCTTTGTTAGGCTCGGGTTGACCCGACCCAACTCAACCCAACCCAAAGTTTGTTACATATATATACTTATAAATGAACTATTTATGAACTTTTAATGTTTTTCATCTAGGATTGTAATGAATATTAAGATATTATGAACTTTGAAGTTTGATATTTGAATTTTATGTCATTTTAGTTATTAATTCAAGTAAAGATTATTTTAAATAATTAAGAAAAATATTAAAAAAAAATCAACCCGGCAACCTAACCCAAACCAACCCGAAAATATAGGGTTGGGTTAGGTTGGGTTGCAACCCTTGATCGGGTCATTCGGGTAGCCAACCCGACCAACCCGAATTTTCTGGTTGGTTCCAAAAAATCCCCCAACTCAACCCAACCCGACCCGTGTACACCCCTAAATCTGTTAATTTATAAAATTAATATTTCATCAGGATGATCATATGCGACTCGATCTTAATCCCGAGTGAGTTATGAACTCTTGCATGTGAGAGCTTGTCTTTTGATTTGCATGGGTGAGAGTGGCTTTTGTAGCCGATGTAATAAGCCTACCATTTTGGGGACTTGACCAAATAGAAAGCTAGGAACATAATCTCACAAAATGGAATATACTTCTTCCCATATAGGGTAAGTAGATGAGTAGTTCCTTTAAGTGCTGATTTCGGGACTTGAACAATAGAGCCTCACTCTCTCACTGGCCCGAGAGGGACTTAGTTTATGGTTGGATCATAAACAAATTGTTCATTAGCGGATCGGTGGTACTTAAGGTGCAAAATGTAATTACAGGGGTAAAACGAACTTTTGACTTAACTGTAATTACGAACAGCTCGTGAAGGATCGACTTGCATGTAATGGTTATATCCATGGACACAACTTGTCATACAGTGCATAAAAGTGCAACTATAGGTCTATAGTGGAGTGACCTAAAGTTAATAAATGAAAATTGACTAATTAAAAAGTTTAATTAATTAATTATATATAATTGAAGCTTATAATATGTAGGTCCATAAGATCCTCTTGCTAGCTCACAGTAACACTAAAAGATCAATTTAGTTGAAAGAAAATTTTAAAATGTTCAAATTAATATTTAATATATTTGATATATTAAATATAAAAGAGGAAAATATATTTATTGTATTTGATACATTCAATAAAATATATTTATAAATTTTGAATAAGATTCAAATAAATAAATATCATAGGAGATTTGAATGAGATTCAAATAAGTATAAGATATATTTTAATATATTAGATATTAAAATATAATATTTAAATTATGACAAATATTTGTCATTTGTCTTTATAAATAGAACAATTAGGTTGAGCCATTACATATAGCACTCATCTCCTCAATTGAAAATTAGAGAATTCTCTCTAAACCTCTTCCTTTCCAATCCCTTTATGGATTTTCATTCAAGAAACTCTCACAAGCCTTGGTCTTGTGTTTGAGTCATAGCCAAGAAGACTTTGTGGAGGAGATAGAGACCCGCTAGAAATATCTCCATATTTACTCCAAGTAAGTTTGCTTAATCTTATTTTTTTTAGTTTACTTTTAAATAAAATCAAAGACAATCCAATACTTACATTGCAGAGTGAAATGTTCATTCCAGACGATCTAATGCTTCCGCTGCGGAGTGAAACGTTCATTCATTCAGGGAGAGCAAGGTAAATTCATTCGAGTCACCTAAACTCTCCAATAGCTCCCTAATTCTCTCAAAAAGACTCCTTCTGACTTAAGCATAGGAGCATGTGTGGCCTACACTACATCGGTTTTCAGGTTGTTCTTGTCTTGCAGGTCACGTTTTTCCTCCAATAATACGATTTACCATCGTTGTCATGTGGAAGTCAGGTGAGATTTCTCCTGTCTAAAATTTGGCAACAACAATATTCACCCGACATTAATACAATAGTGATGAAGGAGCGGTCTACAATCATCCAATGATCCCTCAGAGCAGATTTTACGGCAGGCCTCTCGACCCTCTCCAACCTCATAGGACGTGTTGGTGTAAGAGCAGTTGCTTCGATTGTGCACTCGCTTCCGAGCTCTCACAACTCGAGAACCCCCAATCACGCAGCGACCCTGTCTCTACAGGATAACTAACCAGCTCTGATACCAATTGATGGAGTGAATATTAAGAATGCGGAAGCAATTTTGGATCTTAAGCACTATAATTTGATCAATTTTATCAAACAAAAACATGCTCAAAACTGGAAAAACAGAGAATAAGAACACAAACCTTTGTAGCTCAATATTCTCTTAATCCGTGGGCTTTCTTTGAACACAAACGAGTTGTGGACCTCCTCTAGAGTATTCCTTACTATCCTCAGGCCTTGGAACAGATTGTGGGATCTTTGATTGAGAGAATTTGGGAGAAGAATGAGTAAAGGTCTTAAACAAATAGCTAGAGAATTTTCTTCAAAAATCTCTTTTTAACTAATCCTCTATTTCCCATTGTGTTTCTTCTCTATTTGTAGAAAACCACAAGCTTAGTGAATAAGCCAATTGAAAGAAGATAAGCTTCAAACAAGAAGCTTAGTGAAGAAGTTATGAATTTGGTCCATATTTCATTTCCAAATGAATTTGAATTATCTTTTAATTTTAATTCAAAATTAATATAAAATTAATTTTAAATTAAAATCAATTTTTAATTAATTAAACAATTTAATTAATTTTAAATAAATATTTAATTTAATATCAAATATCAAATTAAATAATTGGACCAATCCTAATTTCTCAAAACGAACGTTCGAACATGAATCCCTATTCATGTTTTAAACCGAACCAATATTTAAATCATATTTAAATATTTCCAACACTTCTTTATCATAGTTTAATTCATAATTAAGCTATGATACGTTAAGTATATCGCATATAATTAATTTTTTCTACCAAATTCGAATTTGAACAATTCAAATTTTTTTCTCTCAAATTGTTACAAGGCATAGTCCGAGCTAGTAAGGAGAACCTAATGGACATACAGATTATGAGCTCCAACGATACGAGATTAACCGGCCAAACTCTTTAGCCTAGCTAATCAACATTCGTTAACCATCGGGACACTCCACTAAAGCCCAGTGGCTGCACTCTCCTCACTGTAGATATATTTCTGTCCACTCGATATAACCATGATTAGTAAGTCGATCCTTCACGGGTCGTTCGTAATTACAGCTGGGTCAAATAAACCGTTTTACCCCTGTAATTACTTCTTGTTCCTTAAGTCCCACTAATCCTCTAATGAACAATTTGGTTTGTGGTCAAACCAAAAAACCGTATCCCTCTCGGCCAACGAGAGGGTGGGCCCATTGTTCAAGAACCGGAGTCAGTACTTAAGGGAACAACCTCTCTACTAATCCCTAAAGCGGGTAGGAGTGAATTCCATCTCGCATGACTATGTTCCCAACTATCTACCTGGTCTTATCCCCAAAATGGGAGGCTTATTGAGTCGGCGATCTTGGGCCACTCTCACCCATGCAAATCTAAGGATAATCCCGAATAAACAGGAGTTCATAGCACGCTAAGGATTAAGATCGAGTTACCTAAGTCATCGTATGAATATAGTCAGTTAAGACAGTAAACGGAGTTATAAAGTCTAAGTGACTATTTCGCTGTCCAGTCTTATGCAAACTCATTGCATAGGACGCCCCCACTTTCATGTTTCCACATGAACGATTCAGGATCACATCGTTAGTACTATACAAAGTGGGCCGCGTCCATAGTGTCTCCAGGATAAGGTACCCAGCCCTATCCTTATACTATAGACCGTTCTGGCTATAACTCGAACTTGATCCACTTTTATGTCATACATAAAGTTCAAGTATACATACTATAGCCAAGGGTACTTAATTAATTGGATTTGGGTTATAGAATACACAATTCACTTTATTCAATAACACATTTACTGAATAAACCTCAATAACATCTTTATAGTAAAATAGAATATACATTCAGTTTACAAAACCACGAGTTTTAGGACATAAAACCCAACAAGTGAAGAACTAAACTTCCAAAATGTTAAATACAAGAGCCTTATATGAAAAAATTTTAACATCAAGATTGTTGTGGGTGAAATTGGACTAAAGAGATAAACCGGAATTACAAGGGACTCTTGCAATATAAGATTAACCTTTTCAAATCTAATTTCTAAATAGAATGGGAAACCTTTTATATCCTTATCTAAAAAGGAATATGGAAAACAAAGGTCCTATAAATATGTCATTATGACTCAAAGAAATGGAGTTCAACTTCAACCCTCATTCTCTAAACTCTAGTTTATTGTTACACTCAAATTCTCCTTGCTAACTTAAGCATCGGAGCTGGTGTGGCAAATGCCACATCAGTGCCTAGTTTTTTTTCTTTTGCAGGTCACCTCTTTCCCCTAAATTACAAATTCATCGTGGTTGTCACGAGGTCAGGTGAGATTTCTCCTGTCCAAAATTTGGCAATAACAGTTGGTTTCGTCTGTGGGAAACGAGAGTGTTCTACCTTGCATACTTGAATTGAGAAAATTAAAAGCTTTGAAGACATGGGGCTTAGTTTTTTTTTTTTTTTTCAAAAAAAAAAAAGTTAATCTCCGGCAAGCTCGAGAAACGCAACGGTGGAAACATCCGAAGCTTCACGCGTCAAACCCATAAACGCGTGACCCGTCTGGCGACATGTGAGACTTGCAGCGGCTGAGCGACTTGCTCATTGATAATGATTATAAGGAACAGACGCCGGCAACATCCGAAGATAAGTGCCTTCAAAACTGTGACGCAAGTAGCTGCTACAATGGTGCACGAGCAGCTTGATCCGGTCAACGAGCGGCAATCAATCACCTGCAGTGCGCAGCGACCATGTTGTGGCAAACGCTTGATTTCCAACGATCATAACCCACAAGCATGAAGACTACTACAACATAGTGGTCTCATCAACATTCTCCTTCACCAGAACTAGCACCGACAACATCACCACTGCCTCTGAGATGAAAGAATTGAAGTTTTTGACTAACCCAATAACTACAAAGTCAATGACTTTCTTCAGATAGGAAATATTTTCCAAGCATATCAAGAACTTATCTAAAGTTTGTAAATTATTTGATGGCTTGGTGGAGTATACGACAATGTCATGGACGATTTTGATTGGTGGATTTCTTCAATCTAACCAATCTAAAGAAACATGTAGGCAATCTGGATCGAATGTGAGCAAGGGTCAACTTTTGGAGCTATTCAGGTTCTCTCCATTAGAGTTTTCATGGGATCAAACACGCAGACAATTGCTTGGATATGCTTATATTACTGTTAGCAATCATCAACACCTTGGAACATTTGAATTTCAAAGAAAGTTGCAGAAAGTGCTATAATTAGATTGCTCAATGATAATCAAATTTATGCTGGACATGTAAGTCAATAGCAAGAAAGGATTTGAGCTAATGGATTGTTGTTCATGGGAAGAATTCATCAGAAATTACCACAGTATTTTTAATAAATCAACTGAAGGTAGCTGTAAATTATCGAGCAATTGCAATTGGAGCAAATATTGAAACTTCAAAATCAAAGATCTTTACGAAATTGCAAAATCTCAGATAAGTATTATTTGAATTTGAAATAAATTCAAGGAATGGATATTAAATTATAATAGTTTATCTCTTATCTTCTTCATAAAATGACATCTCCTTATATTTTGTGTTTAATAATTCACTAATTCTAGTTAACATTAAAATTATAGTTATCATAGTCTACAATTCTTACTTTTTAAGACTGTTGAAAATAAAGTTTTATGTAAATTAGTAATATAGTGAATATGAACATCATGAATAACTAGAAATGCCATGAAATATTTGTAGAAAATTTTGCTATATGAAAAGATGAAGGTCATAAAATTTTAAATGCATAACCATGCAATTTTTCTTTGCAAGGAAGGTTCTCATTGATTAGGGGACTGAATAAAGGATACGTCTCTCTATCAAACAAAAAGCAAGACATGGGATATGTCTCCTTATTAAACAAAGAGCAAAAAATAGGATATGCTTCCCTATTAAATAAAAAGCAAAAGACAAAATGATGAAAGAAAAGA
The DNA here is from genome assembly GCA_033996785.1 of Trichosanthes truncata. Classification (NCBI taxonomy): domain Eukaryota; kingdom Viridiplantae; phylum Streptophyta; class Magnoliopsida; order Cucurbitales; family Cucurbitaceae; genus Trichosanthes; species Trichosanthes truncata. The sequence goes on from JAWPNB010000003.1 coordinate 2,469,488, forward strand.
ATCTGAGGGCTCACCAAAGCAACAAGGCCAAGATCGAGCCAAAGCTATCAACAACCCCTAGTTCAACCAAGAAGATGATTTGGGCAAATTAAAACATAAAAACTGTAGACTGGTCAAGGCCAAGGTTATCCATATCCCTTAACTCAATCCAAAAGACTAATTTTGGAAACTCAATATCGAAGAAGATTGATCAACAGAGAAATTCTAAAGCAAGAACTCCTCAAGATTTCAAAATATTGAGGTTGAAGGTTTAAACAATTAAATATGAAAAACGAGACTACAAAGCAAATTTGGAGGAATCAACTTTGAAGGTTTATGCAAAGTTGCAAAATCACAGCTAAGTTTACTTAAAACTTAAAACTTTATAGTGCAATATTTAAATTCAATAACCAAATTATGCATGTCATAATTGTTTTGTTATGATCTTTCGTCTATGTTATAGCATCTTCATACACTCTACACATGCTCTCTACATTTTTGAATTATTTAAATATCATTAGCATGATAACATCAAAATGACAGTTTTGTGCTCTAATAAAGAATTAAACATCATGAGTTATTAAAAATGTCATGAAGTATCAATAGAGAAATTTATTACATGGAATTATAGAGGTCTTGAAATTGCTTGCATGATATAACAAGTTATTCAAATACAGACCATTTCATAAAATTCCATATTTTCCTTACATAAGTGATTGAATATATTTCATTAAGCTAAATCAATATTTCATATGCATTGAATTGCCTGACTCTCAAACTAGAGGGTGATTTCATATGATATGAGAAAATATCATATTCATGAAAATTATATTTTGAATGCAAAATAATTGATGGAACGTTCCAGATTCCACTTATTAAAAAATACACTTATGCAAGCAAGAAGCTACAAAGGCTACTAGATGGCCAAAATTCCCTCTTACGGGATGTCAGGAAGTCCAGAATAGTCCCTACGGGGTTTGTGGCAATCCCACTTAAATTTGAGGACGCCCTCGAATTTACATATTCTCTCCAGGAAAACGGCACAGATCGCGAATCTAGAGGAGAGTCTTAGCCCCCAAGAAAGATCGAAATGTTCCCTACGGGTTTGGACGACAATCTTGGGGAGATCCAAGGAGAACCTTGGAGCCCTAAATTTTCTCCAGGATGTGGACGAACACATATCCAGAGGAGAATCTTACCCACCAGGAAGAGACCGACCTACGGGGTTAGACGGCAATCCTGGGGATGATCTGAGACGCAAAATAAGCGTCACGGAACCCTAAAATTCCTATAGGAAACAAAGAAACCAAGATGCGAGATAAGCGTCATAGAACTCTAAAATTCCTATGGAAAATGGAGAAACCGACACTCTAGGAGACTGAAAATCCTCACAAGGATGGACAACAATAGAGATAATTCGAGGCAGACCTCGAAATGTCAACAATGACTTCAAAACTTAATAAGCTACTCCCAAGTCAGGCTCCATGCAATTATTGCACAAGCTCCTAATCTCGAATCTTAACTAGAGAGTGGGGGCTAATGTTGTGGGTGAAATTGGACTAAAGAGATAAACCGGAATTACAAGGGAATCTTGCAATATAAGATTAACCTTTCAAATCCAATTCCTAAATAGAAGGAGAAACCTTTTATATCATTATCTAAAAAGGAATATGGAAAACAAATGTCCTATAAATATGTCATTATGCCTCAAAGAAAGGGAGTTCAACTTCAACTCTCATTCTCTAAACTCTAATTTATTGTTACACTCAAATTCTCCTTGCTAACTTAAGCATTGGAGCTGGTGTGGCAAATGTCACATCAGTGCCTAGCTTTTTCTCTTTTGCAGGTCACCTCTTTTTCCTAAATTACAAATTTATCGTGGTTGTCATGTGGAGGTCAGGTGAGATTTCTCATGTCCAAAATTTGACAATAACAAAGAACAAGGGCTAAATTAAAAAAATAAATACCAAAATATTATATAAACATGTACTCAATAGGCCATGGCTCATCGATTGCCCTCATTGGATATTTTTCTACGCTTCTGGTCTGACGTTGAAAGTGGGAATATATTTGTTTAATAATTGTTTTTAATGTGAATTAAAAATAATTATACATATCTCAGTTGGATATCGTTAAATATTTTTTTTTAAATACCGAATGTTGATTAATAAATTTAATATTGATGTCATCAATTAGAAAGTTTGGTTTAATGACCTCTGCATTATCCTGAATAGCCATTCTGTGCTGACCTTTCATAATTATCATACCTTATATAATCACTTAATCCCAACTACTTCTCAATGGCTTGTTTAAATTAATCAATTTTTTTTTATAAATATATAATTAAATTATAAGTTTAGTCTTTGAACTTTTATATTCGTGCCTATTTAGTTTATGAACTTTAAAAAATGTCTAATAAATCTATAAACTTTCGACTTTGAAAGTATCTAATAAGCCTTTAAACTTCAATTTTGTACTCAATAGATCTCTTCAACTTTGTGTTTAATAGATCATCGATCTATTTGACGTGTTTTAAAATTTACAGGCCTATTAGATGCAAAGTTGAAAGTTTGGATCCTATTAGACATAAAATTCAATTTTATATATAATAGATTAGTTAATTAATTTTTTAATTTTTTAATAGGTCAAAAACGACACAACATTAAAAGTTTAGAGGTTAATTAGACATTTTTAAAGTTCGGGATCCTATTAAACATAAAATTGAAAGTTTTGGACGCTTGATCCTTTGGCATAGAGCCCTTTTCAAGACTTGGAGGTGGGAAAATAATTGGTGCTTGGAGCTTCTCAAGGAATTGCGGTAGCACATTATACGCCTTTGGTCTGAATCCTTTCAAAACTCTGTCTCTGGCTTCGAAGAAATGGAAGAAAGTATCCAACTTTTTTGGAGATGATCTCCAAATACTTCATGATTGAGCACAAAGACGACATCATGCATTTGATCAACATTTGCATGCTGCGAAATGTTGTCTGGCTCTAAGTGCCTAACAAATGCATTTCAAATACATGCAACTATTTATAGGAAATAGAAGATGTATACCACGATTGATAATTTACCTTTTGCTTATGAAATTTGAGAAGATAATGTAAACATAACATCCTTTAATATGCATACAATCTTTAGTTTTCTAGAGCCCACATGCTATTGGATAATGTCTATTTGTTTTTAGTGCATTTGCAGTTTTCTAGAGACCATGATGCTATTTGATGATGTCTATTTATTTGTCATGCAATTTCAGGGCCTGTTTGGTATGCAATCCGGATTCTGTTTTATGTTTTCAGATTCACTGAGTTCAGTGAATATGTGTTTGGCAGACTTGTTTTCGAAAACTGTTTCTAGATTCTGTGATCCAAATAGTGAAAATTCTGAAAACAACTTTTTTATGTTTTCATTGTATCCAGATTTTGAATTTGAAAATTTAAAATGCAGAATTACATTAGAAAATACCAAAACTTTAATAAATATAGTTTTTGATGTTATAAACTCAATTTATTTTTGTTAAATTAAAATATGTATAATTTAATATATTATAAATTATATGATATTGTAAAATAATAATTGTACAAATTTTATAATAAAAATCATGTTCATAAATTAATTAATAATGGATTATATTCAATCTAATATTTAGTTTTGCAACTACAACTAGTTAATGGTCTATAAATATATTATAGAACACATTTTGAACAATTGTTTAAATTGGAATCCAATTCCTAAATCTGCTACCAAACACATATCTGAAAACATGAAATACAACTCTGTTTTCATTGAATCCCTTGTTTTCAAAATTCTGTTTTCAGATTGCATACCAAACAGGCCCTCAGTTTTCTAGAACCCACATATATGCTATTTAATAATGTCTATTTCTTTCTTAGTGCAATTTCATAACTTAAATATTAAATATATAAATAAAAAAATCATATTAATTTAATTTTAGTTCATTATATAAATATATAAAATAATTTAATATGAAAATAATAGAGGAATAATAATTAATGAAGGGACATATTTGAAATTATGAAATTATCATTCGAACAAAACAGTAAAATATTTTTTAAGATAGTTAGATTTAGAGACTAAACAAAAAAGTCTAGATATTAAACCTGTAATTAGTTAAATATTTTTTTTTCATAGATCGTTATAAATAAACCACACTCTTACGTCTTACTATCGATTTCAAACACAATGTATGGTGTTTCTATTTTTTAATTTAAAGTCATGCATGTTTCATTAAAATTTCTCACTAATTTTAATAAAAATGTAGCACGTTGCTTATTTTAATTGTTCCACGTTAAGTAAATTCTTCTACTTTGATCCTATAAAACATGGTCATAATACCAAAATGAGCGTAACTCAGCGATAATTGAAATATACTTATTCTTTTGAAGTCGGAAGTTCAAATCTCCATACCCCATATTTATTATACTAAAAAAAATAACATTTATTATACTAAAAAAATAAAGTCATAAGTGAGTTGTCTTAACTCAAACTTTCAATAGAAGGCAACATCCAATTAATCTAAGAATTTAATAAAAGACATAAATTTGAAGAAGAAAATTGAGATATATGTCCAACAAAAATTGACACAAATATAATTGATTGACTAATTATCTATATTTGTACCATAATTGATTATCTGTTGATAAACCGTTTCAACTGACAATTCGATCATTTTTTTCAATTTTAGCTTATACTCTTGTGACGAGTTGTATGATTTCTTTTTCTTTTTTTTTTTGAGATGTATGATTTGTAACCTAGCAAATTAAATGGGGACCAACACTATTTTTAAAATAAGAATATAATTTCCATTTCTCAAAAAAAAAATAAAGAATATAATTTCCAAAAATAGACAAAAGTTGAGAATATAATTTGCAATTATTGATTTTCCCAAATAAAACAATATTTAAATCAAATCCCAACTTTTGAGCTTCTTTTTGGCATGACGACACATCGGCAACACAAACCAGTGGCCATCGATGATTCACCGTGCCATAGACTGCCACGTGGCATATGACAAGTATATGTTTGGCGATAACCGTAGAACCTGTTGCAGCGGAATTTTTATTCCTTTTGGACGGTCCGATGGTACTTGTTGACGGTACGTTTGTGGTGCCCGAACTGCTCCGCCAGTGCCACGTCAGCGATCAAACGTGAATGTCACGCGCCACCGGTTTCGGCGGTTACCGACTTCTACGAGGTTTATGTTTATGGAAGCATTCGACCATAGATTTTCATACTTCATTTGATTGTGACATTTTATTTCATAAAACTTTATTGAATTTCTTACTCCATCCATATTAGATCAGATAAATGTGGCGTGTAATTAATGGAGAGATATAATTATAATATAAAATATTATTTGAAATATTATGATAAAAGATTTTGAAATACTTTTACCGTCATTTTTAATAAAATTTTGAGACATTCTTACGTATTTATAGTAAAGATTTTCTTGGTTCAAAGTCTAGTATTATTGGATTTGAAAATTATAATTATTTGTATGTTTTGTGGACACTAGTAGTTGTTGATCTAACTTTTTCTAATCTAACAAAGTTGTTTTTCTCTTTTAAAATTCAAAAAGTTGTTCTAAAGTTATCTTTCAAAAAAAAACTTTTCAAAAATGAATTTAATATGTTGTCACAAATTACTTTGTCATTTTTATTTTCAAATTCAATAATTTAGGAATGGTAGTTTTAATGAGTATTGATAATATTAACCTTATTTGTTACTAAATTGTAATTTCCAAAAAACAGTCTTGTGGAATTATGTTTTCTATTTTTTTTTTCCAAATAACATCTCATTTAAAAACAAGCATGGATTACATTACACAATAATTTTAACCTTTCGAAGTTATCTATTCATTGTTCTTGTAAATAATGCTGAGAAAAAAAAATCACTATTTTAAAATGATTATCTTAAAGAAGCGAAGCATCTATTTTTAAAACATATTTTCTTTTTTTCATCTCCGCTAGAATTATTTTACAATAATTAATGATCATGTTTCTAACACAATAAAGTTATATTGACGTAGGCATGTCTCAACCAATAAAAACAACCTCTGTCAAAAGCTAGCATCATTTTCAAATACATCTTATTTAAATGATAATATTAAAAAAAATAAAAAGGAGACAGTCAAATAATAAATTTGGTTTATTTAATTTAGGAACCATATCAATTTAGCCAATATAATTTTAAAATTTCAATATAGTCCGTATCATTTAAACTTTGTTTCAACTTAGTCTATGTGGTTTAAAAGTTTCAATTTGATCCCAATGATTGATTTAGTCAAATCTCACAATTGCCCTTGCCTTTACCATAACAATACATTATTTTCATGGCAACTAGTTGATATTTCCCATTTAGCTAACTAGGTCGGTTGATCGTATTAAAGTTTAAGGCTAAGTAAAAAATAAAAGAAAATATGTCTATGTGTATAGGTAGGTGGAAAACAATTTATAAAATATTGGGCCAACAAAGTAAATGACTAATTTTTAATAGGCCAACATGAAAAATAGCTAAACGCAATTGATTTTATAAAAATGTCTAAAACTTTTTTTTATTATAGTATTAAAATTATATTCAGACAAAAATGCCCCTAATCTACATTTTCCATTTTTAAAGAAACTAAAAGAAAGTCTAAAACAATGCAGCAATATCATGGATGAGAGAAATGCAAGTTGCATTCAACAAGTGTAACAACCAAGAGTAAAAGTCTAAAACAAATTTATTTATTTTATTTTTTTAAATCTAGTTAAGTAATAACCATGAGCCCCATCATGAATTGATAGATTGAGATACTAAAAATTGCATAGATAGTTACCACATTGATTAAAACGATGACTTAGATAAGTAGTATATATTGGAAAATACATATGTAGTTGCATCAATAAAATATTCAAACAAGAAATGTATAGGTATTAATCCTCATTTAATAAACCGTGAAAAAAATTTGGGTAAATAAAATTACCGAAGCCATCATTCACCTAGAAAAATAGGTAAATAAAATTAATTACTATCACCTGCCATCATTTAATGAAGATGTCATTTCATTTGAAACCCTTGTGCAGTGTAGGTCATTGTCAAATAATGTCGTTAATATGAGGATATACATATGATATAAAAGAATTTGAATGTCGTAAATATAGAGATATACATGGTATATAAAATATTATACCTGGACTTCTCTAAATCAAACTAACTGCAAAGGTAGGGATGAAGGCATACGACTATTCAGGTGAGCCTCTAATCAAGTTTAGGGCTTTATCATTTTCCCCGCAAAACTTTGTCATAACTTGTACTAATTTCATTGTTCTTTCGAGCAAAGTCTATTATATCGGTGGTGTATAATGCATCTTATTATTTGTTCTTAAAATGATCTCCGCGTGCTCGCTAACAATATTTGAGATAGCTTGTCTGTGGTCATTCTGGACAACATCGATAGGGCAACTATGCTCATCGACAAACTTCCTCACAACCCACAATTGTCCAGTGTTCAATACTGAAGCACGAAGGTACCACTTACATGAATAGTCAATATATTGGGCAGTGAATTGCTTCTTATTTGATTTACTGTTTAAACTGAAAACTTCATTTTAATACTAGTGTATCAACAACCTTCTTTAAATAAGCGTTACTCCCAAAAATACAATTCTCATAAATACAAAAATTGGGTGTCAATGTACCAATTCTTTTTGGATCAACGAATTTGAAATATTTCTTCCATTTGTTTGTATTTCTTGTTGAGTTTAGACCTACACTGTCTCTATCTATACTTGTATCTACACCTCCGATGTCCATGACGAGACAACAGTTATGGTACATCCCGTTTGAAAAATCTAGCGAGCATCTAGACAAGGCCCTTGTCTTCGAAAAGACTTATAATAAGAGATTTGTTTTCACCTTTTCTGAAGAGGGAGAGACATGAAATTTTGTTTTCACCATTGAGTTCGTGATGGTTGGCAATGGATTCAGTGAGTTGAGAAATAGTTGAATCATTTTCAAATTTGAAAAATGGAAAAATGTGCAACATTCAATAGCAAAAAGGGTGTGGAACATTTAAAAATCAAGATAGGAATGAGAATGGGAGGAATGTTTGAAAATTGATGGTGGATCAATTACGGATAGAAGTTATTGGGTGGATTTTTTTACAAACAAATCTTAGTAGTTGGAAACAATTTACAACGTGGATATTTTTTTTTCTTCTTCGTAATCTTGTAGTTAGGTGGTTTGAGTGTAAATATTAGTATACATCAGGGATACGATTGGAATACATGATTATTCACTCCCTTCCCCTAAAAACTTGATAGCCATAAATTCAAATATTAAATTTTTTCAGCCATTTTTCATTTTAGTTTTTTTTTGTCTACCCGACACAATTTATCTAAAAAAAATTTTAGGTTTAAAAATTTCTGCATAAGAACTAAATTCAAACTCTTATCACTATATGATAAAATTGAAATTGTGCCCAAAACATATATATTAAATTTGTAAATCAACCGTCAAAAGGGAGCATAGCTCAGCAGTTCGAATCCCTCTACCTTTAAATGTTGCTGAATTAAAAAATAATAATTATAAATTTTAGAGTTTAGAGGAAGACAACCACAAATTGATGGGCGCGTGGTGTTGACGCGCGATTTGTGGTAGTAGGTTTAGTTAAAAAGGTATTGAGCAATAGCATGTCCAATGCTGTGACACTGAAAACTGAATGGATGGACTATATAGATACCTCCAATTCTTTCACTAAATAAAATTCACACTCATTTCTCTCTCCTCTTCTTCTTCTTCCTCCTCCTCTTTCTGCAACTTCTCCAACTTTTTCTTCCGCCATTTCTGACCAAAACCCAAGAAGAAAAACACAGCATTACCACTAACAACTTAGCTCGCAGCAATGAAGGTTCGTTTCCCAATTCCCAATTTACCCCTCTCTTGCTTCTTTCTCTTGATATTTGCTCTGTTTCTCTCTTGCAGAAGGTCGTTCTGAAACTGGATTTGCACGACGACAAAGCCAAGAAGAAGGCCTTGAAATTGGTCTCCGCTCTCCCAGGTCAGACCAATAAATTTCTAAATATTCGAAAATGAATCTGCTCTGTTTTTGGATCGGTATATTCATCTGGGGGTTTCTTAAATTATCGAACAGGAATAGATTCCATTGCGATGGATATGAAGGAAAAGAAGCTGACGGTGATCGGAGCCGTGGATCCGGTGACGATCGTGAGCAAACTGAGGAAGTTCTGGCCGGCGGACATAGTTTCCGTCGGGCCGGCGGTGGAGCCGAAGAAGGAGGAGGCGAAAAAGGAAGAGGGAAAGAAGGAAGAAGAAGGAAAAAAGGAAGAGGCGAAAAAGGAAGAAGAGAAGAAAGAAGAGGCGAAGAAGGAAGGAGAGAAGAAAGAGGGAGAAGAGAAGAAGAATCCGAATCCAAACGACGCCGTTTTGGAGCTGGTGAAGGCTTACAGAGCTTACAATCCTCATCTTACAACTCACTATTACGCTCATAGCATGGAAGAGAATCCAAATGCCTGTGCCATTTGCTAATGAAATATAATGAAATGAAACTATATCTCCATTTTCAGAAGCTTGGGGGACTGTAAAAATGGCGGCTACCAGTTCGAATTTTTGATCTGGGTTTGGATTAGAAGGTGTAAAAAAGGAAGAACAGATGTAATATAGGGATTATGAAGGTAGTGGGTTTAGTTTTTTTTTTTTTTTTTTGGTTCTCTGTTTAAGTGATTAATTATGTTTATTGTGTTTGTGTTAAAAAATGGAAAGTGATGGATTAAATTTTGATTGGATTTTGTGGGTGTGGTTGATTGGGAGAACAGACGGAAATTCTTGGCCATTAGAGGAATTGATGGTCGGTGATGGCCATTAATTGTTGTGTCTTTTTTTCTTCCATCTAGTTGAAGATATATGTTTCAAAACAAGTGAAATTGAAAATTTGAGGCTAGTTTGATAATCATTTAGATCCAGTTTGATAACCATTTAGTTTTTAGTTTTTAGTTTTTAAAAATTAAGCCTATAAATACTACTCCCACCTATGATTTTACTTGTTTTATCATATACTTTTTGCTTATGTTTTCAAAAACCAAGCCATGTTTTGAAAACTAAAAAAAGTAGTTTTCAAAAACTTATTTTTGTTTTTAGAATTTGGCTAAGAATTCAAATACTTCATTAATGGAGATGAAAACCATTGTAGAGAAATTGGGAGAAAACAAGCTTAATTTTCAAAAACCAAATGGTTATCAAACGGGGCCTTAGCTTTTGGTTTTTTGTTTTTAAAAATTAAGTCTATAAATAATACTCACACTTATGGTTTTACTTAGTTTGCCATCTACTTTTTACCTATGTTTTCAAAAATCAAGCAATGTTTTGAAAACTAACAAAAGTAATTTTCAAAAACTTATTTTTGTTTTTAGAATTTGGCTAAAAATTCAAATGCTTCTTAATGGAGAAGAAAATCATTTTAGATAAATTATGAGAAAACAAACGGGGCATAAATTTCTGACTTTTTAGTTGAAGATATATGTCTTAACCAATTAAATTAGGATCAATTTGATTGCTTTTGAGATAAGTTGAATGTGACCATTGTTTTAATCGAAAAAAGAATATAGCCCAGTTGTGTTTATTTTTTCCTTTACTTTTGAGATGAGTTCTTTTTTTTCAATAATTTGATTTTTTAATTTTTTAGTTGAAGATATATATTTTAGAATATGTGGAAGTGAAAGATTTGAATATTCTAACATTTTTGTTGAAGATATATGTCTGATTTAATTGCTTTTTAGATGAGTTGAAGGGTTGAAGGTCACATATTGTTTTAATCAAGCAAATAATGTCGGTTTTTGGAGGCTTGTTTAATTGTAGTATCATAGCCTCATCCTTTAGGCTTTTTTTTCTTGGCTTCCAAGTTGCTCATCTCTATTTCTTTATCTTTATCTCTTAATTTAGGCTGGTTGCATTTATGGGGTCACCTTGAATACCTCTTTTCTTTTCTTTTTTTTCTTTTCTTCTTCTTCTTTTTCTTTTCTCGCTCTATTTAATCACTTAAAAAGTGCTCTCTCTCTCTCTCTCCTTTTTGTTTGTATTTTAGTATATTTTAAGTATGTAGCCACCAATTTGGAGATCAAATATATAGATTTTGAACTTATTAGTAAGAAATATCGACATCATGTCAATTCGCCAAGCTTGAACATAACTCAACTGATTAAGACATATACTCTCAACTTAGAAGTAAGGTAAGATATTTGAATATAATTTTCACCCCTACATTATGTTGTTAAACTAAAAAAAAAAACATTACATGTCAATTCTCTCTTTAACTATGGATTAATTGTTGGCTAAATGTGTACTAGTCTTTAATGTTTGTATATTTTTTTCAATTCAATATCTCTTATTTAAAAAGTTTCAATTTAGTCTCTTATCGCTAATAAATGTTAAAATTAGTTGATAAGCTTACATTACATGTATAGTGATGAATTGACAAAAAATGGAGAATGAAAAAAGTTGCACAAGAGAAGAAAATTCGAAATATTTGTACAAATTTCTTTGGACCCGTTTGATAACCATTTGGTTTTTTGTTTTTTAAAATTGTGCTTGTTTTCTCATCATTTCTCTACAATGGATTTCATATTTCTTAAGAATATATTTGAATTTTTGGCCAAATTTCAAAAACAAAAACAAGTTTTTGAAAACTACTTTTTTTAGTTTCCAAAAACTTGGTTTAATTTTTAAAAACATATGTAAAAAGTAAAAAACAAAACAAAAAAATTCGTAGAGGGAAGTAGTATTTATAGACTTAATTTTTAAAAACTATAAACAAAAAATCAAATGGTTAGCAAACATGACCTTAGAAAATTGGATGATGAATTATAAATTAACGTCTCTTAATTAGATACTTTTTTCTTTTCTACATTCCTGCCAATAAACTAAATATTATTTTACGTAAGTTTATCATCAACCACTTTTTACATTTTCTAGCAGTGAAGAGCTAAATTAAAAAATGTTAAACACATAAGGGATAAAATTGATTTTTTTTAAACTATAGGGATTAAATTGGAAAAAAAAAAACTAAAATACATATTTTGGTTAAATTGTTGGAAGGGCTACATCTACTAATTATAATTAAAAAAACATCCCATCAATACTTTCTGTTTAACCATTTTTGTTGGCTCTCTCTCTTTCTCCATCTTTCATGCTCTAGATTTCTAGTTTTGTCTTTTCTGTCTCAACTTTACCATTTCAGTGAGGCTAGGCCCTGGAAACAGTAAGGGTTAAGTAAAAAAAAACTTTGTTGATTTGATGTAACATTTCACTATCTACTATACTATGTACAAATTATTTGAATATAATTATTGTCTGAATTATTTTCTTTCTTTTTTGGTAACAGAGATAGCTTTGTTATGAAACTAATCTCCTTGCATGAAATATATAATGTTAAATTACAAATTTGATTCCTATAATAAATAGTTTATTTTTCAAACCATAAAGACAAATTCTAATTTTAAAAACTATATGAACTAAACTATAACCTTATTCGAGCCCTCGAGATCAAATTTGTAATTTAACCAACATTTAATCATTGCTTTAAAATATAAAAAGAAATTCATTTTTACTCCATTATTCTTACAATAGTTTAAATTCTTCAATTTTGTTCTATCTTGTCCATGTACTCTTAGGACATGTTTGGAAGGAATTTTTAAATGGTTAAAATCACTTTTGTAGTATTTAAAATCACTTCGAAACATGATCTTAAATATTCAAAATCATTTTTTATGGTATGAAAATCGCGTTTAAAAGTGTAAAATCAAACATTGAGTTTATTTTGAATGATTAGAGGCATGTTTTGGAGTAATTTTGAACATGACAAATATGATTTTAACCATTTCAAAATCACTTCCAAGCATGCCCTTAAAATGTGTATTTTGGTCTCTAAGCTTTAAGGTTGGTTCCATTTTGGTTCATGAATTTTTAATTTTATATTTTAGTCATTACATATATTTTATTTTAATAAATTAATGACGTAACTCCAAGTATGTGTACCAACATATTATTATGAACATGATTTCAAGCCACGTAGGTTAGAGACGAACATTGAACAAGCAAATACAAAATGAAAAGAATAATATAGCTAAGGGCCAAATTATTATTTTAAAATGTTTAGGGATTATCATACATATTTAATTAGAAAATTTAATGATCAAAATGAAACAAACTTAAAAGTTCATATGCTAAAATAGACATTTAAAAAAATTTAAAAACTAAAATTGAAGTAAATTGAAAGTCAACAGACCAAAATACTGTTATATTGGACTATAGTATTATTTAGACTCCTCTCCATTGCATTTAGTTATATATATATATATATATATATATATATATATATATATATATATATATATATATATATATATAAATGTTTGACAAACCCTAATATTGAAAATTTTCGTGCAGTCATGAACGACAAGTCGGCTGTGGCGGTTGATGGTCCAATTGACGTGGTACCCACCACAAATGCAAAGTCCCAGTTTTGACAAATCGAAGCCAGTGGCTTTTCTTTTGCGTTTTATTATTAAAACGTGTGGTCAAATCTTAGAGTAGAGTCCGTTGTTTTTTACCTTCCTCCATTTCTACTGTGTAGAAGTTTCCAGTTTTTGAGTAAAAATTTTGAAAATAACTTTTCTTTATTACCAAAAACATTTAAACAATTAACCACTTATTTCATATTCTACCTCAAAAAATATATAAAAATTTAATTTTATAATTTCACTTCATTACTTTCATCAAGTTTATTTAAAACCATGTTTAAATTTTAATATAAGAATGTAATAATTGACCAAATAAAATATAATTAATTTGTCAATTTGAATAAAGCTAAGTGGATGAGATATCATCTATTATCATCTCAACAGTCATGGTTCAATGATCATTTTAAAAATTCCAATCTAATTTAATTTAAATCTATCCATCAATTAGTTATTAATTAAAATCATGACTAGTTTTTTCACTAATAGTAAATAAATAAATTATTTATTTAATATATAGTACACATTTGATTGATTTTTCTCAATGTATTATGATAATGACTTTATATGATAATGAGGGGGAGTATTAAGGGTAGTTATATTTTAGTTTGGTTAGTTACTCTGTTGAGTTGTTAAGCAACTGACACCTTGTATGACACATGGCTATTTATAGCTGATATTCATTAATGAAGATGATATGCAAGAATTAATTTACACTCATGTCTTAACAATTCTAATATCTACTCTCATATGTCGTTGAATTAAAAGAAGAAAAAAAAAGTATTTTTTTTTGTTAAATTACAAATTTGGTCCCTATAGTTTTGATAAAGTTAGAATTTAGTCCCTATAATTTTAAATGTTAGAATTAGTCCGTATAGTTTGATAAAACTCTTATGAATAGACTCTATTGTAAAAACTATTTTAGGTTTTATCAAATCATAAGATGAAATTCTAACTTTTTAAAATTAGACAAACTAAATTCTAACGTCCTCAAAATCATAGAGACTAAATTTGTGATTTAACGCTTATTTTATTTTTCTTCTTCCTTTTTGGGTAACCGATTTATAAATAAACTAAAATAGCTCGAGTGTGACGCCATCATATTTATAAATCAATGTCGTGCAAAAATTGCGATATATTAAAAAATGATGGGCCCCAAGGCCCAAATCATATTTATTTGATGATTCGGACGTGACTCGGATTTTTCCAAATTGTCGTCCCCTCCCTGAATTATTCGTTTGAAAATTTATCACATTTTCATTTCATTTTTGTCCATATACCATTCTTTCATTAATAAGTTTTTTTTTTCCACCAAAACACAAAAATGTAATATTGCCCGATTTTTATGCCTTGTGATTACTCTATTTAGAAGGAAAAAAAAGAAAAAAAAAAAACCTTTTTAGTCCATGAATTTTTGACAATAAGTCCATTTAGTCCTTAAATTTTCAAAATAGACCTTTTTAGTATATGAGTTTAGAGAAAAATATCTTTTTGGTCATTGAGTTTTAGAAATAGATCTTTTTAGTCTATGAGTTTTAAGAAATAGGTTTAAAAGGTCCCTCATATTATTTTTTTTATATAAAATCAATATTAATTTTTAATTTTTAATATTTACAATTTTTTAAATTAAAAAAATCTCTCTTCCCTCTCTACCCCATTCTCTCTCTCATCTCTCCTCCATCTCTACCCCATTCTCTCTTCTCTCTCCTCCTTCCACCTTCCTCCCGTTTTCTTCATCCTTTTCCCTTCTCCCCACCATCTTTTTCTTCCTCTCCTCTCTCTCAATACATCAATCAATCTTCATAAAAAAATATAAATGATTTTTTCACCATGAATCTTTGTAAATCTCCAAGATTTCTCATCATTTTCTACCATAATCTTTCCTCAATCCCCAAACTCAAAAGACCAAAAAAATGGCTGATAGATACTCTAAAATCAAAGCCACCGCTACTGTCGTTGCAATGTATTGAGAGAAGGAGGGGAGAGGAAGAAGGAGATGGTGGAAAGAAGGGGAAGAGATGAAGAAGAAGGGTAGGAAGGTGGAATGATGAGAGATGAGAGAGAATGGGGTAGAGATGGAGTTGAGATGAGAGAGAGAATGGGGTAGAGAGGGAAGAGATATTTTTTTTAATTTAAAAAATCGTTAATATTAAAAATTAATAAAAAATATTGATTTTATATTAAAAAAATAAATAATACAAGGGACCTTTTAAACCTATTTCTCAAAATTCAAGGACTAAAAATGTATATTTCCAAAACTCATATACCAAAAAGGTATTTTTTCCTAAACTCATGGACTAAAAAAGTCTATTTTTAAAACTCAGGGACCAAACGCACCTATTGTTAAAAATTCAGAGACCAAAAAGGTATTTTTTTCAAAAAAAAAACATATATACAAATTAATTGAAAAATCTTCTCATGCAAACATACTGAAGTCGTACTAGATTTTGAAGGTCGAGGACGATAATAATCCAAACGAGGCATTTAAATTGTAATGCAGACTGCAACGCTTCTTTTAAGTAGGGTTTTTTTTTTTTTAAAATTTAATTTTAAATATCTATATTTGAGAATTTTGAATTAGATGTTGTATACAATAAATGACTTCAGATTCTCAAATGCTTGAGAATAGAAATTTGATGTTTATTTAAAAAAATCATGACTCATACACAATTAATTAAATAATTCGCAATCAATATAAATTATGAATTATTTATTTGTAACAACTCTAATAATTCGTTACTTATTAAATTGATCAAGTATTATTTAAAACTAAAGTCAATGGATTTAAATTCGTTAAATCATTCCAAAAAATAGTTAAATAATTTTACATTTAATCATACCAACAAAAACATCGTGCATAATTATAATTAATGCCATATTAAAGAAGAAGAAGAAGAAGAAGAAACAGTGATAATTAATGCACATAAATAAAACTTGTGGATTTTGAGAAATAATAATGTGACGGTAAAAAAATCCATGCACTAAACTTCAACGACGTATGCATGATTGTTTCAAAAAAAAAAAAATCGTATGCATGCAGCATGCCTGAACTTAAATGACGTAAAGCCCCAAAATAAAACAAAACAAAATTAATTAATTAAAGGAACTAAAAAAAAAAAAAAAGCAAACCAATATGAAATAACTGTTTTGACGAAAACTTGGCTTAAATCCGAATTATCTCCTTCGATTTACTTTCAAAAAGTTCAATTTAGTCAATGTGCTATCGTTTTTTTTATTTTTATTTTGGTTAATTTTAGTTCTTATACTTTTTAAAATATTTATTTTAGTCCATTAGCTTTTTAAAAATGGTCGTTTTAATTATTGTTTGAAGAATTTTAAGACAAATTCTATACATGACGAAAAAGTTTTAATAGAAAAAACAATGACAATGTTACAAGGAATTTATTAAACATAGTGTTGTGCTAAAATTGAAAAATAGAATTAAAAAAAAAAAAAAAGAAAATCAAAACATTTACTTTTTAAAAGTATAGGGATCAAAGTATACGGTACTATTGAACACGAGAAATTATTCAGTGAGGTCGCCACAATGTGACTGATAGTTTTTCACCGTTGGATGTAGAGAGAGAAGTACTTCAAATTTATATCCAATGATTATTAGAGAGCATGAAAATTATTGAATCCACATCCAACGATCATTATGAAGCAGCCACATTGTGGCGGTCTCATTGAATAATTTGTCATTGAACACAGGTTGAAAGTAAATATTAATAGTCATTTTAAAAGTACATGGTTCTAAATAGGATTTAAATAAATAAAAAAACAAATAAATTTGAAGACAACCTTGTGTGCGTTTTGCGGAATTAATTAATTCGTTTTTAAAGGTAGTGCTTGGTTAAAATTTTTAATTTTTTTTAATTAATTAAAAAATAATTCTTTTAGAATTTTGGACAATTAAAAGTAGGGTTTTAAGTTTCTATCAACATGTTAATATTTTCAAATATCCATAGGTTCAAGATTGATATGAAGGGTTGTATCATTAATGTAGATTTAAACATCAATGATAAGTGTTATGTGTGAAATTGGACCATAAGAACAATTATGAAATACAAAAGAAATCAAGGAAAAATAGGACAAAAAAGTCCAACAAGACACGATCATACCAAAACACAAAAGAAATCATGCCACCAAACCAAAGGAAGAGGGAGAACTTGGGCCGAAGCCCAATTCCCCTGGTCGGTCTCATACGAGGCACGCCGATTCGTGTGAAATCACGGTCCAGCCCAATCTAGTCCTCTTTACCTAATCCGAAAAGGAGTCAACGAAAACCCTAAAAGGGATCATATAAATACTATTCTTCAACTTGAAGAAGGTAAGTTATTCCTCATTCTCAAAACCCTTGCTACACTAAATTATTCATAGCTAACTTAAGCATTGGAGCCTATGTGGCAAGCACCATACTAGTGTGCAGGTTCTTCTCGTTTTGCATGTCACATTTCTTCCCCCCCCCCCCCCCCCCCCTCAAACAAATCTTACTATTGCCGTCATGTGAAGGTCAAATGCTTTACCCTGTCCGGATTTTGGTAACAACAATAAGAAATTTAAACTTATTTAAAAATGGAGAAATGCTTATTTGTTCACACAAATTGTGGGGCATTGACCTATAGGATGATAATTGGTACTTTATCCATTTAGCTACGCTCGAATTGACGTGAAATGCTTATTTGTTAACTTTAAATATTTGTATGGATTTTATATATTTATAATTTTTCCATAAATATCTTTTGACATTTATATTTCATCAATTTTCCATCGACATTTACTTAAAATTGAGAACTCAACATTTAAAACCTTGATCAAAAGTAGTTTGCGATGTTCTAAAAACATATGCAAAAATACATAAAGTACTTTTAGATGAAACATTTAAGGTATAACTATCTTCCAAAAATATTTATGCAATGATGTGTTTCACTTAAAAATAATTTGTTCAAAAGTCATTTGGATCACTCTAAATATTTAAATTTGTTTATAAATTGAATATTTTTCTTGTAACTTTTTTTTAGTTCAACAATTGCGAGGTGAAAAATCGAATCATTGACATTTGAGATGGTTGGTGATTGGTGCCTTATATGAACTCAGGTATATTCAAATTGACTTTTTTTTTTCAACTACATTTACATTTTAAAATAAAAATGTGTGCCAACTCGAGTTTAGATGAACAAAGTAACTCCCTCAAAATAAAAACATTTTTACATGATTAATTTCAGGTTCACTTGTCCACGAAATTTGAGCCATATTTCGAGAATTTAAGCGATCAACTAATATAATATGAACAACAAACATATTAAGCTAACATTAAAATGGTTTTCAAACAAAGTCTCGGACTAAACTTGTAATATAATCAAAATAATGACAGATAACTAAGTACATATACTATAGAGAGTAACTACTTACAGAAATGTCAATAGAACACAAATAATAATAATAATAAGTGAGTATAGCTCAGTCGTAATTAACATGAACATTCGACCAAGAGATTAAAAGTTCGAATTCTCCCACTTTTAAATGCTGTTTTTTTTACAATGTGTGAAGTGGAGGAATCGAACCTTTAATCTCGAAGTCAATAGTATAATATATATGCCAGTTGAGCTATGCTCATTTTGGCACTTTCAAATGCTGTTGAACTAAAAAAGAAAAATGTAATAAGCTGAATTAAATTGAAACAAAAATATATAGAAATTAAAATAATAAGACGCAACAGTCCATGGCCCAGCCCAGCTCCCTTCTTCGTTTGCTCCAAGTGGCCCCAGCCCATTATCTCAACTCAAAGACTGTTTATAAACTATTTTTCAAAGCTCACCAACTAAACAGTCTTGAAAAGTTTTAAAATGGACACTTTGAAACGACATAGACTAAATAGATACAAAATTCAAATCTATACACTAAAAATGTATTTTGATCGAAAATATATCAAGAAATAATCTATTGATATTTTATAAAACAATGGTTACCATCATATAAGGGGCAACGAGGAGGTATTTCAACCACATTTGAGGGAGGCGATTTCTAGGGATTGTTCAGGTAGAGCTTTGGTAAAATGTATGCATGAACAATATTCGTCGTTGTGTGTTGAGATTCTTGCCATTTTGGAGGCTTTCAGGCTAACTATTCGCTTGAGATTATTCTCACCTCCAGCTATATTATGTTGATGATCTCACACCAAAAAGATGAAGAAGTATCCCAATATTTATAAAATATATAAGTTATTCCTCTAATTGCCAATTTATTTTAAAATGAAATTTCATGCATATCTAATACATAATGATTATTTGCAAGTTGTTCAACTTCTTTTGGAGTTTTATTTTAACATATCAACTGATTAAGACATATATACTCAACTAAAAGGTAGAAGTTTAGGCCTCGTTTGATAACCATTTGGTTTTTGAAAATTAAGCTTGTTTTCTCCAAATTTCTCTACAATGGTTTTCATCTCCATTAAGGAAACACTTGAATTTTTAGCCAAATTCTAAAAACAAAAACAAGTTTTTAGAAACTATTTTTTTTAGTTTTCAAAATATGGCTTGGTTTTTGAAAACATAGGTAAAAAGTATATGACAAAACAAGTAAAATCATAGGTGGAAGTAGTATTTATAGGCTTAATTTTTAAAAACCAAAAATCAAAAACAAAAAACCAAATGGTTATCAAACGGGGCCTTGAAATTTCATTTTCAATCTCCATCCTATTGAACTTTAAAAAAAACAGGTTTTGGAGGAACTTAAAAAAAAAAAATTACATGGAAAACTTTAAAAGGGTGAAATGGTCATTTGGCATGGTCTGGTTTTTACATTGTAGTTTTCGTTGGGAAATAGAATAGTCTGTTTCTTCTCTCAAACCAAACCCAAACCAGAATCAAATCAGAAATCATTCAACGACGAAGCTATAACTCTCTCCTTCCTTCTTGCTGCCGTTCAGCGTCTCTATTGAGAGGTATTTCTTTCAATTTTGCGTCAGATCACTCTGCAATTACTTCATGTTTCATTGTCCAGCCCTTTTCTTGCTTAGATTAGATCATTTTTATTCTTGTGGCGTCTTCTCCTTTTTGTCACCCAGGCTTCTGCCGTAAGTAAAGTCTGCTCTAGTTCGTAATTAGCAAAATTTTCCTTCTTAATTTTACTTTTTCTGGATGTTTGAAGTATGAATTGCAAGCCCAATAACAGGTTGGTCTGACTGCTGTACGTAGCCGTGTTTTTTTTTTTTTTTTTGATAGTAAAGTTACTTTTGATCATGAGAGATACAGTTCTGCTATTGGATCATAGCCAATTTGTAAGATACCCTGTTGCATTTTGATCAATGGAAATGTTGGCTTTGCTTTCAATAGGAAAGCTATTAGCCCCGCCCGAATTTGATACTCATGATTTAATATCCTGAAATTGGATTAACTTGTGTGAAATTATGCCTTGTTGATTTGGTGATGAGTTTAGAACGCATTTGGGCTTGAAAATACGAGCTCACCTCAAAGAGAAGAACCCATTTCAGAAAAAAAGCAGAGATTTCGTGGGCTTTTAATAAAAATGTGAACTGGTTTAAGTTGAAGCAACTGATGTACTTCTTCTGTTGTGTGTGTGTGTGTGTTTTGTTTTGTTGTGTTTCATGTTGTTTTTTGGTGAATGTAATGGCTTTATTACCACAACACTGCACATATTTCTCTGGGTTGAGTTTTTGCTTGTTTAAATTAATGTCTAAAACTTCATGGCTATTTAGCATGTTGTTTTGTTTAAATCGGAGATTTTTTTATTTTTTGGATTTGTGTTAGGATTCAATTTTCAATTAACTGCATGAAAGAACGAATTATTTTCATGGGTGTGCTACTGATGTCTATCTAATGTCACTGTTTGTTGTAGGGTTTTAGATTTTGTTGGGATTAGTAATGTTTGCATTCATGACATGAAAGGACTGATTCATTGTCATTCCATCTTTGTTTGTTTGTACTTTTTTTTTCCCGCTTATTTGACTGAACCTGATATCAATTAGGAGGGTTTTGAACCAAATGGGGTCAGTAAGGTTTTAATTTATTACAGTTTCTGTTGAAAATGTGCTTAAATAGAAATCAAAGTCTGAGAAACTAAAATTTCACTTTTGGTTTTTTTGTATGGGTGTATTTGGGCTGTTCCATGGCTTGATTTTGGTTCTTTTTTGGGCTATTCTATGGCTTGATTTTGATACTACACATGTTTCTCTGATTCTTTCTTTTCTGTTCTGAAAATGAAAACCATACATGAGTTATTCTGTTCCAGGTGTTTTGGTCATGGTTGACACAATAAGAGTACTCAACACTAGGTTTAAATGGATCTACTAGTTTCGTTGTGGCTAACTTGTATTCTTTTATTCCAGACCTGCAGCTTACAAGCTTGAATAACACTTAAAAGGAGCTGGATCTGTATACTTTCTCCCTACTTTTTAAAAGGTCAGCTTCATATTTGACTTGACAATAGCTTTGTTCATTTGATGGAAACTTGAATTGGATGCAACTTCTATCAGTTAAGCTTGAGTGGCATATTGATAGAATCACATTGTCACATTTCTTCTCTGATCTATTCTCTGCAAACTAGATGAGAGAGACTAGAGATGGGTCCAAGAATGACACGCATGCAAAAAATCCATCTGTTAGCTCACTTCCCCTCATTTTGGATGTTGACGACTTTAAGGTAAAGACCATGTTTTCAATTTATGATTTTGACTATGCTCTTACCCAAGCAATTAATATACCCTTCGAGATAGCCATCATATTAATCTTCATATGATTTTGGAAGGAGCTTTAGTTATATTTTGGTCTTGTAGGGTGATTTTTCCTTTGATGCATTGTTTGGAAATTTGGTGAATGATCTCCTTCCATCATTTCAAGAGGAAGAAAATGATTTAATAGAAGGACACAACAACATTAGTAATGGTGTTTTCTCTAATGGGCATATACGGGGACCATCGGATACAATTAAATTTTCCCAAGGGCTGTCTACGCCTTTGTTTCCAGAAGTCGACAAGCTCTTAGCCTTGTTCAAGGATTCCAGCCAAGAGTTGGTGGATCTTCGAAAACAGGTATGGCATTTAACTGAAGACCATGAGAGTTCTGCAAAAACATCATAATTCTGTATGAAGGATATAACTTTACCTCTTCATTCTGGTTAAAGATCGACGGTAAACTTTATAATCTCAAGAAAGATGTTGCTGCCCAAGATTCCAAGCATCGCAAGACACTTGCTGAGGTTTGTAGACTATAGCATATTGCTTTTGGGTCATGATAAAAATTTATGTTGCACAACCATTTAAAGTTTGAGTATATGTCATGCATATATGATATTCAACTTCAACTTCAATTTCTACTTTTATTTTATTTCATTCATTTGGGAGTCATTTGGTGCAGTTATTACTGTAAATTAATTAATCAATTTATCAGTTAAGGTTCAATAGAAACTAAGAAGATCCACAAGTCAGCTATTGTTGGTGAAACTGATATTAATTTGTTTGATTTTATACCTTCGTTAGGA